>CM045557.1:11716479-12403614 GCA_024721245.1 Mitragyna speciosa
GATTCCAACAGTCACTGAAAGAGGCTGGCCCGTATCATAATACATGTAATAGCGAGTGTACCATGTACCAACCTTCGTGCCAATAGATAGTCAGATTCCAAAGAGTTCCATTTTTTTGAGATACTCGTTAGCAATGAAGTCCCTCAAACTTGAAGTTTCAAACTGGGCAATAAATCTTTATATTTATTTTAGACTAATAAGACCCCACTGAGCATTATTTTACATGTTTTAGGACGAGGGCCAAAGCTTAGCTTTGGTCCACCACCTAGGTATGGTAAAAACCCCTTAAAAGGATTTCTTACCAGACGTTTCCTAGTATGGAGTCGCATTTTTTACCCTGACATGCCCGCTTCCATGAAAAGTTTATGCTTTTCAAGAGGAAGCTAGACTCGTAGCTAGTCCCGAGCGATAAGAGTAGGCACTCGAGCTTTTAGTTCACTTGCCCTCTTATCAAGCACAGCCTTCTCGTCTACTGAAGTTACTTAGAGGTAGTCTTTGTACTGTTATTTACAACATCCCCACTCTGGAAAGCCCAACTAACCTCTGCAGGAACCATACCTAAAAGTAACAAAAGCAGTCTCTAAGATCATATACGATATTATGAGTTAGTAGGAACAGCAACTGATCTCAACAAGCAACGAAGAAGGCATAGGACTAATGCAGTTTGAGTGGGTAGACAAGTAGGCCCGAAGAGGGAGATCCAAATATGGTGCAAAACCCAAATCGATATGAATGAGATGAAGAAATTCTCATAGGTTCGCATCAGGTAGTTTTATTCTTTGGGCAATATTGCCTTCATGACCCATTGAAAGAGAAAATGTGTGTATTTTATATGTGAGAAAGAGAGCACAAGTATATCATGAGTGAAAATGTGTGTGATAAAGAGAATGTGCATATGTGTAATAGCTTATGTATAAAAAATAGACAAAGCACAAATGTGTGAAAGAAGAAAATTTTATATATGTGAATATGAATATAAAAGAGGGAAAGTGTACATATAGAAGTGAGAAAAAAATAGTGGGTGTGTTTGGTTATCACTATTTGAGAATTATTTGGAAAAAAAAATTTCAATGGCATTTGGATAGGTGATAATTATTTGAGAAATTTTTCAACAAAGGTCAACAATTTTTCCTCTTATTTTTTGAATTTTGAATGCAACATTGAACTCGCGTGTTTAACGAGCATTGGTAACAAACGTTGCCCAGCGTTCGATAGAATGAGAATTTGGAAAATATAGACTCGACACATAGAATATCGGACGCTAGCCAACTTTTAGTACAAGTGTTCATTACTCCATTACTATTGTAAATGGAGCTCAAAATATTCGTCGCAATCTTTTTTAGTTTTTTGAAAAAATTTGTTGTAGAAAATGTAATGTTTTGTGAATAATTGTGTAAAAAGTAGAACAAACTATTAGGAAGTTTTCAATATTTCAAATAAGTTTTCCAAAAAATTTTAAAAATTCAAACACTTCTCTTCATTTCAACAACAGTCAACAAAAATTGACCAAATAAATATTTTGAATAATTTGACCAAATAGTCATATTCAAATGGAGCCAGTATGCTTATATGTGCACATGTGTGAATGGATAGGGGAAAGTATATATATGTGTTCGAGAGAGACTATGTGAGACAATAAGGCCTCGTTTGGTTAGCAATAAAGTAATATGAATTGGGAAAGTCTTTCCTAGTAATTTGAATCCGTGGATTTTGAAAGAAATTAATTATATTCTATTGTTTGGATATGCTGTAGATTTTGTCAGGAAAATTAATCTAAAACAACTTCTATGGACACTATTACCTTATTGGGTTAAAAAGAAAAACAAGAAGAAAATATAATCCTTAACTTCAATACAAACTACAGCACATTACATATATTTTAAATTCATCATTACCTATAAGAGAAAATTTTCAATTACAGTGATGTTCGGAGTTGATATGTCAAAAGGAAAAAAATTACATAAACAACACAATAACATAAAAAAAAATTGAACTTGACTAGGGAGATGGGAAATCATAGCATTGCCAAACCAAAAGTTGAGGGTCTTTTAGTTGTTAGCCGAATAAACCTTCACGAGAGTTGTATAAAAGCAAATCTCAGGTGTGTGGTATTTTTGATTTGATGGAATCCTGATTTGGCTTCGCCGAGAAAGAAATCTGGTTCTTTCAATTGTAAGCCAAATAAACCTTTATGGGAAGAATATCAAAGCAAATCGTAGTGTGTGATATTTTTTGTTTTGGTGAAATTTGATGGGTAGTCAATTCAAACTGCTCGGAGGGCTTGGTTTCTCCACCAAGACGATTAGGGTTGCAAGTGTTTTATGTATAAATAGAATTTTATCTTATGCAGAAGATGTGTTGTGAGTGTGATGGGGTTTTCCGTGTCATTTTGTTAAATTTCCAACATTAGGAATCACAATACTAGAGATATGATAAGATTCACTTTCTTGGTATTTTGACGTTAAATTCCTAGCTTTTAGAAATCATATTCCTTATCCAAAATTTATGTTACCAATCAAATACAGGGTTTTAGATTTAAGGAATTAGATTATTTTTCCTGGACAGGATCCTTGCAAACCAAACGAGGCATGAGAGAATAAGAGTGTGAGAATTCTACTTGACAAAGGAGAGAAACTAGCAAGCTTAAGAGAATAAGAGTGTGTGTGAGAGAGAAAAAGAAGGAAAGACACTGTGTAATTATGTTAATGTGTATGAGAAGGAGAATATTCATGTAAAAAAGAGCATAAATGTAATAGAAGGCGTGTGTATAACATAAAATTTATGTGCATGTGCTTGTACGTGTGAGTGTGTACACACAAATGCGTGTGAGAGAAAGTCCAAGTTTGAGTACGTGTGAGAGTGTATGTAAGAAAGTGTGCGTTCAAAATTCAGCAAATAAATGAAACATGTTATAAAATTAGTAGTATTATAGTACTACTAAGGTAGAAATAAAGTAACTTACAACTAGTTATAAAAGTGAAGATAATGTAATGATAAAACCAAAGTAGAATGGAGAAATATTTTCTCTTCTTTTCTCCTACCTTTTTTCATTGCATATAAGTCACTATTTATAAGCTTGAGGTTCACCACTCCATATTAAAGGTCATAAGGACCCAAATGTAGATTACATGAGTTACATAAACTAATGAAAAATCATGGGGTAGTGGGAGTTATAAGGGATAATGTAGAAGATCATGGGGTAATGGGAGTTACAAAGAATAATGAGGAAGATCATTGGGTGAACATGAGTGGACATCCATTAAATATTTCATAACACTCCCCCTTGGATATCTATCTTTAAGAAAAATGCCTCATTAAAACCTTACTAGGAAAAACCCAGTGGGGCAAAAACCTAGTGAAGGAAAAAGAGTACATTTTTCTGAATACAACACTGCCTAAAAAAAAAAAAACTTTGGTTAAGGAAAAAAAAGTACAGCGTGTAATTACTCCCTCTCTTGAGCACATCATTTGACATCTTTCGATCGTCGCATTCCAATCTTGTGAACCAACTTTTTAAATGTTGAAGTCGGTAGTAATTTAGTGAATATATCTGCCAAATTATCACTCGAACGAATCTGCTGAATACAAATTTCACTATTCTTTTGAAGATCATGAGTGAAAAAGAACTTTGGTGAAATGTGCTTCGTTCTATCACCTTTGATGTATCCCTCTTTCAATTGAGCAATACATGCAGCATTATCTTCGAACAAAGTAGTAGGGACTTTCTTGTTTGAGGGTAAACCGCATGCTTCTCAAACATGATATATCACAGATCTTAACCAAAAATACTCTCGACTTGTTTCATGAATTGTCAATATTTTAGCATGATTAGAAGAAGTGGCAGCTATAGTTTGTTTCATGGAACGCCATGAAATAGCTGTACCACCACATGTGAATATATACCCAGTTTGTGATACAGTGTTATGAGGATCAGATAAATATCCAGCATCTGCATAACCTATTAGATCAGTTTTGAATGTATTGGAATAATAAAGACTCATATCCTTTGTACCCTAAAGGTAGCAAAATATATGTTTAACACTATTCCAATGCCTTTGGGTAGGTGAAGAACTATATCTTGCAAGTAGATTCACTGCAAATAATATACAAGGACGTATATGATTTGCAAGATACATTAATGCCCCAATAGCACTAAGATACGGTACTTCTGAATCAAGTATCTCTTCATTATTTTCACGAGGTCAGAAAGGATCTTTATGCACATCAAGTGATCTTACAATCATAGGTGTGCTTAAAGGGTGTGCTTTTTTCATATAAAATCGTTTAAGCACTTTTTCTATATAAGCCGACTGATGCAAAAAGATGCAATTTTTTAAGTGCTCAATTTGTAATTCAAGACAAAATTTTGTCTTTTCAAGATCTTTCATTTCAAATTCTTGTTTCAAGTAATTAGCAGCATTTTTAACCTCTTCAAGAGTTCTAATAATATTTAAATCATCAACAAAAATTGCAATGATTACAAATTCGAATCCAGATTTCTTAATAAAAACGCATAGACAAATAAGGTCATTCATATAGCCTTGTTTCATCAAATATTCACCAAGGCGATTGTACCATATGCGTTCAACCTGTTTCAATCCATATAAAAATTTACACAATTTAATTGAATAAAGTTCCTGAGAACTAGAATCATGACCCTTTGGTAGTGTAAATCCTTCAAGGATTTTCATGTAAATATCATTATCAAGTGAGCCATACAAATAGGCTGTTACAACATCTATAAGACGCATTTCAAGTCTTTCATTTGCTGCCAAATTAAGCAAATAACGAAAAGTTGTTGCATCCACCATGAGAGAATATGTCTCCTCATAATCTATGTCAGATCTTTGGGAAAAACCTTGTGCGACAAGTTGTGCCTTGTACTACACAATTTTATTTTTCTCATTTCATTTTCGCACAAATATTCATTTATAACCTACTGGTTGTATTTTTTCAGGTGTGCGTATTATTGGTCCAAAAACTTTACGTTTTGCCAGTGAATTTAACTCTGCTTGAATTACATCCTTTCATTTTGGCCAATCATTTCGATGTCTGCATTCATCTACAGACTTTGGTTCACGATCCTCATTTTCATTCATGATAGAAATTGTTGTAGCATAGGCAAATTTATCGTCGACGTTAGTTGTACATCGGTTCTATTTTTTTCCAGTCATGACATAATTGATTGAGATCTCATAATTATCAAAAT
This sequence comes from Mitragyna speciosa, assembly GCA_024721245.1. Classification (NCBI taxonomy): domain Eukaryota; kingdom Viridiplantae; phylum Streptophyta; class Magnoliopsida; order Gentianales; family Rubiaceae; genus Mitragyna; species Mitragyna speciosa. The sequence continues at coordinate 11,721,689 of CM045557.1, forward strand.
TTTCAAGTACCTGAACTTCTTCTGAAAGTTTATTATTTGCCATGTCAGAAAACTCTTCAAAATTTTTCTTTATAGAAAATTTTTCAGAATTCTCAATTTCCTCGATTTTGCCATCTTGATTATTTGCCCCTTTTCTTTTTCGAGAATTTTTATCTTTGGAATCAGTGAGTTTACCACGTTTTGTAGGCGCCTTTAATTCATTACTAGTGGTAGAAGGTCCTTTAGAGATATCGATTCGAATTGGAACATTAGCAGCCGATACAAGTGACTTAATCACACGTTTTGAATGAATAAAAGCATCTGACAACTGATTTGCTAAATTTTACAAATGAATTATCTTTTGAACTTCCAATTCACATTGTTTTGTATGAGGATCAAAATGAGATAATGATAATTCATTCCAATTAATTTCTTTGACTGGCTGTTTATTTTCTTCCTCTAATGTTGGAAAAATTGATTCATCAAAATGACAATCAGCAAAACGAGCCGTAAATAAATCCCTAGTTGTTGGCTCCAGATACTTTATTATAGATGGAGATTCATATCCAATATATATTCCTAACCTCCTTTAAGAACCCATCTTTGTGCGTTGTGGTGGAGCAATTGGAACATAAACTGTACATCCAAAAATCTTAAGATGGGCAATATTTGGTTCTCGACCAAAAATTATTTGTTGAGGAGAAAACTCATGATAATTCGTTGGCCATATGCGAATTAATGCTACAGTATGCAAAATAACATGTCCCCAAGCACATATTGGGAGTTTAGTTCTTAGAAGCAATGGCCTTGCAATTAACTGAAGGCGCTTAATCAATGATTCTGCCAAACCATTTTGTGTATGAACATAAGCTATTAAATGATTGGGATGTAAATTCACCAACATTATCAAGACGTATCGTCTTGATAGGATAATTTAAAAAAAGTGCTTGTAACCGAATTAATTCTGCAAGTAATTTCGCAAATGCTAGATTGCGAGTTGATAATAAACATACATGTGACCATCTAGTTGATGCATCAATTAATACCATAAAATATCGCATCCTCCACATGGTGGGTGAATTGGCCCACAAATATCACCATGTATGCGTTCTAAAAATACAGAAGATTTGGTACTAATTTTTATTGGTGACGGTTTTATAATTAATTTGCCTTGAGAACAAGCAACACATGAGAATTTATTCGATTGAAGAATCTTCTGACTCTTCAAAAAATGATCACATAAATTCTCTAATATTCTTTGCATCATTATAGAACCGGGATGGCCTAACCGGTTATGCCAAATAATAAAATTATCATGATCAGTAAACTTCTGATTTACTGTTGTATATATTTCAGTTGTATTAATATATGTATAATACAACCCAAAGGAATAAGAAGGTAATTTTTCTAATACGATTTTCTTTCCAAAACCAGTACTTGTAAGATACAAGTATTCATTATTACCTTCATTCTTAGTCTCAATATGATACCTATTTCGGTGAATATCTTTAAAACTTAACAAGTTTCTTTGAGACTTTGGAGAAAATAATGCATCATCAATGCAAAATTTTGTTCTTTTTGGTAAAATTATTGTTGCTTTTCTGGAGCCTTCATTCAATTTTGTAGTACCAGATATAGTACTAACATGAGTTTTATTCATTATTAAACAAAAAAAATATTTCTTGTCTTTAAATATGGAGTGTGTTGTTGCACTGTCTGCTAGACATAGTTCTTTGTCATTGATTTTTGAAACGTCCATTTTCTTCAAAGAAAACAAAAATTCCAAATGAGATGCATTATATATTTATTTAGTTGTTTATTTTAAGTTTAATATTTATGGAATATAAGGATCATGAAAACAAACATTGATAATAAATAATTTTATTTGAAAACAACAAATAAAAATTCATTACACCAAAGTAGACAATTAAGAGATCTATTCTTGGACATTTTCATCACTAACTAAATGACTAGTATCATCTTCAGAGTGATTGACAAAGAAATCAGCAACATCTAAAGAGGTAAAATCAGTAAAATCATTGTCAACAAAACTATGGTCAAGGCCATCATTATAAATAAAATTTGTCTCTATCTTTTTCTCTTTATTCTTCAATGATTCTTGATAAAGATCAACAAGATGTTTTGGAGTACGATAGGTACGAGACCAATGGCCTTTCATGCCGCAACGGTAGCACTTGTTATCTACTTTTTGTTTATTTTGATTTCTATTTTTCTCGTCACTGCTTTCTCACTTCTGGTGGTGAGTTGTACCTTTCATGTGACCACCACGATTATTGTAACGGTTTCTACCACGTCCACGAACTCGGTCATTGCCTCGGCCTTGATTTCGTCCATTATTGAAATTTATGGCTGCCACATTTGCTTCGGGTAATGGGGTAATACCAGTTGGACGTATCTCATGATTTTTTAACAAAAGCTCATTATTTTGTTTAGCAACAAGAAGACAAGAAATCAGGTCAGAGTATTTCTTAAAATCCTTTTCACGATATTGCTGCTGCAAGAGCACATTAGATGCGTGAAAAGTAGAGAACGTTTTCTCCAACAAATCTTTATTAGTTACTTTTTCTCCACACAATTTTAATTGAGAACTGATTCAAAATATTACTGAATTATATTCACTTACAGTTTTAAAATCTTGCAAACGCAAGTGCATCCAATCATAACGAGCTTTTGAAAGAATAACCGTCTTTTGGTGGTCGTACTTTTCTTTCAAATTTATCCACGAGACAAAGGGATCTTTTACAGTTAAATACTCCATTTTTAACCCTTCATCAAGGTGGTGACGGAGAAAAATCACGGCTTTGGCCTTTTCTTGACTAGTGGCATTATTTCCTTCTTTGATAATTTCTCCAAAGCCACTGGCATCTAAATGGATTTCCGCATCCAACACCTATGACAAGTAGTTTTTTCCAGTAATATCAAGAGCAACAAACTTAAGTTTTGTAAGGTTAGCCATAACAACAATTGAAATCACGAAAACAAATAAAAACTTACCACACTTACTTCAAAGAATGCTTTGAAAGTTGGCTAGAGAATCGTACTGATAACGTGTTATAAAATTAGTAGCATTATAGTACTACTAAGGTAGAAATAAAGTAACTTACAACTAGTTATAAAAGTGAAGACAATGTAATGATAAAACCAAAGTAGAATGGAGCAATATTCTCTTCTTTTCTCCTACCTTTTTTCATTCCATATAAGCCACTATTTATAAGTTTGAGATTCACCACTCCATATTAAAGATCATAAGGACCCAAATGTAGGTTATATGAGTTACATGAGCTAATGAAAGATCATGAGGTATGGGGTAGTGGAAATTATAAGAGATAATGTAGAAGATCATGGGGTAGTGATAGTGGGAGTGAGAGTTACAAAGAATAATGAGAAAGATCATGGGTGAACATCCACTAAATATTTCATAACAAAACATTTTTATTTAAAAGTTTTTACACGAATTAATTAGTGTTTAAATGATAAAAAAAATTTATTAACAAATATGCTGAATTCAAAATTTTCTAAATTCACTAATTTTCAATATTAAATTAAATTATCAAATACCCTTAATTGCTGCTTATTGTTGCTACGCTCGTTCGATTTTGGGTGAAAAACGAAGAGAGAGAGAGACAGAGCGAGAGAGAGAGAGAGAGAGAGAGAGAGAGAGAGAGAGAGAAGAAGTTTGAAACCAAAACAGGAGGAGGTGGACGACGAAGGTGGGTTCTGTCGATGGGTGGACCCAGAAGGTTGTTTGCACGTAAAGCAGAGAAGATTGGAATTGGAAAGTCAACGACTCTCCCTTAATTTCCCCTGCGAAACTTGCTCTCTTCTTACCATTTCCGTACCCCCAAAACCGTGTCGTTTAGCTATCACCTCTTACTCGGTTACTTCCCCTTTTGATCCTCCTAAGGATCCAGCCTCCGTCGGTCCACCAGCCACCACCCTCTCCCCGTCTGGGCTTTTGGGGATCCCTCTGAGGTAAAGTCAATTCTTATGTAAAATTCTCCTTTCGTTGATTCAGATATTTCGGTTATTTATATATATTTATATGTAAATATTTCTTCCTCTGACTTTGAATTTCTTGGGATTTCGGTTTCATTTCGAAATTTTAATATGTGAATTTAATGGAAAAATTGGATATTGATCACAACCCAATTGAGCTACTTACCTGTTTTTCCTCGAGTGATTTACTCTTTTCTTATACGGTTGCATATGAGCACGTATAGGAGGGTCATTGCCAACGGATTGGTCAGCTGGTAAGGTTTGTTTGGCTTGAAACTCATTGCCATCAAGCTGTAAATGGGAAACAATTTTTAAGTGCTAATGTAAACTAAAGCCTGGCCTTGGTGTGGGCAGCCTCCCCTCAAATTGTAAACCTTTATTTGCAAAGAAAGAAGAAACATGGTAGAGGCCTTTGTTATTGTGCCATATATGTCAAAGATTTTGATATGCATATCTGTCGAAGGAGGACTATAACTAGCGCTTTGTGCTTTCAGAAACTTGACTTTGGGTTCTCTTGTTCATATCCTTGAAGATTCTACCATAGATTGTTTTAACAAAATGGAGGAGTTCCAACTTTACACTAAGTTGGATGATGTAACTTGTCCAATATGCTTGGATTTCCCCCACAATGGAGTTCTCCTCCAGTGTTCATCATATGATAAAGGGTGCAGGCCTTTTGTCTGTGACACAGACCATTTGCACTCAAATTGTTTGGACCGCTTTAAACAGGTATACGGAAATTTCTCTGGATCGCAATCACCTTTGAGATCTGATGCAACATCAAGTGAGAGTATGAACTCGACAAGTTCAGATGGAAGTAGAAAGCCAACATGTCCCTTATGTAGAGGAGAAGTGACTGGTTGGGTAATTATCGATGATGTTCGCCAGAAGTTAGATAAAAAGAAACGTTCCTGTGAAGAGGAAAAATGTACATTCAAAGGAACCTACATGGAACTTCAGAAACATGCTCAACTAGAGCACCCTCATTCTTGCCCTTCAAAAATTGATCCTGCCCGGCAACTTGATTGGGAAAATTTCCAGCAATCTTCTGAGATCATAGATGTTTTGAGCACCATCCATTCGGAAGTCCCCCGAGGGGTGGTTTTGGGTGACTATGTCATTGAATATGGGGATTATCATTCTGAAGATGAATTTGAGGACTTCCCTAGAGATGAAGGGAATTGGTGGACGTCATGTATTCTTTATCACGTATTTGACAACTTTAGGACATCTAGAAACAGAAGAAGATCAAGAGTCAGTAATTCAAGGAGAGGAAATCGCCACTTAAGTTATACTTCTAACTCTGATGAGGGTTCAGTAACATCTGTAGAATATCCAGATTATAGGGTTGAGGAGACTGATGATGAGTTTGTAAATTCAAGGGGCCCATCAAGGGTTGGTGCAGATCATCGCAGGTTAGTGGGTTCTTTTGTAGCTATATTTGTGTAAAAACAAATCTTTGGATGTCCAAATGCATGTCTAGTTTGTTTGTGAATATTTCTTTTTGTTAATGAATGTGGATTATGGTGCCTTCCAGAGGTTTCCATTTTTTCGCCCTTGTTTGTACTATTTTGTATGCCTTTAGTGTAAGGACTGTATAGAACGTTTATTTGGGGAAATTAGTTCTTCGTTTTGTTTAAAAGGATTTTTGGGTAGAGGAGAAGTTGTTTGAATTATCAGACAGCTTTAAAGTGGCTGATAGCAATCAGAACTAATTGAGACGTTTCAGTGGGATGTGAGACTGGAAATGCAAAAGAAATAGAAAGAAATGTTGCCGAATTAAAGTATCTATTCAAATGACTTGCTGTACTTTTTTAATAATTCTTAAATTATTTAGACATGCTGGGACTGCTGAACCGTATATAATGGCTGTTCTTGTTTACTTAGATTTTATAAAAGATGCTTCTAGAGAAGTGGATTGTTAAAATTTAGATTTTTTAGGATTTGACAGATGTTCTCGTTTGCTTAAAGAACACTGAGTAAGAGCTGATTTTAGATGTTCTTAGAAAAAATTGTAAAAGCTAATTTTTTATGAACAATGACTAAAACATTGTTAGATGTTGAACTTATGATATTTCAGGATAGTACCCGTAGTTAATAGCCTTATGCTTCCTTATCAGTCGTTCCTGCTATTTATCATAAAAAATAAATCCATTTAAATTGGTAAAAGAGAAAGTCACCACCTACTCAACCCATCATGCATATTCTAATTCTTGTTCTTCAAAAGTTAAAAGGGATGCTCACTTCAAAAGTCAAAAGAATACTCATGTACTCATATTTTTCAATGACAAAAACAAACATCCGGATAATCTCATGTCTTCCAAGAAAACCCTAAACAAATCAATTTTACAATCAAGAGGTCGAGACATATGGCTTCAGGTCAAGAAGAAAAATTCTCTGGGATATTCTCATATCTTCCAAAGAAATTCTAAACAAAGCATATTTATGTCCAGAAGATTGAAATATATGTCTCTAATTCAAAAAGAAAAATCCGCTTTAGATATTGACCCTAAATCTACCAAGGTATGTGGCTGATCAAATACAATTATAATGAGTCTTTTGTTTTCTTTTATTTTGAACAAGAAAATTATAATATTCTCATTAATTATTATCAAAGATATTAGCGATAGTGCTGTTGGCAATACAAGAAGAAAGGCCCCATCTTAGACATTGATACTAAGCCCGCCGAAGTAACTTTTGATCTTTTGCCTATTGTTGATGAAGATTGTATTGTTACTTTTATAATTTGATTAAGTTTGGAAGGATATTTTTGTCCAATAAAAAAATGAGCGTTTAATTTGAATCAGCCAAAGCAATCATTGGGTAGATTCTTAGATTTTACTTTTTTTGGTTTCTAAAAAAGTCTATAATCTAGATGCAAAAAACAAATGAGAATATCAAAAAAATTGATTTTTAAAAATCAAAATTTTAAATTAGGTAAAATAATCAAATGAGAACATCTTCATAGATTATCCCATTTCTTTGGAGCTGAACACTCGAGAAATGATTTTTTTGGGGAGTATGATAACTAGATCTATCATGCTTAAGCCGTACATTTGCACTCTAACAAGGAAAGAGAATACAATGAGAGTTGCCATGATATGTGTTGTGAATACCATCACTGCATTCTACTCCCTCTGTCGCATTTATTTTGTCACACTTGCCATTTTGGGATGTCCTAAAATAATTTCACCTTTCCACAGCTGTCAATGATTGATCACACACATTTGAATTCTACCTTTACTCAACTAACTAACAAACCTTTGTCTTTAGGCATGAAAAACCACAAAATTGAATTCCTAAAAAAATCGTGGACAAAGGAAGTACATATTGTAAAGCTGGCATTGATTTCCTAAAGGAAGTGCATATTAGAAAGCTGGCACTGATTTCATTTTTCATTTCTTTTCTTTTTTCCTTGTTTGCTTTCTGTTTTATCAGGAGAGAGTTAAGTATACGTTTCCTGTTCACGGAACTCTTTTTACATGACATTTTAGTTACAACTGTACTATATAGTTGTTTATTATATTGGCCTGGATTGCTTAAAATGAATGTGACATTGATTTATTTAGATAACTGAAATTATGAAGAAAATGTGTGCTAATTCTTCAAATTTTACTGTTGTCAATGTATTCTACTTCTTCAAATTTTACTGTTGTGGTTCCATGTCTGCTCATTCAGTCTTGGACTTTTCCTCCCTCTTAATTCTTGAACTTATTTTCTAATATCTTTATACTTATTCTTGGTCACAGTTCACGTAGGCGACGTTCACGCTTCTACGACAGTTAAGGTATGTTGTTTTGCCTTCCTTATCTTATTCTACTATTGCGTCTTAATTATCTCTTAATTCAGCATAAATATCTAGTGACACCTGAAGTATAGTATTTGATGCACGTGATTTGGTTGACATTATTGTATTCTTTGGTCCTTAAGTTTGTCCTTGTATCAGATAAATCTCTTAGGCCTATTTTAGAGGTTTTTGAGAGAAGAAAAGAGTGGATATTATGAGAGAGAAGAAAAACAAAAAAGAGATTATCATGTTGTTCGGCACTTTTAAGGAAGAACTGGAATTAACTTGGACACATAGGTTATTATTAGTTTATTCAGTGGTATTTTATGGATAAATTTGGCATTTTTAAAAGTTCGCAAGCTTTAGTTCCATTTGCATTCCATTTCTCTTTGCATTTAGAGAGAATAAGTTTTTAACTATTTGTCCCTCCATTTCTCTTCCTCTCTCTTTTTCCTACCATTTAAAGATCCCAACTGAAAGAAAAGCTAATCGCTTCCCTTCTTTTATCTTCTTTTCTGTCCAAACCCTTCCATACAAACTTAGCCCTTAAATCCTGTAGTTATTTTCATTGAAGGCCAACACTAATTGTGGTAATGAGATAAAGAGCTTCATTCATTTCAGCATTCCAAGAGCAAATTTTGGTCACAGTTGGAGGTTTGGAGATACAATTGTAATTGTGGAAAAATATTCTATTGTATATATTTCTTCTAATCAGATTACATATACATAGGAATACAAAGGTGTCTATACTAGAAAAGGATTCTATCCAAATCAATTCAAATCAAATCTCCTAATTTATCTCCTAATTAGATATCCTATCTTGTCTACAAATCAAATCTATCTCCTAATTGAAATATTTGGTCTACAAATCAAATCTCTAAATTTGTCTACAAATCTGTTAGAAACGGATTTGCTCCTAATTAGAAGCCACTGATTTCTCCTTTTCAACAATAATGCTGTGTTAGATGTAGCTGACTGGCATAGATGATCATTTCTTCCTACAAATTTCAATGAAATGATGATGTAGCTGCTATAAGTTGGTTGGATAAAAAATATTGTCTTTGGAAGCCTATAACTAAAGCTAGAAGACCACTTGCAAGCAAGAAGGAATTTTGGTCTAAAAGGAGGTGTCCATGGTGATCCCTAGGGTCTTAAGATGAAATTAGTGTCATTAGTAGATGTTTTAAGAGTCATTATTCTAGAATTCGTGTCTCGGGGGTATTTTAGTCTTTTATATCTTCGCAGGAATTTTTCCAGCAACTATGTTTTTTATTTTATTTAGTTATTCAATGATGTTAGGTAACTAATTAGAGTTAGAGTTGATATAGGAATATTCTATAAGTGTTTTGTTTTCTTAGGAAATAGGAATTCTATTTATAATAGATTTCTTTCTTTTAGGTAAGTCATAAGTTTATAAATACCTTTGTTATTAGGCTATTCTAATAGAGAGAGAAAGATTGATTAATAAAATTTCAGTTTATTGTTTTAGTTTGTTAATTTTGTTCTTCAGATTTCCCTAATTTCCTCTTTCTTCTTCTTTCTTGTCATCATCGTTACTGTTCACGCTACGTAGTGCTAGTGTTCACATTACTGTTCGTCTGCGAAACACTGACAAATCCTTCTATTTTCCGCTCGCATTAGTAGGCAAGATCATCCCAATCTTGTCCTACATCATTTTGGTATCATAGCCCAAACTTCACTCCGCTTGATTAATGATCGTTTTCTTCTTCATCATCAATAATTATGGTTACCAACACAGAACTATCTTCAAAATTTGAGTCTTTATCAAAAGACCATGAGATCAGAAAGATGTTGTTGTCTTAAAGGAAGATGTTCTTTCTTAAATGATAAACTATAAAGTGCAAGATATGGGTAAAAAATTGGAAGATATGGCCAGTAGATTCGACCATTTTGAAGTTTTATTGTTGGAAAGGCATACAATTGGAGCAAGTCACTAGAAGGATGAAAAAGATACAAGTTGCTGTCTCCAATCAAACTTAACCATATCATTGTCAAATTTCCATTTGCAACCTCTTGCCTCGCCAATTTCCCAACCAATTCTTCAACCCATCTCTCAATCAAGTTTACCACCTGTTTCTCAGCCTGTTTTTCAGCACAATCCTCAACCAATTTATCAACCTATTATCCAAAACAGCCATACCTCTACAGCAATTCCGAACCAGTTTCAATTTCCTGCTGGTTCATCTCAAGGAATTTTACCTCAGACAAGCTAATACATCCTACTTTGCACCTCAAACACAATTCCAGCCTCAAGCTCCCCTCCCACCTCAAAATCAGTTTTACCATAATAATAATATGGATATTCGACACGATTTCAGCAAAGGAGTCAAGTTGGATGTTCCAGATTTTTATGGGGATGGTCATGCAGATGTTTTCCTTGACTGGGTGCATAGTTTAGAGTCCTATTTTCGGTGGTATGGAATGGGTGAGATCCGACAGCTTTATTTTGCTGAAGCAAAGTTGAAGGGGACTGCACGTGTGTGGTGGATTAAGGAACAAGCCAACCGTAGGAGAATGGGATTGGGTGATGTCCACACTTGGGAGGAGATGAAGCATGCTATGACGCGCCACTTCCTTCCTTCTGATTACAAGCAAAGAGTTCATCTTCAATTTATGCAGTTAAGGCAAGGAAACATGACAATTGATGAATACACTAGTGAGTTCTATCGTCTATCTACTCGTAGTGACTTTGAATGGGATGAAGATATCATGATTGCTTCATATAAGAGGGGATTGAAACCACAGATTTCATCAAAATTAGCTACTGTTGTGCTTCTTACGTTGAGTGATACTATACGAATTGCTCGCCAAGTCGAAACTGAATATTCTATTACATCTTCTTTGCGAGTTCCTACGTCTAATGGTCTTTCAGGTGTGAAATCTGGTGCTGATTTTAACAAACCAGCCACCGTACAAGGTAGCATAAGGTCATCTGATCCTAAAGGTAAGGCTCCCAGTGTTGATGATCGCAAGAAAGCTAGCAAGGATGGTTGTTTTCAATGCGGACTTCCAGGTCATATGAGTTGGCAATGTCCAAACAAGAAGAGTTTCCATATTGATGCTGTCTCTGAAGAAAGGGAAAAGGAGATTATTCTTTTGGAAGCTGAAGAAGACGATGAAGACGAGCAAGGTTCTGATGACAATGAACAGCCTTATCTAGTTTTACGCCCTCTTCTTAGTACCCAAAAGGACAATGAAACTGAAGATTGGCGACGAAGTAGTATTTTTCATACTCGTGTTCGATGTAATGGAGCATTGTGCACCATGATTATTGATCCCGGAAGCTGCAGCAATGCCATATCGGAAGATGCTGTAAATAAATTGGGATTACAAACTGAGCCACATCCTAGTCCGTATAAGGTTGCTTGGGTTAACAATTCCAATCTTAAGGTAACCGAGAGGTGTTTGGTCACTTATTCTATTGGAGGATTAATTGAGAATGTTGAGTGTGATGTATTGCCTATGAAAGTTTGTCATCTTTTATTGGGTCGACCTTGGCTTTTTGATAGAAAAGTGCAACACTGTGGATATAATAACACATACAGCTTTAAACAAGGGGATCTCAACTTGAAACTTGTTCCATCAAAGGATTTGAGGCCAACTAAGCTCAAAAGGTCATTCCTTTTGAAACGCTTACCTCAAGGAGATGGTATTCTTGGACCACATCCTAACTCGTCAGAGCCGAGTTCTTTTCAGTAGGGGAGAGATGATGTAGTTGCTATAAGCTGGTTGGATAAAAAATATCATCTTTGGAAGCATGTAACTAAAGCTAGGGGACCACTTGCAAGCAGGAAGCAATTTTGGTCTAAAAGGTGTCCATGGTGACTCTTAGGGTCTTAAGATGGTTTAGGTGTTGTTAGGATTATTAATAGATGTTTTAAGAGTCATTAGCTTAAATTTCGTGTCTCAAGGGTATTTTAGTCATTTACTATGTTTGCAGAAATTTTTTCCAGCAATTTTCTTTAGCTTTATTTAGTTATTTAATTATATTAGATAACTAGTTAGAGTCATAATTGTAATAGGAATGTCCTACAAGTGTTTTGTTTAGAATAGGAAGTAAGTTCTAGTTCATAGTAGAATTATATCTTTTAGGTGAGCAATAAGTTTATAAATACTCTTGTTATTGGGCTTTTATAGGTAGAGAGAGATATTGAAGAATAAAATTTCAGGTTTATTTGTTTTAGTTTGTTAGTTTCTTTCTTCAGATTTCCCCACACTTTCTCCTACTTCTTCCCTTCTTCCCCCTCTTGTTACTGTTCATGCTACTGTAGTACTACTGTTCACGTTACTGCTCATCTGCGAAGCAGTGAAAAATCCTTTTATTTTCTGCTTGCATTAGCAGGCAAGATCATCCCAATCTTGTCCTATGTCAAATAATCAGTAATATATTCCTAAATACTCTCAGATATGGTTCAGGTGTTAAGGTGTCCAAGTTGAGAAATTAAGAGAATCATTCACTAAAGATGTCTCACCCAGAAACACAAAGAGAGCAAATAAATGAAAAAATTCCTGATTTCAGTCCTTTCAACATGTAGTCCAAATCAAGAAATGCCAAAATTTGTGGTAGCCACGTGGTCAAGGAATCACAGGAACGCAAGTCATTGAACAGTGACTACATATTTTAAAATCAAATAAAGAATGGTAGATTCAGTTCCTTCCTTCAGGGGGTACCTATAGTCACATTCTACGGTACCCAGTAAAGTGTTTTCTGGAGTGTTCCCCCTTTTAGTTCCACATTATGGTGTTTCCCTCTTGAGGTGATGCAGCTGTTCTTGATTTAATATGTGACATCTGACATCAATATTGCAAGTAAGGGGATTTGAATTCACAAATTACGAAGCAAGATATAGCATACTACGAAATAGGAATATACAGAAGCCAAAGGATCAAACATCTAGGTTTATTAGGAATTACACCCAGTAAAATAAGAAATATCAAGGGATTACTACTTAGACGGGATGGTTTCACACCAGACATGAAACTGAATATTATCTTTGCCAAAAAATTGTCTCTACATACTTTGTTCCATGTCTTTTATAGCTGGGGGTGAACATTTTATTCACGGGTTGATTTATGTAATTTCCCAAGTCACATCACATTGATCACTAACTGAATAGACTTCATGGTTAACTATTTGACTGTTAAAAAATAAAAAAAGGAGATATTTCAACTTATGGGATTGTATCTTAGTAATTGGCTTGGCTTATAGCACAACTAGGAATTTTATTGGCCTTTTGATATTTTGCATCATTCTTCTGTGGTTTGAGAAAAGTTGAGTTTGAGATTTGATTTGTGAGTCTAACAATGCGCTTTTAACCATTTGTTGTAGCCAAAAACTGCAAATATCTCGGAAGATGAGGGGCCTTTCCTTGTAACAGCAACATAAAACTCTTGAAATGTAGCTCCAGCATTTTCTGACATTTGTATCAGTTTGACAAATATCAGTAGCTGGAAATCTAACTTGAAATACTTAAGATTTAGTTCTGAACCTCATTTAGAAGCATTATGAGTGACATTTGATTTTATCGTTTCCTTTGAGCTTGCCATTGATGTACTTGCCTTCAGAGTTGGCTCTTAGGCCTCTTTTTCCATCAAGACATCTTTTTAATCAATATTGCCTTTCACTGAAGATGAAAAACTGATCAATTCTGATTCAAAATTGGATTAAGACCTGCAATCTGAAAAGAGCTGTAAAGAATAAGAGTGATCTGACTTCAAAAAATGCTGTTGAGATGGCTAAGGAAGGTGGAGAAGAATCACAAGTAGCCACAGGATAGGAGTTGACTCTTCAACCTGGGGATGCAGCGTGGCAAATTTTCATATTTTATGAAGGAGCACTAGTCACCTTTGAATTATATTGACCAAGTGTAAAAGCTCAGGCTGTTGTTTTAGCAGGAAAAGCAATTGCTGTATTTCAGAACAAAGGGAAAAACTCATTAATGCTTCCAAACATCAGGGAATATATTTAGTCATGTAGTGTTGATGCGACCAAGCCTAAAAACTTGCAGGACTAAGTACTTGAGAAAAAAACGGGCCTGCTAATTTGTAAAAGACAATACTCATTTCAAGGGAAAAACTCAAATGCTTCAAATGTTAGGGAATATATTTAGTCATTTAATGTTGATATCAAGCCTAAAAATTGCGGGCCAGGTACATTGAGGAAAAAATGGGCTGCTAATTTTTCAAGACAATAATCATTTCAGGGACAGAACTCAAATGCCTGCAAATGTCAGAGAATAGGTTGTAGGTCATTCAATATTGATACCACTACGGCCAAAATTTCAGGTGTTTGTATTTAAAGGAAAAGGAACTGCTGGTATTTGAAAACAAATAACTAAAGAAGTCTTAAATGCTTCAAGCATCAGGGACTAGTGTTAGTTATTGTATATAAGTATTTACTTTTGCGCTGGGCCTTAATACTAGTAGCTTGGGTCTTGGATTTAAAGAGCTTAGGCCCAATAAATATTCTAATGAGGCTTCAGGATATGCATCTCTGGGTCTCTATTCTTGTCTCACCCCAGTTTCAGGTAGGAGTGGTTGTGGGAGTTACCTCAACTATGGAATACCATTTATGCTAAGGTTGCTCCACAAGAATCAAATCAACGAATGAGTTACTTCTCTGTTGGGAGCTTCTGCTTTAGACCTGATAGTCCAGTGAGGTTTCTGGATTTAAGGGAAGATGGTTTATGGTCAGACAGTGATCATTCCTGGACAAACACTTAATTTGATTCATTTTTTGTAGTCTATGGTCACAAGTATAGCTAAACTGACAAGTGTGCCTGTCTTGGTTTTGGGGTTCTCTGAAAGTAGAGAACTATAGTGTCAATTTTAGCAAACATCTAGTGTATATTATTTGAATTTTTTAAGATTGTTTTGTAATAGAATCTGACTTGGTGACTGAACAACTGAAAACGCAGATAATTGTAGTATGCTAACTGGCACATTGTTGTGTACTTGTGAACAAGCGTACACGGAACAAAAACTCAAAGGTAAAGAAAATGTAATGGTACTATTTACCAGCCTGTCTTTTCCTCCTCTCTGCCACCATGAAATCTACTTCTCTTGCAACTGCTTTTGTACATGCAAACTGATCGATCATGACAAGATTTAGTTTCAACATTTTGGTGATGAGGGCAACATCTGGGGTTGAAGGGAAGGAGAATACAGAGAAGCAAGGAAATAAAAAATGCAAAAAATGTTTCTAGGGCAATTGAGTCTGTGTTATGCAGCAGACTAATAAAGACAATAACATAAAGTTTGTGGGCAGTAGATGAAAATTTATGGAACACAAAAACTCAATAACAAAAGAAACAAAAAAGCCTCACGTGGCTATCTTCTTTGACAAAGAAACTAACAGCAACTTCCAAAAAAAATACGTGGCGATCTTCTTTAACAAACAAAGTACTAGGCACATTAGTAAGCCAAATTGCATCACCAATCACTCATCCAATCTATCTTTCATCTTGAAGGCTGTCTTCCATTCGGTCATTGCTCGTGCTTGAATTTGGTTGTGACCACTTCGAAGGTCAATTGGGAGATGATATCAGACTTTTAATCTTGTTTCTGATTCGACTATCAGTGCACATTCTTCACATACCATCCTTTGAAATAGTTAACAAGGTTGGTGCACATGAACCGTTATTAATAGTCCTTCAAACTATGTTTTGGGTCTTCAGTGTTCTAGTGAACATATCTGGTAGTGAGGTAAGTTAGAGAAGGTTGCTCTGTGAGAAAGGTTAATTCTACATTAATGGTTCTCGTCAATGGTAACCCATCGGGAAGCTCTTCTGGAACATCTACAAATTCTTTTAACAAGTCCTGGAAGTAGACTGCCGTGTTAGCAAAACTCAGGCCACATATGCATTTAGATTTTGCCATTTCAATTGTCCTCAATAACTACCGAAGATTAAGGAGCTAATAGCTAGTTCTGCTTTATCTTCAAGAGCAGGCTTCTCCAAAGGCTGCAAAGTTATTTTCTTCTTATCCTCACAAAAGGCGCTTAGTGTTGGGTCTTTTATGATGTATACTCTCAATTTCCCACGAACAAGGCTGTCCAACTAGTGCATGTGCAATGTCTGCCAATGTCACGTCACCCAAACATTGAATCTGAATATTTCCTCCCATTGCAGAATTAATTAAGCACCTATCATTAGAAGAATTTCAGCCTCTTTCCTATACCAAGCAACCTTGTAAGTTATTGGATGATTCTCAGTAGGAAGTTTCCGCTTATATCAGTAAAGTTTTATGTGTAGCCTTCTTCATGATACAAACTTTATTGTTGCAAAGAATCATGTACAGAAATGCATTTTCATTGTCCCTCTTCTGCATCACTTGGGACTGCATAGCACAACTAACTACCAGCTGAATCTCCAATAACAGGCTCAAGTTTAATTTCCTCCTCATCTTTGCTTTAGATTTGTAGGATAGATTTCTTTTTGGTTCTTCATGGTAATCTTCTTCTGCTCCC
This sequence comes from Mitragyna speciosa, assembly GCA_024721245.1. NCBI lineage: Eukaryota > Viridiplantae > Streptophyta > Magnoliopsida > Gentianales > Rubiaceae > Mitragyna > Mitragyna speciosa. The sequence goes on from CM045557.1 coordinate 11,737,960, forward strand.
ATATATTTTGTTCTATTCTCCCTTCTTCAATTAGGGACAATTGTAAGAGAGATGACTTGGATCTCCACATGTAGAACATCTTTGGTTCTTCCTTCCAGCACCACTGCCACTCAATGTCTCTCCTATCATAGCTTGAGCTTTCTCCCTTGGCTGTTACATTGTTTCTTGCATTGGTGTGCTGTTGATTGATCACGAATTCATGCTTTTAGAACCACAATGATTGGATAAATCCATTTGATATGAAAATAGGTTTTTTTTTTAACTGTTTCTTTTCTTTTGAGCCAAATGCTGTGCTTTATCAACTGTATTTATGTCTGCTGCAAATATGAGTTTCTGAATCTGAATTTTCAGCCCTGGTACATATCATGTAGCCATGAGTTCTTTAGATTTTGCCAATCTAGGTGTGCAATACTATATATTAAAAGCATTATTATGCTCATTCCCAGTTATTGATGTTCCCCCCCCCCAAACACCCAAACACAAAACAAATTCTGCCTGTACTTGAGCGCTAGAACTTTGCTTCGACCTTCTCCTTTGTGTGCTGCCCGCTGCTTATTCTTCTTTCACACACTCTCATTTTCATAAGGCTGGTCTAGATTCTAAAATCACTGCCACCATATTGCAATAGCCTCGCCTTCACAAATATCACTTTTATTTTTTCATACTAATTCTTCATTCAAAGAAATAATCCACACTTCTTAACCAATCAAGAAAGTGGTTTTCCCTTCCCATCATAATCAGCAACTTCAACCGTCACACCTCTCTCAGTCACGATCAGCAATTTGGAAATTGTCCCTTGCCTGTTGGTCTCTCAAATCAGGATTTTGTTCATTCAAAGGTGGAGCCTAGGCTGCACCTTCTTCCTTCTTCCTCATGGAATGGGTTTATATCTCAACCATGCAATGAAACTTCTCTCATAGATTCTCCACCTAAACCTGCTTCTGACTAAATTTTCAGCTTGCAGTGGTCGATTTTTTCCCTTAGCAAATTCTGCATCTCTTGTGTTACGGCAGCCACTTGATGGGCCAAGTCTTGCATTTCTCTAGCCTTCAGGGTAGCTGGTCCTCTTCACGCATTGTCCAAGACAAATTTCCAACGAATCAGAACTTGGCTTTTATACCAATATTATTATGCAACAGACTTAACAGAAGTCTGTGGACAGTAAATGAAAATTTGTGCAATAATTCATAATGAACCGTCTGAAAGCAGAGATTCCTTGATCTTTCTTTTTCTATCTGGAGTCCGTGTCTCCACATTGGAATTTTGTACTTCCAGGGTGTAAGGTTCCCAAAACTATTGATGCCTGGCAATCCTATAGGTCCTGAAGCATCCCCTTCTAATGGCTGGTAAGCCTCAGGATCAAGAGGCACTGTTGGTGGAGCCCCGTGCTGGTTGGTTAGTGCTCGCTTTCGAATGAGCCCATCAGTTTCTGCTAGATTTAGTTCTGACGCTTGATGCCCAGCCAGGTGGTTACTTATAAGTGCTGTGCCTTCAGTATGAAGGAAAGCCATGCTTATTGCAAATACAATGTTGGGCTTAGACCAACGAAACAACAGGTCTTAAGCACCCAATTAAGGAAAGCCATACTTATTGCAAATAATTAAGCAAAACCATGCTTATTGCAAATACAATGTTTGGCTTAGACCAACAAAACAACCGATCTTAAGCACCCAATTAGCAAAAACAAGGAAACAAGAAAGCTTGCTTCTTCGTCACTGTGGATTGTGTGTATTATACAACTAGAGGTTATAAATTGGAATACGATCCTCTCCCTCTACCTCTGGCTGTTTGATCTTTTGCCACCTTTAATCAATGACTTTTTCCTCCTATGATAATGACTGTAACTGGTTATGCATATAAATAATTATATTCACAAATCAGTGCATTTTTGTGTCTCTACTTTATAACGTGGAATTTTGGAGATAAAAAAATGAGGAAATTACTTAGGGGATACAGAAGTCATTTGCCCTTGCAGGCATGTACTATACACATGGATGGACGCATCATTTATTGGTTGTGCCTAGAGATACTGAAGCCTGTAGGTATTGATGTCAAACTTTCAGCTGAGCTGAGCATTGTGTTTGAGAATTGCATGTTGCATCAACTTAGTGCTGGAAGCTAACCATCAGAGAATGTGAACATTGATTCTGGGATGGTTCATTTTTTTAAAGGAGTTAGGCTGCCTCAACAGCTCTTGCATCATTATGTATATTTTTCAAACAGCTTCATGTCTCAGATTATGGAGTATGTAAATAGGGAATTTCTGTTGCAAGACATTCTAACATACTACTTTTAGTTGAAAATTTTTTATTGAAACTTTTCATAGGTCCTTTTTGGTCAAAATTCATGTGAGTTTCTCAAGCTCTTTTGGCCTCAGATTTTTTAGTTTTTCCTTTTAATATGTCCTATGTGTCTTCTTGACTCTTGCAAATATTTCTAATTTCGTTGTCTTTAATCTATTTTGTTCTGTTTAGGAATCTCTAAGATCTCTATATAAACTTTGTTCTGATATGGAAATATCATTTGCATTCAGGTGATATTAACTTGTATTAGTTTAGTTTTTCATGTTTTGGTTTCTGTAAGGCTTGTGGGGTGGAGTTGGGCTTGGGTGCATGGGTATTGCTGGGCATCAATGAAATTACTTGTAACATTACTCGACGATTCTCTCCATATTATGTAATGTAGATTTAGTTTGATCTTTTATGATTGTTCAGACAAGTTCGAACTTCATTAATAGGTACCCAAAGGTGAAACTACTGTTTTATTGATTCTCACTTCAATTCTATAGCTGTTCTCATTGTGAATTTGGACTCTGATCAATTGAACGTGCTATTGCTTCAGAAATTAATATCTAACTTGTATCACTATTCTGGCCGAAATCTTTGGTTTTCTAGGTACAAATAATAACCTATTTGATTGGTTGGAACTTAGAATAGAAATACTTAACTGCTTTCAAAAGGTTTCATGAGGCAAGTAATATGTTATTTGTCTTGATATTTAAAATTGTTTATTTGGTTTTCTGGAAACAGGCATTATGTTCCTTATTTTCAATTCATCATTTAGTTTGTCCTACTTATTTTCAGTATTTCAGGTTTATAAGTCCAACAAAGTACCGGTGGATGAAAGGTTCATGGATTGATAGGTGGAAGCTTGTTTGGAAGCTATGATAAGAAGGGGCAATGAATGCGGATTAGTGGTAAATCCCAGATCTGCTTAATCAAGACGAAGGGGTCATCCAGCTCTGCTTGACCAAAACAAAATTGGACCTGCCATTTTTGAAAGATAAAGGGCCCTAATGAAACTGGATTGAAGTTACTGAAGGTTTAACTGAAGCTTTAATGACTGAAATAACCAGTTGGTCAGTACGGTTCTTCCTCTGTATGATATACACAAGAACCATGTGTGGTTTCAAGACATAGCAGCTGCATATTACTTCTGACTCCAGGTTGACTTCTAAGTTCACTGTATAATAACAATTTCTATTGCTTGTTTACAATATTAGAAAATATCGTTGGAAAATTATGCTCATGAGTCATCACAAGACTTTGTAGAATACAATCAGTAACTCCGAAGAAACTTCAGAAAATGCTAAAAAATATGACTCTCCTGGACTTTTAAGGCGACAGCATGTTTATCACCAACCAGATAAAATAGATTGGTAAGCAAAAGCAGTACAATTTAAGAAGAGAAGGGCAAAAGACATTTAAATATTGTCATGTTGCGTAATGAAAGCTTAATTTGGCTTTCTTATGATAAACTTTTTGGGATTATAACCATGCGTTATGAGTCGTCACAAGGCTTCATAGAACATTTCTAGTACATCCAAAACTTACAAGCGGTAACGTTCATAGCAGTCGATCATGCTCAAGAAATTTGAGAAAATGTTAAAAAATATGGCATTGATTGGGCTTTCAACGCGAAAACATGTTTTACGGATTAGACAAAATAGTCAGAAAAGCAAAATCAGCACGCTTTAAAAAGGAAAGGACATAAGATTATACTGAGTATTGTCAAGCTGCGTAATATAGCTTACAATAGCAAAATTGAATTCTATTAATGTTATACTTCACTAATTTGAAGATTTCACATGTGTAGGAACCAAAAGATTTTTGCTGGGTAGGACTTTTGCTTTCTTAATAATAATAATAATAATAATAATAATAATAATAATAATAAGTTAAAGGGGAAAACATTGGCGCTAAACAAACTAGCATATTGAAGTGTTGGATTAGTTATATCTATCCTTGAGGTCTGATCAAATTCTAGAGACAATCCTGAAGCTTGGCTCTTTTACAATCACCCCCTATCAATAACAGCATCTAAGCCCAAAAGTAAAGAAATGATAAAAATACTCTATAGGCAAAATAAATAAATAATAATAAACTTATCTTTTGATATAAAAATATAAGTATACATTAATTAAGAGTTTAAGCATAAACAATTCTTTATATTTCTAATAACAATAAGGAAAATAAATAGATCAGTATCATCCAAAAGCTAACCAGAGATCAAATAAGGGAACAAAGAGAAGAAATATGGAAAAAAGAAATACTTCTAACCAAATGCCCAAACATGGTTCAAAGTTGCAATCGCGGTGTACACCGTTCCACATCGGTTTCGGCAAATCGGTCGCAGTCTCGGTGAGAAGTATATTTTAAAATAATTTTTATTCTAAAAAATTATAAATAACTAGTCAAAATATAAAAAAGATATACTAAACAAAAATAATAAAAAAATTAGCAAAGAAAATCTTTAGAATATACTGTTTTTACTGATATAAAAAAATGGTGTATATTTTAAAGTATTCAACGCTATACTATCAGAAATAAAATTAAAATAGCACACAACATAATTTCAAAGTAAAAATTGTAGAAGTAATATTTACCATTAATAGCACAAAATAAGGCTTATATTTAAAAGTAAGGTTATAAACATAAACATTACTTTATGATAAAACTAAGCAAATGAAAATATCGAAAGTAATACTAAAACTAAATTAATTAACTAAGTTAACTTAATAAACTAAACTAATTAACTAAAATAAAAAATAAATTTAACAAGATCAGAAAAAAATCACTTTTTTATTATGCTATAACAATTATTGAGTAATTAAACACTAATAAAAACACATTGACTAAAAAGTCAAACAAAGGAGTAATAATAACGCCCATTAACTGGCTTTAAAAATAAGAAATATTTTTTTACGCCATTAATTGGCTATAATAAGTCTCAAACCAAAGGACTTCAAAACCCACCAAAATTAAAAACGAGAACCAAAAAAAAAAAATAGGGGAGACCACAGGAGGATTCTCCCTTGCACACCCTCACCACTCTTACTTCTCCACCCCCACCACTCACTTCCCACCCCTATCACACACTGGTTCAGGCCACATCTGGGTCTGCACAGAGTTGCACATACTCCAACGACCACTTCTCCTTCACCACGAAGCGAGCTATAACCACTAGCATATTAAACATCTAATCCTAAATCCATCTGTTCCCATCAAATGATGTTGCCATTCAGTTGACAATTCTTTCAAATTCCTTCTCTCTTAGCTTCAGACTTGCCTAATAGCTTGTCTCTATTTTGGTTCCCAAATTCTATAATGCATGTTCCTTGGTCTGGGTTTCCCTATAGTAAAAAGTCACTAGTGCCTCAATTAGCTTGGAGTTTCGATGCGGGACTTTGCTTGGTAAAGATTCTTTCTATAGATTGGTGGGTTAGTGATACGAAACCCAGTGGCGAGGGCTCAAGTGGAATCAAGGCATTCGAATAGTTTCAAGAGCACTGCCTGAAGTAAAGTACCACCACCAACTCCCTAATGGAGACTTAGGGGTACCCAAGAAGGGCAAAAAGAGGCCAGGATGAAGAGGTCATCTGTGGTTGGAAGGAGTATTCCCCTAAATTGGAGGCAAAAGAGGCCAAGAATGAATTTTTGACCTATCCACGAGAGGTATCCACGCGCAGATAGGGCCGCAGATAGCAGCGAAAATGGATACCACCAGAATCGAGTTTCTAGTTGTATCCACGCCTGCAATCTACGAGGTAGATAGTAGGCGCGGAATATGGGTTGAACTTTTTGCATTTTACTAGTTTACTCGAGTTTTCAATTGTAATAGACTTTTCAGCTTTCCTTAGTAGTTTTAGGGTGTTTTACCCTCATATGAGTCTGTCTTTTCATTGTTGAAACACAATTTGGATGAATAATACTGACTTAGTGAGGATTTTTCCTCTTTTCTCTCTCTTGTGAGATTATTGATTTCTTCGAATGATTCGTTGAATTAATTGTGATATTTTGAGTTCTAAACAGTATGTGGGTAGAGTTTAGGATCCTTTATCAGCTAGTTTCAAATTCTCGAGTAGAATTGGGGTTAGGCTGCCTAATTGGTACACAAGAATGATCTTTGGGAGGATTATCCTGTAGTTTGCATTCGTTCAAGGGTTCTCATTAGGAGGTTAACGAGGAGTCTCGAGGAGATCACATCAAGTGGTATCAGAGCTCCTTGGGTTCTTAGTATCAGGTTTCTCTAATTCATCTCGTGAAATTTTAATTTCTAGAGATTGGATATATCTTTTCTTTCTATTTTGTCTAAAATTTTTGCAATAATTCTTGTTTTTGCCTATTGTTCTTGGGTAATTTTCGTTCCTAGGGTTTCCTATTGTTTGGGTTTTTTGTGTTTCCATTGTTTATCCTCATGGGACATTGTGTTTTCAGCTAAATTCTTGCTTTACTATTGATACTCCTACAAGTTTTCTGTAATTTTTTGCTATTTTCTACAATTTCCTACAATTTTCTTTGCCTCTTTGGTATTGTCTTTAGGTTCACAGCGTCTAGAAACCTTGCAAAGTTTGTGTCTTTTTTTTCTCTATTGTTTGAAGTTGTTAATTTTTTTGTAATTTGTTGATTATTCGTTAACAAAAATCATCAAAAAGGTCCAATATTTAGTGAAAAAAAATCACTTGCACTCACGGATTGCAAAATTCTCTGAACCTGATCTGCACGGTTCGAGCGGTCCGTAGTTTACGGATACTGGTTTGCGGATGAGGATTCGCAAATCACTCTTTCTTTCAGAATTCCACAACTTTGAACTATTCAATTGATTCATCCTCTTCCACTTGAATCATGCAACAATTTCCATATCTTCCTTGGCTTAATTCTTCAAGTGGCATGGAATTTCCAAGTCTGCAAATGACACTTCTGGATGAACAATTGAAGTTGATCTTTGAACCGCTTAGCTCTTGCTCTTGTAATTGGTGGTCCCTTAGGCATTGAAGCTTGATCAGTCTTCTTGACTCTCCTCATCGATAGATGCTCTCAGCATCATGCAATTATGAAATTGGATTCAAAATAGCCTCACAAGTGTTCTTAGGGATTTTTCAAGATTTTCTTGGATAGCCAGCCTTGCAAATTGTTTAAAAAATGTCTGCAAAATAGTGAGAATAAACTACAAGTTGAGGTTGGTTGAAGGCCCTAAAGTAGGTGTCAATTCTGTGGACCTGGGGTCAACAGGATTGCTCTCTAGGCCTACTTTGGCTCCTCTTTTATTGCTGATCTATAGTTTCAATTGTGTGCTGATAATTTCAAGTGTAATCCGCTTAATTCCTTGCATTTTTTGAGTAAAATTTCCTTCAAAAGTTGAGCCAAACATTTGCTAAGTGTTGTACTCTTGACTTCTTCAATTTCAACAAACTTGAATTTACTAAATTATGATAAATTGTCATCCAATCACTTAAAATTAATGATTGAATATCGAAGTCCTACAAGATTATATAAAAATAGCACATTTGCTCACAATATCAATTCTATATCAAAAGCCCTAATTCTGGGAGAAAACCCTAATTTGAGAAATTTGCAAGTTTCAAAGCCAAAATTCATAGCAAAAAATCCTAAAAATACACAGAAACATACATTAAATATATACTATAATATATACTTTTTATCACCTTATCAATAACATAAGAATAGTAGACGATAGAGAAATCTTATTCTTATTGCAGAAAAATGCTAGATTTTCAACTCTACTTTGATATTTTTGGCAAATACAATTGTTTCTCCTTAGTGTCTTTCTCCTTCTCTTAAGCCTATGGCGGTTTCTTTAAAACCTGTGATACATACTCTCTCTAAAAGCTCTCTAAGTTACCCTAGAAAGCCCCTATTTATAGTCCTATTCTATTACAAAGAGACTTTTGTAGTTGTTGGCTTGAAGTTTGCACAAACTTTTGTTCATGATTGTTGGCTTGAAATTTGCACAAACTTTTGTTCCCTAATCAACACTTGGCAATGAGATCGGTGACAACACTGATGCGGATGTCTGACTTAAGAACTTCATTGCTTCTAATCAGTGAAAGACTGGTGAGAACATTGGAAAGATTACCGGTGCCGGACTTTTCATTTTCCTTCATTTTTCTACTTCAAATTTGATTTTCATGCCAATTTTTAACTGTTTGCACTCAACCATACATAACACATAAAAATTGCATTTATGGCCATATTTGTTCTCAATTAAACTCAAATTAACTAAAAAAAAAAGCACTTGAGATATAATTCATCCCAAGAAACCATAGACTAAATATGGCTAAATCTTAGCAACTCATTTTGCTAGCTAACGTACTTCAATGCGCCAAGCAACAACAACAAAAATATAGAACTATCACTCGGTTAGCCTCTAACACCTTATCAATTTTCCCAACATTAGCTAACTTAACTAAGTGTATAAAACGGCAAATCACAAAATTCCAGCAACCTGACTAATCCTAAATCAAAAAGTCCAACATATAACCCTAATAAAAAGCAGGCTATATATAGGGAATACACATATTTATTATCATCATCATCATCATCATATCTCTATTATTTTTTTGACTTTTTGCCACACTTACTTTCTTCCATCATTTTTAGCAAGGGAGTTGAGCTTGATTCCAAGACATTCAAATCTTTTACGCTAACTTTGACATCTTCTGAATGAAAAGACCTGATTACTTAACTCTCATCACTTAGGAATCACATGCTCTTAGTTTCAGTCACCTTTTGACGTGAAGATGAACATTTATTCAATGAAGATTCTTGGTTACTTAGCAACAAGTCCTAGCGGAGTATAGCTCAACAATAACCTTATTCGCAAACTAAACATATATTTATATATAACCTGCTTCATTTCCGCATAATATCAAGAGTAATAATAAGAAATCAATCAAATTGCAACGAACAATCACAACTTACATAGTTTATAATGCCTAGAAAAGATTGAGCAACACAAGAAAAATTTTCTTCAAAAAATGTCAGATATTCACCAAGTTAAATAGTCTAAAGCCTATCATTGGACTTAACACATATTAAACTTCCATTTTGAGCAAAAATGGTCCTCAAATTTTCAGCTATTGTTTAGAAAATATTCTCCATCAAACATTTACCATCCCCCCACACTTAAGATCAACATTATCCTCAATGTGTGCAAATATCAAACTAGGGAAAATTAGTAAAGAAGATTAAAAATGAAATTCCCTTGATACAATGTCCTTTTGATCAATATTAGCATAAAACTACCTCACCAAATTAGAATAATAATCAATAGATAGAGTTGATATGTAGCTCCAACCTAATTGTACAAAAGTATCATGAAAGTGATATTGTGCATATAAAATAGGATCCATATTTATCTCAGCCAAAATAGTGTTATGCAACCATTCCAAATATAGCTGTTCATTATTAGTACAAAGAAATTGAAAACGATCAAAAGGTGGAGGTAGTCTACTACTAGTAGCCACCTTTGGGTTCTTTTCCTTGAACCACTTGGAGTACTAGTGCTTCTTCTTGGAGGCATTACAATTCACTCAATCCAGCAATAAATAGCACAATTGCTACAAAAACAATCAAGTGAATCGATTCAACTATCACACCTCTCACACAATTCCTTGTAAATTTGAAATAATAAACATATGTGATCACCAAAGGATTTAAAAGAAACAACTAGAAACTCATGAACCTAGACAAATAAATAAGAAAGACTCATAGTAAAATAGCATAAAAAATAAACACACCTAGTCTCCAAGAATATACACTAGTAATAAGTAAAATTTACAAACTTAAACTTGAAGTCAAAATGAAAAACTGAGTTGCAACTTACTAAACTTTCGAAGAAATGATGAATATGATTAAAATTGATCAAGCCCAAACCCGTAGGTCAATGGGTGTGTGAAGTTTAAGAAGTTTTTGTAGACAGAAAATAGAGGGATGATACGAGAAGAATATAAAGAGAATAAAGAGAGGAGAATAGTATAGGGTTTTAAACGTTTGCGGGGGAAACAAAGTGGCGACCCCCCCTTTTATTTTTTCTGATTCATGACCAACATCGGGGCTTGCTATCACACCGATGTTATTGTCAATGTTGTATTGCCCTTTTTTTTTTTAACTACACTAGCATGACCGACGCCGATGTATGGACCAATGTTGGCGGTGGTCTTGTTCTGTCTATTTTTTCTATTTGCCTCTTTAATTGTTGGTTCACTTGAATGTAACTAGTGGTCAGACTGGTTTATAAACTGGAGCTGGCTTGGCACCCTTATTTATTTTTTAGAGAAATTAAAGAGAATCCAAAAGCATTATGAAAAATGCATAACAGTTATCTAAAACAAATGAATGAGAAATTATACATAATAAAAGATAGAAAATATGCAAAGTCATTTGTAAAGTGTTCACTGGAATTGTAAATTCATTAAACTCTAGAGGACGTCTCCATTTCCTTACTTTAGCCCTTGTTTTATAAGTAATTTATTCGCAACTCTATTTAAACTTTACAACTTTGCCATTTGCAGTTTTCATCTTTTGTATGCATAATCCTCAATGCATTTGCTAAATGCAATATTTGTAATGTATACATGTACAATGCATGGGAATTGAAAACAAATATTCAAAACTATTGATGCTCGGTAAAGCATAGTCTTTTAAAGTTAGATCCTCAAGACTTGTAGACTTCATCCGAGAGGCTCTCAACAGCTCTGCAAAATAGCTTTCCCACCCATAAAGACATCTCGATTTTCCTACTCTACCCTTCCTTGATGAAATAAAACCTATCCATATTTCTATATTGCAGCATTTGGGATTTCCATCTACACCTGTTGTCATTGCAATGCATATTTTTTTCACATTTGTAACATAGGCCTAGCCTCTTAGCTCTCTCTTTTTGGCCAAGTGCTTCAATCACAAAGAGATGCTACTTGTTCCTCTTGGAGTTCGGCATATCTCACCACCTTTGCATATGCTATGATTAGCATCAGGAGATTAGGTGGCATGCCCATTCTGCTTAGACAACATGCAAAGACCAATAACCTACCGTCTACATGCATGAATCCCCAGTTCTCTAACATTTGTTAGTTACAAAAATGAATGCAAATGCTTACAACTATTTATGAAAATTAGTGCAACTAATATGAAGTATTATCAAATAAAACATATAAAAAGAAATAATAACCTAGTAAATATCCCACGTTCAAGTATAGGTGTGTGAATCTCTGATGATAGTGGCAGTCCCTTTCCAATTCCAAGCTTCTCATATACTATTTGCCTCTTGTATGGTTCTTGTGAATCAAGGTATTGTACCCATTCTTCTTTTTGTTCTACCTCGTCCTTTCTCCACCCTATATCTGTCAAACATTTCTAAAGAGGATCATAGTCTAGGTTAACTAGACTATTTTCTAGTGTCAGTTGATCTACCAATCAACATAGAATACATGATCATTGAAAGAGGTATATCGGGTCATATCGTGCAAGTTAAGTTCTACCTTTTTCTCACAAATCTGAAACTTAAGCTTAACATTTTTAACATCAATGATAGTGCAACTAAAAATGGTCTACTTAGAATGATAGGTATACTCATATCTTCCTCCATGTCTAGCACCACAAAATCCACAAGTGTAATAAATTTATTTACTTTTAACTAAGACATTTTCTAGTACACCCTATGATGTAGGATAGACTTTTTCGCTAATTGCAAAGTTATGTTAATTTACTTAAGTTCATGCAAGCCTAGTTGTTTAGCAACTGATAATGGAATCAACAGCACACTTGCACCTACATTGCAGGAAGCTTTTGAAAACTCCACACTACCTATATTGCAAGATATAGAAAAGCTACCTAGGTTTTTCAATTTTGGTAGAAGCTTATTCTAAACACTTGCACTGCACTCCTCAAAAAAGACTATTACCTCATCATCCACTAGTTTTCTCTTTCTTATCATGATATTTCAGAAATTTAGCATAGGATGGGATCTGAGTAATTGCATCAACCAAAGGAAAGTTAATATGCAAATTTTTGAAAATGTTGACAAATGTCTGAAATTCAGATTCTTCCTTAGCCTATACAAGCCTCTAAGGAAATCGCACAAGTGGAATGTAAGGCATCACAAATGGCCTTGTTTCTTTGTCCTTCAACTCCTCTTTGCTTGTTCATCTTTCTCTTGTACCTTCGTTTCTTTGTCTCCTTCCTCCTATTGCTTCTGAGTCTCCATTGTTGGTTCTATCAATTGAATCCCACTATGAAGTGTGATTGCCTTTACCTGTTCCTTTGGATTTACTTCAAGTTGACTAGGCAATTCTCCTCTACTCACAATCTTAATAGCCTCTACTAGTTATCCAATTTGCGTGTTGACATTTCACTGCATTGTGTTTATTCTTTTATCTAGCTCACAAATCTGCTCACTTGTGGATTGAGATAACTTTTCAAATGCAATTTCCCAGTGTAGCTTAGCATCTGTTTGAGCTTCTCTCGGTTGAAAACTTGGAGGATATGCTGGTTTTTCCAGTCCTCATTAATCTCTCCATCCTGGATTAGGATGATTTCCTAGCCAGGGTTATACTTGTTGGAATAGAGTTGTCTTGGGGTGGCCTATTGAAGTTGTTGACAAATTATACCCATTTATTATTGAAGCATATATTAGTTTCATGGTTAGCACCACATAGATTACAACATGCAACACTTACTTGGGATGTTTGACCTCCAATAGTTTGCCTATTAATTTTCTTAGACAAGGCATCCAATTTAGCCATTGGCATATTAAGTTTGTCTATGTCTAGCATACCTGCAAGTCTTTTACTATCACCTCTTTCTGTAGCCCATTGATAGCTATTTGCAGTCATCTTTTCGTTGAGTTGTTGAGCTTCTTCAGCTGATTTCCCCATTCATGCTCCACCTGCAACTGTAATCACATTTAACTTGGTTGTATAGGTTAAGCCATTGTAAAAAGTCTGAAAAATTAACCACTCAAGTAGTCCATGATATGGATATCTCCTAAGCAACTCCTTGTGCCATTCTCGTGACTCGTATAACTATTCCCCTTCCAGCTGACTAAAACCTGTCATACCCATATGCAACTTTGCAGTTTTTGTAAGAGGGAAGTATTTATTCTAGAAAGCTCTAGATAAATTAGTCTATTTCATAAAAGAATTTGAAGGAAAATAATGCAACCATAGCTTAGCTTGACCTCTTAAAGAAAAAGGAAACAAATGAAGTTTTATAACTTCATCACTTGCCCCGTTTACCTTTAAGGTGTCACAAATTTTAGTAAAATTAACTAAGTGGACATTTGGATCTTCGGTTGCTTTTCCTCCAAATTGGACTTGCTGCACCATCTGAATTAACACTGGCTTGATCTCAAAATTGTTAAAATTGACCATTGGTCTTGTTGTACTAGTCTGAGATCCTATTGCATTTAGTAAAGCAAATTTACGAAGTGCTGTTTGTTGCTGTTGAGGCACTTATTCTCCTTCAGTTGGCAGTTAAGCCATATTATTAGTTTGAGTTTCACCTACTGAATTTTCTCCTTTGCTCTCTTTAGCTGAATTTTGCTCTTTTCTTTGTTTCCTCACTTTTCTTATAATTCTTTCAATCTTAGGGTCAAAAGAAACTACAAGTCAAAAAGCACTGTGCATACAACTATCAACCAAACAAAGTAAGAACAAATGTTGCAATTAATAAAATTAAAATTTAATTCTCATTTTTGTAAATCAGAATTAAAACTAAGCCTCTAATTTCAATTACATGGAACCAATCACACCCTTAGCATTGGGTTATATTCAATCCTCTTAAAAAAATCAAAAACCAAATAAAAATTTAATTTGATTTTTCATTGGCTAGTGATTTTGTTGGAAGTTTAAATTGAATGTATTAAATAGTCTTACTCTTCTAGTAAATAGATCTTGCTAACTTATTGATACAAACACCAATTAAATTTAACTTCTACCAATAAATTTTCCTTGAATTAATCACGTATAGTTTGTCCTGTATAATTAATATACAATAAAAAAATTGATTTTTGAGAACAACAGATGCATAGCATGACTAAGTAGCATCAACATCTAAAAGTATAGTTATAATATGGAGGGTAATCTCGAAAATCCTAGAATCCAACCTACAATTCTACCAATGGTTCCTAAAAAAATGGAAAATAGAGGTGTAAAATATTTTTCTCTCTTTGAAACAGTCAATAATGAGATTGATAAATAATGACGCGTTTTGTACCCTTGCACCACTATAGCCCACATTGGGCAAAGCATGATTTCCGCTCACATAACTGGCTAATAAAACAACCAAACCATCAAACTTGTAACTGTATTTTTTTCTACACCTATGTGTCATCTTTCATCATACATCATTTGTCTGTTGGCTTAATTACTTCTTGCACAAGATGGGAAGCCTCGATTGATCAAATATTGTTCTCTAACAAGGTAATAACTCCACTTTCCTTTGCTTTGCTTTCATATTGTGAATCTCTATTGTGAAATTTGTAAATGATTGAAATCTAGACTTCTTTCACTTTTATTCAAATCATTTCAAAGCCTATGTACACCAATGGCAAAATAATTGATGTTTGGTGGCTAAAATCATCAAATAGTGCTAAAATCAAGTAAAACAAGTTATAATCAAGCCTTAAGAGATAAATTGCAATTTAGATCTAGTTGAAGAGCCAATCTATATGTAAATGGTAAACTAGAGAAACGTTTTGTTGAAATTGCATTATGTTGATCCTAGATCTTGATCTAATTGTAGTGGCCTCACATAAGCGATATGATTCATTGGCAAAAAAGCATGTTATTCAACTAAAAGAAAACGTATATTTCTTCAATGTTATATCCAGGACAAATGTAACATGATGCCTGGTCTATCTAGTATGTCATGGAGAACTATCTACTAGGCAATTTTATTGGCTAAAATTGAGCAATAATTTGTATATGTCTTAAGCTGGCAAAATACAAGAGTAGTTCTATTTGTTTTACGTAATTTTTTGGGACTAGTTTGTTTTCTGTAATTTTTTGGGACTAGCTCAAATTTCTAAGACAATCCCCTTTGTTTGTTTAGTTGGGTTGTGTCAGAAACATATTTTTAGAAAATTTCGATCTTAACTAATTTTTTAATCAGATACAAATTTACCTAAAAAATTTTAATTTTTTTAATGAAATACTCTCAAAAAATAACATTCAAACAAAGTCTAATATTTCTTGCTCACTTGAATTCATAAGATAAAATACCATTTACCATGTTTTCACAATAATTAGTTTCTTTAGGTTCTTCACACCAAATTTGGTTCAGTAATATGCTTTTTAAATTTAAAATTTTTGGTTTTATTTTTCCTTCCTTTCAAATATGTTTTAAAAATTGCTCAAAATCTTATCAAAAATTTTTATATTCTTCATAGAAGGTTCAAGATGCCAGAATCTCTTATACAAGTTCAATTTTCTCATAAAGATAGAAAGATTTGAGATAATTCATATTCCTATTCTGTTTCCTCTTTCTATACATTTGCATATAAGCATGTCCACTACATTGGCATATAAACATGTCCACTACAAGGATAAATCAGTTTATATAATTATATATTGGCTGAA
Source organism: Mitragyna speciosa (assembly GCA_024721245.1). Classification (NCBI taxonomy): domain Eukaryota; kingdom Viridiplantae; phylum Streptophyta; class Magnoliopsida; order Gentianales; family Rubiaceae; genus Mitragyna; species Mitragyna speciosa. The sequence goes on from CM045557.1 coordinate 11,753,837, forward strand.
ACTCATTTTCAAACATGCTAGGTATAAATGGAAACAAGGGTAAAAGAAGGCATGAAAGGTGAGCAAAAGCAGGGAATTTCTCTTTCTAGGAAAAGCCCTAGCTCTTCAAAACGGGATTCTCCTAATAAGGGACATAATTCAACAACTGCAGAAAGAAGCATTCCAAATTATCTCAAGCCAACCATAAGTTCAGGCCTTGATCCTTCTAAGCCTCATGTCAAGAAGAATCCTTCTAGTGACATTGTACACAAGGCAAGTGTCGCTAGAAGAAGATCCTTGGAAAAGCCTTTGCCACCATCTCACATGAAAAAGCCACAAATCTCACCGAATATGAGGGAAAGAAATACTCCATCTTCATCTTTTACCTCTAAGACATCCATTGCTTCAGAAAAATCCTCCTTTGATAGATTATCAAAAGCACCAAAACATGGTGGTAAAGAACACTCCTTGCATCCAAGACCAAAAACTGGGAAAGACAGTAGCATAACGTTGAAGAAGCAAGAAACTCAAGAAAGTACATTTTCAACGAAGCCACTAATAGAAATCCCTCATAGCAAAGTTGATGCCCCTAATATGGATGCTATCCCACAAGTACTTGAGCAACAAGAAAAAGATCTAGATTCATCTATTACTGAAGATGATGAAGAAATTCCAAATACGGGGAAGAGAAATGTAACCACAACAGATAATATTATGGGCCTTGAAGATGAGGTACATGTAAGTGGATCACAAAATGAACCTGAAAGCCATGCAGTTCAAGAAGTCAAGATGATTGAGCCATCCCCAATTTTGAAAGACAACCAAAATGTAATCGTTAGTGCTACACCTAAAGAATCAGAAGATAAATTACAGGTCAAAGAATTTACTGGCAATCACTCAGAAATATTAGAAAAACATGGTGAAAAGGAAATAGATATGAACCATCCATATGAAGAAAAGGTAGAAGAGCAGCTTAAAGTTGAGGTCCAAAAGAAAGAAGGAGAAAACGCGAAGGAAAATACCAGTGTTCAAACATTAGACGAAAAGGAAGAAAGGAGTGATGGAAGCCAAGTGTTTGACTCACAGCATCGAATAGATTTTGATGAAGATATTGCCAAAGAAGTGAAGCAAGACACTAAAAGGGCAACAACAAAGGCACAAGTGGTTCAAGGAAAAAAGGATGCAGCAGTAGTATCCAATGATGTGATAGAGGAGACAGCAAGCAAGCTTCGAGAACAAAGGAAGAACAAGGTGAAAGCTTTAGCTGGTGCCTTTGAAACTGTCATCTCATTGCAGGACAGCAAGTGATAGAGAATCATTTTACTTAATAACTATAGTAGGTATAATTGTTGATCTTCCCGAAAAAAAAATTCATTTTTACTCGGAGATTTTTATTAACCTTAAAAACCAGAAAGCTACAAAAAATTGTACTCTTTAAGGGGGAAAATCTTTCTAAAATATGGTGTCTACGATATAGTTGCACCATTGCCTAATTTATTCGGGCAGCATAAAAGGCAGTGTAATTATACTCTCTAAACTAAACTTTTATCATTAAAGCTATAACTTTATAATGCAAATTTTGAATTTCTTTGTTGGCATCTTTCTACTACACATAAAGTCCTTGAGAAAAGTGACAAAATCGATCCAAAAAGTGTATATAAAGGTAGTCTACTCTTGTATAAATTATTGTATAATTTTTTTCTTAGGGTTAAATGCAGGAAATTCCCAAAACTTTGGATTACTTTGAAGTTTACTTTCTAATATTATTTTTGTGTCACTTTAGTCATTGATTGTTAGCCAAAATAACTACTTCAATTTCTTCAAAATGATAATTTTGTTTAAATGAAACCCCTTAAGGTTTTAGTTCCTTACATACCGCATTAGTTCTTCACCATGCACCCCTAGTATTTAATCATTAAATATTGTCAAATTTTCAAAATTGTCCTAGTTTTTTACCATTAAAATTTTTGGATGAATATTGATATGGTGGTATTAGGATAATAAGATTTGCAATAAAATTCTATAATAACAACACAAACAAGTAATAAAATTAATCTAATACCCCTTATCCATAATGCATGGATCAATTATAGTAGGGGAAGTATTAGGGTCGGTCCCATGAGGAAACAAGATTGTTGCAATTACCAAAGCTACTAACTCACTCTATTATCTATACAATCAAATATTGAGAGGTGAAAATTGTTGGCCCAAATGCAACCTAAGGGGGGGGGGATGAATTAGGTTCCTTTAGAAATTAACTTGGTTACAATAATTTATCTCAAAACAAAATAAATTTACCAAGTTGTCTAAATGATCAAATAAGTTTATGATGCAAGAACCAATATAGAAGATAAACTACAATAGACACAAAGTTTAAATAAGAGAGAAGTTGTGATAAACAAACTCAATTGCTTTCCAAGCTTATAAACTTGAAGCTTTGATCACTTGAATTCCTTCCTTTGTTTTGTGACTCAATATCAATTTGTACAACAAGTTGACGATCACTTCTCACTCACCCTAGACACTCTCTAGTTGAGCTAAGAAGCTTTACAGCTTATCTAGCTAACCTTTCAACTACATAATTGAATTTATCACTCACAAATTGGAATTCACTCTTGCTATTACAAAGCTCACTTAGTGAGAGTATCTTTCTTCAACAAGAATCACTCAAAAATCACTATTGTATCAATTGCCAAAAGTTCTTTAACATTCTACACTATTTTCCTTTTATACAACATGATAAAACAGTTTGATTTGACCTCTAACGGCTAAAAAGAAAAACTAGCCGTTAGACACAATTTGCCTGCTCCGGACGTCCACATAGAGAGGTCCGGACGTCCGGACAGTTGTCCGAACCAATAACCGGAAGCTGTATCTGTTGATGGTCCAGTCGTCCACACCACGTCTGGATCCTCGTCCGTATACCTTCTGGCCTGCTCCTCGTTTTGATGTATTCCTGTGTCCGGACGTCTGCATGATCGTCCGGACCCTCGTCCGCATACCTTCTGTCCATCTTGAAATTTGATGTTTCTGTCCGTCCGGACGTCCGCATTTGAGTCCGGACTCTCGTCCGGATACCTTCTGACCATTTTTAGTTTGGGTGTTTTGTGCGTCCGGACGTTCGCATTGTGCGTCCGAATGGTCGTCCGGATAACCAAACTTCTCCCTTTTTTCAACCTATCTTTCTGTTACTGCAAAAGAAACTCATTTAACATATTAGTACTCTTCATCATAAGTTTGATACTCATCAAAATTTAGATGATTTAGACCATGAGGTCATCAATCTCCCCCTTTTTGATGATAACAAACTTATGATGAAGTAAAACACTTAGAAATACTAACATTACCCTTTAATGCTTGCTCCCCCTCAATATATACATTATCAAATATCTTATGCAAACGCTCCCCCTCAACATATACATTATTATTCTCCCTCTTTTGGCATCATCAAAAAAAACTTTAAGAACATAAATAAACATGGCAGGTTTACTAAATAAACATAAAAAAAAACATTCAAAACACAGCAAGTTTAAACAAAGAAATCCAAAAAGAAACTTGAACTTTTACATGACCATAATCTTAATAATCTAAAAACAAAGATTCTAGTCTAGGACTCATCATCGGAATAGTCTTCGCTACGAGTGGTGGAGGAAGATGAAACATCATTTCTTGCTTTTCTTCTAGATTCTTGCTCTTGCCGCCTCATCCTAATGTATGCTGGGAAATTGGCACGGTCATCAGAGTCCCAACCATACTCTTGATCTAACTCTATACGCTCAAGTCTGTTGTGAATTCCATGCACGTCTCTACGAAAATCTCGTTGCAAGTTGGTCATTTGAGTGTGCATGGACACAAAATCACTTCTCATCTGATTCATTTGAGTGGATAGGCTGTTGATAGCATCGAAGAGACGACTTTCCCAAGAAGATGGTGGTCATCCCAAGAAGAGACGACTTTCCCAAGAAGAGGCCGTTGATAAAGACATTCATTTTTTATCATACCTCGATACCCTTTTTAATCCACTTTAATTCCTTCTTCATCCTTGTCTAATTTTGTAGAAGTACAAATTGGTGTGCCTACTTGTTTCGAACCTTCCATACCAAACCTCTTAAGAAGCTCTTTTGTATATTTGGTTTGACTTATGAAAATTTCATTTTTTTGTTGGTGAATTTGAAGACCAAGAAAAAATTTTAATTCCCCCATCATGCTCATCTCAAATTCGTTTTGCATCATAAGTGAAAATGTTAGTGTATGTCCTAAAACCAAGTTGGTTTTTGAGAATTTTTTATATTACACTTATTTTATGTTATACTTAAATATGTGGCATTTTCTTTGTCATTTAATAGTAGTTATTTATATTACTTGTTTATTTGATAAAGTCCATAGAATATTAACTGTGTATAAGAGATTGTAAGAGTTACAATGATGAGACTCTTATTACACATAAAGTTATATTCTTAAATATTCCTAATCATAGTATTAATGAGATTGGACATTATTAATATAGGAAGACTAGCACATACTTTACCTCTACTTATGGTAAGGTAGTAGTTGATCTCGTCAACTATGGTGTGTGGCACTTAAGCCGGTATGTGGATGTTTGTTAGAGAACAAGTTCATTGGATTAATCTGCCAAGAGTTACTATTCATAGTGCTAATGAATTATACTCTTAATGGCAATGGTGTAAGTGATCCTTAGACTTTAGATTACCATGGTATCTTGAGTGTGGATTGCTATGCTTTGACTCTATTGCTCGGTGTTCGTAAAAGAGTAGCTCATACGGTAGAGATTGGGTATAGTATGAAGCATGGAAGGATAGTGAGTAATCGATATAGGATTCACCACTCCTTATTATAGGAGAGTATATCCCTGATTGGCCACTTGTTGAAATATGACTTACAGAATCTTTTGCGCAAAAGTGAAAGTTTGATTTAAAAGAGTTTCAAGGTTATACTTTTATGGAAAGTTATATTCGGGAACAAAAAATCGTTAATTAGTCATTTAAAGAGTGCGCACTACACTCTTGGACTAATTGGGATATAGTGTGGTGAAAGGATATTAATTACACGGTAACATTGTCATTGATAGGTGTAGTCTACCATATGACTTTCCTATTCACTTGGGCGGTCATGATACATTGCTAGGCGCCACTCATGATCTATAAGTGAAAATTAATTAATTAGTGAATTAATGATAAATTAAAGTGTTTAATTTATCTAGGTCTTAATTAATTAATTAATGAGTTATAATTTGTACTTATTGCCAACGTGAATGGAACCTAATGGGTCACACACAATAAGAATATGGTCTTTGGGTTAAATTGTTATTAAGATAAGTATAAGATACTTATGGGGTTAATTTATGTTATAAATTAACTTAAAGGACTTAATTATAAATATTCTAAGTCTTGATGGAAATTAGTTTCCTAAAAGGAATTAAGAAGCTATTTGGTTTCCTTTTGGAATAGGTTTCCTAAAGGAATAGGATTAGCTTAAGGTAAGCTTCCTAAACCTTCTTGGTTTCCAATTGCTCTTGTTTCCTTAAAGAGTAGGATACTACATCTATAAATAAGTCCATGCCTTGACTGTTGGAAGATTGATGAAACACAACACAAAATTTAGAGAGAGAAAAATTGAGAGGGAGGTGGCGATTTTTCTTCTCCAAGAAAATGCCACTTTCTCTTTCTCCTTATAGTTAGGGTTTTGTCTTCTACTCTTTCTCTTCTTGTATTCTTCATAATCATTCAAGGGAGCTAGCACTCAAAAGGCAAGGCAAGCAAGCCCAAAGGTTCCTAAAGATCATGTTCGTGTGGATACCGTTGGAGGCTTTACACTTGGAGGGTTTTTCATGGTAGATCAACACCTTTATTGAATAGGATCTTGCCCTTTGAAGCATAGAAACCTTCTATGCTTGAGGTATTTATGCTAAACACCCTTTAATTGTATAGATTATATCAAAGAGATCCATGGTTAAGGTAATAAAATTTTAAATTTTCCGCTGTGTTACTCCCCTTATTACCTTATAGTAGTATCAAAGCCTCCTTTGATTATATCTATATGATTTGTGTTTATTTAATTGTCATAAATATGGATGGTTTGTTCTTGATGAAATTTGTCTCAAAATTGTTTTAGAAAAATCAAGAGTTTGATTTTTAAGATAAGTTCTTAATTGTTTAAAAGTGTTTTAAATAATTAAGATGAGTTCTTATGGTTGTATTCAAGGTTTCTAAATTATTTTTACGTGCTAAAAGGGTTTTAACATGTTTTGATTCAAAAGAGTTTTGAAAAAGACCAAAGAATTTCAAAGATCGTATTTTCTGGACACAAATTGCGCGAAAACTCGCACGCATTTTTACCTGCGGTTAAAATCCCGTACGTTCTGTCAACAAATCGCGGATGAAACCGTGCACGGTTTGTCCCACGGTTTGCTGGCAGAGTTCTAGCGGGATTTTTCTTAATTTTTTGGAAAACGCAAATTTTTAGAATTTTCTCTATAAAAACACTTTCCAATTTTAATTGTTAATATTTGGAAAGTTAAATTTTGGAAACCTACACCTTCTATAACTTTATTTTTGAGACAAATAAATTCAAGAATATTAATCTGATTAAATTAGACCATGTGATTTATGACTAGAATTAAATAAAGTAATTTATTTAATTGTTAAATATTATGATGGCATGGTGGATGATTATGGACTATGACCAATGTGATTGAATGGCTGAATTTTTATCAATTTTGATGGTTGGCTTGTATTGGTTTTTAAAATAGGGCCTGCGTGTCCTGCTTTCTCTATTATTCTCATGTAATTCTCTTCTCACCTAGCTCCCCTCGAATGTAACTCGAGGTTTCTTACTCAATACATGTAATGTACATTGTATAGGTTGGAGTTTTAGTTTTCTAAATTGTTTAGAGTAGAATTACATATGTAATGTACAAAGAAGATGGAGATGGAACCAAGGAGCAACCATGGAGGCTCATCAAGAGTTGAAGACCTCCCAAGGAATACATCAAGGAGTTGATCACGTCCCTTAGGAATTTGACCATATATTTTCCTTAAGGTTTGAGGAAAATATCTTAGTAAAGTCCATAATCATCTACGGTTTATTATGGATATTTTTATTTTATATGTCAATATATTTTAATTACATGCTATGATAAGACTGTATATTGAAAAATTAAAATAAAAATCTCTCAAATAAAATATTAAGTCACTTGCCTTCCATTATTATAGTAAAAATCATAGTTCTTGCTAAGTGTTGACACGTTGGCCTCCGTCAAGGTCACCTTACCTAGAGCATGTTTTTTACTATGAGATATGATCTCCAAATAATGGGTTTGACTTAACAAAAATGCTTAACTTGTTGGTCTCCATCAAGGTTATGGTGTTTTTGAGGCGATATTAAGTCAATATATATAAGTTGCCTTCCATTATTGTAGCAAAAACGAAGAGTTCCTATTAAGTGTTGACACATTGGCCTCCGTCAAGGTCACCTTGCTCGAAATATGTTCTTGCTATGAGATGTGATCTCTGAATAATGGGTATGACTTAACAAAAATACATAACGAGTTTGGCCTCCGTCAATGTTATGATATTTTTGAGGCAATGTTGGGAAACACATAAGGTGTGAATATCAAGAGTTGATACCCAACTATTTAGGAGTCACAAGAGTTGTGATTGATAAAAGTTATCTACCTAATCGAAGTTACCTTTGGGGCATTGGCCTCTGTCAAACCCAAAGTAAATTAGATTGGATCCTAGCCCACTAGGAATCTCCAACGGATTCCCGAATCAATATTTTGAGGGTTATTGATTTGAAGTAAAATAGTGGGAGAAAACCAAATAAATTCGAAACCCACATTTTTGGTTTGCAATTATAACATGAAATAAATAATTGTACTATCTTTTCATTTTTTGTAGAATGAATGTACACATGAACACACTTATCACCCTATATCTCCATTTATATGCGATTTTCTTGGACTAGTGTAAGACTTGAGAATAGTTCTTAAGCACATTTGGTTGTATCCTTGATACCCACTTCCACCTATCCTATAGTGACAATTATAGTTAGGAAATAATGTGCATACAAGATGCATAAAAGAGGATAATGATATTGCTACTTATATCATAATGTCATCTATAATTCCTAAGCTATAAAAGTAGGACAAATTGATAGATCTTTTTGTCTGTGATTGTGCATCTCAAAGAGTTGTTGATATACAATCTAGGACCATTAGATATGAGATATCTAAGGAGTAATCTGTCAAGGAAGAAAGGGGCACTTTATTGCTTGTTAAAGGAAAATCCTAGCATGGTCTTGAGAAGACCCAAGTACCTATGACAAGGCTTAAAGGTGTGATAAAAAAGGACAAGTCTAAGGGCACATGTTTCCAATTCTATTGGAAGGGAATTATAAGGCTCGTTTCAAAATTGAGAAGATAAAGAGGCCTAGTGAAGCTTCTACTTCTAAGTAAGTTTATATTTGAGATAAATTCATCTCCTAATTAAGACCATTGGGTATAAGATACTGGATTTGAATCCCATATTTGCAAAAATGTGCAAGGTCTTAAGTATGGTAGACAATAAGGAAAGAGAAAGTCAAACTGTGTGTGATGAATGGAGCAAGGGTTGCTGCACTAGCTGTAGAGACTTATACACTCTTTACCAACTGGGCTTGTTCTTGAATTTAAAACATTATTATTATGTTGTGATACTTACAAAAGAACATGAAATCAATTCACATTAAATGTGAAAAGATTTACCATTACAAAAGAGAATATATATTGTTCTTTTAGTAATGGTGTTCTTTGTGATATTAGATCATTTAAACAAAGTTTTACAAATCCTAGACCTTGATGAGTCCATTCTCAAACATAGACAAAAACTTAATATTTTTGAAACAACTATCCTTCTGGCATTATAGACTTGGTCATGTGAATGAGAAACGCACTTCCAAATTACATAATAGTTGTGTACTTGGACTCATTCAATTATGAATCATTTGAGACATGTGATTCTCATTTACTTAGAGAAAGATGACCAAAACACCTTTTATTTGAAAAAGGTGAATGTGTTAGTGATCCTCGTAGGACTTTAACATATAGATGTTTTTAGCCCAATGTCGATCCATGCTAGAGGTTGTTTATCATACTTCATCACTTTCATGGATGATCATATGGGATATGATTATGTGTATCATATGATACATGCATCCGTGGCCTTTGAAATATTCAAAGTCATTAAAGTTGAAGTAAGAAAAACAAGTTGACAAGAGTATTAAAACACTAAGATTTGTTCTATGTAGATAATACTCAATGTCAAGTGTTTCAAAATAATTGAAGGAGAACGTGATTCTGTCTCAATGTCTCCACTTGACACACCATTGTTGATGATGTGTGAAAGAGGAGAAGTTGTACCCTAAGAGATATGACGCAAACCATGATGAGCCACACTACAATTCCTAACCTCATTTAGGGGTTCTTGTCTTAGACGCCAACTCCTATACACTCAGCTATGTTCCGACAAGTATCTATTTGTGGGGTATCCTTGTGAAAATAATGGATACCACTTCTATAATCCCCTTGAGAAAAATGTTTGTCTCAAGAAAATGTCTTTTTCTAGAATAATAGTTTATTCTTAAAAGAGATAGTGGGAGCAAGATAGAACTTGAAAAGGTTCAAGAAACACAAGTTGATAAAGATCAATAGTTGGAACTGATGAGGCGTAACGGAATCTCAAAATACACAAAATCTTCAAAATGATTGGTAGAGTATGTTATACTCTTGAGAAATATAGATTTCTCACACACATGAAAGATATAGATTTCTCATTAGAAAGAGCAATAACATACTAGTCGCAAATGATGACAAACCTGCTAGTCACAAAGAGGCTTAGTTTAATGTAGACTCCTTGACGTGGCAAGATTCCATAAAATCCAAAATGAATTCCATTTACAAGAACAAGGTGTAGACCTTGCTCAAGTCACCTAATCAGATAAAACTCATAGGGTGCGTGTAGGTCTTTATGAGAAAGACTGACATGGACGGTAACGTAGTTACCTATAAAGCTAGGTTAATGGAAAAAGGATTCAATTCAAAGGCTTGAATTTGAAAGAAACTATTTCACCAATAGCCATGCTTAAATCCATTTAAGATTTTACTTGCAATAGTTGCTATTATGGCTATGACAAATGGATATGAAGACTCCATCCCTTAATGGGAATTAAAAGGTATGTGTATGACACATCCCTTGGGCCTTCACTTCTATTGATAGTCATTAGGTACGCAAGCTTTAAAGGTCCATTTGTGGACTCTTGTAAGTGTCAAGGTGTTGGAGCATTTGTTTTGATAAGATAATCAAAGAATTTAGATTTTCTCTAAAACAAAGACAAGCTTTGTGTAAATGTAAAGTTGAGTGGGAGCATTGTCATTTTCTTGATACTATATGTAAATGACATATCGTTGATGGAAACAACATACTTTAAAGGTAAAGATATGGTTGTCCAAGAATTTCTTAATAAAGGAGAGGCGATATCTAATCTGGGAATTAAGATCTATATAGATAGATCCAAGAGGTTGCTTGGTCTTACTAAATCCAAGCACATAGGCAAAAGATGCTAAAGGGTTTAGTATGGTGCAATCAAAGAAGGGGTTTTTCCTATGTGATAGAGATTACTCTTTTGAGAGACATGTGTCTTTGACTCCTGTCGAGATTGGTAGAGTGAAATAGATTCCAAATGTTTCTGCAATGAGTTCTATTTTGTATGCTATCCTATGTACGAGACCCGATGTCTTCTGGCTTTAACTGTTACGAGCAATTCTGGTGTGTGTCACTAGATGGTTTATCAAAGAATATTCTTAAGTACTCAAGTAGCACTAAAAGACTATTCTTGACTATGGAAATCACACTTAGGAAGTGTGTGGATTTAAAGATACAAGTTTTAATCCAATAGGGATGATAAGTAAATCATGGCATGAATTGGTGTTCACATTGAATTGTAGTGGATAAAAGCGTTTTGTGATAGACACTACAACATATTCTACAATAAAGGCGAGTACATGGTAGCTTTAGAAGTTATTATAGATCAAGGGATTTTTTGTTGGACAAAGAATAGTTCCTTCTATTGTTTTATGAAAACAATTGTGCCATCGCTTAATCAAGGAACTAAAGTCTCATCCATGATCCTAAAGTGTAGGTTCATGCAGCCATCTATTTGTGGAAATAGTTTGGTACAAATGATGAAAGATAGAGGAAGTCTCCACAATGTAAGTGTCACTAATCCTTTCACCATGGCCTTGTCCTAGAATAGGCATGATAGTCATGCTTATTGCCTAAAACCTATAGGTGATTGGTTTTAGTGCAAGTGGGAGTTTGTTAGTGTATGCCCTAAAACCAAGTTGGTTTTTGAGATTTTTTATATTACGCTTATTTCATGTTATACTTATATATGTAGCATTTTCTATGTCATTTAATACGTAGTTATTTATATTACTTATTTATTTGATAAAGTCCATAGAATATTAACTGTTTATAAGAGATTGTAAGAGTTACAATGATGAGACTCTTATTACACATTAAGTTATATTCTTAAATATCCCTAGTCGTAGTATTAATGAGATTGGACATCATTAATATAGGAAGACTAGCACATACTTTGCCTCTACTTATGGTAAGTAGTAGTTGATCTCGTCAACTATGGTGTGTGACACCTAAGCTGGTATGTGGATGCTTGTTAGAGAACTAAGTTCATTGGATTGATCCGCCAAGAGTTACTATTCATAGTGCTAATGAATTATACTCTTAATGGCAATGGTGTAAGTGATCCTTAGACTTGAGATTACCATGGTATCTTGAGTGTGGATTGCTATGCTTTGACTCTATTGCTCGGTGCTCGTAAAAGAGTAGCCCATACGATAGAGATTGGGTATAGTATGAAGCATGGAAGGATAGTGAGTAATCTAATATAAGATTCACCACTCCTTATTATAGGAGAGTATATCCCAGATTGGCCACTTGTTGAAATATGACTTAAAGAATCTTTTGCGCAAAAGTGAAAGTATGACTTGAAAGAGTTTCAAGGTTATACTTTTATGGAAAGTTATATTTCGGGAACAAGAAATCATTAATTAGTCATTTAAAGAGTGCGCACTACACTCTTGGACTAATTGGGATATAGTGTGGTGAAAGGATATTAATTACATGGTAACTATTGTCATTGATAGGTGTAGTCTACCATATGACTTTCCTATTCACTTGGGCTGGTCATGATGCATTACTAGATGCCACTCATCATCTATAAGTGTAAATTAATTAATTAGTGAATTAATGACTAAATTAAAGTTTTTAATTTATCTAGCTCTTAATTAATTAATTAATGAGTTATAATTTGTACTTATTGCCAACGTGAATGGAACCTAATGGGTCACACACAATAAGAACATGGTCTTTGGGTTAAATTGTTATTAAGATAAGTATAAGATACTTATGGGGTTAATTTATGTGATAAATTAACTTAAAGGACTTAATTATAAATATTCTAAGTCTTGATGGAAATTAGTTTCCTAAAAGGAATTAAGAAGCTATTTGGTTTCCTTTTGGAATAGGTTTCCTAAAGGAATAGGATTAGTTTAAGGTAAGTTTTCTAAACCTTCTTGGTTTCCAATTGCTCTTGTTTCCTTAAAGACTAGGATACTACATCTATAAATAAGTCTATGCCTTGACTCTTGGAAGATTGATGAAACACAACACAAAATTTAGAGAGAGAAAAATTGAGAGGGAGGTGGCGATTTTTCTTCTCGAAGAAAACGCTACTCTCTCTTTCTCCTAATAGTTAGGGTTTTGTCTTCTACTCTTTCTCTTCTTGTGTTCTTCATAATCATTCAAACGAGCTAACACTCAAAAGGCAAGGCAAGCAAACCCAAAGGTTCCTAAAGATCATGTTCGTGTGGATACCGTTGGAGGCTCTGCACTTGGAGGGCTTTTCATGGTAGATCAACACTTTCATCGAATAGGATCTTGCCCTTTAAAGCATAGAAACCTTCTATGCTTGAGGTATTTATGCTAAACACCCTTTAATCGTATAAATTATATCAAAGAGATCCATGGTTAAGGTAATAAAATTTTAAATTTTCCGCTGTGTTACTCCCCTTATTACCTTACAAAAAATTCTTTGTAAAGTTTTTCATTTGTAGCACCAAAGGTACTGTCATCAACATATACTTGAACAAGGAGAAGTTCATTTTCATAGTACTTTGTGAAAAGTGTGGTGTCTACAAGCCCTCTTTTAAAACCATTTTTCACTCAAGAAATTGCTCAACCTTTCATACCAAGTTTTAGGAGCTTGTTTTAAACCATATAGAGCTTTAGAAAGTTTAAAAACTTGACTTGAAAATTTTTCATGTTCAAAACCGGGAGTTTGTTCAACATAGACTTCTTGTTCAATAAAACCATTTAAAAAAGCACTTTTTACATCCATTTGAAATAATTTAAAATTTTTGAAACATGCATACACAAGAAGCATTCTTATAGATTCAAGCCTAGCAACCGGTGCAAAGATTTCATCAAAATCTATTCCTTCTTCTTATGCATAACCTTTGGCAACTAACCGTGCTTTATTTCTCACTATTTCACCTTTATCATTCAATTCATTCCTGAAGACCCATTTTGTGCCTATTACCGGGTGATCTAATGGTTTCTCAACCAAAGTCCATACCTTGCTTCTCTCAAATTGATTCAATTCCTCTTGCATGGCTACTATCCAACAATCATCTTTCAAGGTATCTTCTACATTCTTGGGTTCAAATTGGGATAGTAAAGCAAAGTTGTCAACTAAAGGTTTATAAGAGGACTTAGTTCTAACTCTTTTCGAAGGATCTCCTATAATGAACTCCTTAGGATGATTGGGTACAAATCTTCAAGTTTTGGGTAGATCTTTTGTAGTGTCATCATCTTTCTTTTCATCAACTGCATCTTCACTAGTAATCATTAGGAGTACTAACACCTTCTTGAAGAGTAAGATTCTCCAATTTTTCTTGACCACTAACATCTTTATCTTCACTAATCTTTTTTGAAAATACATCGTGTAATTCATCAAAAGTAACATGAATGGCTTCTTCAATACTAAGGTTCTCCAGTTGTACACTCTATAGGCTCTCTTATCACTAGCATATTCTAAAAGGATGCCTTCATCCGTTTTCTTATCAAACTTGCCAAGATGTTCCTTAATATTCAAAATCAAGATTTACAACCAAAACTTTAAATTAACCAACAATTGGCCTTTTTCCAAACAAGAGTTCATAAGAAGTTTTATTCAAAATTGGTCTTAATAAAATTCTATTCATAACATAACAAGCCGTATTGACCGTGTTGGCCCAAAAATATTTTGGTAAATCACATTCATTTATCATAGTTCTAGCGGTCTCTTGAAGAGTTCTATTTTTTCTTTCAACAACCCCATTTTGTTGGGGAACCCTTGAAGTGGAAAATTCATGTGTGATATCATTGTGATCACAAAATTCAAAAAAACCACAATATTTAAATTCGGTTCCATTATCACTTCTAATTTTCACAATGGTCAAGTTTAACAAATTTTGAACTTTTGCAAACAAAGAGACAAAATTTTTAAAAGCTTCATCCTTGTGTGCAAGAAATAGTACCCAAGTGTATCTTGAATAATCATCCACAATAATAAAAGCATATCTTTTTCTCCCAAGGCTTGCTACTTGAGTAGAACCGAACAAGTCCAAGTGTAAAAACTCCAAAGGTCTTGTAGTTGAAACACAATTTTTAAGTTTAAAAGAGACCTTGGTTTGTTTTCCAAATTGACAAGCATTACAAATCTTGTCTATTTCAAATTTAATTTTAGGAAGCCCTCGGACAAGTTCTTTCCTAGATAATTCACTCAACAAGTCCATATTGAAGTGACAAAGCCTTCTATGCCAAAGCCAAGGATCATCACTAAGAGCCTTAAGACATCTAATCCTATTAGAGTCTATTCTATTTAGATAAACTACATAGATGTCATTATGTCTCATTCCTCTAAAAACTATATTATAACTAGAGTCAAGAACCAAACACTCATGCTTTTTGAATAGAACAAATAAAACTCTATCACAAAATTGATTAACGCTTAACAAATTATAACTAAGATTATCAACAAGTAAAACATTTTGAATAAGAATTTCATTATTGTTACCTATGTCACCTACTCCAACAGTTTTAGCCTTCATGTCATCTCCAAAGGTGACTTTTCCGCTATTCTTTTGCTTTAGCTTGACAAACAATGATGAATCTCCGGTCATATGTTTTGAGCATCCACTATCAATGAACCATTTTGACTCCTTGATGGTATTTTTGAGGCTCACCTACACAAATGTTAAAGAAAAATATTTGGTACCCTTTTATTTTAAATTTTGGGTCCATACTAGTTAGCACAATCTTTAACAATCCACATTGTTTTCATTCCTTGTTCCATATTTCTTTTAACATAGCAATTACTTTTCATGTGGCTTACTTGACAACAAAAATTACGCATAATATGAGCATTATTCACATACATAGGTCTAATAAATCTTATTTTATTCTTTCTATATAGAGTGAATCTATTTGTACTAAACATACTCTTGGTGAT
Organism: Mitragyna speciosa; assembly: GCA_024721245.1. Classification (NCBI taxonomy): domain Eukaryota; kingdom Viridiplantae; phylum Streptophyta; class Magnoliopsida; order Gentianales; family Rubiaceae; genus Mitragyna; species Mitragyna speciosa. The sequence continues at coordinate 11,769,446 of CM045557.1, forward strand.
TTCCTTTTCTAAAATTTCTTGTTTTTGCCTTCCAAGAAAATCATTAAGTTCACTTATTCTAATTTTTAAACTTTCTTGTTCACTCTTGATTTTATTGTAAAAAAGGGATTTCTCATCTAACTTTCTTTCCAAATTATCAAAATTCAAAGTCAAGTCTACCTTGCATTTCTTTAATTCATCATTTTCACTTTTCAAATTTTTGTTCTCTTCAATCAATCTAGCACTCTCACCCAACAATGAGTTAATTTTCAATCTCAATTCTTTGTTTCTAGCATAAGATTTTTTTAAACTATTATGCAATTTGCAAACAAAGTTTTCAATATCATCATCATCTTCATCATTCCAATCATCACTTACATTCTTGTCTATAGAAGAGCAATTAGAGGTTACCTCATGGTCTCCTATGGCCATAAATGCCATTTGTGCCGTTTCTTCTTCTTCTTCAATTTCTCCATTGGAATTACACTCATTCCATGTCAATTGGAAGTTGTTGAATCTTTGTTTTCTTTCTTCTCTTTCTTCCTTCTTTTTCTTTGAAGGACACTCATTCATATAGTGTCCTAGTTGTCCACACTCAAAACACTTATCATTTTGCTTCTTTAATGCCTCTTGCTTTCCTCTATTTCTTGAGGAGCTTGATTGATTGAGATTACTTTGTCCTCCTCTTCTAAATCTTCTCTTGTTTGTGAGGAACTTTTTGAAGCTCTTAGTAAGTAGAGCCAAATCATTTTCTTCCATTTCCATGTCTTCACCATCAATTGAGAGGTCTTCTTGATCATCTTGTGAAGACTTTGATGCCATATTTTTCTTGATTTTGACCTCTTCCTCCTCTTGTACCTTAGATTTCAATTTAAGCTCAAAAGAGGCCAAAGAATTAACAAGAAATTCAATAGGCATAGTATTTAGATCTTTGGCTTCTTCTATAGCTGTGACTTTACTTTCTCACTCATTGGGTAATGCATTTAAAATCTTTCTATTTTTCTCACCTAAGCTATACTTCTTTTGTAAAGCTTCTAAATCCTTAATTATGTCATTGAATCTACAATACATTTTGTCAATGTTTTCATGAAGCTCCATCTTAAAAGATTCATACTTAGTGACTAACAAGACCTTCTTTTTCTCCTTAATATTGTCACTACCTTCATGAATATCCTTCAACTTATCCCAAATTTCTTTAGCCGTCTTACACCCCTTTACTCTAGTTGACTCATTTGCATCTAAAGAATTATATAATACATTCATAGCCTTGGCATTAAGAGTAAGGTTGGTTCTATCTATGGGAGTAAGTTCTTGTCTAGTCTTTTGTCTACAGGTACCGTTATTTTGATTGACAATGTATGCTTCATATGGACCCTCATTCACTATATACCAAAGCTCAATATCAATAGATTGTAAGAAAATTTCCATCCTAACCTTCCAACTAGTATAATTCACTCCATTAAACATAGGAGGTCTAGTAATGGACTGGCCCTCTAAAAATAAAGCATTGTTTAAGGTTGCCATGGATCTCTCCTAGCTTGTTAGGCTATATAAAAAAAGAAGATCAAGCTCTGATACTAATTGTTGGCCCAAATGCAACCTAAGAGGGGGGGTGAATTAGGTTCCTTTGGAAATTAACTTGGTTACAATAATTTATCTCAAAACAAAATAAATTTACCAAGTTGTCTAAATGATCAAATAAGTTTATGATGCAAGAACCAATATAGAAGAAAAACACAATAGACACAAAGTTTAAATAAAGAGAAGTTGTGATAAACAAACTCAATTGCTTCCAAGCTTATAAACTTGAAGCTTTGATCACTTGAATTCCTTCCTTTGTTTTATGACTCAATATCAATTTGTACAACAAGTTGGATCACTTTTCACTCACCCTAGACACTCTCTAGTTGAGCTAAGAAGTTATACATCCATCTAGCTAACCTTTCAACTATACATAATTGAATTTATCACTCACAAATTGGAATTCACTCTTGCTATTATAAAGCTCACTTAGTGAGAGTATCTTTCTTCAACAAGAATCACTCAAAAATCACTATTGTATCAATTGCCAAAAGTTCTTTAACATTCTGCACTATTTTGCTTTTATACAACATGAGAAAACAGCTTGATTTGACCTCTAACGGCTAAAAAGAAAAACTAGCCTTTAGACACAATTTTCTTGGTCCGGACGTCCACATAGAGAAGTCCGGATGTCTGGATAGTCATCCAGACCAACAACCGGAAGCTGTATTTGTTGATGGTCCGGTCGTCCGCACCATGTTTGGATCCTCGTTCGTATACCTTCTGACCTGCTCCTCATTTTGATGTATTCCTGTGTCCGGATGTCTGCATGATCGTCTGGACCCTCGTCTGCATACCTTCTGTCCATCTTGAAATTTGATGTTTCTATCCGTTCGGACGTCGGCATTTGCGTTCAGACCCTCGTCCGGATACCTTCTGACCATTTTCAATTTGGGTGTTTTTGTGCGTCCAGACGTTCGCATTGTGAGTCTGAATGGTCGTCCGGATAACCGAACTTCTCCCTTTTTTCAACCTATCTTTCTGTCACTGCAAGAGAAACTCATTTAACATATTAGTACTCTTCATCATAAGTTTGATACTCATCAAATTTTAGATAATTTAGACCATGAGGTCATCAAAAACTTCAACTTAGCATGTAGTATTTTAAATTCAAGTAAACAACAATGAAAAAAGTTATTGAACCAAAGTTGTCTAGGTCAAGATTCCACTAAAGGTCATAAATATGAAAGTTAAACTTATGACCTTTCTTAATTTCCACCCTTGTTTAGAAATCAATTCCATTTGTACTTAAGCTTATGACCATTCTTAATTTTCACCCTTGTTTAGGAATCAATTCCATTTGTACTCAAACCTAGATTTCTTTATGAATTAAAGACTACTTATTCTTGTGCTTTTTTTGCTTCCATGGTAAAGACATGCAAAAGTTAGTTATTAAGCTCATGAATTGTGGTGTTAAACCTTAATCCACCAATGAGAATCACTATTTCTGTGAGATTCTATATAAGTTCTGTTTACTTCTTTCCATTGTTAAATGCAAGTTTCCTTGCCAAAAACAACTAGACTGACTTGAAATTGGTAACAGTTAATAATAAGTGTTAAAGACTAATTAAATGAATAAACAAGAATGAGATAAGGCCATAGACATAATCAAATCATATCAATAACTTCATCTTAAACGTAGTTGCTATCAACTTAGTTTAATATTTTAAAGATAAAATTAAGTACATAAATAAAAGTAACAAAGGAACTCTTCCTTTCATTTCATCAAACATGTAAGCCATAATTGGAACGTCATCAAAGTCTGTTTACAAGAAAATAAAATCCTACTAAAAAACTATGAGAATTTCCTACACTAATACGTACAAGGAGTATTCCTCCTATCAAGTTATGATTTCTACTAAACCAAGCATAAACCAAGCATATTCTAAAATGTCTTATATGGTCCTATTTATAGGAAACCCCAGTTCAAGTCATTTTCCAAGTTGCAAAAGAAAATGATGAAATTTGATTTCAAATCTTTGAAAGTCTTGTCTTGAGCTTTACAAGATTTTCTTGGGTAGCCAACTTGTAGATATGTACTGAATTTGTCTACAAAAAGAAGTGTAAAATAAGTGCAAGTTGATGTTGGTCATTTTCTCCACAGTCTGCGGATCACCTCCAAAATTACGAACATGTGCATTTTAAATGTTAGTTCTTCCTTTTATGCTCTTGAGACCTTTTTCGTGTTAATCTATAAATTTCTTGGTAGATTTAAGGACGATAATCTTCCTGGGATGTTGAGAAGTGAACCTCCAAATTTGGTGAGAATTGAATACAATCTTGAATCAATCTCAAATTGAGATAAGTGATGTTTCAATTGATCCAAATTGCACTTAACCATCAATATTATGAAAAATCACATAAACTTGGAGATTATTTTACTCAAATAAAGATACAACCTTAAAACCCTAATTTCTGGGATAAAAATACAAATTAAGGAACAAAACTTGATTTGATGGAACTTTATCAAAATAAGGCATTTTCATATTAAAAATACTAAAGACACACTAAAAATACATATTATATAGGTAAATCTATGACTTATCAAACTCCTCCACACTTGAATCATCACTTGTCCTCAAGCAATTGAAAAATATTAGACCAAATAACGATTCAAGTATTGAAATAACTAATATGCGAATGAGAATATTCATCAATGCCAAGTAAATTGCTATTATTCCATTCATTGTCTTGACTATAATACTCATAATATCAAGTAAAAGAGAAGTAAATATATCAGAATTAAACTAGTTTAACTTAATTAGTTTGCCTTGTCAAATTTAACAAGGAAATGGATCATATGGTCAATTAATGTACTTCACAGGTCTAATCATTTTCATTTTTTTTCAAGAGGAGATATCACGTTGTTTCTAGCAAAATAACTACTCAAGATATATCATGTTGTTATTGGCCTATAAAGATTCCCGAATACTCAACACTTCAATTTTAAGCCAGTAGCATCAAGTATATTCGAGAAGTAATATTGCACTTTTACACTAAGATCGACATTTGGCTGGATGAGGATCCCTGCTTACTCATAATTCATAATTCAAATTAATATACATTACAAATAATTCATGCACCATTTTACGCAAAAGTCGACATTTTTAGATATAGACCCCAGTTACTAAGCACAAGAACTATTGGAATAGAAAGAATTACATTACTTTTTCCTCATTTTTGTAGTATAATCTTCCCTCGTATCAAGTATCAAACCATAGATTACATTCTTTGCACTAGTTGACCATAATCACCATTTAATATGTAAAATTAGGTAAAGAAGAGAAATTTCATCAAACATGCATAATTTAGGCATAACTCTGTTCACTTTACAAGATATACTTTCTATAAGATCAAAACTCTAAATTACATAACAAGCATTTCCAAGTTACGTGAAGAAAACATTTATCCAAGCTAGAGATGGCAAAAGGGCGGGATTGGTGGGATTTGAGCGTGACATAATTAGGACTATAAAATATGAGTTGTATCCAAATAGTCTTATATTTGTCATGGGATCAATATAGGTGGGATTAAAATGAGTTTAGACCCATTTTGATACCACCCAAATACTCAATAGTAATTTTTTGATAGCAAAATAAATGAATTAAACTATCCTTCTTCTCTCTCAACCGAACTTAAAACAAACTTTCAAATTTTGAATTCCTCAAGTGGCGGCCATGGTCGTGGCTTGGCCATCTACCTCCAGCGCTTCGGCTGATGATGGACAGATCTCTCCAATGACTAAGAAATCAGTCTCGCAACTTTTCTCTCCCTCCATGACTCCTTTTGAGATCAAGCAGCCCTCTACCTTCAAAGGTAAGGTGGCTGTGTTTTTCTCTAAAGATGAAATTGCTATGGCTGCCTTGCCCTTTAAACTTGCTATTGTTGGTAAAGTCTCCCATGGAAGGCCGAAAACTGGAAGACGTTCGTAAGTTTTGTGCTGCTCTAGACTTGAAGAGTGATGTGGTCGTTGGCAGTTTGGACTCGAGGCATGTATTAATTCAGGTGCAAGGTTGAGGCAGATTTCTTGAGGCTTTGGACAAGGGGATTGTGGCATGTTGGAAAATTCCCAATAAGGACCTTCAAATGGTCTCCTTCTTTTCACTGTTGCAAATGAGTTCATCCATCGTCCCTTGTCTAGTTTTCACTTCCAAATTTGCCAGTTCATTTTTTCGATAAAAGGTGCTTGTTTTCCATTGTTAATGTTGTAGGGAAAGCCACTCTTTGTTGATTCTGCAACGTCTTCTCTTGCTAGACCAAGTGTTGTAGGGGTATGTATTGAAGTTGATTTGTTGAAAGAGATTCCAGAAAGTGTGTGGATTGGGGTGGACGGTGATGTAAGTGCAGGATTTTGGCAAGCACTGGTGGCGAAAAATCTGCCTTGTGTATTGCTCTCATTACTGGAAGGTTGGTCACTCGATCAAAGATTGTAAGATGGAGTGTAGGGGTGATCAGGTCAGTAAGTCAATAGAGGTTGGTGTTAAACAACATCAGCAAATACAGCAATACGTTCCAGTTAATAGAACTGAGAAGAAAAGTGAAGCTAAAGCTGTAGATGTGCCTGCTGGTATGGATGGTTTGACTCAACAGCTGATGAAGAGACGAACGTATGTACTCTTGATATGCATGATTCTGATTCGCTTCAGCAGCAACAACACCAGGTGAGTAGGGGGCTTGCTCCGCCTGTGGTGTCTGAGAATAAGGATTCAATGCATGTGGTTTCTTCTGAATCTCAAGAATTGCAGCAGGTATCTAGTGGGGTTATGCTGCTCGTACCTGTTTCAAATATGATACAACAGCAACAACAGGAGAATGGTGGGCTTGGGGCGCCTATGTTGTTTGTTTTGGATGCTATGGTGCCTGGTAATAGGGTTGATAGTTTGCAGGTTGCTATGCCGACTGAAGAGACTGGATTGCAGGTGATGATATCTAAAGATGAGTAGCATTTGGAGCATGTGAGGTTTGAGGATAGCATGCAAGTGGTAGGGTGCAGTCCACATACTGCTCCTGCTATTGTTCCTCTTTTGCAAAGTCACGAACAGCAACACCAGTAGCTATGTGACGATATACAGGTAGGAATGGAGAGCAGTGATACTCCAAAAGAGACCTCATCCGTGGATGTTAGACACTCAGCAGCAGGCATTTTGGATTCAGCACTTGATAAGTTTGAGCAGCCTAGGCGATTTGGTAAGGGCTTAAGAGCTCGGTTTCCTTCAGATAGGGAATTGAGATCAAAGGCAAAAGTTTCTCAAAATTCTTTTTCCCTTTTATCCAATGATTAAGTCTCTTTTTTGGAATATTTGAGGCCTTGCTAAAGCCTCACATGTTAGGAGATTGAAGTATTTAATAAGGATGCATTCTATCCTATTCTTAGTGTTGTGTGAAGTTAAATTGGATTCGAATAAATTGTTGCAATATCGGTTGAGATTAGGGTTTGATTTTGCTACGGCTAATGCAGCTGGTTCTATTTGGTTATTCTTTAATTTTCCTTTCAGTTGTTTGGTAGTGGGAGAGGGGAATCAACATTTAACTGTTATGGCCCAACATCCTCAGATTGAATTTCCTATACTTGTCTCAATGGTTCATGCAAATCGTATTGCTGTTGAACGTACTCAGCTTGGGGATGGTCTTCTTTGTGATAGAGGTAGTGGTGATTATGCATGGTTGGTTTTTGGGGATTTTAACCTAATTTTGGATCAACAGGAGAAGCGAGGTGGTACACCAGTCAACTTGAATGAGGCGTCTGAATACTTGGACTTCATAAGCTCAAAAGGTTTAGTTGATGCTAGGTTTTCTGGGTCTTCGTTCACTTGGTGTAATAATAGAGTTGCCTCTGCGAGAATATGGAAACAAATGGATAGATTGCTTGTCAATCAAGTTTGTCATGATATAGGTTTAAGGATTTCTGTTAGGCATATCTCTCGCATCCCTATCTGATCATGCACCATTACTTTTTAGTTCATATGTGAAGAGTGATGATAAACCCAAACCGTTTAGATTTTTGAATTTTTGGGTTGATCATGTAGATTTTTTGCAGATTGTTCATGGTGCTTGGGATGTGCAGGTGGATGGATCTCCCTTATTTATTCTTTGATCTAAACTTCGGAGTGTTAAACAAGGTACCTGAAATCATGGAGTAAGGAGGCCTTTGGTGATATATTTAAGGAGGTGAAATTAGCTGAAACGAAGGTGGAGGAAATGGAGCAAAAAACACTTGAAGACTCAGCTGAGGACTCTTTGCAGCAGTTACATAGTTGCCCTAGAACTTTTTACAAGGAAAGCTTGCAGTGGAGGAGCAATTTTGGAAGCAAAAAGCACATGTAAAATGGATGAAAGATAGGGACAAGAACACTTGGTATTTCCATGCCACGGTGAAACAAAGAAGGGCTCAATCAATTATTCACAGGATTAAAGACTTGAAGGTTAGTGGTTAGAAACTAACGATCAAATTGGTCAGGAAGCAGTTGAATTTTTTAGTTCACTTTTTTCAGGCACTAGGGTGGTGATGATCCTAGTTTACAGTTGGATATGATTCTCAAGGTTTTGAGGGATGATGATAATGTTTTATTGGAAGCTGTGGCCTCAGAAGAGGAGATTTTTTAGAGTCAGAGGATTAACAGAATGGATGCGGAGAGTGCAGTAGGACCAGATAGTTTCACAAGGAAGATTTTTTGTTGCTGCATGGGATATTGTTTGCAAGGATGTTCATCTGGCTATCTCCAACTTCTTTGCAGGTGCCTTTCTTCCCAGGAGTATTACTGCCACATCAATTGTTTTTGATCCCCAAGGTTAAGTCCCTCAATACTTATCTGATTTTCATCCAATTAGGTAGTGTAACTTCTTCTATAAAGTTATTTCAAGGCATTTTATTGGATTGACTTTCTAATATTCTACCAAAAGTCATTTCTGCACAACAAAGTGGCTTCATCAAGGGCAGGATGATCAGTGATAATTTCTTGCTAGCGCAGGAACTATTGATAGGTATTGGTAAGAAAAATTTTGGGGGAATGTAGCTCTGAAAATTGACATGATGAAGGCTTATGATAGGGTTTCATGGGTCTTTCTGACAAAAGTGCTACAAGCTTTTGGGTTTGGTGAACGATGGATAGACATGATCTGGCAGATTATATCTAATGTTTGGTTTTTTGTATTAATTAATGGTGCTCTTGTGGGATTTTTCAGTCTTCTCGGGGCCTTCGCCAAGGGGACCTGCTTTCTCTATCTCTCTTTGTTATTGGTGCTGAGGCTCTCTCACATTCACTTAACCAGTTAGTGAATTTGCCTTCTTTTGTGGGATTCAAAGTTCCCGGGGGTGCCCGCAAATCACTCATTTAGCTTATGCTGATGATATTATTATATTTTCAGGGGCTTCAATGAGGTCATTGCAGTTGATCATGGGGTGTTTAGAATCTTATGAGGCTATATCTGGCCAAAAAGTGAATCTTCACAAAAGCTGTTTTTTCGGTGGATGATCGTATGAAAATGGAGAAACGTCAAAAAATTGCCAGACTTACAGGTTTTTCTCATAAGTCTTTCCTGGTAAAGTATTTGGGATGTCCCCTCTACATTGGTAGAAGGAAGACTGTTTATTTTGATGGGGTTATCCAATCCATTTTGTCTAGGATTGGTGGTTGGAGAAATCGGTTATTATCAGTTGGCGGGAGAATTTTGTTGATTAAACATGTTCTTGCCTCTATTCCTTCTCATTTTTGGGTAGCTTCTAATCCTACTAAAGGTAATTTGTAGACAATTGAGAAAATCTTTGCAAGGTTCTTGTGGGGTGCTAATGAAGAGAATATGAAGTATCATTGGTTGAAGTGGAAGGAGTTGTGTTTCCCTACAGAGGAAGGGGGTGCGGGTTTTCGGTCCTTAGGGGAGCTTCATGATGCTTGGGCTTTGAAGTTGTGGTGGAATTTTTGTACTAAAGACTCACTGTGGGCGACATTCTTGAGGGGGAAATATTGTCTGAATATTCACCCTAATCAAGTTACTCATTCATATGGTGATTCTTTAATGTGGAAAAGAATGTTGAAAGCTAGAGATGTTGTTGAAAAACATATGATCTGGATGTTAAATAATGGTGATTGTAGCTTTTGGTTTGATAATTGGTTGGGTTCTGGTCCTTTATTTTGGAAATATGGCAATCATGACTCGCATAGGGTGTCCGATTTTGTGGAAGAGGGTGGCTGGAATTTTGTGGCTCTGTTGAAGTTGGTTGATGTTTCGTGTATACAGGAAATTGGGCAACTGCAATGTCCCTCTTTGGATTCTTCTGATAAATGTATTTGGGTGCCTACTACAAGTGGGTCTTTCTCAATATCCTCGGCTTTTCAATTGGTAAGATCCCTTGGCCATAAGTCTTGGATTTTTGACAATATTTGGATCTCACAAGTCCCTTTGAAAATTTCATTTTTCCTCTTACGGTTACTTAAGGGTAAAATCCCCTTAGATGATGTATTATTCAGGTTTGGCTTTAATGGTCCTTCTAAATGTTGGTGTTGTGATTATCCTGATGGTGAGTCTATTAATCATCTTTTTGTTACTGGAGATTTGGCTACGTTCTTGTGGCAAAGGTTTGGCTGTATTTTTCAATTGTATAGGCAGGGCTTTTCAGTTAGAGAGTATTTGGCTATTTGGTGGCTTTCTAAGACCTCTAATCTGAAGCTAGAATTTTTGCTTCAAGTCATTCCTATTTTTATTTGCTGGCATATTTGGAAATTTAGGAATGTGGCAATATTTGAGGGAAAATGCATTACCTTCGAGGTGATTTTTTATTCTATTTGTCATGATACTATGGCGGCGTTTAGGATCAAATTCCAGCCTAAGGTTGGTAGCTCCTGGTCTTGGAATGAGATGGTTTGGGGGGCTTGTCAATGGAGAAGGAAGGAGACCATTGAGTTGGTTAAGTGGTTAAAACCTCAGCATGGTACTTTTATGCTCAATACAGACGGGTGTTCGAGGGGTAATCCTGGTGAAGGTGGAGGTGGTGGGGTTATTTGAACCTCAAGTGGTGATGTAATCTTGGCTTTTCACTGTTATTTTGGTGTTGTGACAAGCTTTGTGGCGGAGGTGAAGGCGTTATTGTTTGGTTTTAGATTGTGTCTTGATAATAATTTAAAAATGTGCATCTTCAACTTGACTCAAAGACCTTGGTTGACATTCTTATTAATGGCTCCAGTATCCCTTGGGTTGTGGTTCGCGAGATTAATGAATTGAAGAAAGCTCAATGGGCATCAGTTTCACATTGTTTTCGTGAGGCAAATAGAGTAGCAGATAGATTAGCTAATATGGGTTGTACCAAGCAGTGTAACAAAGTTTTCTCTCACTGTTCGCAGCTTCCCAATTCTGTATTGGGTGATGTAAGGCTTGATAAGTTAGATTTCCCTTCTCTAAGAATTAAATATTCATTTGTTGCAATGTAAGGGAGTAGTACTCCTTATTTATTTATATTTTTTGATGATTTTTCCATGTATTTCTGAGGTAAGGTTTACGTCTCCCTCTTTTTTTATTGGTTTTATTAAATAAAATTCGGAGTGGTGCCCTCCCCCGTGCACGGGGTTAGCGAAAAAAAAAAAGAATTATTGGATATACTTGTAATTTTGAATCATTTAAACGATATTTAGCTATGAAATATTTTAATTTTTAATTTTAAGCTATTTAAATAATTTTTAAATAATCATTTATCATACCATGAGAGTCCCAAGTAAATCCCATTTATATCCATATTTAAATAGGTATTGTTGGGTACACTCCCATTTAGGCCTAATCCTATGTTTTTTACCCATCCCACCCAAATTAAATTTGGGTATGGGTACCCATTGGATCTTGGGACTTAATTGCCACCTCTAATCCAAGGACATAAGGTGATTTAAACACATAAGAGAAATTTGAAACAAACCATGGTTGAGCATAACTCATAAGACATATAGCATTAACTGACCTTCCCTCCCCCTCCACTTATACCCACTTGACTACTAGAATCATCTTTTTCACATATTTGATAAGAAGTGCTAGCATTTGAGTGATTTTGAACATTACCACATTGTAATGACCAGTCTTAGCACATTCATAATTTGCACAGTCACTTCTATGTGAAGCACAACGAATAACATTCTTAATAGGTTCACAATCAACACACTGCGTTTTATCTTCTCTTGAAGATGATTTGGAAGTTGAACTATCCAATTTTCCTTCTAACCATGCTTTATAATAATCAAATTCTTTCTTCACAATTGGAACTTCTTTTTCACAATAAATATCTTTATGATTATCTCCACAAATAGTGCATTTATATGGTACAAAACCAACATAATATCCATGTTTGTATGTACGCTCGACATTATCAAAGTGTCACTAAGTATGTTACCTTTATTGTCACATCTACATATGACGCGGTGTAGATTAGGTATAACAATTATGAACAAAAACACACAAATCAAGTAATAAAAACCTAATCTCCCAACTTATTCCGCAAGTGCACGGGTCGGTTGTAGTATTTGGAGTATTAGGTGTCGAATCCCATGAGGAATCAAATATGTGCAATTACTAAAGCTTTTTCACCAACTTTTATTATCTAAACACAAATGAAAATAAGAGTGATAGGTGGTCCCTTCAATAGAGTAGATATATGATTGAGAACTTTTGTAGAATTCAAGCAAGAAGCCTAGAACATAGATTCCACTAATAAACCAAGCATGAATGACCTACTAAGTGTTATCTTGCTTTGTTTAGAATCCAATTCCATATGTGTCATAACTAGATCTCTCTATGAAATGACAAGATTTCAACTATTCTCATGATGAAATCTTATGATAACATGAATTGTGGTGATTCACTTAAGCATTCCATTATTTTCATATGAAGGACTTAAGCATTACTTGTTCATTTTCCATTGTTACATGCATCTCTCAATGTCAAGTAGCAACTAAATGACTTGTTTAAGTTGGCCATGCAAAAACAAGTGTTAAAACTTGAACAAGTAAATAAACAAATGCAAGCTTAGTAAGTGCAATAAGTTAAATCATGTTTGTTGATTCATTAGCTTCATCTATGATCTAGATGAAGCCTTTAGTTCAACATAGGTTAATGAAACAACTAAAAGTTCAACTTCAAAGATAGAATTCATGGCAACTATTGAAAGTAAAAGAGAGAGAGTTTGAGAATTGCTCAACCAATATGAGAATTAGTCCTCTTCTTTATTCACCTTCAAAAGATTGCACTACAAAAGTCTCTTACAATGTTCCTCACTACTCTATTGAAGGATTTAGAGAATTCTACTAATTCTCTACCAAGCTAAGTAGAGAATTAAAGACTATAACTACTTTCTACTAACTAAGACTTGTTAAAATGCCTTACAAATGACTTCTATTTATAGACAAATGTTCCTCAAGTCATTTTCCAACTTGCATGAATCATTAATGCATGGAAATGATGAAGATTTGCTTGGGGATTCCAAATGGGCACAAAAGTCTTCATTTATGCTTCCAATGTTTTCTCCCACTTGCAGAACCCTATCTTCATCTGAAAATAGTCTGCAAAAACCTAGCTGGAAGAGGATGCAAGTTGATGCCCTAGAAAGTCTAGCCGGAAATGCGATACGCTGTCTGGCGATATGTGTCTGTTCATCCGCGTATCTCCATACGCGGATCCCATCCTTGTGGCCCCCACTTGCTTTCTAATTTTTGTTGAGTTGGACCTAAATGTGTACAAGTATTTTCCACGTATTTCCAAGCATTTTGGTGATGAATTCGATTTTTTCATTATTTTGCATATTTGTTCTTTTCAAGTTGTTCATCCACTTTAACTTCCTTGAATCACCATTGAATTTGATTTTCCTTTGCTTTGATTGATCCAAAATAAGTTTAAGTATGATGAACCTGCAATTATAGATCAAAATTGTGCATTAGTTTGCTCAAATAAAAATTCCGCCTCATAAATCCTAATTTTGGTAAAAATTCCTAATTCTTATGACTTGTTGAAAAATGAGTCATTTGCAACCAAAAATACTATGATTATAATTAAAATATCATCTAAAATATATGATAATATATATAATAATATTGGTAAGTTTATTACTTATCAACATATCCTTTTCTTTTCCAATTGCTTGCCATTTGTTTGACAAAATGCTTGATCCAACTTCAACTAAACACACCTTCTTTTTATCTTGATTCAATTGATACCTACAAAACACCAAAAAATTTAGATATTAAAATAACAAAAATAAAAATGTCTAGACAAATAAAACTTGTATTTGCCTAGATATTGCCTAAGTTTCCTCGACAACGGCACCAAAAACTTGATGATTTGTGCAATAATACACAAAAAAAAGTAATTTAACCTAATACCCCTTATCCGCAAGTGCACGAGTCAATTGAAGTAGGGGAAATATTAGGGTCAATCCTATGAGGAAACAAGATTGAAGCAATTACCAAAACTGCTTAGTCACTTTATTATTTAGACAATCAAATCTTGAGAGGTGAATATGTATAGAAACTTCAACTTAGTATGCAGTATTTCAAACTCAAATAAAAAAACAATGAAGAAAGATATTACATCAAAGTTGTCTAAGTCAAGATTCTACCAAAGGTCACAAAATATAAAAGTTAAGTTTATGGTCATTCTTAATTTACACCCTTGTTTAGGATTAAATTCCTTTTGTACTCAAAACTAGATTTCTCCACAAATTGAAGACTACTAACTCTTGTACTTTCCTATTTCCATTGTAAATGCATGCAAAAGTTAGTTCATTAAGCTCATGAATTGTGGTGTTAAACCTTAATCCACCTATAAGAATCACTATTTTCATGAGATTCTATATAATTTTCATTTACTTCTTTCCATTGTTAAGTGCAAGTTCCCTTGCCAAATCACAACTAGACTGACTTGAAATTGGTAGCTAGTTAACAATAAGTGTTAAAGACCGAGTAAATGTACAAACAAGAATGAGGTAAAGCCATAAACTTAATCAAATCATATCAATAGCTTCATCTTAAACCTATTTGTTATCAACTTAGTTCAATATGTTAAAGATCAAATAAAGCATTTAAATAAAAGTAACAATGCATGCAAGAATGAAAATAAAAAAGATACGGTTAGAATTGCTCATAGTCTTGAAGAATATGGCTCAAAAACTCTTCCCTTCATTTCATCAAACATGTAAGGTACAATTGGAACTTCTTCAAAGTCATGTCTACAAGAAAATGAAATCCTACTACAAGACTAAGATAATTTCCTATATTAATATGTACAAGGAATGTTCTTCCTTTCAAGCTATAATTTCTACTAAACGAAGCATAAATCGAGCATATTCTAAAATGTCTTACAAGGTCCTTATTTATAGAAAATCCTAGCTCAAGTCATTTTCCAAGTTGCAAGACAAAATGATGAAATTTGATAACAAAATCTTCAAAAATCTTGCCTTGAGCTTCACAAGATTTTCTTGGGCAGCCAACCTACAACTATTCACTGAATTTGTCCACAAAAAGGAGTGTGAAGCAAGTTTAAGTTGTTGCAGGTCATTTTCTCCACAAAAGCACTGATTCACAGACTACATATGCAAACTGAGGTCTGCAGATCCTTCTCCACAAATCACCTCTAGAATTACTGACATGCCCCTTTTAAATGTTGATTCTTCCTTTTATGTCCTTGAGACCTTTTTCATTTGTTAATGCATAAATTTCTTGGTAGATGTGATAATGAAAATCTTCCCATAATGTTAAAGAGTTAACCTCCAAGTTTAGTGAGAATTGAGTACAATTTTGATTCAACTTCAAATTGAGATAAATGATGCTAGAATTGATCCAGATTGCACTTAATCATCAATATCCTACAAAATCATATAAACTTGGGTATTAATTTGCTCAAAATATAGATATGGCCTTAAAACCCTAATTTTTGAGATAAAAACCCTAATTGTGGATGAAAACTTGATTTGATGAAACTTTATCAAAATAAAAATTTTTATATTAAAAATACTAAAAAATACTAAAAACACATATTATACCTTATACTAAAATAAGTAAATTTATGCTTTATCAAATATATGTTTTTCTTCTCTATTAAAAACATATTAGTTCTTCTTTCTTTTCTCACTGTCCCATCTGCTCTCCAGCCCTTTTCTCTATTTTTTAGTTTTTTCTTTTAAAATTTAAGGATTTCTAGAATTGTCAAAATTTTCAGATTTTACCAAGTGGAATCCCTACATCCTTGTCTTGATTTTTTTTTTTAAACAAAGAAAACTGAAAGATAGCGTATGGAAGAAAAGAATGGAATGAAGTTTTCTAATGAACAGAAGTGCACAAATATGTGTTAACTATTTAGTTCTATTTTTATAGAACATGTAAATTTTTTTCTTTAGGCAGTTTTTGCTTTTTCCAATTGCCTAATATACAAGGAAATAGGAAAAAATGAAAAAAAAACTTTATTGTGACTTATGTGATCCCTATAGTGTTACAAGTATCCTAAGAGTCCCCTTATACTTTAAATAATGTAAAAAAAAACAAATGAATATTGTCAAATGAAGATTGTCTATATTAAAAAAAATTTGAGTTTCACACGAACCTGAAATCCAAATACAAATAAAAAAAAAAAACCAATGCTTCAAAATTTTGAAAGTTCCTTCCCAAATTATCCTTATTTTATGAACCCAATTAGTATTATACTTTTATACGTGAAAATGCTAGATTCAATCAACTTTCATTTTGGCCAACTGCACCCACTTTTCCTTTTGATTTTTCTTCTATCTTTTCTCCTTCCTTTTTCTTTTTATTTTTTTTTGTTGTACCCTTTCTCATCTCATCAACTCTTCCACATCAAATAAATAAATAAAAGATCTTCTTGGAAGCACGATTTGGCTTGACAAACATTTGTAATATTAGTGAAACGTAAAATACGCATCGAAATGATAATGTAGATTGATATATCCAATAATTACTCCTCTCATGCAATTATCAAATATTTGGAAGTTCACTAACATCACTATGGACATTTTTGTGGGGCTATTTTATCTTAAGTGAGAGTAGAAGCTATAAATACTTTTCATAAAAGCCATATCAAGGTATATAATAGGAACCATTATTTTATTCTTTAACTCTCTGAGTTATGAGTTATGTTTTCTGATCTTGAGTGAAACTAAAACCTACAACTACTCTGCATAAATGGCATACTATGGTATGTAATAGAAACCATATTTTTTATTCGTTAACTCTCTGTGGTTGTAGGATTGGATATTGGAAATCAAACTTGTGGTCTTCATCAACAAATTGATAAGTAATAAATCTACCAATATATGTTTTAATATACATTTTTGGTGTGATTTTAGTATTATTATAGTAATTTTGGATGTAAATGACTCATTTTCTAACCTTTTTATAGAATTAGGGTTTTTATCTAAAAATTAGGGTTTTGAGGTGAATTTTTTTTTTGAACAAATAAATGCACAATTTTTTTATACTTTGTAGGATCATCACACTGAAACTCAATTTGGATCAATTGAAGTTATGAATGATCAACTTCAAAGGTGATTGAAGGGATTAAGTTAGATGAACCACTTGCAGAACAATTGAAGAAATAGTTGTGCAAGAATATTTGAAAGGCCTAATTCTTCAACAAGTTGCACGAAAATACGTGAAAAATGCTTGCACACATGGAAGCCAACTCAGAAAATTCAAAAAATCAACTGGAACCAGAATTGTTGTTCCGTAGACTTGGATCTGCGAGTCAACTAACCCACCGATCATCGCGTTGGCGTGAAAATTTTAGGGTTGCAACTTGCATAAAATCCAGCTAGTTTTTGCAGACTTTTCTGGAGAAGGTAGGGTTTTTGCAGCGGAGATTCTTTTTAACACACAATTGAAGGCTTTTATGTCCATTTGAAATTTTAATGTAAATCTCCATCATTTCATGCATTGCATGTAATTGCAAGTTGGAAAATGACTTGAAGAACAATTGTCTATGAGTCATTTGTAACAAGTTCAGAATCCAATTCTTAGCATTAGTTAGAATCAGAGTCAGTATTGTTGAAGGGAATTAATAGAATTCTCTCAATTCAATAGAATAGTGAACTTCATATACTAGACTTCTTGTACTTCAACATTTTGAAGAAGAAATAAAAGTTGAAGACTTGTCTATATGCCTTTCTCAACTCTATCTTTCATTTTCATAGTTAAAGCATGAACTCTTATATTCTCGTTAAGTTTCTTGGAGTTTCAACAGTCATGATTCACTAAAAGCATCATCTAAAATATAGATGAAGCTAATGAATTTATAGCATGACTTATATTACCTTTACTTGCTAAGCTTGCATTTGTTTGTTTATTTGTTCAAGATTTCACTCCTGTTTTTGCATAGCCAAATTAAGCAAGTTATCTAGTTATTATTTTTCATTGAGAAATGCTCTTAACAATGGAAATGAACAAGTACTGCTTAAGTTATTCATATGATCATAATGAATACTTAAATGAAACATTGCAATTCATGTTTTCATAAGATTTCATCATGAAAATAGTTGGAATCTAATCATTTTGTAGTGAGAACTAGTTATGATTTAAATGGAATTGAATTCCAAACGAAGCAAGATAACTCTTGGCAAGCCATTCATGCAGCTTACGATTCATTAGTAGATTTTATTTTTTAGAAATCTTGGATATTTAAATTCCTACAACTTGTTGACATCATTTAACTACTTTATTGAATTTTCTTTTTTTACTATTACAAATCTTGATTTTTGGTTGTTTAGATAATAAAGTACACCATAAAGCCTTAGTACTTGCATTTATTTGATTTCTCTTGGGATACGATACCTATATACTCCTCATACTACATTTGACCCGTATACTTGCGGTAAAGTTGAGAGATTAGGTTTATTACTTAATTTGTGTATATTTTACCTCTATTTTCATACCTAATCTACACCATGTCACAAATCAAATGTTCATTTGCACAAAATTGAGTGGAGTATTTAGGACATTTAGTAACAAAAAAAGGAGTAATTATGGATAATAGTATGGTGGAGTGTACAATCTGACACTCTCAAAGCACTCCACTACAAGAAAAATCATCAACAAAAAATTGCAAAATTGTCACAAATGATATTTGGTGACAACCTAGAGTCGTCACTTAGTTGCCACTAAAAGTTTGTCACTAAACGTGAATAGTGTCAACTACAAAATTCGTCACTAAATATAAGACAGTTTGTAACAACAAATGTTGCCACTAATTGTTAAAGTTGTCACTGACAAATTACCATTCCATGACAATGACAAGTCGTCACTGATCCTGCTTTAATGACAACCACAAATCGTCACTAATGCATGACCATTCAGTGACAATATGTCGTTGTCATTCCAATTGCTATTCTGTGACAACATGACATTGTCACTAGTGCCATTATATTCAACAACAACATGACAATATCACTATGAATTTTGTTAGGTGACAACTTGCCATTGTCACTTGGTACATTTTATTTGGTGACAACATAACATTGTTCCGAAAAACATCATAAGTGACAAGCATTGTATTCAACGATCTATATATACTAGAATCACCTAATCTTATAGACTACATTGTATTTCAAATCCATCACAACATCCTTATTAAAAAGGGTTACTTACATCTACCTCCTCTATGTGTAACACCCTAGAAAATGCACATATAAGAAGCATTTTTTTTATTATTTAGGGTTAAGTGCTAATCTTAGAATTATTAGTTGGGAGATTTCTTGAGTTAATTAAGTTAATTAGTTAAGATTTTCATTCTAAGCAAGAACACTTAGGTACTAAAGTTAGAATAATTTCTCTTGACCATTTAACTTATAGTAGTGTTTAAATTTTTACTAGTTCATTTCATTATTTTCTAGTCTTTTGACTACTTGAAATTTTGCTCAATTTTATTCAAAAGTTTCACTTATTTTCTTACCTTATTTTCTTTTCCCCTTGGCCGAAATTTTTCTCTCTCTTTTCTTTCTTTCTTGGCCGAAATTTTCTTTTCTTTTCTTTTCTTTTCTTTTCTTTTCTTTAGGCCGAAATTCTTCTTTTCTTTCTTTCTTATTGTGGCCGGCTTCTCTCTTTCTAATTTTATTCTATTTTGCTTTAATAATTTATGTCTAATTATTGATTATATTAAGTGGTAAGAGTTATTAATCTTCACCAATTAAATTGATCCAAGTGGTTATTCTTGCATTAAAAGACTAACTATTTACTTTACTCTTGTAAGGATTTAATTGGACCACCATTTTTCCCATCTTTTCTTCATTTCTTTTTCATTTCTCCTAGCCTAATTCTCTCTCCTTTTCTCTTCCCTTGGCCGGCCAAGCTCTTCCTTCTTCTTCCCTCATTTTGCTCTCAACTTCTTGGACTTTCATCTCTCAAATTGGAACAAATCCACCATAGGAAGTGGACTTCTATCTTTTCTAAGCAAAATTCTAAGCATATCTAAGGTATTTACCATGAACCTACCTTATTAATTTCATGTTTTAATTAGTTTTTATTCAAGTTTAATACCAAGTTCTTGTTAAGATTACTTGAAGAAATTAGTTAGAACTTGATATGTACTTGTTAGATAAAGTGTTCTTGTGGTTAAATAGACTAGTATGTGGTATTGGAACCTTGAAATTTCATGAAGAACATGTTATTTGGGTGAAAGTTCTTGGAGCTTAATCCTTGAAATTTAGTGAGATTTTGATTGAATTTGAGTTTGGATTGAACTAAGAAGTGGTAGAACTTGATGAATTATGGGTTGGATGATTGAAATCTTGATGAAAAACAAGATTGGAAGGGCCGAAATTTAGGGGAAATAATGCCCAATTTTTGTTAGAAAAACCCTAGAAAACCCTAAAACCTAAATAAAACCCTAGAATGAAAACCCTAAACCCTAAACCCTAAACCCTAAACCCTAGAAAAAAAAAAACCTAGAATTTAATGAGGTATTTCTTGCATTTTCTTACTAGGTTAATTAGGGTATAAATTGGGTTTTCATTAGATTATTTCTTTTAATTTGCAGGATCCAATAGTGAGACCCGACCTTTCTACGAGATATTTTCTTAGGCACCAGGTGAGTGTCTTTATGTGTGCATGATGCATGGAATGTGATAATTTTATTTTGTGACCATTATGCTTAACTTGCAAATATTATGTGAGTACATGTGTTATTTGAGGAAAGATGTGTACTTTATCACATCTATTCCACAATGTGTTACACGCTTTTATTATTTAAAATGTTATTTGTGTGTGAGACTACCGTGACTAACGTCATTGTTATTTCACGGTTAGTCAACCGGGCTGCAAGTGGGAGGACATAAGGTGCTGGGTGTTTTAGGGTGTGATGTTCTTTCCTTTTGAGTTGTGAATCCTCAAAGAGGCCAACTCCGGAATGAACTTTCTTGATTGTGTGTTGGCCCTCCAGGGTTGAGATTTTTCTCCCCCGGATGTGGTAGCTTGTACGGAGGTTATAAGGTGTTTGGCGGTTAGGGCTTGTGATTGATAAAACTGATATGTTCCTTGATAAAGACCTGAGCTATTATCTCGGTCTAAATATCGTGGCGACATGATCAGTACCTGCTCCTCTACGGTTAAGCCTGCTTCCGTAGTTGAGCCCTGTATCCGCCAGTGACTACATGTGAATTAAATTGCTCATATATTGTTTATTTAATTTATTGATTATTTTAATGACCTAAATCATGAGTGCTTGGTATGATTGCATGAATTGGACATTCACTGGGCTATTATAGCTCATTCCATTTTATTTGTTTTCCTTTACTCAGGTCAACTGAAAAATTAAAGCTGGATCAACTGGTTTTTGGGTTATTATAAGTGTTTTAGTGTTGTAATAGTCGCACTATGTTAGGCTATTATTGTGAAAAAAAATTATGTACATTATGACTTGTAACTTTTTGATATGACTTGTATCTTCAAGTTAAATAATAAGAGTTTGTTTTATTTTATTCCATGTCACTTCATGTTATTTTATTTTAAGTTAAGTACGTTTGGATTTTCACGTGAGTGCGTGCATCGAGCCCTGGCGAGAGCTAGGCAGGCAGTCCGCTAAGCCCTTTGGTGCGCCTCTGGGCAAGGTGGGGCTGTCACACTATGGTTCGGCCAAATTACCAAACGAACTCAATGGTTTAACCAAATTAGGGTCTAACCCTTTGAATCAAGAAGTGTTTAACAAATAACCCCCTAAAATCATGAATGTTTATCAAATGTACCCTTGCCATTAAAGTTGTCATAGAATATGCTTACAACATTAGAATATTTGATCGAAAATTCCAAAATGCCCTTTTTCAATTTGGATTAATTATACTTACCTTTCTCAAGGTTTGTCCAGATTACAATGTGACCCTTATGATGTTATTTTAATTAAAATAATGGCAATAATATTTTTGTGAAATTCTCAATATGCTCATTAACCACTGATTCTTTCTTCTTATAGGCTACAATCAAAGTAACAAAAATTTTAGTTATATACTTACAGCAAACAATCAAAGTAACAAAAATTTTTGCTATATATATTATTGACAATATAATTCTGGCCCCTATTAGCGAATACCAGATACGGACAACTATGTTTATGTGTATTTGCACTCACCTATTTCTTAAATACAATAAATTTCTAACAAATTTCAGAAAATACAATCTAATTCTACTCTTGTGCCACCATCACTTATTAATACAATAAAAAAATTTTAAATTTCAAAGTAAATTTTCATGGAAGAATTTTAGAAATTAAAACAAAATCTCCAATTTAAATTTATGATAAAGATTTTTCTTAATTTGAAATATAATTTCTTTTTACATACAAATCAAAATAAATCTTCTTTCTCTATATCCAATACTCTGTCTGGATATTATTAATATTTTTCCTTTTATCCTTTAGCATTTTTAGTGATTTTTAGATGATTATAGAGAGTTTTTGATAAGCATATAATTATTTTGGGATAATTTCACATACCTCCCCTGAGGTTTGTTATAATTGCACTTACCTCCCCTCAAGTTTTGAAAATTACACTTACACCCCCTGTGTTTATATTTCTCATAACAAAACAAGTCTATTTTTATAATGTAATCCAAAAACTCCAACCAAACACCTTAAAATATGCTTAATTGCTTTTAAATTGGTCATCTCTTTCTTATTAATATATTTGTTTGTAAAATTTTAATAGATAAAGTAAATTCATTTAGATTAGTTAGATAGCTGAGTTTTGAAGAAGTAATATTTGATAAATTTGATGCAAGAATATAAGTAACTTTGATATTTTTATGATTAATTAATTAATTTTTTAATTTTTATTTATAATTTTTAAAAGCAATTAAGCTTATTTTAAGGTGTTTGGTTGGTGTTTTTGGGTTACATTATCAAAATGGACTTGTTTTGTTATGAAAAGCATAAACACAGGTGGTGTAAGTGTAATTTTCAAAACCTAAGGGGAGGTGAGTGCAATTATGATAAACCTTAGGGGAGGTATGTGAAATTATCCCAATTATTTTATTAGATTGAACTAATTTGAACAAACTATAGGGGTCATTTTGTAATTTGAACAGACTTCAAGGGAGGTAAATGTAAATTAAACCAAGTTTATTCTTGTCATTTCACCATTTCTGTTACGTTTTTAATGGTAAGGTTAACGTTTGGCCAAGCAAAAGGTTATAATGTAGTTTGATCAAACCACAAGGTTTATTTGGTAATTTAGTCGAACCACAAGGAAGGTAAATGTAATTAACCCTATTAACAATATTCATCAAAAATTATCCCTGCTATTACCAAAACAAAATGAAGCAGAATAATTATTACATTAAGAGTCAAATAGCACATTCAAGTTCTACAATGTCAAGCTACATTATCTAGATAAATAAGTAGTATTTTATACAAAGTATGTTGAAAACAAAGGCAATTTAAGAGTAAGGAACTTAGGTCCAAAATTACCTAAAAAATACATTCCTCTTCCACAGACATAATCCGCCAAAATTATACAATATATTCTTCCACGATTATGCCACATTTATGCTACAAGTTTCAAGTGTAGAAATATGCACCAATCTCTGCAAAATGCACAACGAAAGACAAAAAGTTATGTTGTTGTGTAGCTGCATGGTGAAGCTTAAGCAACCATATTAACTCTAATTAAAGCAAATGAAACTGGGATGGGGAATATAGGCATCCAAGCAATGATAACACATGAAAATATGATTAGAAATCTGGAATCTAATAAAATCTTTTATAGAACCTGATGAAATTAGCATTAATTGACTTCATAATGACCTTTCAAATTTAGTATAACAATGAGCTAGAAAAATAATTGACGGCAAAATATGAAGTCTATTTCCAAGTGTAATAAGAAAACAAAACCCTAACAGCATTCACACAGTCATTATTCAATAGACAAGAATATGTGCACCTAATTATCAAGTCTGTGATCCTAATTTTGATGATAACAAACCAAAATGTTACTAATCATCTTGGTTGTGTGTTTAGGAGTGTTTGTGTAGTATTAAACAAGGCTCAAGCAATTCAAATAATCCATCAAAGTTTATCTAATCAAGCTGGAAAGTTAGGTTAAGAAGTAGAGTGGATCAACCACCTGTTTGGATGCTCAATTGAGCCTTTTGGCCGTTCAAAGTAGCTTCGAACATCACTTCACCACTATTTTGACCATCTGAAGCGTTTCTAGAATAGATAGAAAGTTACACTTCTTTCGAACACCTATTCAAACACCTCTTAGACTGTCTAAAGAATTTCCAAAATAGACAGAAAGTTGCATTCCTTTCGGATGCCTATTCGAACATCGCCTCGGTCGTCCAAAAATTTTCTAGAATGGATAGAAACTTTCGGATAGTGGTTCAGACGCAGACTCAACCATCCAAAGATATTCTAGAATGGATAGAAACTTTCGGCCAGAACTTCGAATGATGAACCCTTTCTTCGGCTGTCTGAAAAGATCAAGCTCAACACTGACGGTTTAGGAGGATGGTTCAGCCAGCACTCATGGCATTAGGCCAGTCGAACATGTTAACAATAGTTTTTTCAGTATTAAATGATTGACCATTGGAGGGTTGTTGGATGCAAATTTTGATGACCTATAAAAGTAATAAAATTCAAATTTATTGCTAACTATTGTATTGACTTTAAGTGAGCACTGAATAGCATTCGTAAGCAAGAAATAGCATTCTCCTTTGTTCTTTATGTTGTAAGCAAAAGGAATTAATTCTTCACTGTGGGTGTGAGCAATTCAATTGTATATTAGAAAGGTTAGCTTGAGTGAGCTGTAAAATCTCTTGGCTCAACTAGTGAGTGTCCTACGGTGAGCAAGAGGTGAGCAAATCTTTGAATAAAAAAAGGAGAAGAAACTACAAGGAAATTGTGACACACACTTGCATGCGGACTCAATGTGGATGTAGTGCGGACAAAGCAAAGTACTTCGTAGTTTGCCTTCCGGACACATATGCGAACGTCTGCATGGCTAAAAAGTGCTAAAATGAGAGTTGGAAAGAGAGCATGCATATGAGGTTAGAATGCAAGATGTAGATGCAAGTCCAGATGAGCTAGTGGACATCTGGATGATAAATTTACTATTTAACGGCTAGTTTCTGAAAATTTTGGCATATGACCATTGAAGGAATTTTCTAGCCTATTTCTCACCCCTATAAATATCATTATGTAAAGAATTGATGTCGAACAACTGGCTACAAAGTTTACAAGTATTTTAGAGTGATTTTGCGAGAAAAATATTCTTGTTTGGGATGGGCTTGTAGTTATTTGGTAGGTAGATTTTTGGGACTGTGAAAGCTTTTCTAGGTGTGAGCGAATGCTATTAAGTGTAGAAAAGTGTGAAGGTTATAAGTGGTTGTAAAACTCTTGGCTAATCTCAGTAGAGTTTAGTATGATTAAAGTGACGACTCTGGGTCAACTAGAGCTTGGAAGAGAGAATAAAAGTGATCCTCCCTTTTGTATAGCTAGCTTCACCAACTTAAGAAAAAACTCATAGTAGATTAAATTCCAAGTTTCTAAACTTGGGAGTGAATGTAGGTACCGAGTGTGGTATCGAGCCACTATAAATTGTAGTGTTCTTTTTATATCACTTTTACTTTATTTATTGTTTATTTGTGAGCTTATGTTGCTATATTTTTGTCATTATTTACTTGCTAAGTGCTTTGATCACTTAGGTAAATTTGTGTTAGTTTAAGTGAATATTTGAGCATGATTGCACGTAGTTCTTGGACAACCTAATTCACTCTCCCTCTTAGGTTGCATTGGAATCCAAACAAACATTAGCTCGCCTAATCAGCTTATTCTAGCTATCAATCCTTAGATACAATAATATGACTTTTGAATACAAAAATTTTAGTACTTTTTCTACCATCCCCTAGTAAGTATAAACAAATATAATAATAACCAAGGTTCTTGAGTTTCATTTTGGCAATTCATCAAACAACTTTTTAGCATCTCAAAACCTATTTTATCATTATCATACATACCTTTGCCATCAAGTAAAAGCATGAATTAACAATAACCCGTAAATTGACATGATTCCCCTAACCTAATGAACTAAAAATTAAACACCAAAAGGTGTCTCACTTCATCTTAATGCATAAAGCAGAACATGTTTAGATTGGAACAAAAGAGTCACCAGTCATCAATCAATGTAGGAGAACCCCTTTTAAAACTTAGCAAATATAGAAATAAAGCTCATAAACATGAACATGAGTCCCAACAAAACCACAAAATGTATGAAATGAGAGGAAATTAATAAAATAGTTTTAAAGAGAACTCACCCTAAATAGATTTTTGGAATTTGGATCAAGGAAGAATCTTATATGATTTGGTGGTGGCAAGGGAGTGATAGCAAATTAATAGATAAATTACCTTGTACGCTTGAGACAAACCTTAGATTTGAAGTGTCTCGAAAATTGTGAAGTTAGAGAAAATGAGGCCATGATCAGAGAGGGGAGAGAGAGCGAACTTGGCAAATTGGAAAAAGAGATGAGAGAGAGGAAAGAAGATAGAGGCTCGGGTAGGGTGTGATTCCATCAATAATTCAGTAATTTCATAAAATAAATTCAGTAAACTCGGTATTTTTTACTTAGAAAAATACCAACGTATTCTAATTTTGAATTCAAAACTACCAAATTTGATTTCATAGTTCGAATTCAGTATTTACCGAATTACCGATTTAGATTACTGAGTTGAACAAAAATTTGGCCCTACAATCATATTCGAACATTGAATATATATATATATATATATTAGCACCAATAAGTATTATCCAATTAAATAATTCACCAATCAATTGTCATTAATTAACAAATTGTCTTTAATGAAAGATCAAAAGGTGAAATTTATGCTTATGAATTTTAAGTAGTTAATATACTATATAAATATGAATTTTTTCCATACACATTAAATAGTTGCATTTGACAATTGATAATTTTGTATAAATATAAATACAAGTTATTTATGAATATATAAATATTTACATACACTTCTAAGTATATATTGTAATCATTATAATTTATATTCATGAATTTATATATAATCCTTTATAATTAAAATTTAAAATAAGTTGAGCTTACGTGTATGTGTGTTTATTTGATTATATGAATTAGATCTCTTTAATTGTATTTAAAAGGTTCTAGTTGCATTACATCTTTAATTACGAAGTTTATACTTAGTCATATTTAACTATATATGTTGAATTGATATATTTAATCAGATATATATATATATATATATATATATATAAGAATAGACACACACACACACACACATACTAAAATTTTTAAAATTGAATTTCAAATTGGTAATACCTATTTGAAAATTCTTTAATTTGAATATCGATCCAAATTCAACCTTTGGAATTTGATATATAGCAAAATACAGGCTGATTTACCAAATTGCCAATTTCAAATTTCCAAAATCAATTCGAAATCAGTTGGTAAATCAATCTTTTCCGATTATGCTCTGTAGGTCCCAAAAATAATGCAACCAATGAACAATAAACAATATTTAAGATAATCAAATGTAAAGCTCCAAACAATAACAAGAATAAAAGTAAAAAAAAAAAAAAAGAGTAAAGAACACAAACAATTTTTTATAGTGGTTGAGTACCAAACACAGTACCTACATCCACTCCCAAATATAACCACTTAGAATTCAATCTACTATGAGCTTCTTCTCAAGTTGGTGAAGTTAACCAACATGTATAAAAGGAGGGATCACTCTTGCTTTCTCTTCCTAGCTCTAGTTGACCCAAATTCTCCACTTTGGACAGATTAGCTCTACCGAGACCAGTCAAGAGTTTTACATCACGCATAACCCCCAAACTTTGCTACACTTGATAACTCTCAACCACACTTAGAAAAGCTCTCACAATTCCAACCAACTACCTTATCTAGAACTACAAGCATACACGCACAGAAGAGTATTTGCCCTCAAAATCACACTTAAAAACACTTGTAAACTAAGTAGGCAAAAGTTTTTAGTCAATTCTATACATTTTATATCTACATACATACATATATATATATATATATATGTATATGTGTGTGTGTGTGTATAGGGGTGAAAAAAGAGGTTAAAAAGAGCTCAAATGGTCAAAAATAGCAATAGCTGAAAAACTAGCCATTATTGAGTTCGGATGGTCATCCAAATGCTCATCAAGAGACATGCAGGACATCTGGATGGTCATCCGCATGCTTTCTAACCAAGTCATTTTGAGCTCTTCTAGCTGTCCGAACAGTCCGCATCTCTTCTGGTGCGTCCGCATGGTCGTCCGAATGAGTAATTCTTTACATTTTTCATCTTCTTTTGATTCTTAATGATTTTGCTAGCAACGATAACTAGAGAAAACATTAGTAAACTATTATTATTAGTTTGTTAATCATCAAAACTAAGATGAATGTGAGACCATAAGATCTTCAATTTCTCTTTTTTTATGATGGCAAACTAATGAGTAAAATGAGTAAAAGGATATAGAAATGACTTCCCCTTAGTATATGCATATTCAAAAATGCTTATTTTCATAATTCTCGAAGAAATTATAGAAACTAGATCATTATATTAACTGTTTCTCCTCCTTTTGACATCATCAAAACTAGAGTTGAGAGGTGTGTAAAAGTTTATCAATAATGCTCCCCCTCAACAAATGCATATATTATTTTGGGTATAAAAATACCTTTTCATAATGAAAATCATTTCTTCCGCCCTAAGTGTGAGCATATCATAACAAACATATTTTGATTTTTTTTTCTTAAATAAATCATTATTGAATACAAAAAGGATGAGGTAAAGGAATGAGATATATATATATATTTTAAAGTGAGAATATTGCTCCCATCACAATGAAATTAAATACACATAAATATAATAACATTCAACAAGCATAACATTTTAAAGAAATCAACAAGTACATATAAAAAACAATCATTTATTTGATCTATACATCATGAAAAATATCTCACAACCACATATTCAATCAATCATATCTTATATATCACATAGGGAAAAAAAAAAGGAAATGATACTTGTTACCCCTTAGTCCATGCTATCCATGAATTATCTTGGTTTCCTCGTTTTGATCTTTAAACCTACAAGAATGAAAAGATATTTTTTGGTACCCATATCTTCTTGGATCCAAAAGTGTGAGGATAACATTTATCAATCCACATGGTCTTCATGCCTAACTTCATATTTTTCTGAACATAACTATTCATTTTGCATGTGGTCATGTTGACAACAAAAATGACAAATAGCATTTGGATCTCTAATAAATATAGATTTTATAAAGCAAATGTCATTTTTATGATGTTTGCTCAAAACAATTTTTTCAACTCTTTTCTTTGAAAAATCCTTCTATTTTTCACTTGAAAAGGATTTTTTCAAAGCTCATCAATTTTATTCCTCAGCAAATCTTGCCCTTCTTTGATTTTTTTCATAAAATTTGGATTTTTTCATCCAATTTTCTTTTCAAATCATCCTTTTTGCAATAAAATTCAATTTTGTTTTTTAAAGTTTCATTCTCCTCTTTCAAAACATTGTTTTCTTGAACAAGCTTTGAATTCTCTTTCAATAAGGAGTTGATATTGACAACTTAGTTCTTTATTTTTGGCAAAGATTTTTTTAATTATCATGTAATTTTATAATAAAATCATCAAACTCATCATCGCTATAATCATCATCATCACAATTACAATCACGATAGGATTGGATAGAAGATACCTCATTGTCTACAATGGCCATGAAGGTCATTTATTCCACTCTAAAAGCTTTATCATCAACATCTCCATTTGAGTTGCAATAATCCCATGTAGCATGGAGGTTATTGAAGACTTGTTCTTTGTTTTCTTTTGCTTCCTCCATTTATACATTTTTGTCATCCTCATTTTCATGCAACTCTTTTAATTTTTCCCAAATTTCCTTTTGCCGTCTTGCATCCTTGCATCCTACTAAAATCATTATCACTCAAAGCTTTAAATAAAACATTAGTAGCTTTGACACTCAATGAGAGATTAGTTTTGTCCAAAGCACTAAGTTCACTTCTAATTTTTGGTTTAGCTTTTTTGTAGACCTTCATAAAAAATGATGGCTTCAAATGGTCCTTCACAAACTATGTGCCATAGCTCAACATCAAGAGATTGTAAAAATATTTTCATATGTTGCCTCGATCTAATATAATTAACACTATTAAGCATAGGAGGTGTATCAAGGGATTAGCCCTTCTAAAAACATAGCATTATTAGGTTGCCATTCTTTAGCTCCCTAGTGGTTAAGATATCTAAATGCAAGACCTAAGCTTTAGATACCAATTCTAGGCTCCAAAAATAATGCAACCAATGAACAATAAACAATATTAAGGATAATCAAATGTAAAGCTCCGAAACAATAACAAGAATAAAAGTAAAATAAAGAAGTAAAGAACACAAACGAATTTTTATAAGTAGTTCGGGTACCAAATCACAGTACCTACATCCACTCCCAAGTATAACCACTCGGAATTCAATCTACTATGAGCTTCTTCTCAAGTACATGTACAAAAGGAGGGAACTTCCTTGCTCTCTCTTCCTAGCTCTAGTTGATCTAAAGTCCCCACTTTGGTCACACTAGCTCTACTGAGATTAGTCAAGAGTTTTACAAGTCACTGCACAACCCCCACACTTTGCTATACTTAATAGCTATCAACCACACTTAGAAAAGCTCTCACAATTCCAACCAACTGCCTTCACCTAGAACTACAAGCACACACTCACACAGAGTATTTTTCTTCAAAATCACTCTTAAAACACTTAGTAAAGTAATAGGCAAAAGTTTTAACCAATTTTATACATTATATATATGTGTGTGTGTGTGTGGGGGGGTGAGAAAAGGGGTTAAAAAGAGCTCAACCTGATCAAAAATACAATGTGAAAAACTAGCTGTTATTGAGTCCTGGATAGCTCATCTAGATGCTCATCTGGATGGTCATCAGGATGTTCAGGATGATCATCTAGATGGTCATCTGCATGCTCTCTGGCCAAGTCATTTAAGCCCTTCTAGCTGTCTGGATATCCGCATCTCTTCTGTGCATCCACATGGTCGTCCGAATGAGTAATTCTTTGTATTTTTCATCTTCTTTTGATTCCTAATGATTTTGCTACAAAGATAATTTGAGAAAACATTAGTAAGCATTATCATTAGTTTGTTAATTATCAAAAGTAAGATGATGTGAGACCATAAGGTCTTCATACTCACCCCTAGATCCAGGTCCTAAAATATCAAATAGAGGTTTTGAGGGGATTTGCTAACATGGGGTGCTAGGTTGGAATAAAATTGGCAAGTTTTTGGGTGGGATGGGTATAGAATTGGATTGGAAATTTTTAGTTCATCAGAGAATTCATAGACTGGAATGGAATATGTGGAATTATAGTTCAATTCCAATTCTAACAACTAATATATCAATCAAACAACATAATTGGAGTTGGTGCCCAATTCCATGGCCCCAACCAAACACACCCTTAATACATTTGAACCTTCCCATTAAACAATTGATTTAAGTAATAAAGAATACGTCCATGGAGATGCAAAAAAAAAATAATGACATAGAGAAAGTCATAAATGGCGCTTCATAGAGAAAACCTAAATGAGTGCATATCTTCTCATTTTGATAGGATTTTCTATCTATTAAAAAATATAATTTCTTAAGATTATAGTCATTCAATAAATTAGTTAGCAAAACTTATTCACAAGTGTGGGATGTCAGCCCAAATTTTATTAATTTCAATAAATGAATACATAATCAAATTACATCGATTTAACATAAGGCATTTGCCTACTATCTAATAGCAAACCTAAAAATTTGCTTTGGAAGCTCATTCCAAAACAAAATGTTGATTGGTCCATTCTATACGAGCTAACACTGCTAAAGAATTTGCTATAGCATTTGCTTCTCTAAAAATGCGAGAAAAATGAAAGCTATTATCACTAGACAAGGCTTTAATCTTCTATCCAAGGTATGCTTACTTTATCATGCATCATTCTTACCAATACCTACGAATCCATCTCAATCTCACCCTGCTTAGATTGACTACCCATGCAAAGAGTAATGCCTTCCAAGAATGCTAGTTATTCAGCCTCCATATTTGATTTTATACCAAAATAAGAAGAAAAGCTAATAATCATCCTTGCTCCTAATGGTCTTGAATAACTCCACCTCCTCTTGAAGGTGCCTGGATTTCCAATTGATGAGCCATCAACATTAAGCTTGACATAATCAGACCGAGGGCACTTCCATGAAACAATTGTTAAAAATCATTGTTTATTAGGTTGCAAACAACTTGATTAAACCCATCCTTAACAATTTGTCATCATCTAAAGATTCTTGCTTCAAAGGCCAAGCTTGACTGATTGCCAAAATCATTTGCTGAATTTTAATACAAATACCCAAAGGAGAAATCTTCATTCCTTCATAAAAAGCCATATTCCTAGCCTTCTACAATTCCCAACAAATTATAGAAGGTAAGATCACAATTAATTCTCCTTTAGCGGAGTTAAAAGACATGCCAAGCTGCCAATGTTGTATTTTTTGCCTTATTCCTGTTCTCCTCACCCTAGTCTTCAAATCAAAAAAACATTTAAAAAATTCCTATATATGTCCAGCTACACTACAATCAGCAAAGACATGATCCAGTGTTTCTATCTGAGCTTCAACAAAATGGCATTTGGAAGGCATTTGAAAACCAAGTTTAACTAAAACATTAGAGAATGGTAGAAATTTCCTCAACAATTTCCACAAAAATATTGATATTTTGCATGGCGATCTTTTACCCCATGGAAACTTTCTAGAGCCCAATATTGCATGCTTTTCTCTAACTTCTTTTTTTTTTGGCTAACCCTGTACATGGGGGAGGGCGCCACTCCATATTTTATTAATAATATGAAATAAAGAAAATGAGGGGGACAAGAACCTTACCTCAGATTTACATAGATTTAAAGCATAAAGAAGGAGTACTACTCCCTTTACAAATACGAAAATCTTAAAAACACTTGTAAAAACAAGAAATATGGAGTACTGCTCTATTTACATTTCAAACAATTAAAATGCTACTTTTCTATGTCTAAATGAAGGAAAACCCCATTGGTCTAATCTTATCGCGCCTTTCACATCATGCGGAAGAGAAGAAAAACTTGGGTATAAAATATCTGAATCTAACGTTACACCCACATTGGACAGAAGATCAGCAGGACCATTTGCTTGTCTGAGGCAATGAGAAATCATAAAACCAGGTTGACATAACTTACAAATCTTCTTGACAATTTTTTGTAGAAACCACGGACAACAATCCACACCATTAAGAATATTCACCAAGGAAAGTGAATCAGATTCCAGGAAAAAATTGCCAATTTCTTGAGCTACATACAACTGAATGCCATGCAATGCCGCCTTGCATTCTGCCAATAAACTAGTGCCATATCCAAGTGAACATGCAAAACCAAAAATTACATGACCATTTCTGTCTCTAAGAATGTCCCCTCCCCCACACTCACTTGGGTTGCCCTTAGAACAACCATCCGTATTCAACTTTAGGCCTACACTACCAATTTTACCAATTTAACCAAGACCTGTCCCCTCATTTGTACCATCATATCATACAGAACGGGCCATGTATTAGCAAATGATTTCATCTTAAATTTAACCTCAAAAGCCATTTGAATATCAAGAAAAATCTTTGTAGCTAAAGCATCCCGAGATTTTGAAACATCCTCAAAATGCAATACATTTCGTGCTTTCCAAATATGCCAAACAATTATCAAAGGGGCAATATGATGCAAAAAAGAAGTCAGACTATTAGAAGAAGGATGCAGCCACCATTTCATCAATCTTGATCTAACATCACACTGGATTCTATCCATTCCAATCAGCCCCCCAAAAAAATTCCATGTATTAGTTGCAAATTCCCCATAACTAAATACATGTTCAATGGATTCTAAAGAGGGATTTACACAACAAAAACAACGAGAGGGAACCTGGATCCCAAATTTTTGAATCACATCAGCTAGAGGGAGTTTCCTACTTAAAAGTCTCAACATGAAAAAGAGATTTTAATAGGAACATTCCCATCCCAACAATTTTTAAAAATAAAGCTTTTAGGTTTAGAAACCCTAACCTTGTCAAAGGCCGTGTGAAAAATAAATTCCCCCGAAGGAGACATATTCCAAATGATGTCATCCCTAGTCAACTCCACTGGCAGATCTAATGTAGTAATATCATTCACAACATCCTGTGGAAAAATAGAATTTAGTTTGACAACATCCCATTGGTGATTGCTAACAAAACATCTTACCTGCTCATCCCCACAACTTCCAGCATAATTGGACAAGGTGGTTGTTCCTAACCAATTATCATGCCATATGTTAACCTCACCATTATTCAGAATCCAGGTAATACCCTCTTCAGCAACAGTTCTAACATTCAGCATTCTTCTCCAGGTAATAGAATCAAGTGGAGAACTATTAACCTGCAAAGGGTGCTTAGAATTACAATACTTAGCACACAAAAAATCTGCCCATAAGGATTGTTTTTTCCTAAAGGTCCACCACATTTTAATCGAAAATGCAATGCATACATCTTCTAAAGATCGAATCCCAGCTCCCCCCTCCTCCTGAGGAAAATACAATCTTTTCCACTTAATCCAGTGATATTTCGAACTATCTTCTTTATTTCCCCACAAGAAATTGGCAAAAATTCTCTAACTTCATTCAAACAAAAGAAATGGTAAAAGTACCTATTAAGCTGAGACTGCACAATTTTTCTTCCTCAATTTCAGTAGTACATTGTTGAATTATATGCTTAACCTCAAGCATTCTTCTCCAAATATTTGTGACAATCTGTTAGTTATGGTGGGTGTCAATCCTTCATATTTTGCTACCGTAAATAAAGCCCATAATGTAATAGCTTGCTGAAATTTCCAGCACAATTTGCAACTACAAGCTATCAACATGTCCTCCAATCTTCTCAACCCAAGTTTCCCTTCATCTGTTGGAAGGCACGTATACTTCCATTTCATCCAATGCCTTTTCAATGCCATCTTAGAAGTACCCCAAAAAAAAATCAGCCATTAGTTGTAGCCTTCTGAAGATTTGTTTTGGAGGCATTAGCACTACAAATATATGAAGAGGAATTGATGTTAGAACATGTTTGATCAATATTAATCACTCTCGCTGTGAAAAGCAACTTCTTTTTCCACCCTACAATTTTTGTAACAAATTTGTCAATAATAAATTGAAAGTATGTGGCCTTTCTCCTACCTTAAAAAAGATTGCATCCTAAATACATGAATGAAAATGATCCATGCTTCATTCCAGCCAACCTCTCAATTATACGACACTGGCCATGACCACATCTTTTAGAAACAATAAAAAAAACTTTTTGCTATATTGATCTTCTAACCCAAACCCGCTTGATGATCATCAAGGAACATAAGCAAATTCTTGACTTATGACCTATTCCCCCTAGAAAAAGATCATTACATCATTTGTAAAAGCCAGGTGAGTAACAATCGAACACCCTCTTGGCAAGGAAAAATGAAGTATCTCCCCTCTCTCCACACATTGTTTTATGCCTCTACTAAAAACCTCTGTAACTAGAATGAACAAAATAGGTGGCATTGGGTTTCCTTGTTTAATTAATCTCGAAGCCTAACTTTTAGCTTTGCCATTAATCTAGATTGAAAATCAACTTTGAGAAAGATTACCAATAACAAAGTTGATAAATCTTTCTGCAAATCCAAATCGTCTCACAACTAGCTCTTAAAACTTCCACGACACTTTATCAAATACCTTCATCATATCAAGTTTAAACAAGCAATTATGTCCATTGCCTTCTTATCAATTGAAGCCACAACCTCTTGAGCAAGTAGAATGTTTTCTGAAATTTCCTTACCTTTCACAAAAGTATATTGTTCTGGTGAAATAAGGGA
Organism: Mitragyna speciosa; assembly: GCA_024721245.1. Classification (NCBI taxonomy): domain Eukaryota; kingdom Viridiplantae; phylum Streptophyta; class Magnoliopsida; order Gentianales; family Rubiaceae; genus Mitragyna; species Mitragyna speciosa. The sequence goes on from CM045557.1 coordinate 11,805,448, forward strand.
AGGAAGTAACAAACGCATCTTATTTGCCAAGATTTTTGTAAACACCTTATTGGTAGTGCTCAAACTTATGGGCCGAAAATCTGCAAATGTATATGAATTCTGCTTCTTTGGAAATAATATGATGAGAGAGCTGGAAATACTCTTAGGGATTAGTACACCTGCCATAAAATTTCGCACTGCATGAAGCAAATCCTACACACTTATGTCCCAATAATGAATCAAAAATACACCAAAGAATCCATCAGGCCCTGGAGTGTTATCTCTATCCATTTCAAAGACAATTCCATGCAACTCCTCCAAAATAACCTCATTCAACATATGTTCATTATACACTAATGACACCAATTGAAAAATGACCTGCACCAAACTATCTGCCTCATAAATATGCTCTTCTATTGAGATTCTATTTCTTTTGCAGTTTGATTCTCCTCCTCAATCCAATGCCCACCCGAATCTTTAATTCTAGTAATTCGCAATTGATGTTTTCTCTCTTGAATTGAAGCATGGAAAAATTTGGTGTTTCCTTCACCTTCCGATAACCATTTTATGCTCGTCTCCTACTACCAATATTCCTCTTCCTATTTTAAACAAATCAACAACTGAGCCTGAGCCTGATGTAGTTCAGCCCTAGCAGCTTTTGTACACAACTTGCAATTCCTTTTGTTGCAAAAGTTCTTCCTTTTGCCTCATATTCTGGAAAATGTTTCCAAAATGCTGTCTATTTCAAGTCCTCAAACAAGCTTTTAACCTCTTTAGTTTGTAGGCAAAAGCATACATTTCATATCCATTAATAGGTAGACACCAATTATCTTTCACTACCTTCAAAAAAGAACCATGTGAAATACACATCTTCTGGAATCTAAAAGGTCTAGGCACTGGAATACCTCTTACCTCAAACTTGAGTAACAGCGGAGTATGGTCTGAAGTAGTTCTACCCATATGATGAACATTAGACAAAGAAACCACATTCAACCATTGTTTGTAAAAGGAATGAACAATCAAACTTAAGAAAATTTTCTTGTATTGAGATTTCCATAAATCTTGTACAATACTTGATAAGCTATTTATAATACAACGATTACCTAGACTAGGACTATGAACTAACAACATAATTCTGTCTAGATACAAGATAATACTTTCCTAAACTAGAGCTATGAACTAATTACACAATTCCATCTAGATACAAGATACATTTGTACAAGGAAAGAAACAATCGAGCCATAATCAAGCTCAATCAATCAAGCCATAATTAAGCCTAATCAATCAAGCCATAATCGCGCCCAATCAATCAACTCACAAATTAAGCCATAATCTCTGGTAATCTTCATGCCATAATTAAGCCCAATCAATCAAGCCATAATCACGCCCAATCAATCAACTCACAAATCAAACAGCCCCCCTCAAGTTAGAGTGTGTAAGGATGAAACACGTAACTTGAATAGTAACCGTTAGAACTGATCATCACTTAAGGCTTTGGTAAAAATATCCGCAGGTTGAATCAACAAAGGAATATAGGCTATATCAATTGCTTTTGACTCAATGTGTTCTTGGACAAAATGACAATCAATTTCAATATGCTTTGTTCTTTCATGATAAACCAGGTTAGAAGCAATATGCATAGCAGCTTGATTATCACAGAACAACTGCATTGGTTGAGAATGATCAATCGCAAAGTCGCGTAGTAAAGTACATAACCAAATAAGTTCACTAGCAGCGGAAGCCATTGCTCGATATTTTGCTTCGGCCGAAGATCGACTCACAGTAGGTTGTTTCTTAGTTTTCCAAGAAATTGGTGCATCCCCAAGAGTCATAGAATATCTAGTTGTTGGCCTTCGAGTGACAGGGCAAGCTCCCCAATCTGCATCACAATAACCACGCAATTGGAAATTATTTTCTCAAGGAAAAAATAATTCTTGACCAAAAGCACTCTTAACATATCGTAGAATTTGAAAGGTAGCTTGCTGATGCTCTGTAGTGGGTGATTGCATAAATTGGCTCAAGAAATTGACTGCACAAGTGATGTCTACATAAGTGATGTTCGGTCGTGTAATTGTCAGATAGAGCAATCGACCAATTAAACGACGGAAAGGAGTAAGATCATTGAGGGACTTGTAGATGCTCCCAAATGATATTGCTGTTGCATGGGTGTTGTGCTAGGTTTGGCATTTAACAATCTTACATCAGCAATAATGTCTAGGGCATACTTTCATTGACTAAGAAAGATGCCCTTTGGACTGTGTGCCACTTCAAGACCAAGAAAGTACTTGAGACGTCTAGATCTTTGAGATGAAATTAGGTTGCCAAAAAATGTTTTAGACGGCTACACTGAGCTGAGTCATTTCCTGCAATAACCATGTCATCGACATATACCTAGGATAGCAAGAAACGTATTATTAGATTGCCAAGTAAATAAAGATGAATCAGCTCGAGATTGTACAAAGCCATAGGTTTTAAGAGCTGACGATAATTTAGAAAACCATTCTCTCGAAGCCTGTTTGAGCACATAAAGAGATTTATTGAGGCGACAAACACGGTTATCCCCTGGTTTAAGATATTCGGGTAGATGGAGTCATATAGATCTCCTCACGGAGATCACCATGAAGAAAGGCATTATGGACGTCCAGTTGATGTAGTTCCCACTGCTTAGATGCTGCAATAGCAAGTAAACATCGAATAGTGGTTAGTTTTGCAACTGGAGAAAAAGTTTCTTTATAGTCTAATCCCTCAATTTGCGTATAGCCCTTGGCTACCAGTCTAGCTTTGTAGCATTCTACTGATCCATCATACTTATGCTTCACTTTATAGACCCAACAGCATCCAATATGTCATTTTCCAATTGGTAAAAGTTGTAGGTCTCACTGTATGATTTGCCTCTAAAGCAGCCAACTCTTCCTTCATAGCAGATATCCATTTTGCATTATTTTGAGCCTCTGAGTATGATGAAGGTTCCTGATCGGCTAATATTGCTTGCAAGAAAGGCTTGATGTTGTGGTGAAAAAGCAAGATCAATAATGTACAAAGATAGGGGATATGGTTTACCCGAAGGAAACAGAGTTGGAGTGAGTCAGTCTACTAGGAAAACTGTAATCATGGTCCTTCAAGTAAGGTTGGTGACGGCGATTCCGTGATGTTCTATGAGATTGGTCATCTTTTGTACTCGGTATAGAATTAGGCAGTTCAAAAGAATTATTGGGTTCATTTGGGGAATTAAAAACCTCAACTGGTAATTCATTAAAAGGTTCATCTGACTCAGAAAATTGGTTGTTTGGGGCAAGTTTTCTTTTCCAAAAATTCAGATGAAGGGTTTTGGAAAGGAAAAATATTTTCATAAAAATTCACATCACGAGACACAAAAAATTTTGAGTTTCCAAATCATAAACTTCTATACCCTTTTTGTCCTGAAAGGATACCCAACAAACACACAAGCACGAGTTTTAGATTGAAATTTATCCTTTGGATGCATCGGATTGATAGCATAACAAAGACAACCAAAAGACACGCAAGTGACCATATGATGGTGTTTTATTAAATAAAAGCTCATGAGGGGTCTTTCCTACTAAAGCTCGAGTGGGAAGTCAGTTAATAAGATGAGTTGCTAGTAAGAATGCATTCTCCCTCAAAACTTTAAGGAGTAAATGAGCCTGAAAATGTAAAGCTCGAGCAATATTTAAAATGTCTCTATGCTTTCTCTCTACGAATGCCATTCTGTTGTGGAGTTTCCGGCACAGGAAGTTTGATTAAAAATTCTTTTTCAATATAAAAGGATTTTAAAGTCCCCTCAACCAATTCAAGAGCATTATCACTTCGAACACTTTTTATTTTAGTACCAAATTGGGTCAAAATAAAATTATAAAAATTCATAAAAATTTGTGAAACATCACTCTTATGTTTCATTAAAAAAGTCCACACAGACCTAGAAAAATCATCAACTAATAGTAAGAAAATAATGTGCACCACTTGACGATGGTGTGTGATATGGACCCCATACGTCAATATGCACTAAATTCAAAGGGAAATGCAGATCTATTATTGCTAGGACTAAAGGACGTCTCGAGCCTTTCGCTCTTGGATAAATTAAACAATCATTATTTTTAAAATGTAAATGGGACAAACTAGGAATGTTGAAAAAACGATCTTGAGATGGATGACCAAGACGTTGATGCCACAACTCCATAGAACTTGCGGTTGCACGTCACACATTGATGGTTGCCTTCTTGAAGGTAATATAGTCCACCTTGTTGCCTACCCACTCCAATCAGCTTCTTCGAGCAGAGGTCCTGTATAAGACAAAAATTCAGGAAAAAAAAAGAAACAGAGCAATTATGTTCTCGGGTTAGCTTGCTAACATAAACAAGTTTACACTGAAAATCTAGAGCAAAAAGCACTTTAGAAATTTTAAGTTGATCCGAAAAATTGTAGGCTCCTTCTTCATTAATATTTCGTGTGGTTCCATTTGCAAGGTAAATGGGTTTAACATGTATTGAATGGAGATTCTGCAAGGAACTTTTTTGGTTGGAGAAATGATCAGTTGCACCTGAATCCAATAGCCAAGAAGATGTTTGAACACAATTAAGTGAGGAATGCGTACTACCTGCAAAATTAGCCGAACTAGGATTCTTTTCATGGCTCAAAAGATTCAAAATCTACTGATACTGCTCTGGAGTGAAAACTGGTGGCTGTGGTGGCAATTCATTGAGTCCTTAGCTGTTTACAGTCAGAAGGAACTTCTTCTCAGAAACATTAGGCAGTAGTAGGATTCATCTTGGTCTTCCCTTTCGATTGCCAATTGGTTGGATACCCGATCAATCCCAACAATCGATCTATTGTGTGTCTATTTTTATGACAATGATTGCAACGAAGCTTTGATCGGTTTCCTTGTATGCGTTGGCAGGAGCATTGGGTTGAAAATGACCCACAATAACATTAGGTTGATTTTGGAATAGCCAAAGCACTAGCGGATTCCATCTCTTGAGGCTAAGTGATACTCAACTAGTTTATCTTCCACTATAACCATCGAGTAGATTCAATTCAAGGTGGGGAGAGGCTCCATGGCTAAAATCTGAGATCGAAAGTGTTTTGAAGTTGTCGTTCAATCCCATAAGGAATTGATGAATTCTTTCTTTGTCCCTCTAGACTTGCCATTCCTTTGCAGCATCACAGGTACACTTCGGAAATGTCATATGAGAATTCAGTTCATCCCAAGCACCCTTCAAACGAGTGTAAAAAGATGACAATGCTGGATGCTCCTTGTGTCATTGTCGCAATTTCGCTACGAAGCTCATGAATGTGTGGCTCATTTGAATGTCCAAACCTTTCTTCTAAATCTTTTGATAGATCAAAAGCAGTCTCACAGTAGACAATGTAATCATATAGAATGGGATTTATAGAATTAGTCAATCAAGAAATTACCAAACCATTGCATTTGCTCCAAGCAAGTGCTTTTTGACATCATCTTTTGGTTTTTGCAAGGCCCCGTTTATGGATCCAAGCTTGTTTTTAGCCCAAAGCATGTTCAACATTGCTGTTCTCCATCTTTGATAGTTATCTCCATTAAGCAATACCACCACAAGAGAAGAATTCATATAATCAGCCGATGTAAGAAAATATGATGATGTTGGATCTTGAAAGAAATTCATCGTCGAGAGAGTTTCTTGACTATTTGATGACTCGATCTATATGGAACTTACTGACATGATGAAGGAAATCTGAGAAAAAATTACAGATATCAAGCCTGCTTTGATATCGTGTAAAAGAATGAACAATCAAACTTTTTCTTTGTGGTTATTGAATCTTGTACAATACTTGATAAGCTATTTATAATACAACAATTACCTAGATTAGGACTATGAACTAACAACATAATTCTCTCTAGATACAAGATAATACTTTCCTAAACTAAAGCTATGAATTAATTACACAATGCTATCTAGATACAAGATACATTTGTCAAAGAAAAAAACAATCAAGCCATAATCAAGCCCAATCAATCAAGCCATAATTAAGCCTAATCAAGTTGCCATAATTAAGCCATAATTGAGCCCAATCAATCAAGCCATAATCTCCGGTAATCTTCAACATTGTTGATTCACAAATAATCTGTCCACCTGCTCCCACACATGTTCAAGTATAAAGACTACCAGAAAACGGTTATTCAAGCAATTCACAAGTGGACACAACATCATTAAAGTCAGTAATTGCTCTCAAATCTTTACACTGATGGATCTAGATATTCATTTATTGATCTTATAACATCAAAATCTCCCCTCACCAACCATGGTTTATCATTTTCTTGCACTATTTGTTGAAGATCATCCCACAAATGTCTCATTTCAACCTTAGAGCATTTTGCATACACAAAAGTTACAACACCCATTTGATTCCAACCATCATGTTCCACCATAACATGCATCAATTTCTCCCTATTTGATATTATATGTAAAATGATATCTAAGCCTTCTAGAATATAACGAAATTTTATTAGACACATTAAAAGCACAAAAATCAAACAGATAACTAGACTTGCAAGTACTCAAATCTTCTCTATGGTAGCTAAAAGGCTCAAACAAAACCAATAATGAAACAAGCATGCATTCTAATCAACAACTTTAGATAATAGATAGAAGATTTACCCTATCATTCCTCTTATGCTTCCATATTAGCATATCATTCATGATTAACCATAGAGGAGAAATCATCAGAATGCTTTTGAAGCTTGCCTTGTAAGAATTTGTCTTGGCAACCTGAACATACTCTCTTTTTCTTATGGATTTTTTTGATACCACTTGCTTGAAAACCTTTCTTCATCTCTTAGCTTAGGTAGTCTCTTATCAATACGCGTACTAAAATTCCTTGAAAGATTGTACTGAGAAGTGCCTATGTTGCTAGGAAAATTTTGCTGCTCCAAATCTGAAAAAGAAGTATTAGATACATGATCTTGAGGTAATTCCATCAGTCTGATTTTTGAATCATCAATTATCTCTCCACGCTGCTGTTGCAATTTTTGCTACTGCCTGAAGTTCTAGAATTGTTATGGCATTACATTCTGAATCATCAGCTTTAGAAGCCTGCTGCTGTACCACCTGCTCTATCTTCACTTCCACCAACTTATCCATTCTCCTTCGTTGTTTGACCATTAATTCCAAGCTGCTATCATGTCCTTTCTACTGCCTGAAGATCTAGAATTGTTAGTTCATAATGTTCTGGTTATCAACTTCAGAAGCTTGCTACTACAGCACCTATTCCTTCCCTTTTTCCATCAACAATAGTTGCTGGACGTTTCTTGCATTTGCTGCTATTGTTCACTTTGCGAGTCTCTTGCTATTTGAGTCTGATTTTGCCTTCCACATTTAGATTTAGCATGGAATATCCTTTATGCCTAGTCCAACTATATAATAAAAATGAAGGGGCATTACTATAGTACCCTTTCATTTTGACAAGTAGCATAGCTGGTTGATGAGCTTTTTTAGCTGCTCCTTTTTGGAGTTTGTTATGCACATGATCTCATTGGTTTTCTCTTAATTAAAGAATTAAATGATTCTTTCTCAATTAAACAATCAAGGAATGTAGAGAGTTGTTCATTAATTCTACATCTTACTATTATTTTTGTTTCTTCTTCCAATTGTTTTATTTCTCTCTTCAAATTTCTCTCTCTACTTTTCCCTACTGCTATTACTTCAAAAGCTCACTTTCATCATCTTCTACTCGTTGATCTAGGTACATCATCTTTTTTGAGAAAGAAAAATGGATATTTTCTCTATTTTCGTTATGAATTTCAAATCTTTTAATACGTTAATTTTCTTTTTTTTTTTTTTTGTCAGGAGAAAAAGTTCAAATTTTTGTTTAATCCTTTTAAAATGTCCATTGGGCAAGGTAATTTTTCACATTTTCGTGCAATTCTATAATGATTTTCCTATTTAATTAAGTAATAGTACTATCTTTTTTTTTATTTTGTTAAAGTTTGATAGTTTTGTAGCTATTTTTCTTGTTTGATATTTTTGTGTAGTTGTATTTTATTTGATCGTGATTAATTTTTCATTTGTAGTGGAGACAAGATGTGGCACACGGTGAAAACATATTGTTATACTATTTTTGTGTCTGAAAGGCTGGTAAGATCCTTCAATAGCTGCCAAGTCCAAGTCTTGGTCTCAGCTGTTGTAGAAACACTCAAAAAATTGACATGACCCTTTTTCATAAGTCCAACAATATCATTCGTTTCTTGGTTGTCAAGGTGTAAACTAGGTTTGCAAATTCAATCAAAACTAACACCAATCAAGTAATAAAAATCTAATTTCCATGTTTTGCCGCAAGGATACGGATCAATTGTAGTACGTAGAGTATTAGGTGTCAAATCCCACGAGGAATCAATTGAGTTGCAGTTACTAAGGCTTTATCGCTATCTCTATTATTAAACAATCACAAATTGAGTTAAGACGGATGGTTAGAAGTGAACTTTCAATAGAATAGATAAAAGATGTGCAAACAACTTCTAAGAATTCAAATATCACAAAATCTAGAATATAGAATCCACTAATAAACCAAAGGATTGCATAATGACTTGCTAAGTGTTATCTTGCCTTATTAGGAATCCAATTCCATATGAATCATAACTTGTTCTCACAATGAAATGACAAGATTTCAACTATCTTCATGATGAAATCTTATGAAAACATCAATTGTATAGAGTTATTTAAGTTTTATTAATTTCATGTGAGTAATTTAAGCATCACTTGTTCATTTTCTATTGTTAAATGTATTTCTCAATTTCAAGTAACAACTAGGTGATTTGTTCATTTTGGCCAAGCAAAAACAAGTGTTAAAACTTGAGCAAGTAAACAAACAAAAGCTTGCTTAGCAAGTTTAGATGGATTAAATCATGCTTTAGGGTTCATTAGCTTCATCTATACTCTAGATGAAGTTTCTAATTCAACATGGCTAATGAAACAATAAAAACTTCATCTTTAATGCAATAATTCATGATTCAAACTAATGAAATAAAAGAGACAGAGTAGAGAAAGGCTTATTAAAGTATTGAACAAAGGCTTCGCGCCTTCTATTCGTCCTTCAAAAGTTGAAGGCACAAGACTTTAACAACAAGAAGTTCATTATGCTATTGGATTTGTGACAAAATTCTATTAATTCTCTTAGAATTACTCTAACCAACCTCTAAAACATGTCCAAAATACATTACCAATAACTTATATTTATACACAAATCTTCCTCAAGTCATTTTCCAACTTGCAAATATATTAAATACATGAAATGATAAATGTTCTATCTCGAAGTTCAAAATTGGCACAAAAATTCTTCATTTATGATTTCTGTGTAATCTTGTGCAACTAAAACCCTATCTTTACTAGAAAAGTCTACAAAACCAACTAGAAAAATGATGCAAGTTACGACTTGATAAAACCCTAACCGTCACAATGATCTGCAAGTGGCACCCGTGAATCTACCTTGGAATGGCCTGTAGACACCAAATTTTGACACACCATTTATTTTCAAACACTGGGGGGGTATGTTTGCACTTTTTGGTACACATTTTAATTTTTAATTTTTCAATAATTTGGGGGGCAAAATAGTAATTTTATCTGTAAATATTTTTCTATCAACTGTTGGGGGTTTTAAATTCATATTTTTACTTTTATGTGAATTTGTTAATTTCTTATGATTTTTCTGGATTTAATTGATATTTTTTATTTTTGTACCAGCTAAGGGCAAAATCGTCATTTTATGAATTAAATTTATTTTTTCCAATTTTGAGTCAAAAATGAATTTTCTAATGTTTTAAGCTTATTTGTAATTTTTGATAATTTTTTGAGGAAAATAACTATTTTTCTGTGAATTTTCATTGTCCAAGGGCAAAATCGTCATTTTACAGTTTAAATTCATTTTTCACCAATTTTGAGTCAAAAATGCATTTTCCAATAGTTTAAGTTTATTCTTAATTTTTGATAATTTTTTCGAAGTCAATAGTTATTTTTCTATAAATTTTCATTGTTCGAGGGCAAAATCGTCAATTTACAGTTTAAATTCATTTTTCACCAAATTTTGAGTCAAAAAGGCATTTTCTAATGTTTTAAGCTTATTTTAAATTTTTTGATAATTTTTTGAGGCTAATAGCTATTTTTTTGTGTATTTTCGTTGTCCAGGGGCAAAATCGTCATTTTTACACCCCGAGCGCGTTTCTATCAGTTTTTGAGCTCTAGTTTTTACTTTGGAAATCTACTATGAATTCTTTTTGAAAATTTAGAGATCGCTGCCATATTTCTTGTATTAATTTTAATTTTAGGTTTAAAAATATTTTTTTTTAATAAAATTAGTTTTTTTTATACCGGTGGCATTCTCGTTATTTTACAGTATTCTTGGCCAATAAGACAAGGGCCTATAAATACTCTCCCTAATCAGCAAAAAAAAGGAAGGAAAAAATGGAAAACCCTAAAACACTTCTTCTTTTGTGATTTTTTACATTAAAACACACACACTCCACAACACAAAAAACACACAAGCGCCGTTCCTTCAAAAATTTCTAATGTTCATCTTCTCTCATATACTACTGTTCATCGTCTTCTTCAAAATTAACTACTATTCATCGACAGATTAATTTTCAAGCTTGAAAAGGTAAGTTCTTAGCCCTCTCTTTTCTCTGATTTACTCTTATTTCCATTTTTCTATGAGACTTTGATTAAGTTGTATTGATTTGTTTGTAATTTGAGTTTAATCTCTAAGTTTCTTTTTCCTTTTGTCTTGTCTTTATTTTCTGGGTTTGATTTTTCTGGGTTTGTTTTCTGGTTTTTCTCCTCCCACTGTTTCTTTCCTCCTATCGTTATCATCTCCAACCTGCAAGCTCATCTGCCCAAGTTTCTCGCTCCACCCACAGCCAAGCTTCCACTGGAATCTTACAACCAACCACCATCACCTACCAGACAACCACCGTAAACAACCAAAACCCACCAGAAGCCCCTCAAATTTTCAAGCCCACACAAACCCTGTCACCAGCAAGCCACAATCACCGCTTGCAGAATAAGCACATTCCATGTCTGCAATCCCTCAAACCAAGCCCTCAAGTCACTTGCAAAACCTCCCTCTGCCTATTTCCACTCCAATTCAAACAACTACTACTGTCCATTACAACCCTCAGCCTCCACCAATGGCCACCAGTTCAATTCCCCTGTCTCCATCTCCTCCATACAATCATCATCACCACTCAACCAATTAGCAGCACCTCCATCGAATAATCCATTTCCACAAAACCCACAACCTGCAAGAAACAGCCATAAACACACACTTCATACACGCAGAAAAATCACACAATTCCACATCGCCATTGTTACCATCAGTTTCATCAGTCATAGTCAAATCCACCGCCACTAGTTCAACCGGCTATTGCCACTGTTCTGTTACTGTCAAATCCCATGTACCACCATAGACTCGCAACCTACAATAGACTCAATTGACCATCTCCGCCTACACGAACCAGTCCCCAATGCCCACAAAACAGGCTCCACCATTACCTTGCTTGGCAATCACCTATACCCACCAATTTCACACCCTCTCCACCTGCAATCATAATTATTACCAATTTCCCCCTTCTCGAATTTGGTCATGTTTCTGGAATCATTCTCTAATTCGATTGGGTAGTAGTAATTAAGTGATTTTGGGGGATTTAGAGACCTGTGAGAAATAGAGAGATAGATGGTGAGAGAGCACGAAGGCAAGAAAAAGAGAGAATAGTAAAAGAGGGATGGAAATAGCGAGAGAAAGAAAAAGGGAGAGTTTCGGAGATGAATCAGAGAGAGAGAGAGAGATGACGGAGAGAAGGAAGAAAATCAGGAAAAGAAAAGGAGTCAAGAGACCAAGAGAGAAGAACGGTGAAAGAGAGAAAAGAAAATCAGAAGAAAATAGAAGAAAGCTGGGGAAGAAGAAAGAATAGGAAAGGAAAGCAAGAGAGAAAATAGAGACAAAAAGAAAGAGAAGACCAGTAGGAGGGAGATGTGAACTCGGTGGAGAAGAGAAAAGAGAGGAATTGGGGAAGATGATGATTGAATCGGGAGGGGGGAATGAAGGAAGCAGAATAGGATTTGGGGCAATTTTGATTAGATTTTAGGATTTTATTAATGTGTATTTTCTTAATATTGTTTGTTTAGTTAATCCTTGGTTTGATTTTACTTTGTCTCAATTCAGCTTTTCTTAATTCCTTTAATCAGTTGGTTGACCGAATTAATTTAGTTAATTAAGCCTGGTTTAATTTAATTATGCATTTTTTATTTTGCTGGTTATTTCATCATAAAAATAGACATTCACATTTTAGCCCCCTTAAGTTTCGTTTTTTCTTCTTTCAAATAATTTGCTGCATTTTTATTGTAACCCCTTAATACCTTGTTGGAATTTTGATTTTAGACCCTAAAGTTGCTGGATTTGTGTTTTTGTCCACTAACATTGCTAGAATTTACATTCTTGTGCCCCCAAACTTAACAGAATTTACAATCTCACCCCAATTTGCTTTAAATTTGTAATTGCATTCCTTTAGACTTACGCAAATTTTCAGTTTATCCCTTAAATTTTATAGAACCTCATTTTAGTCCTTTAGTTGCTAGAATTTACATTTTACCTTAATTTGTCAATACTCACATATTTTTAGGTTTTATTTATTATTTATATCGAGGTGCCTTGACTTTGTTTGTTCATTTTGATTAGTATTAGTACCGGGTCTTCAAAGAGGTATCCCTACTTTTCGTTAATTCTTTTTATGTGCTCCAACGTGCTCTAATGTGATATTTTATGCATTTTTTATGTGTTTCTCATTTTATGCATTTTTGCGTATTTATTTATTTTTATGCTATTTATTTTTTTAATTTTATTATTTTGACGAAAAATATAATATTTTTGTATTTAGCTAGTCAATGTAATAGTTAGATTATTTTTCTTTTTCTTATATTTTAGCAAAAATTGTGTAATTAGATAGAAAGTGTAATAGATAGGGCATTTTTAATTTTTTTCCCTTTGAATTGTGAATCAAGCCCCCCGGTGTAATAGTTAGGGTTTATTGCTTTTGCGTGCTTATGTGTTTATTTCTTTTACTGCTTTCCTTAGGATTTTTGCATCTAGAATATTATACTTATGTGCTATGTGCTCCTATGTGACCTTACATGTTTTTATATGTCTAATTTGCTTTTAATTTACTATTTAATTCATGTTTTATTGTTATCCCGTCACCACGCTAGTCCAACGCTAGTTGTGACTTATCGTTTCCCCGCTAGTCCAAAACTAGTGAGAATCCCTAGAAAGGGCTAGTCCAACGCTAGACCCTTAGGACATTTTAGTATTAGGGGCACTCATGTGCATTTTACATCCCATTTCATACACTTTTAGTCTTCATTTCATTTTGCGTGATTTTTATTACTATTATTTATTTATTTATTTATTTTGACACGTCTTCAAATGCATGACATTTAAGTTGCATTTCACTTAAAAATTAGGACATTTGTGTGTTTTGACTAGAAATAGTCGTCTATTCACGTGGGAAGCGGTGGCATACAGGCCGTTCCTCCCTCCATGAGTAGAAACATTCAGTCACGAGTTATTAGTCCCTCATACCCGTCATGTTGCATACTCACCTTCTTTCTTCACTTACTATATATTAATTATTTTCTTTTCTTTTTGCATCACATTTTGCATATACACTCGTGACTCCCTCGAGGTCTCGATTTGGGTTTCGCAATTAATGTGATAATCCCGACCAAATCTCAACGGAACATGCCGACCCTCCCGATATTCACATTTAGACTTAGGATTTGCATTCATTTAGATACATCCGAACGCGATAGAACTTAGGGTTAATTTAGGAAATTTTGATTAAACCTCGCAACTAGCCTCGGCTAGGTTGAAAAGGGTGTCTTAGGCGCAAGCCTTTGCCTTCCCTTTCTTCAAATGTGACTCCCGGACCTTTTTCTCTCGTTTTTCGTAGACCAGAGTCGAAAAAGGGTTTTAAATTATTTTTCTAAAATTTTACTTTTTGTTTTGTTTAAACAATTTTTTTCGGGTGACTTGGTACACCCTAACTCAGTACCAAGTGGAGACTCCATTTTAAAAATAAAACCCTTTTTCAAAAAATTATTTGGCCAAACCTGTCATATTTTTAGTCCTGGCCTTGTTTTCTTTTAAAATACCATTTTTCTTAAAATACACTTTTTTTACTAAAATTTGATTTTTCTCACACACGCAAGGTTTTTTCAAAAACCTTCATTTTCGAAAGGGTCACCGAGATCGGACCATCTTTTCGGGACGCGACAGTCAACGACCCCACTAGCACCCTTTTTACTCACGATTTTTAGGGCGTGACATGGCCCACTTGATTTTGTTGCTTGCTGAGCTGGCATTCCATGTGTATGCGTCCTTTTTCACGCATTTCCATATATTTTTGTTGAATTTTCAATCCCCCAAGTGTGCAGAATTTGTTCTTCAATAATTCTCCAAATATTCATTCAACTTAATTACTTGAATCTACTTTGATTTTGATCCACTTCACTTCAACTGATCTAAATTGAGAATAAGTATCATGAATCTACAAAAGTGTACAAAAGTTGTGCATTCAATAGTTCAAAATAACAACTCCATCTTAGAACTCTAATTTCGGGAGAAAAATCCTAATTGTAGAAAATAGAGGCATGTGAAACTAAAATAAGTTAAAATGCACTAAAAATATCCTAAAAACATATAATAAAGCATATAATAACATAGGCAAAATTTTCACTTATCATTGGCCATAGTTGCTGTCGAGAAGGCTATTTCGTGTCACCTGGGTTTTGCCATAGGTTGACCTCCAATAGATCATATTGTTTATAATGAGGTCATGAAGTATAATCCCAAGAAATCTTATTGGTTAATCCAGGACCGGCTTGTTCTCTCAACCAACCATGTTTGTATGCTTCATTATGCTTTGCTTAATCTTGCTAGATATGACTATGCCAAGGTCAAAACTTTTATTGATATTACATATTTTTATGGTTTTTTGTCAATGCATGCTTTTATGGGATCTAATTGGAGCAGTCAAATGCTGGTTTTTTTTTTTTTTGGATAAAAGAACAAATTTTTGGATCTAGGATTTTCTTCTTGTTGTGATTTTTTTTAACTTTGAACTTCATTTTGGAAGTGAGTTTTGTGAGAAGATTGATCAAGATTGGATTTTGGATGGAATTTTTCTATGATTTTCTATTGTGTTTTGGTAGAAATTTTGATAAAAATTTGATTTTAAATGGAATCTTAGTGGATGATGGGCAATTTTTTTGTATTGTGATTCAATTACTTCTTATTGTTCTTTGTTGCCCTTTCAATTCTTTTGTATTATTTTGTGTTAATTGTTGATAAGTTCTGCCTATTTTAAATTAGCTTACTGATAATTGGTCTATTAGTAAGTTGTATAATTCATGTAGTGGAATTAGAGTAATTTTTACTTTGTGAGTTACTGAATGAAAGCTCGGTATCTAGAGAAGTACCAATACAGAGATTATAATGTTAAAAAAAAATTATTTTTTGTTTGTTTCAACCAATCAAAATTTTCACCACAAAAGACACTTTATTTTATATATGTATTTTTTTGTGAATTTACACAAACTAAAATTTTGGGTGGGTCTCGACTGTGCTTGGAGAGAGTTTATAATTTTACGTTTTCTTATGAATCAATATTTTGGTATTATGCTTACAGTGAAAGAAAAGATTTCAATTTTTGGAGTTTTTTGCTATGGAACCGAGGTGGTGTTTATTGATGGGATGATGTTAAAGGATAATTAGGAAAAAATTATTATGGGCTTGCTATGACAATTAATTTTCTTTTTTTTTTCTTTTTTGCTAAAACTTTTGCCAAATTACATCTTTAATATGGTATAATTGCGTTAACGATCATATATGATTGGATATTCTTTCAGAACATTTTTATGGCAAAATCACAAACAAAAATATTTGTTCTCATTATCTTAACTCAATGATTATTTTTTCTCTAGCACTAAAATGTATTTTCAATGTCGCGTGGGCCTAAGGTGTGCCTTGCACAACCAGGCTTCCTGAGCATTTTAATTAAAACATAATTTCGACACATTAATATCGCCATAATAATTTTTTAACGTCCTTAGAACTGCAAGCTTTCACAGCAAGTAGTAAATCAGACAAGGTACAATCATAAACGAAATTATTGTTTTATATTTCTATAATTATATTTTAGGGTTAATTACACTTTTTCCCCCTAGAAGTGGGGGTAACCAATACTTTCCCCCTTGAATGCAAAAAAAATATACTTTCCACTGAAAATTTTGCCTTTGAATTTTTTTTAGTTACCTTCATTTTGTATGAATTACTAAAAGATTAAATTGTCATTATAAATGCATGTCTATTGACAAATATGCATATAGGCACTAAAAATAACTTCTTTTTCCTAATTTGTCCATGCATTCCTATCATCATTGTATACGTGTTTTATGTATAATTTTTTTTTAAAAAATTATATTTTGAAAAATATATTTACATGCCATTTAACTAACCATACAAATTATATAAAAATTTATGTCATAAGATACTTCACGAATAATATATTAATTTATGAAAAATTTTAAAATTTGCATAACAGTAATACCATATCTTTCACATTTTATACAAAAAATAAAGATTTATATCCAAATTTTTTTATACGTGTGTGTGTATATATAGATAACTAATTTGATGATAGAACTTTGATTAATGTAATATGTCTAATATATTATGCTACATTAATATCAATTTTAACTCTTTTTCTTTGTGCATGAGATATCACATTAATTAAAACTTTATAATGTTTTTAGTTTTACATATATACATGTATAAAAATTTGGATATAAATATTTAATGTTTTTGCATATAATGTGAAAAACATGTCATTACTATTATGCCAATTTTAAAATTTTGTACAAATTGAAATATTATTCAAGAAGTATAATATGACAAAAACTTTTGTGTATTTTATATTGTTAGTTAAAGTATTTGTAACAAAATTTATATAAATATTATTTGTATTTGCACAATAAATGAACATGATAGATATGCATCGGATAAAATAAAAAAAAATAATTATTAGTGTATATGTATTTGTAAGGGCAATTTAGTCTTTTAATAATTTTACAAAATGAAGGTAATAAAAAAAATTCAAAGCCAAAATTTTTCGGTGGAAAGTGTTTGCTTTTTGCAATCAAAGGGCCAAAGTATTAGTTACCCACTTTTAAGATGGCAAAGTGTAATTAACCCTATAATTTATGATACGTTAACACCTATACACCGCGCTTGCGCCAGTTTGGCCTACAGAATATAGGGAGTTTTACTTTAAAACGCAGGGGCAGGCTAAAATCCCAAAACGGGGTTTTAGTTTTTCTAAACTTTTTCCCAAATCACAACGTCATTCGCACCTTCTCAATCCAAAAATCCCCAACCACGGGTAGAAAGAAAAGGAAGACAAGCATTCAAGAAAGAAAAGGCCCAAAAAATTAAAAAGAAAAATGGCCAATCAGCAACAAATTTCCTCCCGACCTTGGATACTCGAAGCCGTACCCCTCTTGGTTGTTATTCTCATAGCAGCACATGTCCTCGCTTTGGTAATGATTTCAGTTCACTTCTTTTCTGTTATATTTTGCTTCTCTGAAAATTTGGTTTTAGATATAATTGGTTAGCGTATTTTTTTCATTCTTTTTTATGTTGTTGTAGGTTTATTGGATTTATAGGCTGGCGACAGAGAAACAGCCACAGAGGACCAAAAAGCATTAGAAAAATGCAAAATACAAAATGGGTTGCTTCACAAAAGTTCATGAAGCAGAGGTAAACAAATAATGTATCTTTTGGGCTATATTAATTTAATTTCTGCTCCGTTTTTCATTTTTCTGAAGAATAAATTTGGTTCTTTATTTCTGTTGGTAAGGTTCCTTTTGGATCTATATTGTGAGGGAAAATAAAGGAAAATGTATTGAATTTTCTGTCGAAGTATTATTAAGTTTGAGATCTTAAGGATTTATTTATGGTTGAGAAAATTATGAGAATTTAAAACTAATAAAAATTGAATTTATTACTCCTGATTGTTTTTGCGCTCTTTTCCTGGTGTATGGATTTTGATAAATTTTGCATTCTGTTTGGGAAGTCTTTTTGCTTATTATAAAGCAACAAATTAAGAAGAATGTAGTATTTTTGGTTTTTTTGTAGAAATAATGCTGTTGTATAAATCAGATTTGCTTTTGTAACAATAAAAATTGTTTACGAGTTGAGTCTTTTCTGTGCCTTACAAACCATCAGAGCAAAATGTTTATTTCCACGTTGAGGTTTCTTTACGAATATAAATGTATTATTAATTAATTGCTGCAGATTTGATAGATATTCTGATGCTTCTAATAAAACTTTGTTTTCATTGAGCTTTTACTAATTGGTCATTTGCTTCTATTAATATTAATGACAAATTTTTTTGCTGAGAGGGCGTTGTTCTATATTGATCATTCAAATGTCACTGGATTATTAATTAACTGCTGCAGATTGGATAGATATTCCGATGCTTCTAATAAAACTTTGTTTTCAGTTTTTACTAATTGGTCATTTGCTTCTATTAATATTAATGATGAATTTTTTGTTGAGAGCACGTGGTTCTATATTGATCACTCAAATGTCAATGTAAAACCCACCTAGCTTTGTATTTCCCACTTGACCTTTTGACTAAGGGAAAAAAGAAATTTTGTGGCGGGAATTTTTAGCTAACTTAAACAGTATTATGGTTTGCAGATTGCATAGGTTAAATCTAAAGTATTGTATACTGTTAAAGAGCAAATTACGCTAGAAATATGTTAATTCATTGTATATGTATTTTGCATGTTGGTTTTGAGCCGATAGTCAATTTTTTTTCAAGTTTTCTAGTTATCAATGTTGTTCCCATGTTTTCTTTTTATATTGTTAGATAGGGATAACAATTTCTGACACGACACGAACTTAACACAAAAATTGGGATTTGGGTTAAGGTTTGGCAGGTTTGCATTAGAACCAGGTCAAACCCAACTGACCCGTCAAATAAACAGGAGGTTGGGTCCTTAACAGGGTGACCCATTTGACCCGACTAACCTGTGAAAAGTAGTTAAAAAAAATAATAATAAAACAGAACTAGGGATAAGCAATTCGGACTAAAAAATTTGGAACTAGCTCTATTTGGTATAACGTCTGAGAAAGAAAAGGAAGGACAACAATAAAATATTACTTCCATGGCGTTCTTTTCTTATTTATCAGTGTTCCTGCAGCTCTTACCTTATTTTTCTTGAGTACAATGGTTAAACAATAAAAACTATTGAATTTTGTGCAAATTTTCTTTGTTTGCAGCGCTCAAAAGTGAATTTAAAAGATAGATCTAAACTAGAGCAAGAAAACTGAGAACATACATAATAATTAGTTCAAGGACACACGTAATGATAGAGGGAAATGTGATTTTTTTTTTTAATTTCTCGTGGATCATTTCGGTTGACCCACGAAGTTAGAGAGAAAATATTATTCCTTCGTTATAATTTTTTTTTTTTTCAAGAGGGAAGCACAACTTTAACAATCCTAAATGATGGATCTCCTAATCTGCAGCGGTGAAGTAGGATTTTCTCTTTATGAAATAGTTTTTAAAATAAAGGAATGGGAAGCTCTGCTATTAGTTATGTTCGACTTGGTCTTTCAAGATAGTAGAGGTCATTCCTTTCTCTATCATATCCAATTGCCTTTTCCAAATCCTTATCCTGAAATACGTGATAACTTCTATGAAATACCACTCTTACTATAGTTTTGCTACATTACTTGTTACTCATAAAAAGTCGCTCATAGGGTAGAGATTGTTGTAGCATGAAGCATGGAAGGATAATAGTCTGGTGAATCGACAAAAGATAAGAGAGATCTCACTCTTTGAATATCCTCTTGGTTGAGACCATTTGGCTCTTGTGATGTCTGTTCACCTTGTGGTTGTGGTTGTGGTTGTTTGGCAGCATGAATTTGTTAATTGTTCCTAGGTTGTTCTCCTTTTTGACTCCATTCTTGACTTGGAAGCTTTCTATGAAGTTTCCAGCACGGTTCCCGAGTATGGCTTGCCTCAATAGCTACACCACAAGTCATCTTGGCTTTGAGCTTTTGGCTAGCCAGATTTTCCTCCTTCAAAAGGGGATGTCTTCTCTGTCCTTATGGCTTTTGACATCTTCTAGTGACAGAATCACTAGTACGCAACTAGGGCCTTATGAAACAGAAATAACCAGCAATGAGGGTAGCAAGGAATTTTCAAAAAATACCCAGCAATGAAGGCTGGCAAAGAATCCTAAAAGGATTTTAGGAAAAAATGGATGCAACCCCAAAGAAGAAAGGTTCTGATATCATGCTAGAATAATAAACAGAGAAAGTGTGGGAGTATATTGATAAAATGGTGCTTTTTGCCAAAGGTACAAGAAGCTTGTATCTATAGGTTCGGAGATGACTAATAGAGACAATGAATCTAGGCATAGTATGCAATAAATCTAGACACAATGATCCAGGACACAATATACAATAAATTTAGACGTATTATCTACATTAATAAAGGAAAGATTCCCTAATCAATCCCCAAAACTAATCAGCTCCTAATCAGATCCTTGATTTTAGGATCCTTATTACAAAATAAGAAACTATGAGTTAGTCTAATTCTATCCATTATACACTTTTTTTCACATTTTCCCTCAAAACAAGTCCCTCCATGATACTACTTTTGTTTTAGAATGCATAGAGCTGAATAAAGATGTTTTGAGAATCCCTGAAAAAAATTGAATTATGGTTTCTTTTAGCTGTTGCCACTGATATTTTTTAGGTTTATGATAATTTATTAGTTTTAATAGTTTCTAGTATCAGAAATTAGTATTTTGTTTGAGTCAAAAGTTAATTATTAAAGTCAAATTTGATGGCTGCCTCATACGGTCGTTAATCCTACTTGACATCTTGCGGTTTTGATTTTTTTTCAGCTTTTAGGTTTTTTTCTTTGTTGTCAGATATTCTTACCATTAAGTGCACTTAGTCTATAAGGATATTTTAGTCTTGCGTCCTATACATATGCTTTAGTTGTAATAGCTTCAGTAGAAGATGAAATGAAAGTATTTTTGTTGAGTATATGTTGTGTTGTCATGCTTTTTTTAAAATGAAGGCAACCTCACCTTAGCTAATTAGGAGATCTAGGTGGAACTCCTAGAGCTTCTTACTTTTCTTGTTTCCTTTCTTCCTCCTAAAGTCCTACTTCTACCCTCTGTTATTATCAAATTTTCACTGATAAAGGTCCTGGAAATATCTTCTGATCCCATGAGTCAATAAATGAAAATTCTGAAATTAAATCTTATCCTCTAACATGTCTTGGTGCCATATCAGTTTGGCATCAGAGCTAAAGAATCATTCCTCATCTTTGTTCTTTCTTCCATTGGCAAAGATGGTTACAAACGTAAAACTTCCTCTGAAACTTGAAACTTCATCCAAAAATTTTGAAGCAATACAGACTTCAATTCCAAATGAATTGTCTCGAATCAAGTGTACGTCCATGAACAGCAAGATGGATTCTTTTGAAGTGGCAGTTGTTTCCTTGAAAGCTTCCATTGAAGCTTTGATTTATTAACAAATAGGCTCAGCAAGTACAGATGAAAACAGATACAGTGCTCAAAGTTCAATTCCGTGTAATCTGCCGATGGAAAGTTCAGCTGCTATTTCCTTTCCCAAAGAGCTAAATAATGCCAAGCAACAAGCTCATACTAAGGAACTAGATGTTGCAGCTCTCAAGCTTGATGAAAAGAACATCAAGAAAGATGAAGATAAAGAAGTTTTAAAGTATACAACTGCAGCTGGAGACGTGCAGTAAATCATCAATGAAGCAAGTTACACTAATGACAAAGTTATTACTCAAGTTTTTGGAAAATTCAGAAGTTATGTGAGTTATTTGTGACATCAATCGATTTTGTTCTTCCACAGAACTTTGATCTAGATCAGGAGAACTTATGTACTTGGAAGTTTCTGCTGCTACAACAAACTTATAACCAAGTCCAAGAATTTAAAATTTCAACAACACAATACAGTGAAGAAACTATTGGTTATTCATTCTTCTGCACAAAATTCGAAGATGAATTTTCTTGAATGCAGGGGAGAATGACACAGAATGCATATAGCTGAATGATAATGTTTGGAGAATCCCAAAAAATAATGGAATTCTGGATTTTCTTAGCTGTTCCTACTGATAATTTGTGGTCTATGGTATATTTTGTGGTCTGTGATAATTCATTAGTTGTAGAAGTTTGCATTATCAGAAATTAGTATTTGTTTGAGTCAAGAGTTAAGTCTTAAAATCAAATTTAACTGTTGCCCTTAAGGTATTCAAATCCTACTTGACATCACATGCTTTTGATTTTTTCAGATCTTAGCTTTTTAGTTTTCCTTGTCAAATATTTTTAGCTATTAATTATACTTGGTCTTTGAGAATACTTAACTTTTAAGTCTTGTGGCTATAAATATGTATCACTTGTAGTAATATGAAATGAAAATATGTTGTTTTGTTGTGCTATATTTGAAATGAAGGCTATATCCGTAAGGATAGGTGGAACTCCTGGACTTTCATACTTGTTTCACTTGTTTCTCCTGGACTCCTACTTCTGCACTCTCTTACTATCATATTTTCAGAGCTAAAGGTCATGAAAATATGTTCTGATTACTAAGATCTCTGAACTAAAATTTTGAGATTGAAGCTAATCTTCACTATTGCTTCTGGTGCGGCATCAACTTTGGATGTCCATTAAGATTTTGGCGAGGATATTAGGGTCATGGTGTCGGATGATTGTACGACAAAGAAAAATCTGAACGAAGACTTTGTCGAATCAAAGTTTGAGTAAGTTCAACATTAAAGTCAAGAGAAGTTTCATATTCTATGCACTTCAGCAATTGACTTGGTATTTCGAGAGTTTTACTCTGTTATGACTATGATTGTTACTGCCTTGAAGGAAGAGACAATCTTTTGTATTTATACTTATGCATCTATCTCGTGGATGGAGTTTTAGACCCTTGGGTTTTTGAATTTTCCACTACATTTAAGTTCAAGATTGAGACTTTTTCTTTTTAAACCAGGAGAGAATCATGGTGGCCACAAAAAGTTCAAGAAAATCTAAATTAAAGGTTTCCATAACTTTATTGAAGTTTTGAACAGGCAATCCTTGATGATTAACAGCCTGTTGAGCCATTTTCTAGATTTTTACTCTTATATGGTATTAAAGTAGTTTAGCTATATTTGCAGGAAAATTCTAGTAAACTATGTTTCGTGGGTATTGAGCAGTGTTGTAAAAGGCAATGGTGGGGCTCGACTCATGGCGACGTGCACTGAAAACACCAGGGGCATTCCATGGGTGCAGTGGTTTTGTTGGGCTATCACCTTGACAATGCCCCAAAGGTTGAGGCTCAACCAGGTGTACATCTCAAGTGCCCGAACGCCCCAAATGAGAAAAAAAAAAAAAAAAAAAAAAAAAAACACTTGGTGTTTTACCTATTCATCAACTTGACAGCTATCGAAAACCATCTACCTTGTCAATCTCTCTACATCAAAATTCTTTATTCATGTCTTGTACCTCGCATGCACATAGGATTTCCCCATGTTTTCAAGACGTAGAAAGATACTACAAGATTGTAGGTTTACTTGGCAACAAACGTTTGGCTGGGCATGAAACACTGAAGTGACGTAAATTATATTAATGGAAAGACCCACTAGTAAAGCCTGGGACCAAACTTACTGTACTATCCTTGTGCTAAGACATAAATATCTAAGTTTCAGGCCCAAAGTCTTATGTTTAATGTATTAGCTTGTTTTGGCCTTGAGGTGAGAGAATTTCTTTTGGAAATTAGCCCCTTCTCTTGGATAGTCTTTTAATCTTCACATTTCATTTGCTTTGGATTTTCCTCCTCAACTGCACTATAGAGTAATTTTTATGTGTTTCTTTGTCCCTCAATGGACTTAGATATATTGAAAGTAAGGAGTCGGTTTCTTTATGTTGTTTGTCATCCTTGCCTTTTTTATCCCTCAACAATAGAGACAAATATAAGAAGACCAAATAATCAGGGCTGCTTTATACTAGTCACCATTCTTGTTTTCAGTCTTCTAACTCTTCAATGTTTTGAGTTTGGGGTTGCTACATGATATTTACCATCCTTGCTTTTAGTTTTGATCTCTGAAATATTAGTGTTTTGGCTTGGTGAGTTCGGGTTATAGTCACAACGGCTATTCCTCATTCTTTTCATATTTTTTTTAATATTGTTTATTTTCAGCATGAAAGTCTTTAATCTGAGTTATGTTCAGTCTCTCAGAAAGGTAAATCCTGAGTCCAGTTTTTGTTCATAGCGTATTATTTATGACCTTCTTGAAGTATTATTTGTTTGGTGGTTGTCGATAATCTCCATTTGCATTTGTTATTTTGAAAATTCTAGTGTCAATAGCATGACCAGAGTGGGTTCTCTACTTATGCTAGTGGATATATCAATTCGAGTACCTTTTGGCTTCATTTTCCTATTTTCTTGTTGTCCATTTGAAGAAGTGCAATCACTGGCAAATGAATTGTTGACAAACTGTTGTGATATCTGGGGGAATCATAATTTTTTTGCTCTTGAATAATATTGTTAGCACTTTGGAACATGGGGGAGCCGGCGAACTCTGGAGTTGGGAGGGGGAGAAGCTTAGATGCCCGTTCTCTCTACAGTTGAGGTAATGCAAGTACTACAGAAAAGTGGTATATGAGAGAGAGAGAGAGAGAGAGAGAGAGAGAGAGAGAGATGGAAATGAACTGTCCCCTCAACTAAATACAACATGTGATGCTTAGTCATTCTGAGTTTTATCTCTAGTTTTCATTACTGTCATACTTGAGTGTTTCCTGACCATTTTCCTTTTCTTTTATGTCTTCTTGATCTCTACTGCGTTTCTTTCATTTGTTTATCCTTTTTTTTTTTAATTGATGGAAATGAACTGTCCCCTCAACGAAATACAACATGTGATGCTTAGTCATTTGAAGTTCGATGTCTAGTTGTCATAACTGTCATAATTGCTTCCTGGCCATTTTCCTTTCCTTTTATGTCTTGATCTCTATTGCCTTTTTTATTTTTTCATTTGTTCATCCCTTTTTTCTGGGTATGAATAACCTCTTTTTTTTTTTTTTCGTCTTGTTCAGCTGAGAACCAAACTAAAAGCGTGTTGGTGGATTTCCTTGGGGATTCTTTCGTTTGGTGACTAATCCTTCAGGCCGTTGAGTTGACCAGATATGGTAGTCTATAGGAGCTCTTATTCTTGTTCAAATTTTTATGTAGTTTTGCAATGGCAATTTGTTAGACATTCCATTCTTGTTGAATGGGTGAACATAGTCACGTAGTATCTGTCAGCGGTTAGCGTCATCAGTTTTTCCCCTGATACTTGTAATGCGTGTAAAATTTTTGTGAATTGTTCATATTGGGGTTGTACTTGTAATCAAACTATACGGATCAATGGCCACATGAAAAAGAATTCGAATTTAATAGCCTTTATTCTAGTTGTCCCAGTTGTTAGAAAACTAACGTGAACAAAAAAGGAAAAAAAAAATGATTGTGCGATTCTAGTTAACTAGTTGGTGAAGAACCCTTATTTGAATTGCAACTTCGGTCAAAGTAAATGAAGGTCTCTTTACGCAAAAAAAAGTAAAGGAAGAAAATCCGAAGCGGCTTCAAAAAGGCTGACCGGCTTCAAAAAGGCAGCAGCTTTTCCACAGCCGGACTATGGCTTGGGACAAGTGACTAAATGCCGGTAGGCTATCAAAAGACCAAATAGACCTGAAAACATCAAGATATCTGGCAGGGTGTGGGGTCCAAAACTAACTCGACGCTTAACACATATCGGTCGTATGTGTCACATCGGCTAGTAGTTGATAATTTGAAGTAAGGCGACGGTTTTTGAGATTCGTGATCAATAGTTCTAACTTTAAGATTGACTAAATTTGATTGATGTGACAAGCGTTATCAAAGTATTGAAAGTGTTATATATACTCCTGACACTGTCGATTTACTCTTGTTCAAACACGTTTGTTTTCCTCAATCGTGCATTCATTTTTATAATCACAAGTAGGTTCCTTTATTTTCAAGTCAAGAATGTCATCATTATGCTCATTTTGTACGAGTGGTTGTTCATCTAATTTATAACATGAAAAAGATCACATGATTTCCACTAGACAAACCACAATATTCAATTTATTAATTATCACTTATGCCTACTTGACTACTAGAATCGTCTTCTTCACATGTTAATATAGAGTTGCTTGCACTAGAGTCATTTTGAGGTAGAAAATTACAAGTGTTATCAAGTTGTACATGATCAAAATAAGTACATTTATGACTTTGATGGTTTCCTCCACATTTATTACAACATGCAACTAGGGGTGTTCATGGACTGGGCCTGGTCCATGAACAAAATTTTTGCCCCGAACTGATTCTACCGATTCGGTAAAATACCAAACTATGAACCGATCCATATATGTTAGGTACCTAGCTATACAGTTACCTGCTAAAAACGGTTTGGGTAAGCCTGGTATCCGGTCCGGTCCATTAGCTTTAGGCTATGTTATTTCTTTTTCTCAAAACAAAAAAAAAAAAGTAACGTGATTATTTTTAAAAAAGAATTCTTGTACACTATGGACTAATTGAAAAATACACTAGTTAGTAGATCTTACAATCAACAATCAACACCAGCAAAACACAATTTCATGTCAATTGCATCTAAAAATTAGTTTTATAAAATATCATTGTCCATTTATAAATCCAACAATATTCTGGAAAAAAAATAATAAGAAGAAGAAGAACAAAACAAGAGAATAAGCAAATATCATATTTTAAAGTACATAAAGGCTCTCTGCAAATTCGGAAAAGAAAAACAATTAAATAGAATAAATCAAGCAAATTTCGATGGTGACGATGGTGGGAAGCCTAGTCCGCCGGGGCGATGGAATTGAAGAGGATTGAAGATGGAGATAGGTTTTGAAGAAAGAGGAATAAGATTAAGGAAGCAAGAGAGAGATTTGGGGAAAGAGGCTGAGGAAGTAAGAGGGACAAATAGAGAGAGTGAGAGGCAGAAGAGAGAGAGAGAGAGATGATGATAGGCAAAGAGAGGAAGAAGGAGTTAGAGACAAACAGAGAGAGCGAGACTTGCAAAGAGAAAGAGAAGTGAGAGACGACGAGGTTGGAACGTAGAGAGAGAGACTAAGTGAAAAGAAGGCAGAGGGAGCAACTAAGGAGGCGACATAGAAAGTGGGAGGGATGAGGATAAAATGTAGCCCTAATCTGTGAATTTACAAAAATACCCTCATACATGGGCTTGGTTGGGTACCCATTGGTTCACAAAAGTGCAAACCAAACTGACCAGACATTTTCTTGAACCGACCTAGTACCAGACCCGGTGTTAGTTACCAATTCGGTTACCCTACATTTTTGGTTCGGATCGAATCGGTATCTTCAATTTTTCGATTTTTCGAGTTCTTTTGAACAGCCTTACATGTAACATTATCATAATGTTCACCTCCCTAATGATCTTCATGCTAATTCCCAATCGTCATATTTTGATTCTAAAATTTCATAACAATATAATCAAATATACCATCATGAATGCTAGATTGGCATTCATCGTTAGGCCAAGAATGACTATTCCATTAAAAATTGCACTCCATATATTTGATGAAATACTTGAACCAATCAAATTTTGATTCTAACCTTCTTTCTTCTTGAATTTATTTGGCACCTATAAACACAAACACAACCAAGCTTTCAGAACAAAAAGAAAACTAAATCTAGACTAATAAAGCTTGAATTTACCTTAATATTACCTAAGTTTCCCTAGCAGTGGCGCTAAAAACTTGATGTGGTGGTATTAGAACATGCAAATATACAATAAAATTACGCAAAAACACACACAAACAAGTAATAAATTTAACCTAATACCCTTCTACTGCAAGTGCACGGGTCAATTGTAGTGGATAAACTATAAGCGTCAATTCCACAAGGAAACAATATTGTCCCAATTACCAAGGCTTTTTCACTCACTTTATTATCTAGGCAAATCAACAAACAAGTGGTGTGCAAGATAAAACTAAGTGAAGAACATTCAATTGCTTGAAGCAAAACTAATAGAGAGATTCACAAAATACAAGTAACAGGGTTTAGACTCCACTAATTGTCACTTATACATTTGAATGAATTAACCTTTACTATTAACAATTTGTCTTGCTTAGGATTTTTATTCCATATGAAATCAAACTTGTTCTCACAATGAGTTGATTAGCTTTCAACTATTCTCATGATGAAACCTTGTGAAATGCATAAATTGTGGTCTTAAACAACCTAAATCCACCTACTTATACAACTATTTTTATACTTCATAAGCTTCATTTACCAATTTCCAATGTAATAGCATTTCTCAATGTCAATTAACATCTAAATGATTTTCAATAGTTGATCAAGCTACTACAACTGTTAAATGATAGATGAACAGGCAAATACAAGTTATAGCAGTGTAATATCATTCAAATCATATAATTAACTTCATCTAATCCTAAGACATGTATTTAGTTAAACATAGAATTCATAACTTCAAAGCATAAGAAATCAATATAACAACTCATAATAAAGTTAGTAAATGCAAATATAGGCTAAGAATTGCTCATTGATTTGATGAACATGACTTCAAATCATCTAGTTCTTTCTTGAATATGAATTGGTCTAAGTGGATTCTCTAAGAGTTTTCTTATAAGTAATGAAAATTCTTATAAACGGTAAAGAAAACTACTAACTACAAGCTATCAGGGAATGCTTCTCCCTTCAAAATTTGTTCTAAATGTCTTACAAGCTTTTCTATTTATAGAAAAATCAAGCTTAATATCATTGTCCAAGTTGAAGAATGAATTGATGAAATTTGATTCCTTTGAACACAAAGGTCTTCCTTGAGCTTTGCACTAATTTCGTGAGCAACCAAAATGTAGCTATACATTGGATATATATGAAACAGTAATGTGAATGAGAGTAGCTGAAAAGCAACAATCTAGAGTGGATCTGTAGATCTTGGTCCACAGATAGCACCCTAAAGAGGGACAAATTAGTTTTTTTTCAAAACATAACATTTGTAGCCTTCTGAGTTAACTTTCAAACACCACAAGAATTAGGTCATTTGGAGTCTGGATGCTGATATATGGCCAAAATACTGAGAAGTGGTCAGAAGAGCTTCATAATGCAAATGTACTTCAGTAATTTTGATTTTTGGCTATGAACATAATAAGCCATTTTCATACTAAAAACATAATAAAAACACACTACAACACATATTAAATCCTATACTAAAATAGGTAAATTTATGACTCATCAAAAGTCTGCAAATTTGTTACCCATGTCTAATAGTATATTAATGGAAAAGTTGGTAGAAATCTGTGTTGAAGAGATAATATGTCTATACGGGGGGTCCTAGTAAGTATTGTGTCAGACTGGGACATGAGGTTCACTTCCAAATTTTGGAAGACTTATCAAAAGGTGATACAAACCTTAAAATGAGTACCGCTTTCCACACCCCAAACTGATGGTCAATCTGAGAGGACAATTTAGACTCTGAAGATATGTTACGGACATGTACTCTTAACTTTTTCGATGGTTTGGATAAACTGGTCAAATTGATGGAATTCTCATATAATAATACCTATCACAGTGGGATAGGCATAGCTCCTTTTGAAGCATTGTACGGAAGGAAATGTAGATCCCTACTACACTGGGATGAGGTTGGAGAAAGATTGATTATCGACCCAAATTGGTAGAAAAGACCTTAGACAAAATTAAGGTCATTTGTGAGAGGTTAAAAGTTGCTCAAGATAGCAACAAAAGTTAGGCGGACATAAAAAGATGACCCTTGGAATTTCAACCTGGGGAAAAAGTGTATATCAAAATTTTCCCTATAAAAGGTGTGATGAGGTTTGAAAAAAAGTGGTAAATTGAGTCCGAGATACATTGGACCTTATGAATATTGAAGAGAGTTGGAAATTTAGCCTATTGTTTGGCTTTACCACTATATTGGCGCGAGTGCATAATGTATTTCATGTATCTTAACTACGGAGATATGTTTTGGACTTGAGTCACATACTCAAATCTTAACCATCGGAAGTTAAGGAAAATTTGTCAATTGAGGAAGTTCCATTAAGAATTGTGAACACAAAGATCAGGTCTTGAGAAGAAGAATGATACCATAGGTTAAAGTACAATGGACCAATCACACTCCACGCAAAGCAACTTGGGAATCGGAAGAAGACATGCGGGTGAAATGCCCATATTTATTTGAGCAAGGTATGCAAGTTTCAAGGATGAAACTATTATAAGGGGGCAAGATATGATATCTTGATATTTTACAAATATTAGTAATAATATATTTAAAAAACTAAATAATCTAGTTAGAAAAATAACAGAAGTTACGTCATTTAGTGGCATAATCCCTACTTCCTTATTGCTGATACAAGTCCATCAATTAGATACATCGTGGGTTAGTGGAGTATTTCACGTTAACAACTCAACCATAGGATTGAGAGATTGAAACCACCAAACATGGCACCAATTTCTTACAATTTTCCTTAGACGTTCACCCAAATAATAGAAAGGAGGGAGTGTTATTTGAACAAGAGTAACAAGGGAGAGGAACACCTAACAAAGAAAGTGAGTTGGGACTAATTGAAGAGGAAAGGGAAGGAGAAAACGGCTCTTCGGCTTTGACGTTTACAAGTAAGGGTAAGAGAATTGATTTTACTTTAAGTGTCGCAATTGAACTTTGATTATATAATTTTAATTACTTGTAATTCAGATAGATCCATGAGATCTTTTCCAAAAATTGATGTATAGAGAATTTGATCTTTATTTTGGTGTTAACAAAAAAAAAAAAAAAAAAGAAGCAGATGAAGAAAGATCATAAGAGATGTTGCCTGTATCTTGTTGCTTGAAGCGAAAAAAAAAATTAGTAAACTATATGGGTATTTGGAAACAAGAATGATTCCCCAGTTCTTTTTTTTTTTTTTTGTCATCGACGGGTCAAATTTATGTTTGTATAAGTAGTTTGGGGTGTCGTGGCATGTACTTATGCAGGATGGATTGTCATTAGTTATTAACTTCTAACAATTGCTATTGAATGGTGACAGTCATTCAACTAATGTAACATCACTTGTCTTCTTCAAAAGAAATTTATTTGAGATTAGATGCTGCCAATCATTAAACTAGGGATTAATATTAGAACTTTATTAATTTATCAAGAGTTGAATACTTCTTTTGATAGGTTTGAATCATTAGTGCAGTTCAATATCATTTATTCTCTGACATATACGTTTGTGGAGAGGGCAAACGGAAACTGATGCTTGTTTTAGTTAGAATTTGATATTAACCTTTCTAGACAATTATTTTTGTTGGTAAATAATTATTCATTAGCTGAAGAATTATTTTTTTTTCCTTTTCACAAGAGAAACAAAGATGTAAAGAGTATCTAAAATTTTTAACAAGTATGAGAATTCTTTGATAGTCGGTGAACGGTTGGAATGTTGGTGGCTTTAGGTATCTTTGCTCAAAAAACCGAAAGAACCGTTCTCTTCATTTAGAAATAAGGTAACTGTGCTAATAAAATTTCCTGAAACACTATTGACACCATTTTGTATTCCACCAGACCACACCATTAACTTGAAACAAAAGCATCATTTCCACACATTTTTATCAAAACAACTATACCCTGACGCAATCTTAATACAGAAAACAAGAAAAGGTGAAGAATTAAAAACATATTGAAAATTTGATAAAAAGGAAAAAAAATTTAAATGCATAGTGAAATTGGATTGGGGATTACATTTGAATTGCGGTCATTAAGCAAACATTGATTAGCAGAACGAACCTCCTGGATTCAATAGGAGGTTACTTGACACAATCGGGTATAATTGAAAGATCAATGTTTCTTGTATAGGTTTATAATCTACAATTGGGTATTGAGAGCATTTGTTTGTCATCATTCTAAGTGAAAGGTAACTAGTCCATACTTCCTTCTAGTATTATTATTATTATTTTTTGTAAAAGTTTGTCTTTCTTCAAATAATTGTTTTAAACTAATTTTCATAAAGGTATAAAATTCAGGCCATGTGAATATAATGTATGTTATGAATTATTTGATGATTTATTAAAGATTTATTTTTTCCTAACATTTATGGATTTGCATGTATAATATGCATGAAATAAATGCTCAAATTAATTGTGCATGAATCGGAAAAATATAGTTCCACGATCATGAATACGAATAAGCATAAAAACATAAATATGAAACGGCAAGTGCAATTTAGGCCAAACTCCTTGACGGCCCGCTTAGTGGGATAACAGTAGTAGCTGAGTACTTAGTGTCGGTGAAAGTATGGATCAATTTGTATGCTTAAATAATGGAAAAGATGCATGATATATGATGATTTTGATTTTGTTATGATATGCTAGTTTTTTCCACAATTTAAGTTGTTTAAACATACAATTGTATCTTTCGAGATAAAGAAATAAAGTGCTTGTTAACGTCCAAGAAAATGAGTTTCGAAAATTATGTGTGTGTGTGTGTGTACTTTACATAATCTGGCAAGAGGGAAGTTAGATTGTTTATTGAGCATAGTTCGCTCGCACTATGTTGGCTTTATTTATTTATTTATTTATTTGCAGAGAATGACAAATATGAGTACGTCTATGTGGTGGTTGACGATGAATGGGGTTGGTGAATTTGTCAACTTAGTTAGTATTAGATTTTGTTTCTACCTTAAAGATAATTACTTATGAATTTCTATAAATTAGTTGGGCATGAATAGCTCAAGCACTTTTAGTATTCTAGTATGGTATTTTTTTTTTCTATGTTTATTACTTTGACAATGTTAAATTTTAGAGGGTGTAAAACTTAAGAGTTTTCTTTTGTTTTAGCTATACTTTAAAATTTATAATGTAAATAATAATGATTTGTATTACTTGAGTCATTAGCTTATGAGTATAGTGAATGTGACATCCTTAACGAGCAGATCAAAAGGCATGACATAAGTTGTCTGTCTCACTCTTTGCTTCGCAATGACCTTTAGCCATTGGATTCAAGTTTAGTTGCCTACTATTCTTTCAATTGTTTTCATTTTTTTCCCCTCTTTTCACTTTGAAGTGCTTACATACGTT
Source organism: Mitragyna speciosa (assembly GCA_024721245.1). Taxonomy (NCBI): domain Eukaryota; kingdom Viridiplantae; phylum Streptophyta; class Magnoliopsida; order Gentianales; family Rubiaceae; genus Mitragyna; species Mitragyna speciosa. The sequence goes on from CM045557.1 coordinate 11,838,685, forward strand.
TGGACAGAAATATTTTGCAAAAAATTTAACTTCAACCGCTTTTTTATTTTGTGTACAAGTAAAATTTATTATTTTGTGTACAAGTAAAATTTAGCACAAGAGTAATAATTTTTTAAGATTATTCTAATATTTTTTTTGAAAAGACCAACGGTCCAAATTGTTTTCTCATATACTTATTAATTTTTTGATCCTTAAATTTTGCCACACATCCTTTTCTTGCTTTCACACTCGAAACCATTCTTTTAATATCCATTTGAGTTCGGCAGCTTCTTAGCTATCATCCTCCAATGGAGATCCCACCACTCCTTCAATCTTCAGAGAAGCGTCTCCCTTTGTTAGATCCCACTATCCACAACCTCAAGAATGAAGATAAATTACTTCTTAGACCCCACCAATCCATTATATGTTCCCAAGAATGAAAAATAGCCATCGGAACTTTTGAGCTTACATGCCAAGATTCTCAAAAACAGACAACCACAAGGAAAGTAGAAATAGGCCTGGCAAGAAAAGGGCTAATCGGTCCACTAAGCTGGAAAAACTTTCAATGCGACACATGGCCATAAACAGTGACTAAAGTGGTTTTTATATGCTCGTTAGAGATTTGTTTCGTCATGTTTTGCATGTAAGAGAAAAGCAAAGTATGCCGTCAAGTTTTTGAAGAAAGACAACATCACAAGGCACCATGAAAGTCAATGTATATCCAGGCAAGAATACAAATCACCAACCCAGCGCTTGTACTGCATGGGTGACAAGTGTTTGGCAACCGCAATTTCAGTTATATTATTACCCAAAGACTGCATGTTATTTGTGATCTATGTTTCTTCATTCGTTTGTACTATCTTTGACCAAGTCCTACTTTTCTTTTTCCTATCACATCCTTCATCGTACTAACTCTTTGCGTGACCCCTCGTACCAATCTCCTTTAACACAATGGTACGGTAGGAAAATTTCAGTAGGTAAATAAATAACTCTTTTTGACTAATCCGCAACTTCCACTATGTGCAGTCATCTTTCATCTATATTTTTTTCACTGAATTTGATCACTTTCTTCGTATGATTTCGTCCACTAAATTTGAATCACTTTCTTTGCATGATAGTTGTAAGTCATAGTTTATCCCTACTTTCTTTCCCAATGTATTTTTTTGGGGGATAACAATAAGTTTCAAGACATTACCCAAGGTACTCAAATAAGGTCATGCTTTACTGGATCTGAAAATTTGATTTATAATAGGTGCGTTAACCATTTCCTTGGATACTTTATAAACTATGCGTAGTTTCTTCAAATTGAGTAATACAATCTGAAAATATAATTTAAAGCATATGCAATGGGTGTGTTTATATATACGCACACATTTAATGTTGGAAGTGTAAAAAAGGTAAATGTCAATTACACTGGCATTATTGAGACTACTGATTCAAACGTTGACACATTTAATGCGTGTGCAAATAACAAAAATTAATATTATTTGTAGAAATTAATTTTTGTAAAAGTGCATTTGACATCTTAAGAATAAATGTCTAAGAATAAAAATGTAGAGATTTTATGAAATAAAAATATGCTAAAAATAGTTATTTTATGTTAGTTATAATTATGTGTAATTATTAATTTGATGAAATGCTTTTTAGTATCATGGGCAAGAAAATAACACTTGAAAATTACGTTGTTCATAGTTAGGTGTTATTGTGCTTAGATGCATGTAGTGAGATTATTGTCAAATAGAAAATTTTGAGTAAAAAACTTTATTTAGTTATAAATAACATGAAAGAAATTCATCAAAAATGAAATAACAGATGCAGCATTTTTATGTCATTACCACAACTTTTGTACACAAAACATGTATTAGAAAATAAAATGTTTGATAAAAAACACATTTATGTTAAAAAAACGTTGGTTTGATGAATTTAAATTTTCAAAATGGAATTAAGATATGGACAAGTTGGTAAGAGTGGTCATGCACATTAATTCAGCTCTCACTAGCAACCATCCTCACTGAAGTTGTTATTTCTAAACATTCTTTTCAAAGGATTTTATGAATTAAGACTATTATTCCTCTTTCAATTTACTATATATCTCTTAGCAAGTTTTATTGACGAATGCATTACCAGTTAATTTACACTGTTTTAGTTTACTAGCCCTTGGCAAATTTATGAATGAATACATAACCGGTTAACTCTGTAACTTTTTTCTCTTAGAAAAAGGGTTTGATTTTCATTTAGCAAATTTTCACCGTGGCACTTTTTCCTTCCATTCTTTTGCCAAAGCATAATATGAAGAAATTTCTCCTCGATGTAATAAAAATAGAATTACCTCGAAAAACAAAAAGAGATGGAAAAAAGAGTTGTTGAGTAATATAGGTTAATTAATACATATTTTGTCAGAAAATATTGGAACATGTTTTTATATTAAGACGAATTTGTGAACATGAAAATTGATTTATCGTTTTGGGGGACAAAAAAGTGATATCATCCACAGAAAAAAAAATACAATCCCAAAGTACTCTCTCTAGTATTAGTGTTTGTCAAAATTTCGTGCATATAGAAAAAGTTACGATTAGCAGAATCCAACTTATATACACCATCAACTTAACATTCTATTGGAATGAGAGCTATTTGGATTCATTTATGATGCACCAAATAATTCCTTACCAATTGCGATGAGACATATGAGAAAAGTTTATATACTTATATTACCTTATGTGTACAAAATATGCTATATTCTACTATTTTACCATATATAAAGGAAGGGCACCACTTGGTATACAATGTCTCCGTTCTTTATTTTTAGTTTTAAAAATTTTAAAAATCACAAAAAATTTACACATTACTTTGTCTTTTTTATTTTTGAGAAATTAGTACGTATTTTATGTTTAAAGAAATCCCAGTTTGTAATGCTGAATATTAAAATGCATTGAAAATATTAAAACACAGAAAAAGAAAAAGAAAATCAACAATGAAAGGAGTAAGTTGGTTGAGGTGGATTCTATATTAAATTTCTCAGTGTTGTTTTCGTTTTTCTTTTGTGAGATATCAAGACTAATCCTTTTTTTTTTTTTAACCAATTTGTTAACAAAAATATAAGAGAAAAATTTAGAGAGGGAGAGCGAGAGAAAACCAATGTTTTGTCTGAATAATTAATTTTTGAAGTGTTTTTTTAAAAATTACTACTATAGTAATTTTAAATATTTTTTTAATAAATATGTTTATAAAATAAAAAATTAATTAAAAATATTTTTAAATTTTTTTAAAGATATATTTCCAAAAAAAAAAAAAAAAAAAAAACAGAGCCAAGAATACAAAGCAAGTTGCACGAGCAGCAAGATCATAAATTCATACTATAAATTTTTCTTTCACCATTTCTTGTGCCCATTTAAAAACTTCCATAAGAATCCTCCTTTTGTTTTCCTTTTCTTCTCTCTCTCTCTCTCTCTCTCTCTAAACAATCTCATCTTGTTTGTCATTTTCTTTTATAATTTTCCCCTCATCTCTTATATAAACAAATTTCCTTCTCTCTTCCTATCTTTTTCATGGCTTTCACTTTTCCGTCCTGTTTCCTCAAGGTTCTTCCCGTTCCTGACACACAAATATAGTTCTCTTCAAACAACATTAATTTTGCTCAATTTTTCAATTTTCTTTTGACATGGGTTTTGTCTAATTTGACTTGCAATTTCTCCTTTTGTGCAGGTTGGTCATGGTATTTTATGATTGCTGATAAGAAAATTGTGACATTGGTACCTGTATTGACCAATTTAGCTGTATTGGATCAACATATTTATAAAATCATCAATTATAGTATAAGAAGAGATTTTGTGAAAGTTTCAGTTTTGTTTTTTGTGGGATCATCAAGAAATATTATAAAAAAAATTGATTAGAAGGGAAAAATGGGATATTTAAATTCGGTCTTATCATCATCCTCTAATCAAGTTCATGCTGATGATGCCCCTGTTAGCGGCGGCGGCCTTAGGTATGTTTTCCTCTCTTTTGCTTTTTCTCTCTGAAACATATTTTTATAGGTTATATATGAGATCCTGTAATTGCGTTAATTTGTTTGAGAATTTTTTTTGGCCTCTTGAATTACATGCAGTTGTTGGTTTTCATGATTTTGTTTTCCATGCGTTTCTGTATTTTAGTTATTTTAGAAACGAATATGTGGATGCTCTTAAGCTGGAATTCTGTTATGTTAATATGTGTGTTTGTGTTTTTTGGGGGGGGGGGGGGGGGGGGCAAAGATCTGCATTTTTGTGTGAATTAAGAGAAGAAGGGGCAGTTAAAAAGGATAATTTGGTCTTGATTGAGGTTACCTTGATCTTTTTCCCCTTGTCTGGCTTAGGAACATAATTTGTGGGTTTCCCCGTTTGAAATCATTATTTTTGAATTAGGGTTGTTTCTGTGTGGAAACATTTTATGTTTGAGTTGATGTTGTTGGTGCTATAATCTGCATAGCAAGCGATCACTTCTTGAATTAATATTTTCCTTGTTGTTCATTATTGGTGTCTACATTTAGTTGTCAGTTCTGGAAATTAATCTCATGACATGGTTCATGTATGAGATGGCTTTGTGATTCATGAGATTCTGCTGTTACATCCCTTTTTTGGTTTTTTTGGGGGGGTGGGGGATGCGCGGGGGGCCAAAGATCTGATTCTATCCATCATTGTGTACTTTTCTGTGCATGCTCATCGTGAATGTGGCAATTGGTCACACAATTGCAATTTGATTGATTTTTATGCATATTTCCCAGATAACTGGTTGTGGTGCCATTTTAAGTTATTTGAGAATCCTGTTCTGATCTCACTATGCTGTCTTTTTGCATGTATGAGAGTTCTTCCTGGAGAATTGGTTAGTTATTTGAATCTTTGAGATAGGGAATCTGTAGGAACTAGATTTATGATATCACGCAACTGGAGCCGATTTAATTCAACAATCTACATGACATCTGAAGCCACAAAAGTTTGTTTTGTTTTGTCAGGCATGTCGTGCTGCTGCGTCATGGGAAAAAGTTGTTTTTAAATGTTGCCTATTCACTGAATTTGACTACTTACGTTCAATAAACGACATGGTATTATGTCGGCATTGCTGCAGCTTTGGAGGAGAATTAATTATTATTTCTTCCCATTCATGTCAATTGACTTTCCCATATGGTTGAGGTTATGGCTTCACCAGATGGTATTCCATTTGCATGTTAAGATGACTTTGTTTGTCAATTCTTTCTTCGGACATGCTTTTGGTTGGAGGTTTTTAGGTTTATATATTTCTTGATTATCACCAAAATTGTAATTTTACTATTTGCATACTTCTGTTAGGATAGGAATTTTGAGTAACAAAATTAAATGCTTTTGTTATATTGTTTAAGCAACACAATTACTTTGTTCAACAAAGAAACATTTGGTGCCATATCTTTTGTCATATTTATAGATTTAAAATCGCACTTGTTGCTAATGCTGATTAACAGCTGGAAGCAGCTAAATACCAGACATGTCCTGGGATTTGCATGATTGTTGCTCTGTGTGTCTCGTATAAGACTTTCTTTGAAAAATTTGAAGTTTTTTTGCTTTTGGTGTACTTTTGTCTTATCCAAAAACCTAGAGCTGTTGCTGAAGTGATGCAAAAGTGGATTCTCATTTAATTATACCTCATTTGAGGGTTTGCTTTACCTGGTCGTCGTTATGGCTTTACGTGTTTAGAAATGAGCTTTCTCATTGATAGCCGCAAGTTAAATACATTTCCGTTTCTGTTGGACTGATCAATGCAGCTAAGAAGACAGGAGTTGTGTAGTTTTAAAATTGTTGTGTAAAACTTAAACCAAGTTTTCTAAGGATTTTAATGCTTTTTAGAATACTTTCTAACACTTCAACTAACTTGCTCCTTTTGACAGCCAAAACGGGAAGTTCAGCTATGGTTATGCAAGTTCTCCTGGGAAAAGGTCCTCAATGGAAGATTTTTATGAGACAAGGATTGATGGTGTGGATGGAGAGGTAGTTGGTCTGTTTGGAGTATTCGATGGTATTGCTCTTACTCTCTGCATCTTTACTTGAATAGAAGAGAGCTGAAACAAAAAAGTTCGCTATTGAGGTTCATTATGTTCTTTTTATGTACTACTTTCTGTCAGTTTTTGCAATGTGGTGTTTGCAAAAGTGTACTTAGAAGTCATAATTTTTAGTGGTCTTTTGGTTATATGCATTGCATGACTTTGCTGAAAAATTTTTGTCCTTTGTTGAATTCAAAAGGTGCTGTTTATCCAAGGTGGATATCCTACTAGGGCTGTAAAATTCTCTCAATAGCAGACCTTTTTTTTTTTTTTTTTTCTTTTTTTTTTTCAATTCTAAGAGAAATAATTCATTTGGAATCTTAGCTTATTAAATAGTTTCACGTGTATCTACTCGGTATATTTCCTGTAACGGTTCAACCTTTTTTTCAACTATTGGACCAAGTCCTTGTCATATTTACTTTTTCCACCTTAAAATTTAGGTTTGGGATACCGATAAGATGGTTCATTTGTTTTTCTGAACCATGTAGTAGTCATAAACATTTTTCTATAAACATTATATGTAAACATGGATGCCAATACCACATGCATCCAAGTGTAGCTCACAATCACTTTTCATTGCACTTGTTTAATTTTCTTGGTTTGCTTCCTAACACACATGTAGATGGTGTTGGCTTTCATGCCTAAATAAAATTTTTCAAATTGCGCTTAATTCATTTAACGTGTTAAATATTTTCTGCACCTATTTTAGGCCATGGAGGTGCAAGAGCTGCTGAATATGTTAAACACCACCTTTTTAGTAATCTCATCAGGCATCCTAAATTCATTTCTGATACCAAATCAGCTATAGGTATATTCTCTTTATCAATAGGTGGTTCTTTTTATGCTATATGAATATTTTTGTGATTGTATTAATATTGTTCTCTCATTTTGCTCAGCTGATGCATACAGCCGTACAGACTCTGAGTTTCTGAAGTCAGAAAATACTCAAAATCGAGATGCTGGATCCACTGCTTCTACTGCTATCCTTGTTGGTGACCGCCTGTTGGTCGCCAACGTTGGGGATTCCAGAGCTGTTATTTGCAGAGGTGGTAATGGTAAGTCTTACGTCCAAGCCCCCATCCAAATTCCAGCTCTGCATTTCAGATAAGGTTGAGTATTTATCTTTGGTATCGTTGTCATTGTATGCTGTCTTTTGTGGGATTTGCCTTCCATTACATTTTCTAAACTTGTAAACTTTCTGTTTTATGATTATACTAAAAGCAGAACAACATATCCAAAAAATGATTATTATTTGTTATTTGTAGTCTTAGCTACCGTTGCTGTTGGTTCTTGAGTCTGCTTTACTGAAGCTGTCACCATAAATATTTCCGTGATATATACTAGTACTGGATAAAATTGTTACAGAATAATGATTGTCTGCATTTAATACTCCATGCTCTTTTCCCTCTTTCGTAAGATTAGAAATCTATTATTTGCTCTATGCAGCGGAAAAGGATGATTTTTGTCCTGATTTCCTAGTTTACTCAATTCTTATAGCTATTTCTTGTCTCCTTTTTGAAAGTTCAAAAAAAGTAGCTCTTCCTGCTACAAGGAATTCTTTAATTCCGTTCTGTCTACTTACTGTAGCACATTATCTTTTACAGAGCATTACGTAAGGCAGGATAGCTTTATGAAACCTTTTTAACTCTACTTTTCTAAAAGGTTGAAAGGTTGGGTGAATGATAAATCCTAATTCATTGTGGAAAAGGGGAACTTTTGGGTTTAGACAATGGCTGAATTAGGGCTGTGAAGAAAAGTATGAAATCTAGAGGACCAGCAGATACATATAAGGTGGCGAAGAAATTCTTGAAATGATACCTAGATCTCCCTGCAATTAACTTCCTAAGGTCAAGTTTTAATAATAAATTGAAATCCCAAAAATGAGATGAAGCTCCATAAATGTAAAAGTCAACTTTCTTTATTCTGTGCAATCAAACAATCACACTGGAATTGATTGACTGAAAAACTTTTGAAACTCCATCATACTCCTAGCAGAACAAGGATTCAACTAGAAAGCGGAATGATATGCCCTATCAGACCTATTCCACAATTCCTATATCCTTGAATCCTAGCTTGGTCTTCAAGATTTAACTGATCTATTGAAAATTTTGAATTTTTTGTCTTTCAAAGTTTCTAAAATACCCTTGACCATTAAGAATAAAAACTGCAAACTAATAATTAGTTCTAGTTTAAGGTAAAAAAGTAAGTACATTAAAACATGATTAAGAGAAAGAGCTTTGGAGTGGTTGCATTGAGATTGAGCAGCTTTAAACTTTGTCTGATGATTTCTTCTTGGTGAGTCTCTTATCTGTTGGATGATTCTCCCCATGAACGAAGAAAACCTAGCCTGTGATTTTGGGATACTTGGGAGGCATAAAAACCTACTTCGTTTTGGTTGCTGATACTTTATAAGTCAAAGGAAAACTAAGAAAAAATCAGTTTGAATTTTTTTGCTTATTGGCCATAATGACATTGACTTTTTTAACTTTTAAATAAGCGGGTGAAGTGCTGTATAACTTGTGAAACATTAGATGCTTCCGATCAGGAATTTCATGTTTTGAATTCTTGAACTTCTTTGTCCTAAGCTGATTTTATACTTCCATAAAGCTCTTTAACATTACTAATTTTGATTTTCTGATTAATCCTCCTGAAAATAAAAGAGCAATCTGCCATATCAGCCAAATTTGATGAATTATCAGAAGTCTCAAAGCTCGTCACTTTTTTTTCAATAGGTAAGGCTGTAGTAGAGCTAAAGCACTAAGGAAGGTAACCTAGAAAATAAAAGCTTTGTTTATGAAGCAATTTCAAGAAATTTCACAAGATGTTATCTAAAATTGCAGAAGTTTGGAAAAAGCTTCTTCTTTCTTCCCCTTTTATCTTATACTTGAATCAAGAATGGTGGATGCATAAAAAATAGTGTTTATCTTTTTTTGAGAGGTTGGTAACAACAAGAGTGTAGCATAGTAATCGGTAATCATCCTATAGCTTAGGTAATTTGCCTTGGTGAATACCCCCATAAATAACTTGTTTTAATGGTATTTGGCTATGCACACTTATGGGAAACCATTTGAAAACTTATTGAAATTACAAAGTGTCACGCATGCAACTGAGCGTGAATCCCATTGTGTTCGGAGCTAAACACCTCAAAATACAAGGCTCAAACGAAACAGAGCAATTAAGTAAAGCTATAGAATATTAAACTACAAAATGTGGAAGCTAAATTCCATAAAAATTTCAGCAAGTTTCTCTGTATTTCAGCTTTCCATAACCCTGTCCAATGAACCAAACACCTCAACAACAAACACTGTACCCAAATCCAGACTTAAAACAGTTTCAACAATTCCTAAATACAAACTAGTACATCGGTTTGTCTCATAAGGCACACGGCACAATATTGCACAAATAAACGACCGAATTACATTAAAAGTAACAATAAATTGTACATAACAACCTTGAAAATTTTCCTACTCTGAGCCTTGATGCCAATGTGTTCGGCTACCAAACTTGTTAAAACCTGTAAACATCAAACATAAGAAATGAGTGTCTGAATGCTCAACAAGTTACCAAGATATACTCCTGCTTAAAACTTGACTTGTTATATACAAGTACACATGACATTTCAAGGCAAAATTTATCATTATATATTCCATTTCTCATTCATAGATGCATACTTTATGCAAATAATAATTTTTTGGACATAATTGACATCATTCCCTGGTGTTTGATTTTACTGGGTGGGTCAAATTCAAATGTTTGACTATTCCTTCCCGTAGATAGGCCAAGTATAAATAGACTAGTCTAGTTTCACCAAGTAAATCAAGGATATATTTCTTTTGATTCACAAATATTCCTTCTTTTGATCTTGAAAATTCCATTCTGAGAAAATATTTTAATGCTCCTAGGTCTTTAATTTCAAACTCCTCTGCTAGCTTCCTTTTCAACCTTGCAAGTTTTCTATAGTCATTATCTATTAAGATTATATCATCGACATAGACAATTAGAATTGCAATTTTTCCCATATCAGAATGTTTATAAAATAGAGTGTGATCTGCTTGACTTTGGTGAAAGCCATAGCTCCTGAATCAATGATCCAAGGAGTAGAAAGAAAATGACATACTAGGGCATTAGGATTACTACCTAAATGTGCCATGGAAGCATTAGGTGCACCCAACAATCCAAAATTAGATTTCAATAGCTTTAGGATGTGGTCCAGTTGCTCTTTGCTATACGGGGCAGTTTCAATTTCGTGAGTAGAGGCTGGCCGGCTTCTATTTTCATTTTTTTTTCCTTTCCAATTTGCTGGTTTTCCGTGCAACTTCCAGCAAGTTTCACGTGTGTTTGGGTTGTTGCAATGGTCACAGCCAAACACGAGGTTTTTCCTCCAATTTCCCTCTGAACCATTCAGCCAGCATGAGCTTTTGCAGCAAGGGCAGAATCCTCCTCTGTTTTGTCAAGCTTTTTTCTTCCCTAACATCATAAGTCTGCGGCTTTCTTCCCTTCGAACTTCAGAAAACACTTCTCCAATGGAGGAAAGTGGTTGCCTACCAATAATCCTCCTCCTAATTTCATCAAACTCAACATTTAGTCCAATTAGTAACTTAGATATATGATTATCCTCCACCTTTTGTCTTATAATGGCGATAATTTTCTGGAGATTTTCACTCATAATCATCACTGAACAAGTAGAGTTAAAGTATTTTGTAACACTTTCCTCACCTTGGTAGATTTCTCCAAGTTTTAGTGTCAACTCATACACTTGAGCATGATTGCCCAAGTCAGAATATATGAGATTAATATTGTCCCATAGCTCCTTGGTGGTGTGGTAACACATAATTGGAGCTGATTTCCTCCTCCATAGAATTCACCAACCAAGTCATTACCATAGAATTTTCAGCATCCCAAGTGGAGTAATTAGGATCCTTAAGGGGTAGGTTCCTTCTTTTCTGCTGTTAAGTAGCCAATTTTCCCTCTCCCACGGATATACTGTTCCCACTGACTGAGACCAGCGCAGCAAATTTTCTCCATTCAGCCGTATGGTTGTAATCTGGACCTGAATAGGAATCAGAAGTAGGTAGATGGGGCTATTAGTTCTTTTGATAGGGCCATGAATTTTAGATGAGCTTGGCTGAGATTCTGATACAAAACCAAACATGGTGAAAGAAGATGGTGGGTGGACAAACGGCTATAATCAGGTTTCTTGTTTAGAGCTCTGATACCATGTGGAAAAATATTCAACCGTATATATTTCTTCTGCTTAGATTATATATAAATAGGAATACAAAGGTCAATTCAAATAAAATCAAAGCTCCAAATCAAATCTGCTATCTTATCTACAAATCAAATTTATCTCCTAATCAAAATATTTTATTTATAAAGCAAATCTCTCAATTTATCTACAAATCTGTTTGAAACAGATTTGCTCCTAATTGAGAGCCACTGATTTCTCCTTCTCAACACCTACAAAGTATGATCAGAGACTCGGATGACCAAAAATGATACAAATTGCCAAAGGCAACTGGACTCCAAACCGCTAGTCAGCAACGTATGCTTGACTTAGACAAACTCGATGAAACGTACAAAATAATCAAACTATGCATGAAATTATATTAAATTAACATACAACCATCATAAATTGGCATAAAATAGCCCTAAAATAGTTTCCCTTGAGCAGCAAGGGTTCAGACGACAAACCCTAGGTTCGTTCCCCTAGAGAGCGCTTTGGATAGGTGTGCATGAACGAATTTGGAGTTACATTCATCCGATAGGTTTGTGCTGCAGCAATGCAGTAGAACAGTCCAGACATTTCTTTCGATTTCCAAAATCAATCCATTCAATTCCAACTCAAAATGCAGACTAAATAATCACATTTTCGGCCGTAAACTTTGAGAATAAAGAACTCAAATATAATAACATTGATAACAAAAAATGCTTAAGATTCAACCCAGAATATCCTCAACACACCCTGCACACACTGCACTTCTCTTCCATTTTGAATTTACAAATTAACATCAACATATACCAAGCTGGATTGCACATGCATGTACTCCAAAACACCATATGATGATAAAATGACAAATTCCAAACACCCATTTTATCCATAGCTAAAGTACCCAAAATAAAAATGCCAAAAAGTTATAACCTTACTTAATCTTGCCAAAGTTGAAGTTGCCTTGTTCTTGCCCCAAAATTGAGTTTCCATCTTCAATTTCAGCCTACTTGAGCTTCAATTGTTAGTTGATGGTGAGATTTTCATGGAAGATCGTAGGAAGAGAGTGGAAGTGTGAAATCTTGCAAGAAATGAGGTAAATAATGAAAATTGGGAAATTTCAGGGTATCTATGGTCCAAACTTCAGGAATTTACACAATGGCCCCAAAGTTTTTAAGTGTTTCACAGTTGGACCCCACAAGTTTTATGATAACAGATGATTAACTAGTATGACGCTATTAGTAAAATTAGGTTCAATTGTGTTCAAGATGGGTCAGATTATTTGACAGAGGCATATAGAAGCTCCTCTTGATAACATTAAAGTTGCTTTTACCTTAATAATATTGGAGATCAGATAATTGAAACGTTTAGTTCTGGGACATGGAGTGATGTTGGTTCCTTTAAGATTTGTTGACTGAAACTAAGTATTTCATGAAACATTAAGAACAAGGTTGTTAACTGCATATGTTGCTGAATTTTGATAATTACTCGCAAAGGTCATTTAAAAGCATTTTTTTCTCTTTATCTTTGATTGAAGTTGGCATCCTGTTTGCAGCTATTGCTGTATCACGAGATCACAAGCCAGACCAGACTGATGAACGTCAACGGATTGAGGAAGCTGGAGGTTTTGTGATGTGGGCAGGTATAAACAAATTGTGGTTTGTATTTACCAAGTTTACCATTCATTGGTTTTTCAATCTTAAATTAGATTTTTGTTCAATTTAATGCTTTTTTGTTTTGGTTTCCATTATCTCAGGAACGTGGAGAGTTGGAGGTGTACTTGCTGTTTCTCGTGCATTTGGTGATAGACTTTTGAAACAATACGTAGTTGCTGATCCTGAAATTCAGGTATTACAGAGAGCTCTACTTTAATAGCCTTCTTATACATGAAGTGAAATCAACGTAACTGTTTGTTTTACCTACATTTCAAGTGATAAATAGGTGATTCAATTTTTTATTCAACAAAATGTGAAAAATAAATAATAGTTTAATTGTGTTGTGGAGCTTAGGCATGATGATCACCAATGGATTGCTAGCTTGTCTAAAAGAAAAAATGGGGTTGGAAGTGGGATTTTGGAATTTTGCAACACATCAAATTCACTGATTATATCTCCTGCTCTCTCTCTCTCTCTCTCTCTCTCTCTCTCTCTCTCTCTATACACACGCACACGCGTAAATATATATACATACACTATTTGTTGTTGTGTGTCTCACATGTATGTAACGTATATGTATACACAAATATTTGTCCGTTTTGTGTTTGTATCTCTGGTGTCTTCACATGCATCTGTATGTCTATTGCATGAAATGCATAGATTACACAAATATTTATGTCCTTTTTGTGTTTGTATCTTTGGTGTCTCTACATGTATCTGTATGTCTATTATAGGAATTGATCTCACAACTTTTGTACATCTATTCAGCAATTGGATTCTATTCATCAATTACAATCAGTATAGGCATTATAAACTGGTGAATAGGAGTGGTTTTTTATCAAAACCCATGGACTGTTTGGTATGTTAAATTTTGAAATAGATTTTCATTTTATTTTTTGGTTCTCTTTTTTCCCATTATTATTTTTCTTTTTTTCATGTCCTTTTTTTTTTTTTAATCATCTTCCAATCATTTTCAGCGGCAACATTTCGATCAATTAAACGTGATTCAATTGATTTTCTCGTGTGTAATTTCTTTTTTTTTTTTAATTTTAAAAAGCCAAAGGGTTACCAAAAACTGCTAATTTTGGACTCAAACAGTGGCTCTGCCACCAGACCAACACTACCTGCCTCCGAACTCTTCAAAAATTGCAAAAAAAAAAAAAATTTATGGGCTGCCTAATCTCATTTCAACCATGCAAAAACATTAAAAAATGCATGAATCTATGGCCTAATTTTCATAATAAACGAGGTCATATCTATATAATTTACTAGTCAAAACTTGAATCAATTTTGTAAAAATGCTTTCGTTGATATAGATTGTAAATCTACATAATTTTCAGATCCACATGGGAAAAAGCAGCCACCATAGCACGCCTCCATAGCACAAGGAGCATTTAGCACCACACGAATCATGTGAATGAGAAACAGGGAGTATCTGAGGGATCAATATAAGGTGAGAAGAGAGACCAGATTGTGGAGGAGTTAGAGAGAGCGGGGGAGAGGGTGGGATGGGGAGCAAGGAGAGAGAGCGAAGAACCGCATAGGGAGGTGGGAAGAGAAGAGGCCAGAATTTTCTGTCATATTTTCCCCCTTTTGAGAAAACCTTAAAAATGAGGATGGAGTGGGAAACGACTTTGAAAGTCACAAAAGTTGTAGTTAATCTCAAGGCCTGTAGATTAGTTAATCTCAAGGCCTGTAGATGAGGGTGTTCATTACAGCAGATATTAATTAAAAAAGGGTGTCATTATGGTTTATATCTTACCAAACACCTTCTAAATAACTACTTGTGTACTTGCATAATATAACTATGTTCGTATATCTGTTCTGATCTTGTTCCATGCATGGATTCTATCTCCTCATGTGTAACCAGAACTTGGCAGTTTTTAAGCATGCTAATGGATAATATTTATTTGAAAAAATGCAGGAGGAAAAGGTTGATAGTTCGCTTGAGTTCCTTATCCTTGCAAGTGATGGGCTTTGGGATGTTGTGACAAATGAGGTTTAGTGTTTGTTTTGTTTTGCCATTTCCAGATTTTCTAGAAGAGATTATCCTCTGCATGCGGGACTGTGTCTCTTCTATCATCTGCATGCGGGACTATTTCCCACATGAAGAAAGTCATATATTACACGTCAACTATACATGAATGTCCAACTAAAAAGGGGAACAAATAATAAAAAAGTGGCCTTAATGTAATTTTGAACTCTGTCTGTCAATAGTGATATTATTATGAAAGCTGATAATTTGGAAATCATTCAGGAAGCTGTCTCTATGGTTAAGCCAGTTCAGGATCCAGAGGAAGCGGCTAAAAGGCTAATGCAGGAAGCATATCAACGAGGCAGTGCAGATAACATTACTACTGTTGTCGTTCGTTTCTTGGCTAACGAAGACGGATCTTCTCATAGTGGCTCTGGCTAAGAACTGTTTTGTTTGTTCAGTCTACTTATTTGCTTCTGGTTCATGGGAAATGAGACTTAGGAATAGACTTTTATTTTAGTTATACTTATGGAAACAGGACTTGAGCTTTTTATTATTGAAATTGTTGGCCTTTAGACATGAATCAGTGTAGTCTTCAACTTTGCTGGTTGAAATTCCTAAGCTATCATTTCAATTCGTGCTAGCATTTTTAATTGTTTTACTTCTTTTGATATAAAAGCTTACATGGAGCTAATTTTATGTTGTATATATTGGCGAATATTGGTTAATCTTCTGTGTCTTGAGGTATGCAAATTTTGCTGATATGGACAAGGATAGCTTCGCTCTTTCTTCTGAAAACACGAGTAGCGTGACTCAACAGTCTGGTTGATTGGAATATATATTTATTATTTATTGAACGAATTGGAAATTATTTCGACTATGGTCTCTATTTTCCTAGAAGAACATTTTACACGAAAAAATCACTTATCTTACGGTTTTCTGGATGTGGCTAACAATGTAAAAATCTTTTTGAAAATCTAGTTCTTCTAATATTTATTATTATTTTTATTAAAAAGGCCTGATAACAATTGCAGTAAATAATTCACAAGTAATTGTAGCAGATTGTTTATTTATAATTAGTCAATAAGACTATAAAGTATGCATAACTATAATTATAATGTTGTGAGACAATACGAAGAAAAAAGGAGTTAATAAGAATTAGAAACAAAAAATAGTTTGGTAATCAAAGTTAGAAAAATAGGCATTTAAAGTTTGATGTTTGTAACGATCTAATCATGATACGCACTTAAATGTTGATTGAGCACTTACCTGATTTTGATTCACTAGTCACACATAAAATAGATAAATGTAGCTGACAATTGCACAACCGAAAATAATTACAAGAAAATGAGCTACTTTGACTTCATATATACATCACCATAACAAACTTACAAAAAAATGACACATTATTTAAAAAATAGAAAATTCAAAAATTTCATTGCCTAATGGGTTAATCATGATATGGAACTCAGTTCATTCTTTTATCTTAAAAAAATACAAATTTTGTTTCTGTTTTGGTTACTAAATTATAAAAATACTTGTACTTGTTTTATTATTAAAAAATACAAAATTTTAGTGCATATTCCTGCCATTCTGCCCTGTAAATAGCCTCTTGCAAGGAAAACAATATCACAGGATGAGTTAGAAGTCTAGTGAGGTTTATTTATAAAACCAATTCCAAATATTTCCACATCAATATATTGAAATTAACGAGACACATAAGTGAATTAGAAAGCCCATTAAGGTTAGATAATAAACAAATTAAACAAGTAAGGGAGGATACAGGAGAATCAAATCAAGCACTGCTAAGGTGCTTGTCGAGTAATATTCACGAATAAGTACTGTGCCATGGCAAAATCTAACAATTCACCACTCTTGCACGCCAATAATTATATATTTCAATGGCTGTTACATGCCGTTTGATAATGTTGAGAGTTATTTAAGTACTTTCCTGTACTACTTCCTTAACCTACAAAATCTCCTCGCAGGCCGATGGGTGCCAAGATACCAAGATAACCACCAATTGGTGACTAAGCATGCTGTTGGCTAAGGCATAGTGGACATGCACAAGGAAGGGCCCAAATCAAGTACACATGCATAAGTATGAGTGCATTTATAGGAACAAGTACTTCTCAATGTGATAAAGTATACAATTGGGTTTTTGGCGAGCACAAGTACAACTATCAAAGATAGAAGTAAGTCATGTAATAACGAGTCACATAATTGTATTTTTACAACAAATCACATAATTTTTGTAAAACTAAAGTTAATAAGTAAAAGGGATTTCAGGACACTCACTAGTAATCGCTTAAGGTTTAAAAGCTCTTTAAATGTCCGCCCCTGGATTGTTCGAATCACCTATTATTTAGAGATGACGAGTGTAGATTAGGCTGTCGCGTCCTAAAAATCGTGAGCAAAAGGCCAGTGTAGGTCATTGACTGTCGCGCCCCGAAAAGATGGTCTGGTCCGAGACCCTTTTTAAAAAAAATAAGTTTTGGAAAAAACTGTGCGTGTGTGTGAACAATCGAGTTTTTATTGAGAAAAGTGTCATTTAAGCAAAATAAAAAATAAAAGATAAGGTCGGGACTGAAATAGTGCGACAGTTTTGGCCAACTAATTTTTGAAAAAGGGTTTTATTTTATTTAAAAAAAAAAGGAGTCGCCAGTTGGTACTGAGTTAGGGTGTACCAAGTCACCTGAGAAAATCGTTTAACAAAACAAAAATAAAAAATTTTTAGAAAAATATTTTTAAAAACCCTTTTTCAACTCCGGTCTACGAAAAATGAGAGAAAAAGGTCCGGGAGTCACATTTGAAGAAAGGGAAGGCAAAGGCTTGCGCCTAAGTCACCCTTTCTACCTAGCTGAGGCTAGTTGTGAGGTTTAATTAAAAGTTCCTAAATTAACCCTAAATTCTATCGTGTTTTGGATGTCTCTAAATGAATGCAAATCCTAAGTCTAAATGTGAGTATCGAGAGGGTCAAAATGTTCCATTGAGGCTTGGTCGGAATTATCGCATTAATTGCGAAACCTGAGTCAAGACCTCGAGGGAGTTATGAGTGTTTATGCAAAATGCGATGCAAAAAGAAAGGAAAAGAAAATAATAATATATAGTAAGTGAAGAAAGAAAGTGGGTATGCAACATGACGGGTATGGGAGACTAATAACTCGTGACTGAATGTTCCAACTCACGGAGGGAGGAACGGCATGTACGTCACCGCTTTCCATGTGAGTAGGCGACTATTTCTAGTCGAATCACACAAATGTTCTAATTTCTAAGTGAGATGCAACCTAGATGTCATGCATTTGAATATGTGTAAAAAATAAATAAGTAATAATCATAATAATAATAATAAAAATCATGCAAAATGAAAAAAAAACTAAAAATGTGAAGTGGGATGTAAAAATGCACACGAGTGCACCTAACACTAATATGCCCTAAGGGTCTAGCGTTGGACAAGCCCTTTCTAGGGATTCCCACTAGCGTTGGACTAGCGGGGAAACGAGAAAACCACAACTAGCGTTGGGCTAGTGTGAGGACGGAATAACATAAGATATGAATTAAATAGTAAAACATGAGTTAACAGCAAATTAAACATATAAAGGCATGTAAGGTCAAGTAAAAGCACTTAACACGTAAGCATGATATCTAGATGCAAAATCCTAAAGAAAATAGTAAAACATATAAGCACATATGCACGTAAAAGCAAATAAGCCCTAACTATTACACCGGGGGCTTAATTTACAATTTAAAGGGGGGAAATTAAAAATATGCCCTGTCTATTACACTTTCTATCTAATTATACAATTTTTGGTAAAATATGAGAAAAATAATCTAATTATTACATTGACTAGCTAAATACAAAATATTATATTTTCCAAAATAATAAAAATTCAAAATTAAATAAATTAAATACGTAAATACACAAATAGTATGTAAAATAAGAAACAAAAAAATAATAATAATGCATAAAATCACATTGGAGCATATTGGAGCACATAAAGAGGAAAATAACAAGAAGTTGGGATACCTCTTTGGAGACCCAGTACCAAAGCTTAAAGAAAATGAACACACACATCAATGTATGACAATTTAAATGAGTAAAGCACAAAGTATGTAAATATTAACAAATTGGGGTAAAATGTAAGTCAAAGGGGGTTTGAATAGACATTTAAACAAATAAAGGGGACAAATTGCAAATTCAAGCAATCATAGGGGCACACACATAAAGTACAACTAACTAGGGGGGGGGGGGCAAAATATAATGACAGTAAGTGAGAGAGGTGAAATTGTAAAAGTATGGCAAATATGGGGGGCCGAAACATGATGTATAAGATAGGATTGACAAGAACTTAAAATTTCAAGGGTTGATTTCTAAATACTAGGGATTTAATTGCAACAAAATAAAAGTATTAAGGCACATTAACAATATTCAAAACATATGAGGACTTGGGCATAAATAACCTTAGTGCAGTAAGAATAGCCAAATAATAATAATAATAGTTATCATAATAATAATAATACATAGAATAAAAATAAAACAATCGTCAATTGGGTTAAACTAAGCCAAATAATTAAACTTGCTTGATTAGATGAAATTTATTTAGATTAGAAACTAATCACACAAAAAAAATTAAATAAATAACAAAGAAATGAACTAAATTAGTACAAGAATCAAATGAAAATAGCAAAAATGCCCCTTTTTTCCAAATTTTTCTCATTTTCCCCCCCATTTTCTTTCTCTCTTCTTCTCTCCTTTTCTTCTCCTCTCACGCGTATTCTTCCCCAGCTTTCCCCAGCTCAATCCCTCTGGTCCTATATTCTTTCTCTCTTCTGTTCTCTCAGTCTCACCACATCTTTTCTTTCCTATGTTCTTTTCTCTTGCAGACTCCCTCTCTCTTTCTCTCTGCTCTTTCCCCCCATGCTCCTCCGATTTCTCTCTTCTCTTGACTCTGTCTCATTTCCTGTCGATCTCTCTCTCTAATTCTCTTCTAACTCTTTCTGATTCTCTCTTTTAGCTCCTCCATTGCCTCTCACTCTCTGGTCTCTCTCTTGTTTCACTTTCTGCTTCTCTCTTCGTGCTATCTACTGTTAGTGTATGCCCTAAAACCAAGATGGTTTAAGGTGTTTTGTGTTACACTTATTTATATTATATTTATCCATGTGGTATTTTTCTTTATCATCTATACTTGTATTTCCATGTTATTTGTTTGATTGATAAAGTCCTTAGAATATTGACTATGTATTAGAGATTGTAAGGGTTACAATTATGAGACTCTAATACATAAAGTTATATTCTTAAATATCCCTAGTCATAGAATTAATGAGATTGGACATCATTAATATGGATAGACTAGCACATACTTTGCCTCTACTTATGGTAAGTAGTAGTTGATCTCATTGACTATGGTGTGCATGACACTTAAGCTGGTATGTGGATGCTTGTTTGAGAACAAGTTCATTGGATTGATCCGCCAAGAGTTTCAACTATAGTGCTAATGGTTGAACTCTTAATGGCAATGGTGTAAGTGATCCTTTGACTTGAGATTACCATAGTATCTTGAGTGTGAATTGCTATACTTTGACTCTATTCCTCGGTATCCGTAAAAGGGTAGCCCATAGGTTAGAGATTGGGTATAGTTTGAAGCATGGAAAGATAGTGAGTAATCAATATAGGATTCACCACTCCTTAATAGGAGAGTATATCCCCTTTATGGCCACTTGTTGGAAATATTAACTCATAAATCTTCTGCAGAAGTGATAGTATAACTTGGAAGTAGTTTCAAGGTTATACATCATGGAGAGTTATATTTCTGGAACAAGAAAATATAAATTAGTCATTTAAAAGTATGCACAATACTTATAAACTAATTGGGATATAGTGTGGTGAAAGGATATTAATTACACGGTAACATTGTCATTGAAGGGTATGGTCTACCATATGACTTTTCTATTCACTTGGGTGGTCATGATGCATTGCTAGACGCCACTCATGATCTATAAGTATGAATTGATTAATTAGCGAATTAATGACAAATTAAAGGTGTTTAATTTATCTAGCTCAATTAATGAGTTATAATTTATACTTATTGCCAACGTGAATGGAACCTAATGGGTCACACACATAAAGAACAAAATCTTTGGGTTAAAATGTAATTAAGATATAAGTATGAGATACTTATGGGGTTAATTTATGAGATAAATTAACTTAAAGGACTTGTTTATAAATATTCTAAGTCTTGCAGGAAATTAGTTTCCTAAAAGAAATAAAGTAACTAATTGGTTTCCTTATGGAATAGATTTCCTAACGGAGAAGGATTAGCTTAAAGTAAGTTGCCTAAACCTTCTTGGTTTCCAATTAGCTTTATTTCCTAAAAGACTAGAATACTTCCTCTATAAATAGGTTCATGCTTTGACTCTTGAATTATTATTGCAACACAAAAGAAAACTAGTGAGAGAAAAATTGAAGAAAGAAAAGACACGCCTCTTCCTCTCTTTCTAGGCGTCTCTCTCTCTCTCTCTCTCTCTCTCTCTCTCTCTCTCTCTCCTAAGGGTTAGGTTTTTCTTCTTTTTGTGTTCTAAATAATTCAAGGGAGCTAGCACTCAAAAGTCAAAGCAAGCAAGCCTACAAGGTTCCCAAAGAAGTTGTTCGTGTAGATATCGTTAGAGGCTCTGCGCTTGGAGGGCTTTTTCATGGTAGATCTAACATCTTCTTCGAAGGATCTTTGCCTAGTAGCATAGAAATCTTCTGTGCTTAAGGTAATCTTCATGCAAACCCCCTTGTTAATCATATAAATATGTCAAAGAGATCCATGGTTAAGGTAATAAATTTTTATTTTTCCGCTGCGTTACCTATGCTATTACCTTACATCTACTTCTCTGTATCTTACTCTCTGTTGGCCTCCCTCCCTCTCTTGTTCTCCCTCTTCCTCTTTTCTGTTCCCTTCCTATTTTCTTTAGTTGGTTTCCTCCTTTTCTCCTTCGTTCTCTTCCCTCTGATCTTCTCAATTCTTCTTTCGATTCTTCTAGTTCTCTTTCTCTCATTCTCTCTTTCTCGTTCTCACTCTCTTTCACCCGAGTATCCCATTCAGTTTCAAACTAGAAAAATCCCTAAAAGCTTCCACTAAATCAATTCTTCCCCAGTCATCTTCAATTTCACCACCCATAGCACAAATTTCAGTTATCAATTCTGGAAGAGAAATCGTGACTCTTACCTTGATTTGGGAAGGAGGCCAGTGAAGAAGTTGGCCTGATGAAAATCTGATGGGTCGCGATTGCTACTTGTTGGGTTACGTGCATGGTGGCATTTGGTGGCGCTTGGCCGAGATTGTTGTTGTTGGCGATGGTATTGGAGGTAGATTGAGCTGAATGTTGTGTATTGGTGGTTTAATTGAGACCTGTTTACAATGGTATTGGGATTGCAATGGGTAATTGGCTGTGAATTTTGTTATTGATTTGGGAGGGTTGGTTGATGGAGAAGGTGGTGAAGGGCGTGACTGATGATTGAGTTTCTGTTTTGGTGGTGATTTTTGGGTTGCAATTGGTGGATTCTTGTTTTTCTTTGCAGGTTTGGACAGGAAGTTGGTGGTTGATAAGTGCTCAAATATACTAGTTTTTAGAGGTTTTTAGGTTAGATTTATAAGGTTTTCCATGAGTTTTCCTCTATTTACTTGCTATTTCTTCTTATTTTTGAGTTTAATAGCTAAATCGTGTGTTAAAGATAGTTATTTGCATTATTCTTGTGTTTTCATAAGGTTTGCACATTGCGTCACCAATTTGGATGATAATCGAATGATATTTTAAGATGATTTAAAGTTGGTGATGAGTTGAAGTCAAGAAACCCTCAAATTGGTGCAAAGAATCAATGGTAGAACAAGAATGGGAAAGAAATGGGTTTGCAGCTTGGACATATTGCAGTGTTTTGGCAATAACTTCAGCTAGAGGTATTGGATTGAGATGCTTCTTGACCCATTTTAAAGCTAAGATGATGATTTACAATTCATATAAAGACATCCAAGTCCAGTTCTCACGTTTCGATGGTCCAATTTCCAAGTTACTGAAGCATATCTATACAGTGAGGCAGTTCTGACCAGTTCCCAGTATTTTGACTATATCTCGAGCTATAGAGCTTCAAATGACTTGATTTTTATTTCTTTGGAAAGTGATCTCAAGCGGCTACAACTTTCGTGTTTTGAGGAAAAGCTATTTCTTCCGTCTTTGAGGTCAAATCTGACATAGAAGTGAAAATTGAGCTTCTGTCCGCATCCGCAACGTCACCCGCGGTGCAGATGACGCCGCGGATGGGACCAGAAAGTCACGTATTCCATCCGTGGATGCGGCCGTGCCGCGGATGGTTCCGCGGCTCAGTCACAAAAACCTATGATTTTCTTTGTTTTGGGTGGAATCTTTTAAAAGAAGAACCCTACCTCTTGGGGAGGCATTACACACGCACCAAAGACATCAAAAACACACTTTTGCACAAATCTAGAGAGATGTAGAGAGGAAAAAGCAAGAGTAGAGGGACAACTCAAGGGTGTCAATAGTGCAAAAAAGAAGATTTTATCAAGACACAAGGGAGGATTCAAGAGTGCTGCATGAGAATGAGCTTTCTCTTTCTTTCTTGTCTTTTGTTAATTGTATTCTTGTACTTATGAATTGGGTTGTTTATGATTTAGATGGGATGAACCCTAAATTCTTATGTCTATGATTTTATTCTTTGTTTAATAAAATACCCACTTTGTTTTAAATTTATTCTTGAGTTTATTGGCTATTGAATTGGGATTTGCATGCATCCTTGGATTCAATATTGATTTCATATAGTTAGATTGAGAAATCACCTATTTGATTAGATCATCTCTTGAATAAAGAGGCTTTCATGGGTTGCTAGAGATAGAATCACATAAGTCTCCTCGGTTAGATTCAAACCTAACCAAAACCATAGAATCCATAGAAACTTAATGCTTCTCTTTGGGGTTTTGATTGAGAAGAGATTCCAATCAATCAACCAAGGGGATAGGGGGTTAATACTTGAGAAAGATTGAACCTAATTAAGGGATTCTAGGGTCTAAGTGATTGGGTTATTCATTAATCAAGGTATAGTCTTAGCATGCTTGGTTTAGGGTATTCTTCATCTTGATTTGCCATCTACTTTTTTCCATTTCTCTACTGACTTCTAGATTGTAAGTTAATTAGATAATTAGTTTAGTTAATTTGTATTTTCAATTAATTCGCCATTCATTTTGTGAGGTTAGATAATAGAAAGAAGGGTAGTACTAGTACTCACATAGTCCCTATGGGATTGACACTCGGTACTCCTGTATACTGTACTACTAGGAATGATAGGTGCACTTACCTAAAGTATCCCTTGTATAGCCAAACGGATACCAGTGGTGATGCTAGTGGAGGCGTGATTTTGGTGGCTGGGCATGTTACGGACTGTAGGTTGTAGGGGAAGTTGAGGTGTGCATTTGAGTTGAAGTTGCTGGTTGATGGTTGCCAAGGCAGTGGCTATGGTTCGGGTGGTTGACTGATCAGGGGCGTGTGTGCAATTATATTGTGGTGTGCGTGTGGTTTGTATGCAACTATGTGTGAATATGTATCATGATGTGTGAATCTGAGTGTGTCGGTTTTCTGTGAAGATGATGGGGGCTGTGAAGATTGGGTTGCAGGTTTGTGGCTTTGGTGGCTTGGATTGTGGATTAGCAGTGGTGATGGAAAGGATTGGGTGTGAATGAATACATGTGTGTGAGTCGTGTGAACCAGTGTGTGAGATCATGTGTATCTTATTGTGAGAAACTGCATGGCTATTGTGTGAAATTGTATGTTTGTGTAATGAGCATATGTCTCTGTGTGAGATGTGTGGACGTATGTGTATGTTTGTGCTTCTGTTTCTGCGAGTATTGTGCCTGCGGAATGTTTGTGTGTTGGTATGCGTATATGGCTGTGTGTTTGTAGGTGTGGTGTGTGTATATGACCGTGTGTCTGAGTGAAATGAGTTGTGGGTGTGAATGTGTGATGTGCTTGGGATTTTTGAGTTTGGTGTGTATAATGTGTGTGAAACTGTGTGTATTGCGTGTGAAATTGTGTGTGTTTTGTGTAAGTGTTTGGGGCTGTGTGTGAGTTGTTTGAGTGTATATGTGAATCTGTGTGTGTATCTGTGAATGAATGTGGATGTGTGTGAGAAAAAATGTAAGAAATGAATGGGATAATGTGTGTGGTGTGTGAGAGAGAAAGTGTGTAGTGTGTGAGAGAGTGTTAGTGTATGTAGTGTGTGTGAAAGAGTGAGTAATGTGTGTAGTGTGTAGAGAGAGTGAGTAATGTGTGTAGTGTGTGAAAGAGAGTGAGTGTGTGTAGTGTGTGAGAGAGAATGTGAGTGTGTGTTCTTGGTGTAGTGTGTGAAAACTCGAAGATGTACTAGTGTGTGTTCTAGGTGAAAACTTGAAGATACACTAGTGTGTGTTCTAGGTGTTCTAGGTGTAAGTTTGAAAATGTACTAAAAGCTAGTAGGTGTTCTTAGTGAAAACTTGAAGAAAAATGTAGGAAAAAGTGTGTGTTTTTGGTATTCTTGGTGTAAGAGGATAAAATAAAAAAAACTAAAACTAAAAACTCTACCTAGGTTTTTTATTTTTTCTCCTCCTTTTTTAAATCTCCAAGTGGGGTATTTATAGTGAACAAAAGACTTATCTTCCAAGAAATGGCTAAAACACCAAAACGCCCTTGACTACCAAAATTACAACTTTATCTTTAAAAATCTATTTTCTCTTACAAAAAAAAAAAAAAATGTAAATAACAAATTTGTTAATAGAAATTCACCCCAAAAAAAGTTAGAAAAACTTAGAAACATGCTTAATATCTAAAAACGAATTTGGGACCCAAAAATTGGTTAAAAATGAGCTTAGAATGTGAAATGACAATTTTGCCCTTGGACAATGAAAATATAAAGCAAATAGTTATTGGCCTCAAAAAATTATAAAAAATTAAAAATAAGCTTAGAAATCTAAGAAATGCATTTATGACTCAAAAAATTGGCAAAAAATGAATTGAAACTATAAAAATGATGATTTTGCCCTTGAATGCAGTATTTACAGAAAAAATAGCACTCGTCTCCAAAAAAATAAAGAAAATTTAGAAAAATGTTTAAAGAATTAGAAAAATAAATTTGGGACCTGAAATGAGCTGAAATGGTGTTCGCGAGGCAAAATTACCATTTTGCCCTTGTGCTGGTAAAATATAAAAAGAATACCAATTAAATCCGAAAAAATCACAGAAAATTAAAAAATACGTATGAAAGTAAAAATGTGAATTTAAAACCCCTAGAACTGATAAAAAATATTTACAGATAAAAATTACTATTTTGCCCCCTAGATTATTGAAAAATTAAAATTTGACCTCAAAAATATAAACACCTCCCCAATGTTTGAAAGTAAATAGTGTGTCAAAATTTGGTGTCTACATAGGCTATTCAAATATTAATCACAACAGTTGTTAAGTAATAAAACACCTAATCTCTCGTTTTGCTGCAAGTATACAAGTATATTATAGTAATGAGAATATTAGGTGTCGAATCATATAGGGAATTAAATATGTGCAATTACTAAGGCATACTCGCTCTATTATCTAAATTATGACTTAACAAGATCAAAGTTTTGATTAGTAGCAAATGATAAAAGGTAAATTTACGTATTGTTGTATATGTTATGTTATGTGTTTTTAATACTTTTAACATGAATTTGGCTCAATTTGACTGAATTTCCTTAATTTGGTAATTTTCCTAGAAAAAATGATTTTCACCTGGATATTATAGTTTTAAGGTAGAATTATTATTTTCAACAAATTAATGCACAATTTTATGTGTTCTTGCAAGTAAATGAAGACTAAATACAATTTGGAACAATTGGACATCAAGGAATTTCAATTTGAAAATTGATTCAACATTGTACCAAAAACATCACATATTTGGAGATTAACTTCTCAACATTCCAAGAAGAATTTCATCAACGAATCTACCAAGAAAATTTGAAAAAAGGTTTTAAGGGCATAAGGTGAATAACTAACAAAAAAGAAGGGCAAAGAAGCAATGGAAGTCAGAAGAATTGGAGAAAACTGGGATTTAACTATAATGACGCATTTTCGTATTTTGACTATAACTTGAGATAAAAATATTGGATTAAGATGATTCTTAATGCATTTTAAAGAAAAAAAGATGCTCTACAATTTTTATGAGACATCAAAATATAGTTCTCACGTTTTCATAGGCAAAAATCCAAATTACTGAAGTATATTTGTATTGTGAAGCTTTTCCGACCACTTCTAAGTATTTTGGCCAAATATTAGCATCCAAACCTCCAAATGACCTGATTTTTGTGGTGTTGGGAAGCTAACTCAAAGCCTACACTTTCATGTCTTGAGAAAAAGCTGATTCATCCATTTTCTAAGTGAAATCTTTGGATCCTATCCGCAAATATATTCCAAAATCTTGCTTTTTGGCTATTTGCAAGTTGCACCATTTTTACACTCTTTTTTTAGATATATTTAGCGTACTGGCTTATTTTGGTTTGTTCTAGAATAAATTACAAAGTTCAAGGAAAACTTTTGAGACAAATAGAATTAGATTTCATCATTTTGGCTTGCAACTTGAAAAATGAGTTAAGCTAGGGTTTGTTCCATAAATAGAGAGCTTTGTAAGACATTTTGGTTATGCTTGGTTTGAGGAAAACCAAAGTCTTGAAGGATTCACTTATATCAATGAGGCATGAAGCTTCGGAGCCATGTTCAATCAACAAATGAGCATTTCATACGTTGCTTTATTTTTTCACTTGTTTATGAGTTGTTTCTTGAATATTTTATCCATACAAGCTATGTGTTTTATAGTAAGATGAAGTTAATTATGTGATTTTAACGTTTTATACTTGCTATCACTTATATTTGCTTGATCATCTGCCAAGGTTTAACATCTGTAGTAGCTTGATCACTCATTTCAATTTATGTAAAATTAATCTCCCAAAGTTTGCATAATTAATTCTTCAATGTAGTGTTCATGTTCATTCAAATTCAATCACTTGGATCTACTATAATTTTGATTCTCTATCTCTCACTAAATTCAAATTGAATTTGAATATATGAATCTACAAACGTGTACAAAAATTGTGTATAAATTTGTTGAAAATAACGATTCTCTCTCAAAACCCTAAATTTCAGGAGAAAAACCTAAATCTTGAAAACTTAATGTAATTGAAGCCAAATTCATTTGAAATGCATTAAAAACATAATAAAACATACATCAAAGCATTTGCAAAAATATGTAAATTTTATATTTATCAAATTTCTCCACACTTGAATCATTGTTTGTCCTCAATCAATTGGAAAATATGAGTTCAAAACATAATTCAAATATTGAAATAATCAATGCGTCATAGTTAAATGCAATTCCACAAGATCAAATAAGTAGGTATAATGCCATTCCTTGTAATGCTTTCAATACTCATATCATGCCCATATCTGAAGAAAGCTACCTACGGCTCACAATTAGAGACTTAATGCGGGTTGAGTCACGTCCGTGTCTCCAAGAAAGCTAGCTGGGGCTTGTTGTTAGAGAATTGCCACATTTGAACCATAACTAAGGTGCATCCGTGGGTGGCTTGATTAAGTCCATGGCTAGTCTATCGTTTGAACCGGCCATGGCTCTTTTTGACTGAGCCACACTCGCATATGAAGCCATCGAACCTGCTGTTGACTTACGTTTTAGTTATGGGTTTTGACTGTTTATTTTGTTTTTTTTTTATTTTTCTTTGGAATATTCTATTGGGGCTTTTAGTATAGATTTGTGGCCTATATAAGGCACCATATTATATTGTTTTCATAATTTTTGATTGAATAATATTGAGAGATAATTCTCTTGGTTTTTTAAGAAAGCTTCTCTTTGAACTCCTTAGGATTATGTTTTTGGGTGCTCAATCGATCAAGAAACGCACTTGGATGTGGCGCATTCTACTTTAATCTTGGTTTGCTAATTCATTTGGTTACGGGAAATTGAGATTGTATCATTAGGCTCGCAGTCATGGGAATTAGAATAGTCATGGATTGACATTCATCTAAAACCTTGACATATCACGCCTAGGCCTGGGCTTAGTAATAAGGGTTTCGTCATTGAGGGTGGGGTTCATATTAGTTTGGTATTAGATCCAAACCTTTGATAGTCGATGGGACATAAACCCATTCTTTGTATTGGTTCTTTGCATGAGGACGTGCAGTTTGAAAGGGTTGGGCAGTCTAAAGGTAATGCGATCCGCTCCCAAGACCCCATGTTAATCATCTAATGGGAACCTTCACAACAATCGCAACCCACAGGACAACCCTCCCAAGGACCATCTTGTGTATCAAGAAGACAAATCAACCCCAATTCTACTTGAGAATTGAAACAAATTTGATAAATAATCCCAAACTCTAACTTCACGTGTTGATTAGAACTCAAGGACATGGAAAGGAATTCAACAAATTACTCGTAGAATCACAAGTCTCACAAAGAGAATCAAAGAGAAAAACCCTCATTAATTTTTTTATTCAACTTCAACATTATGTCTAAACATGATAAAAATTAGCCTTATGTAGGTAAAAACACCTTAAACTATTGATATGGTAAGTAGCTAGTCTATTGCACGTTAAAAAATGAGTAAAAATACAAAAAACAAAAAAAATCGTAAAGTTACGAATGAAGACCGTGGGGTAGGCTGATGCGGTCTTGGTCAGAATATCATTCTACCTTGGCACACATTCTAACGGAGGCTGTGGGAAAGGCTGTGGCACAACATAGCCTATGGCCTTCATCAAAAGCCTTCTTCTGGCATTTTCTTCGAGCTATCTTTAGAACTTTTGCAGTCTTACTCCTTCCAGCCATGCTTGGTTTATAGGCTTAGAAAGAAAAGTCTAGCAGCTTAAAATAAAGTAAACTACTAAAACTAGTTGTAACCTATCATAATTAGGTAATTAACTAAAAGTTACAACTTGTAAGACTTAGAAAACTTAACAAAAACATAAAAATTCGTCCAAGGCTTGATCATGGGTTGGACATCCCTCCATAAGATCCATTGGGCCTCCATTTAGCAACTTCAAGGGCCCTCCAAGCAAGTCCAAGTGACCAGCCCCTTGTAAGATTGTTTTGGACAGCTTAATATCTTCTTTTGGGCCTTCTTTGTAGATGAACTTGATCCACAACTAATGCTTGAATCCTTAGCCCAATGTGATACCTTGAACATTGCAAATTTCAAGCTTGTGACTAAATTCAAAATCATGTAACTTTACAATCCAGCCACCATGTTCAAACATTCCATGTATGATTATCACTTCTTCAATCTCTTCTTGATCCATATAAACGGTCTCTTCAAGTCTACCAAGTATAAGTCCATCTTCCTCCCGCTCCTTTTGACCATCTTTGATGCCTCTAAGCCTCCATTTTGGGTTGGTAAGGCCCTATGCTTTGGCGATGCTCTAAAGACAATTTGAATAATTTGGTCCACTTGTGCCTTGGCCACCTAGTTCGTATCATTCCCCTCTTCTTCAAGAAGATTCATCCTCGAATCTTGCTTCTTCATATCTTCAACTAAAGGAACACCGTGACCTACACAAAAGAAATGTGTGGAAGAGAAGAATGAAAGTTAGTAGAATTCTCCTTCACCATCTTCTTCTTTCCCTTAGTAACCTCAAGCTTCTTGGCCAATCTCACTTGGTCCTTGTGAGCTTCCAAAGGTGTCAACGGTACCAATGAGATATCCTTTCCACGCCAAGCAAACGAGTATTGGTTCTTGAACCCATCATAGACTATTCAACGATCAAATTGTTACAGATGCCCAAGCAGCAAGTTATACACTCCCATTGGTGCCACATCATATAAAACTCAATCCCTATAGGCTCCAAGGGAGAACTCGACCTCAACTTGTTTGGTCATCTTAAGTGTTAGTGTATGCCCTAAAACCAAATTGGTTTTTGAGATTTTTATATTATGCTTATTTCATGTTATGCTTATATATGTGGCATTTTCTTTGTCATTTAATACTTGTTATTTATATTACTTGTTTAATTGATAAAGTCCATAGAATATTAACTGTGTATAAGAGATTGTAAGATTTACAATGATAAGACTCTTATTACACATAAAGTTATATTCTTAAATATCCCTAATCGTAGTCTTAATGAGATTGGACATCATTAATACAGGAAGACTAGCACATACTTTGCCTCTACTTATGGTAAGTAGTAGTTGATCTTGTCAATTATGGTGTGTGACACCTAAGCTGGTATGTAAATGCTTGTTAGAGAACAAATTCATTTGATTGATGCACCAAGAGTTACAATTCATAGTGCTAATTAATTGTACTCTTGATGGCAATGGTGTAAGTGATCCTTAGACTTGAGATTATTATAGTATCTTGAGTGTGGATTGCTATATTTGACTCTATTGCTCGGTGCTTGTAAAATAGTAGCCCATACAGCAAAGATTGGGTATAGTATGAAGCATGGAAGGATAGTGAGTAATCAATATAGGATTCACCACTCCTTCTTAAAAGAGAGTATATCTCGGATTGGCTACTTGTTGACATATAACTTAAAGAACTTTTTATGCAAAAGTGAAAGTATAAAAAGTTTTTCAAGGTTATATTTTTATGGAAAGTTATATTTCGGGAATAAGAAATCATTAATTAGTCATTTAAAGAGTGCGCACTACACTATTAGACTAATTGGGATATAGTGTGGTGAAAGGATATTAATTACACCGTAACATTGTCATTGATAGGTGTAGTCTACCATATGACTTTTCTATTCACTTGGGTGGTCATGATGCATTGTTAGATGCCACTCATGATCTATAAGTGCAAATTAATTAATTAATTAGTGAATTAATGATAAATTAAAGTGTTTAATTTATCTAAATCTTTATTAATTAATTAATGAGTTATAATTTGTTCTTATTGCCAACGTGAATGGAACCTAATCGGTCACACACAATAAGAACATGGTCTTTGGGTTAAATTGTTATTAAGATAAGTATAAGATACTTATGGGGTTAATTTATGTGATAAATTAACTTAAAGGAATTATTTATAAATATCTAAGTCTTGCTGAAAATTAGTTTCCTAAAAGGAATTAAAGAGTTATTTGATTTCCTTTTGGAATAGGTTTCCTAAAGGAATAGGATTAGCTTAAAGTAAGCTCTCTAAACCTTCTTGGTTTCCAATTGCTCTTGTTTCCTTTAAGACTAGGATACTATATCTATAAATAAGTCCATGCCTTGACTCTTGAAAGATGGATAAAAACACAACACAAAATTTAGAAAGAGAAAAATAGAGAGGGAGGTGGTGATTTTTCTTCAAGAAAATGCCACTTTCTCTTTCTCCTAATAGTTAGGATTTTATCTTCTACTCTTTCTCTTCTTGTGTTCTTCATAATCATTCAAGGGAGCTAGCACTCAAAAGGCAAGGCAAGCAAGCCCAAAGGTTCTTAAAGATCATGTTCGTGTGGATACCACTGGAGGCTCAACACTTGGAGGGCTTTTTATGGTAGATCAACACCTTCATCGAATAGGATGTTGCCCTTTGAAGCATAGAAACCTTCTTTGCTTGAGGTATTTATGCTATACACCATTTAATCGTATAGATAATATCAAAGAGATCCATGGCTAAGGTAATAAATTTTTAAATTTTACATTAAGCTCGCCACTTTCCCTTACCCATTGCAGATGATAGGTCTTAGGATGCTTCATTGTCCTTAGACTAAGCTCTTCTACCAAAAGGAATTCACAAGATTAGTACAGCTACCAGAATCAACAGCAATGCTACATACCTTGTCGTTGATGAGACATCTAGTGTGAAAAATTGATTCCCTCTACAACTCAGACACGCCTTTCTTTGACAGTTCATCTGAAGCTTTCCTCATGAATAAAGCCTCTCCTTTGTCAACACTGTACTTATCCTCAGTATCGCTACCTCCTTCCATGGTTAGCATCTTCTCGTCCACCAAAGGAGCACTCTCTATATTCTCTTCATCCAACACGATCATTGCCTTAGTATTTGGATACTAGGTAGCCACATGACTACGTTCTTGGCACTTGAAGCATTGGATGTCATGTGTTCTCATAGGCGCCTTTATTTGCCCTTTTCTATCAACCACGCCCACCTTTGGCTTTGCAACTTTATTTGGTTTCATCTCACCCCATTTGTCATGCCTCATAGATAATCTATTGTGCCTCTCATCATGGTCTCTACCATCTCTCCAGCTAGGCTTCCCATACAAAGTATTCATTGCACCTCTCCTCCTAGCCTCAAGTTGTTTTTCCACTGTTTCGGCCTTTTGCACCAATTCCTCGATCCCTACATATGATTACAACTTCACCTTTTCTTTGATTTGTTGATTCAGTCTAGCTAAAAATGTAGCCATTTTAACCTCCGGTCTTCCACTGCATTTGCTCGGATCATTGCCAACTCCTTATTCTTGTAGTAGTCATCTATGGTCCTACTACCTAGACATGAACTGTAGCCTTTGATGTTGATCCCTGTAGTAGTAGCTAGGCACGAACCTCCTCCCCTGAAGAAGCACTCTTTATATTTCCTTCATCCAACACGATCATGGCCTTAGTATTTGGATATAGGGTAGCCACATGACTACGTTCTTGGCACTTGAAGCACTGGATGTTGCGTGTCCTCATAGGCACCTTCGTTTGCCCTTTTTCGTCGACCACACCCACCTTTGGCTTTGCAACTTTATTTGGTTTCATCTCACCCCATTTATCACGCCTCATGGATAGTCTATTGTGGCTCTCATCATGGTATCTACCATCTCTCCAGCTAAGCTTCCCATACGAAGTATTCATTCCACCTCTCCTCCTAGTCTCGAGTTGTTTTTTCATCATGTCGGCCTTTTACACCAATTCCTTGATGCTTACATATAATTACAACTTCACCCTTTCCCCGATTTGTTGATTCAGTCTAGCTAAAAATGTAGCCATTGTAATCTTCGATCTTTCACTGTGTTTGCCCGAATCATTACCAGCTCCTTATTCTTGTAGTAGTCATCTATGGTCCTACTACCTAGTGACATGGACTGTAGCTTTTGTTGCTGCTTCCTATAGTAGTGGCCAGGCACGAGCCTCCTCCACATGATCTTCATCTCCTCCCACGTGTAGATAGATTGCTCTCCTCATCTCCTTCTGGTAATGGCCAACTGGTCCTACCACACAATTGTGTAGTTAGAGAACTCCACAGTAGCAAACTTGACCTTTTGCTTCTCAGTGTAGTGGTGGCAATCAAATACGTGCTCTATCTTTCTCTCCCACTCTAACTAGAGCTCTAGATCACTCCTACCTTGGGACATAGGAATTTACATTTTAATGCTTCCCAAGTTGCCATCATGAGCTCGTTCGCTCCTTCTCTGCCTCTTTTCAACCTCCATATCGTCATTGGAATCCTCAGATTCAGCCATTGGTGATCTTCTTCGATGACTTCTATGACTGTTCCTTGATTTAGAATTGGAATCACCTTACCTTTCCATATGTTCACATATAGCTTTCACTACCTGTTGATGTGATCCAAGGAGCACTCACAATTGTTAGACTTGGGCTTGAACATGGTGAACTTAGGAAAGGCATGTTCTTGATGGAAGATGATCTATATGGTTGTTGGTTGAAGATTATACATGGATTTGGGCTTGTTTACAAGCTTGAAGCTCACATTAATCAAGCTAGCACATTGGGCCAAGGAGTGGAGCATTGGTTGTGGATCAAGTTCATCTACAAAGAAGGCCCAAAAGAAATTGCTAAGTTGTCCAAAAACAATCTTATAAGGGGCTGGTTACTTAGACTTGCTTGGAGGGCCTTTGAAGTTGTTAAATGGAGGCCCAAGGGAGCTTAATTAAGGATGTCTAACCCATGATGTGATTTTGGACGGATTTTTATAGTTTTTATGTTTTTAGTTAGTTTAACTTATTAGAATTCTTCTATATTTGTGTTTTTAGTTAAGTATTATTATTAGTTTAGGCATAGACTTAGAAGTTGCTTAAATCTTCAAGTCTAGAATGTTCTATGTAAGCCTATTTATAGGCCTCTTATTAGTTACGAATTTTAGCATGAATTTATGAATAAAATTTGAGTGTTTTCTCTTAATTGAGATTCTTCTTGGTTCTATGTTGATTTAGAACTACTCTTGGTCTTATCAAGCTTGCTTGTGGCGACCACCAACTTCGCTTAGAGTTTTTCTTGTGTTTTTGATCAAGTCTTAGAGGTAATTAGGTTAGACAATTGAACTTGCTCAACTTGGTTTAATTCTTGTTGTTCTTAGGCGTGCTCATCTTCAAGGGAAGAATTCAAGGCAAAACAACTCAACGTCAAGGGTTCCTTGGTTCACGAATCAAATGAGGTCTTGAGTTCAATGAGTTGCATACTTGAAATCCAAGACTTTCTTGGCAACGCAACCGTGCGCACATCAAGTGGTATCAAAGCCATCTTCTTGGATTTTTTTTTCAGGTTTTTCCAGTCCAATTTTTCCTTTGGAAAAATTCGAATATATCCCCTTTTTTTTTGTTTATCAAAGAGTTTTGAGCCTGGTTAAGCAACTTGTGTTTTATTTGTTTTTCTTTCTTTGAGTCATTGTCAAAGAGTTTCGAGCCTGGACAACAAGTTATTTTCTTGTGTCTTGTTAATTTCCTTTCTTGAAAAAAAAATTCTGCTATATTTTTCTCGTTTATTTCCTTGTGAAAATCATGCCCTAGGTTCTTTAGAGTTGTTCTTGGTTGTTTCTCAATCAAGAATTCTAGGTCTTGTGTGGTATTTTGTGATTCTTGACTATTTTTGCTGTTTTCTTGAATTTCTTGTGTCAAAATTTGCAAGAAAAAGGGTTTATTGAACATAAAAATTCATACAATCAGTTTTCTTGTAGATTTAGTGGTGTCTTTGGTGTTATTTACGTGAAAAAAAAACGTGACCAAAAGAAAAGAAAAGTCGTGCAAGAAGAAAAAAAAAGACAAAGCACAAAGAAAAAGAAGGAAAAAGAGAGTAAAAAGGAGTGCACAACAAACAAAAACTGTGCACAAATCTTTATTCAACAATTTCTTAAAGTTTCTTGGTGTTTGGATACAAGTTCTTGAACTTATTGGACTTACTTGATGTGATTCTTGAAATCTATAAATCTGTCCAGGTGTGTTCCAATTAGCTTTATTCCTAAAAGACTAGAATACTTCTTCTATAAATAGGTTCATGCTTTGACTCTTGAATTATTATTGCAACACAAAAGAAAACTAGTGAGAGAAAATTGAAGAAAGAAAAAGGCACGCCTCTTTCTCTCTCTAGGCGTCTCTCTCTCTCTCTCCTAATTGTTAGGTTTTTCTTCTTCTTGTGTTCTTAAATAATTCAAGGGAGCTAGCACTCAAAAGTCAAAGCAAGCAAGCCTACAAGGTTCCCAAAGAAGTTGTTCGTGTGGATATCGTTGGAGGCTCTACGCTTGGAGGGCTTTTTCGTGGTAGATCTAACATCATCTTCAAAGGATCTTTGCCTAGAAGCATTGAAATCTTCTGTGCTTAAGGTAATCTTCATGCAAACCCCCTTGTTAATCATATAGATATGTCAAAGAGATCCATAGTTAAGGTAATAAAATTTTATTTTTCCACTGCGTTATCTATGCTATTACCTTACAAAATCTGTATTGGACACTGAAGCTCTAGTTTTATGCTATGGTCTCCATCTTTGTGTTGAGCATGCAATGTTTGGGATTCAAGTCCAAGGTTGACTCTCAGCTTCTTTATCACTTGATTGTTTGTTATAATCCTTCTAAATGGCCTTTATGCTTACTTATTCAGAAAATGAAGCATTATTTGTCTAAACTTGCTGGGTCAATTCATCATATCTTCAGGGAAGCGAATGCAGTAGCAGACTCTATTGCAGGATAATTTCCAAGGCAACTGTGTTTTTGAGTCTTCTCAGGAGCTTCCATCTAAAGTAAACTCTCTAATTAGTTTAGATAGGATTATTTTTCGTTATGTATGAAATGTAACTACAAAAGAGTAGTACTCTTTCTTTTATTTTAATTGTTCTTATGTTTCATTATCTTTTAGGGTCAAGCCTAGCCCTTTCTTTCTTTGTAACTAAATTATTTTTAAGTGAATAAAATTTGGGCTGGCATCCTCCCCTTGTGTACGTCTTTTTTTTTTTGTGCAAAAAAAGGGTTGGAGAAGGCAAGCCAAGTATGCTAGTGCAAATATTAAAAAAGGAGCAATGTACTTTTCGAAGATTTATGGTGATATATGTAATATGAATGTTTCTGGTATTGTATAGGATTGATGTAAATTATCTTTATTTATGAACTTGTAGTTTGTGAGATTATGTTAGAAGAGCTTAATTTTGTTATATAGTATATTTTAGTAATGAAACTTTGTTTGTCATGTTGTGATATTGGGAGGATCTGTGTATATTATTGAAAAATTGTTATTACCTCAAAGGACTTTATTATTCATTATTGTATTTAGACTGTCAAGTATTTTTGGTATTGTGGAGTTCATTCTCTATGATAGGGTGAAATTATTATGACCCTGGGTCCATAGTGTCACACCCATGAGGTGTTATATCTGAAGAGATTCATAGCACTATCAAATTTATGAGTAACATATACAATCTCTTCATAATTACTTTATTTGAGGGAAACAATGGTGCTCACTGAAAGATATCTTGCCACAGCGTACTTTCTTTTTTTAAGGTAATAAAGAGGATAACGTAACAAAAATTTTACAAATTTATTATCTTAACCAAGGATCACTTTGATATAATCTGTATGATTAAAGAGAGTTTAGCATAAACACCTCAAGCATAGAATGTGATAGCCCCACCTTCCCTTAAGGCAAACCAGAGGGTTTAGCAGACTGCCTGCCTAGCTCTCGCCAGGACTCAAGTCACTAAAGTAATAAACAAGTAAACTAAACTTCAAAGTATAAGTAAACTCGCAATATTTTCAAACTAGTTGCCATACAAATATATAGAATCCCAAACTATTACAACTTCAACTTAGATAAGATAAAATCCTAGTACAACATCAAAATATACATCAAGATAAATGGCTTAGATGACTAGTACTCACACTCGTACTAACGTTCACGTCAATCGGAGCCTGCTAGGATAAAGTAGGATACAGATAAACTGTGGGAGTCACTCGACCACGGGAAGGACAATTCAATATCATTTCAAGTATAAGGATAAGTATCTTCTCAACCATTGGCGAACAATGTTAACTTTCGCGAAAGGGAGAAATATGCAATTAAGATTCAAGTCAAGTGATTCAAATCAAGTAAGATTCACATCATTGTTTTTGGATCAAGTGGCAATAGCACTTGGACGTTTCATTTTGTCCTTGCCAATGATCAAGGTAATTCTCCATCCCACGAATTCACCTTTCCTCCTCAAGACCACCACTCCATGTGAGATCGTACTCAATGATGGAGGGCTAAAGATAGGGTAGCTCAACCCTAGGAAATGCCTTGTCAAGGACTTACATTCGTAAGGAGAGAGTTTGAAGTCCCTTAACCCCAACACCTTATAACCTCCAACCACTTATATGGTCCAATATCAATGAGTCAAGTATAATTCAAGATCAATGATTCAAATATAGTTCATATTCAAAAGCTAGGGTCGAATACGATAAAGTACATATTCGCCCTTGTAATGACATTCTCATTCTTT
The DNA here is from genome assembly GCA_024721245.1 of Mitragyna speciosa. Classification (NCBI taxonomy): domain Eukaryota; kingdom Viridiplantae; phylum Streptophyta; class Magnoliopsida; order Gentianales; family Rubiaceae; genus Mitragyna; species Mitragyna speciosa. The sequence continues at coordinate 11,877,244 of CM045557.1, forward strand.
CAAGTAAGGCAAATAGCACATGGAATCTAATAGGAAAAGCCAATAAACACTCGTAGGCACAAGTAAAGGAACACTCACCTCAAGAGATTTTGACGAAAATTCGGGATAAGGAGAAGTATTTGACTAGAACCCTGGAAGTTCAAAAGAACTAGGTTTAGTTACTATTCTAAGGTTAAATTCATAAATTTGTGGAAATTTAACTAAGGTTTCCAAAACGTTAGTAAAAGGAATCATACTAGAAGGTTATATGTTAACTTAGTGTATACGTCGAAAGTTTACGTTCAATTATGGCTAAAATGAGTTTAGCACTTTTCCTAGGGAAATTAGATTCTAAAACCTCAAATTAAGTCACGCCAAGTCTTAATAATATAAGTAAAGTTTGAAACTAAACCTTATATAAACATAGGTTTAGTTTAAAAGTATTAAAGTGAACATTTTAAGGTTTCGGATCAAAAACTAGTTTCTAAAAGAAAGGAAACTTAATTAGGTATACAAGTTGGAAAATCACTATTAGGGTTTACTATTAGAGTATAGGGTTTACAACTACTATTAGGGTTTAGGGTTTTGAAACACTATTAGGGTTTAGGGTTTATTTTAGGACTTAATGGACATTTACAAACTATCCAAATTTAATCAAGTAAAACAATTAAATTGAGGGACTAACTTGCAATAAACAGTAACCTATACTAATATTCAAGTTCTTGGAAGATCAAATGACATAAAAATGATGCAAAATATCAAGGACAATGGCAGCAAGAAGTTCGGCCAGCATGCTTGTAAAACAGCACCAGAATTTCAGCTTTATAGCTCAAGTTTAATTGCTAATTTGCTAGTCAAAACATCCACTAAATCCACCAAACTCTCTAGGTCAATTAAGGCATCAATTAAGGCCTTAAAGCAGCTAAAATATGCAGGAAATAACTAGTGCAAGATGGATTAAAAACAGCCACAAAATCAGATGCCAAAACTGAAACTAAAAGCTGGAAATTTTCTCCAAGTCTGCCCGGTTTTGTTTTGGCATGAAAACAGAAATTTAAGTGCTCATTTTTGAAAGTTAGTTTGAGAGATATGTACCACAAGATGCTAGGTAGTTGTAGGTGCAATTGATGGTGCAAAAACCCCTCCAAAGGCTGCTGAAACTGAGCTGGAATATGAAGAAGCAAAGCTGGAATTTTTTGGTTAAGTTTTTGGATGCAAGAAGTCTTGAAGTTTTGAGAGTTGTTTGAAGGGTGTAAATGAGATATACTTCATCAGCCAAAAAGGCTTAAGAGGGCCGAAATTTTGAGGGCAAAAATGGAAAAAAATTGCTGCCAAAATTGAAAGAAAATGGAAAAGATTTTTACTTGGCTTGAAATCATCCAACAAGTGTGGTTCGGGTGGCAATCAACCCTTGATTCATGGAGTAATATTAGGGTTATGTGTCCTTCATCACATGGTTTGTTTAGGTGTGTTTAAGAGTGGTTTAAAGTCTGCTAATGAAGTTGTTAATTGAAATACACGGTTAAACGTCGAACGGGCAGTTTTTTACGCAAAAGTGTTTTTAGCGTAAAACCTATTATTATTATTATTTTTTCCAAGTTACTACTTGAAATTGTGAAAGTTGAGAATGTCAAATATTTGAAAATCATGAAAGTGGTTTAAAACTCCATTTACACAAAACACACACTAACACACATTCACGGTGTTTTCTCTCTCTTTTTTTTTTCCAAAATGGAAAACCTTTCTCAACTAGCATTAATTCAAAATAATCTACATGAAATGAAATGTAATATAAAATTTGAATAGTAAAGCCCTAAGGCACTATTCCCGAGTTAGGGTTTTCACATAGAAGGCTTTTATGCTTTAGAGAACAAGATCCTATTTGATGAAGGTGTTGCTCTATCATGAAAAGCTCGCTAGTTGTTGAGCCTCTAATAGTATCCACATGAACACAACCTTTAGGAACTTTTAGGGCTTGCTTGCTTTGCCTTTTGACTGCTAGCTCTCTTGAATTATCATGAAGAACACAAGAAAAGAGAGACCTAACTATTAGGGAGAAGAGAGAAGACAGAGACGCCACAAAGGGGGAGGGGTGACACTCCTTGAACATTTTCTCTTTCTAGTTTTTATCTTGTATTTCATCAATCTTTCAAAAATCAAGACATGGACATATTTATAGGAGTAATATTCTAGTCTTTTAGGAAACAAGAGCAATTGGAAACTAAATAGGTGTAGGAAGCTTACTTTAAGCAAATCCTATTCCTTAAGGAAACCAAAGATCTCTTTCCTAATTATTTGGAAACTTTTCCAATCAAGACTTAGATATTTAAAAATAAGTCCTTTAAGTTAATTTATCTCATAAATTAACCAACCCAAAGACCATGTTCTTATTGTGTGTGACCCATTGGCTCCATTTACATTGGTAATAAGTACAAATTATAACTCATTAATTAATTAATTAAGAGCTAGATAAATTAAATACTTTAATTTGTCATTAATTCAATAATTAATTAATTTGTACTGATAGATCATGAGTGGCGTCTAGCAATGCATCATGACCATGTAAGTAAATAGGAAAGTCACATTGTGGATTACACCTATCAATGATAATATTACTGTGTAATTAATATTCGTTTACTACACTATATTTCAATTAGTTTAAAAATGTAGTGCTCACTCTTTAAAATGACTGATTAATGATTTCTTGTTCCTGAAATATAACTTTCTATAAAAGTATAACCTTGAAACACTTTCAAGTCATACTTTTGATTTTGCGCAAAAGATTCTTTAAGTTATTTTTTTACAAGTGGCCAACACGGAATATACACTCCTATAATGAGTGGTGAATCCTATATTAATTACTTACTATCATACCATAGTTCATACGATACCCAATCTCTACTGTATGGGCTACTCTTTTACGAGCACCGAGCAAATGAGTCAAAGCATGGCAATCCATACTCAAGATACTATGGTAATCTCAAGTCTAAGGATCACTTATACCATTGCTATTAAGGGAGTACAATTCATTGGAACTATGAATGGTAACTCTTGGAGGATCAATCCAATGAAATTGTTCTCTAACAAACATCCACATACCAGCTTAGGTGTCACACATAATAGTTGATGAGATCAATTACTACTTACCATATATAAAGGCAAAATATGTGCTAGTCTTTCCGTATTAATGACATCCAATCTCATTAATAATATGAATAATGATATTTAAGAATATAACTTAAGTGTATTAAGAGTCTCATCATTGTAGTTCTTACAATCTTTCGTACACGGTTAATATTCTGTAGACTTCATCAAATAAACAAGAATATAAGTAACAAATATTAAATGATAAAGAAAATGCCACATATATTAGTATAACATGAAATAAGTGTAATATATGAATCTCAAACACCGACTTGTTTTTAGGGCATACACGAACACTTTTTGCAGAATTTAAACTGATTCCCCAAGCTTCCATTTAATAGGAGAATAAGATTACTTGGACTGCTTCGTCGTCTGGAGATATTGAAGTTAAATCTGCACGGAAAAGCATTAAATCCAAAATCTCAAAGTTCCTTGGTAACAAAAATCTTCTTTAAAGGAAACATCCCAAACAAATTATTTTATTGCGTCTTTTGCAATTGAAAATGGTATCAATACAAGAGACAAGCTATTCAAGTTTGACATCAGTGGATATGATATTTGCTTGTCAACCACCAAGATGAATCAATCAGGTACCCACTTTTCAATTGTGTTTTCAGTAAGGAGGTTTGGAATCGATGTTAAGCCATTTGGGCGTGAAATACGACTCTACACTCCATTGGTATCAGACAGTTAATTGTAGTTTCGCTCACATGAAAAATAGTGATCTTGTCAGAAAAATAAGAATGGTAGCCTTCACAACAGCAGTCACTTGATTTGGCAAGAAAGAAAAAAATTTTCAGTAGTGTGCTTAGAACATTAAAGACAATCGCGCAACTGATATCGTGGTGTATTCATGAAATGTTAGCCAACCAACAGAAGGTAAGAGACACAGCTCAAAATAGGAAGCTAAAACGCAACTGGACTTGAAGTCATTTCTATCACACGAAATACACTTGTATAGAGGGGATCCGCCAAAGCAAGGAACTATTGTGTAAACTGTAATGGATCAGATGCAGAATAACTTCCACTGAGTGGACTGATAATCACAAAGGATAATGGTGATGTTATACATTCCTGGTCCCATAGCAGCAGCGGCAGCTATCAATATTGCACATGAAACGGGGAAGATAAAAGAAAAGTATTAAAAGCAGTAAAGAACAAGGGCTTCAAAGAGAATGATGTTATATGGGACTTCAAAATAGTATTCCAGATTATGAAGGTAGAATATACGTTAGTCACGGTGAGATCTTCCGTCTTTGCACAATATTCTTAATTTGATCCCTTTTTTATGTTGCCTTTTTACTTTTGTGTGTGTGTGTATATATATATATGAAAGGAATTGTCACTAATTATTTTGATATCTACAATAGGTATCTCTTGTTTCCATCATTCTTAATTTGATTCCTCCATTCGAAGGTTGCTCTTTTCTTTTCTTTTTTTTTTTTGGTATAGAGAAGTGCGATAAATTATCTTGATATCTACAGTAGGTACCTCTGTTTCGATCAGGATTGCACTTAGGAACTTCTATGTACATTTAATGTTTATAGGAGGGGTTAACTTGTTAAAAGAATGTAAATCTTTTCATATCATATTTTAATACAAAGTTCCCCCTTTCATCTCCCAACCTACGCCCAAAAAAAAAAAAAAAAAAAAGTGCGTAAGAGAGGGCCATCTCTCCTTGATTTCTCTTCGTGTCTGACTCATAGTATTTTTGTTGAGGATCAGTTCATTTTACATGTGTAATTAAATCATGAGTTCAAGGGAAATAAAAATAAAATCGGACTGCTAGTTTTGAAAATGTCACCGTACAACCTTGTGCTTACTGAACCAGAAGAACAAAAAGTATTTACCCGAGAGGATTTAGATCAAAACTGAGAAGATAAGAGATTAACTGTAATTAAGGTAGACTGCATTTGTTTTGATATTTACAAGTAGAAATTGTGAGGATCATCCTTCTTACTTCGTACAATTAGCTTCGAGAAAGCCACAAAGGAGGACAAAATAACACAAAAAAGGGGAGAAAAAAAAAAAGAGCCCGAAAAGCAATTGCTTTTCCATTTTTCTTATCACTGGTTGATGATTAGCATATTTGCAACAGATAAAAGCCTGAGGAACGGCACGACTCATTACAGTTTTTTCGACTCGCGTTTTTTACTTCCAAGTTTTCTAAGCTTCTTTATACATTAATATGTTGTTGGTGAACAACTAAAGATGAATAAAATATGTTTAAAATACGTCTAGCACGCTTGTGATTGGAGCCTACTTGGCTTTTGTTTGTGGGATTCAAATCGGAATCACATTTTAATAATTTGTTCAATAATTTGTTGTGTACATATGGCCAGTGAGTACAAAAGTTTGTATAAGAATATATAGTGTATTTTACATTGTTCAATATACACGACAGTTAGTAGCACAATAAACGTTCACCAACCTTTTACGTAAACAAGACGACTCTTTAAAATTTGAAGCAAAAAGAAATTGTTTTACTGATAACGGTTATTTTAGGATTGGAGCCTAGGAATTAATTAAAAATTATTTGACAAACCCTTAATGACTACAATGCATATAATAATAGGATATGAAGAAAGATATAAAATAAAAGAAGTGTGATTGAAATGTGTTTGGTTTGTATGTTTTTAAGGATTTTGAAGAATGAACAAAATTTGCAAGATTGGAACAAAAACTCAAGGTGATGAGTTAGCTTTTGAAATCGTCCTCTTCAACACAATCTTTTGGATCTTTAACCATGCAAGGGGAGCATTCTTCTTCTTTTTCTCTTTTTTACCTTTTCTATACATGTTGAGGACGATGTGTCATTTTAAGTGCGAGGAAGATATAGGGAATATGTTTGGCTTGGTTTTGAATGTTTTAAAAGTGATTGTGTTAAGATATTATTTTGGTAAAATATGGCCCAAAATTTTTCAAAGTTTTCAAAATTTGCCTCAAATATATGCTTTTATACCATAAACTCTTATTGAATTCCTTTACTTTTTGAAGTAATTTTATGCACATTAATTGAATGTTTTCTACAAATACGGGAGGAAATAATTACTATATGAGTAAGAGTTTTGTTTTAAAGAAATTATATCTTATAAAATGGTTGGAATTATGTTTGGGCATTTCTATTCTTTACTTAATTTTATATGCTAAGTGGTATATATGGACAAAAAGGTGCAATTTATGACTTATGCTATTTAATTGAATTAAGGGACACTTATGTTATGAATTAAATATTAAATGAATATATCTATCTACTCCAATAGTTCCATGGCTAAGTAATTGAGAATTTTCATCTAAAAATGTCAATTTTCAAGACAAAAGGCATTTGGATTAAGAGTATGTATAACAGGCTTGATTGAAAGTAAATTATTAAGTAATAAGAGATCTTCATCACAATGTCTAATCTTCTTCCCTTCCCTTTGAAATTGTATATAGGCATAAGTTGTGCTTTCATATTGAATACTTGGCTTGTGAAATGTCGTAAGGCAAAGAACTTTTGTTGAACTAGTTTTAATCTTGATATAATTAATTCCCTTTTATTTGATATCATGAGTATTAGAAACATTACAAAGGATTGCATAATGCCTATTTGCTTAAGTTATGTGGAATTGCATTCAACAATGTGGCATTTATTATTTCAATACCTGAATCATATCTTGATCTCACATTTCCAAGACAAGTAATGGTTTAAGTGTGGGGGGGGTTTGATAAGTGTAAAATTTACCTATTTTAGTGTATGCTTTATTATATGTTTTTAATATGTTTTTTGTGCATTTTAAGTAATTTCCGCTTCAATTAACTTTATTTCCAAAAATTAGGATTTTTTTTGCAGAATTTAGAGTTTTGAGGCGGAATTTGTATTTTGAGTTATTTAATACACAATTTTTGTACACTTTTACAAATTAATAATAGTTAATATCAATTTGGATCAATTGGAGTGCAAGTGGATCAAAACTCAAAGTAGATTCAAGTGCTAAGTTGAATGAACATTCGAAGAATTATTGAGGAGTAAATTGTGCAACGATTGGAAGATTGATATTTTCCACAAAAATACATAAAAATGCATGGAAAAGGATGCAAATACGTGGAAATTCCAGCTCAGCATCAGAAGTAATCAAGTGGGCCCTTCTAGGGAGGATGCGTGGATAACTAACTGTGAATCACTGAGGTGGCTAGGGTTTTAATCAATTTGCAACTTATATCATTTTTCAGCTGGTTTTGCAAACTTTTATGCTAAAGATAGGGTTTTGGTTGCTAAAGATTGCATAGAAATCATAAGCGTAGACTTTTGTAACAATTTTGAACTTCAAGAATTCTCATCATTTCATGCATTCAATGTATTTGCAAGATGGAAAATGACTTGTAGGATATTTGTCTATAAATAGAAATATGTGTAAAGGGTTAGGAGAGGTTGGCTAGTGTAATTTCAAGAGAATTAATAGAATTCTATCACAAATTCTATAGAATAGTAAACTTCTTGTACTTGAACTTTTGTAATCCAACTTTTGGAAGAAGAATAGAAGTCTTGAAGCCTTGTTCAATCTTGAATAAGTCTTTTTAAACTTTATCTCTTTTGTTTCATTAGTGTGAACATGAATTCCTGCATTAAAGTTAAAGTTTTTATTATTTCAATAGTTATCTTGTACTAAAAACTTCATCTAGAATATAGATGAAGCTAATGAATCTTCAAGCATGATTTAATCAATTTTAACTTGCTAAGCTTGCGCTTGTTTGCTTACTTGTTCAAGTTTTAACACTTATTTTTACTTGGCTAACATGAACAAGTCATCTAGTTGTTACTTAACATTGAGACATGCATTTAACAATGGAAAATGAATAAGTGATGCTTAAGTAGTTCATATGAAATTAATCAGCTTTAAGTGAATCAATACAATTCATGTTTTTATAAGATTTCATCATGAAAATAGTTGGAATATTGTTACTTTATTCTGAGAACAAGTTATTCATATAAAATTGGATTCCTAAAACAGCAAGGTAACACTTGTCAAGTCATTCATGCCACCTTTGGTTCATTAGTGGATTCTATGTTCTTGACCCTTTGATACAAGTTGTTTTTATACCTTTTGCCTATTTAATTGTCAAGTTCATTACCGATCATCCATCTCAATCTTGATTTGTCATTGTTAGATAATAGGGTAAGTGATTAAGCCTTAGTAATTGCAACTTATTTGATTTCTCGTGAGATTCGACAAGTAATATTCACGTACTACAACTGATCTGTATACTTGCAGTAAAATGAGAGATCAAGTTTTTGTTACTTGATTGGTGTTTGTTTTGATTGAATTTTGAATACCTAATATTGCCTCGTCATGCACACCAAATTTCTATGTTTGGATTTAGATTTTTGACTATATGTATCTATTTTTTCAAATCTAACCCTAGTAAACAAGCCTCCTACTTGATTTTGACTAGTTTCCCTGGCAATATCTCTATCTATTTGTTCTTTTGATCTTAGAGCAAATTTAATTTCTTTATTAGAAATATTTTATTCCCATAATGCATTGTATCACTAGAATGCTTAAATGGCAATGGTAGCGAATGTAACAATAATAGGGCTTCATCTTTATCATCAATCCATAATAATTGAATCAAATTTGTTAAGATGTGAAATTATAGACAAATCCTCAGACACGCGAAGCATGTACAAAGTTTGCTTAAAATATAAAGCCTATACTCTGCAGACTTTTTCATATACAAATTTTCAACTTTAGCCACATGAATTTAGCTGTGGTTTCAATGGCAACTTCATGTAAAACATCATCAGAGAGATTTTAGTATAATACTTGATCTAGCCTTTTAGTCAAGGCTAGCAAACTCCTTGTTTGATTTTTTTCCTTCCCAACTAGTATTGTGTCTGATTCGTTGTGCAGTAAAATGCGTCTATTTTGAGCTATAACATACCGAGGTTGACACTGTGGTTAAACTTTTCAACATAGGCTTTTGTTACTATCACAATGGTTTTGACTTGGGATCAAAACTCGAATACCAAATTGTTAGGATCGGAGCCTCATGAATTTTTCAAAAATTATTTGATAAGCCCTTAATGACTATAACGAGTATAATAATAACCTATGAAGAAAAGACATAAAATAGAAGGAGACACAAAAATTTATGTAGCTCGGTCAATTTCACATGTGTTTAGGGGCAAAGAGGAGCAGAACTTCACTATTATGAAGAACAATACAAGTCTAGGAGAATAATATAATACCCTATATTTTTATATATTTATTTTTACAATAATTGTGAAATTTAATTATTTTATTTTATTTACTTATTTCTAGCATTTCCTATCATTATGATTTTAGTAGGACTCCGTAATAGAATAATTTAGATAAATTTGATATACGTTTATCGTTATAGTAGTTGTTGTTGAGAAGGAAGTGGGAAACCTTATCCTCATCAGAATCATCCAAGCGTTATTGTTATATCTACCTTAGAACCAAACATACGATTAAAATTTTCTGCAAATTCAGAATAAAGTGAGAAGGAGTATAGAGTAGAGAAAACGTCTGCATTCAAGGAAGGAGTTGTAAAATACCAAGATAAGCAAGCAATCATAGAAGGGGAGACCGTGAGTTAAGGTATTCTTCTAGACTTCATTGGTAAATTAGGAGTTTGATGATTGGGATTACAAACTGAAAATTTTGACTTGTAGTTCTATGGCCATGTCTTGAAAAGTTAGTTTGTATTTAAGAGATTAAAAAGATGAAACATGTTGGGTTTATATGCTAAAAGTTTAAAGAAACAGCAGGGCTGTATGTTTCATTGATCTGTGATTTAAAAATTCGAAACTATTTTTTTACTTATTATTTTTATATGAAAATTTTCATATTGGTACCTCTGTGCGTCTATGTTATGTGTCCAAAATTTCAGGTTAAAATTCATTGTGTAAGTTGAGTTATGATATTTTTATTGTAACTGATCCAGTTTGATAGAATATCATGTTAAAACGAGATTTTAATCAAAAAACGAATTTACTTAATTTTAATTACCAAGAAATATTTTTGCTGATGTTTTAATTTTTAAGTCAGATAAAGATATTTTTAAGTTTTTTTGGACGTGATAAACTTGTTTTCATTAATTTAGAAGGTTGGTTCCAAATCTGTCAAAAACATAGAGATTTGGTTAAGAAGCAAAACTTACGATTTTCTTTGGATAATATTTTCAAATAAAATCATGACTTTAAAATAGTATGAATGTAGTATGATTCTGGAGTTTTTGGAGAATTTTTAACGTGTTTTAATAGTTGTTTTCTTAAAAGATTTTCGTTTTACAAATCTGAGAATTTGACTTTGCAGGCTGATTTAACACTGATGCTTAGAAAATCATAACTTTCGATAGGGACATTTGTTTTACATAAAATTAAATCTTCTGTGATTTCAGACTGTTTAGTTTATGTAGTAAAATTTTCAGATTTATTTGAATTTGGTGGAAATAGTTATGATTTTTCAAAATCGAGTTGAAAATCAACCTGAGACAGATTACTGTCAGAGGTTCAAGTCAGATTTTGAGAACCAAGGTTACAGATTTTCAAAATCTTGTCTTCATGAAAGATTTTGGGTTCTGAATCTAGTTTCTAACAGTATTTTTATATTTTAAATCCGATATTTCTATAGTAAAATAAATATATTTTTCTGAGACAGTAACATTCTGAAAATTTATTTCAAAGTTATAAGTTCATACCAAAAAACAAAAAACTCAAGGACATGGTCATTAGGATACATGAACAGATTGCAGTATATTAATGGCCCTTTTAGTTGATGTAAGTTTATTTATTGTGTGTTTTCTAGGTTAGAAATCTTAATAGCTCGAGAAGAAATTTTTGTGAAGTTTAAGGTGAGTGACTCTTCTTGTTCTTGTGTTTTGAAATAAATTACAATTTTTATAAAGTCAAATGTTATTTTATGTATATAAAAATTCGGATTACATATGATATGTTCAAGAATTTTGAAAGTATGAATGCTATATATGTTTATGTTATGTAATCCAAGCCACTCAAGTATGATCATGACTAAACTCGGCAGGACAACGTCCCTATCCGTTCGACCCTTGTCTAGTGGGGGTTAAACACTAGGCCATATCCGTTAGACCTTTCCCTAGTGGGGGTTAAACACTAGGCTGTGTACACAGAGATCGATGAATGCATGATCCTCTATTTGAGTAATGACCTAAACCTATGCATGAAATGTGGTTATCAAGTTTTGAATACGAGTTTAAGAAAGTATGATTGCAAATCATGTATGTTCATGCGAATGTTTTAAAAGTTCTTTATAAATTTGAGTTTTGTGAAAATGTATGTATATATGTACATATGTGATCCGACAAGGATAGGTGGAGCTACTTGCTGAGCATATCCATACTCAACCCATGTTCTTAACTTTTTTTGCAGATGATCTTCATGAGTATGAATTAGTATATGTGGAAGGTGATGGAGATGGGAATGAGTAAGAAGGGGCGCAAGTGAGGCATTTTAGTTTAGAACTTTAGAATATTATTGATTTTTTTGTAAGAAGTGGTGCTAGACCATAAGATAGGCTAGTTTGATAACGTTTAATATACGATGGTATGTTTTGGATTTTGTTTAAGTTTCTTGTGTAATCAAACTAATTTCTGGAGGTTTAAAGTTTATTTGTGAATTTTCATATTTTGTGGTATAGCAAAAGCAACGATGCCTTGTGAAGGTTTGAGAAGTTTACTTTTCGAGTCTCACAGCGTGTTATGTTCCTAAGTCATGGTGGATTTAGGGCGTGACATTTAGTAGTATCAGAGCTCTAGGTTCAAATACCTTAGGATATGGATACATTGTTTAGTATCTGATCATGGTATACTAATAGGATCCTTTTTGTATAGGGAAATATCTATTCCAACGACCTTTCTTAGTGAAATTGTAGAACAAATGATACGTGATAGAGAAGAAACTTTCAAGTGGAGGAAGTTGTGTGATGAACGAGTAGATAATAATGGATGCATTTAGGAAGAGAATAGAGAGTTAAGGCACCAGTTAAATAACATGGAAGAAGTGAAGGAATATTGGAGAAAAGCTTGCATTAAGAGACAAATTAAAAACTCGACCAAACTATAAGAAGGAAATCATGTGAGCTAAATGCTAGGTAGGATGTTGACTATAAGGAGGGAAATTACTGAGCTTAAGGTTGAGTTAGACATTGACTAGGCTACTCAAGATAACTGACTTGGAACCATAAAAGAAATGTTGCAAACAGCTTTTGCAATGAGTTCTACCCCTTAAGCCATAGAGGACCAAGGTCATGATGACAATGATGGAGGACCTGGATAAAAATCCACAGAAGTACTTAGGAAAACCAAAATAATAAGGATAAAATTTTCAAGATTATGAAGTCAAGTAGAGTAGCTAGTTAATGTAAGGTGGTTAATAAAAGAAAACAGAGTTAGTATGGGTAGGATTATCCCTGACTATCCTTTGCGGATAACTCACTTAAGATGCTAAGGTGTAAGAATCCTTATTAAGTAAAATGCAAGCAAAAATGTTGAACTGCAACCATACCTGATTAGTAGTGCTATGTATAAAGCCAATTTGAGGGCTAAAGTTGAAATAGCTCGAGTCAAGGAGGTTGAACGAACTAAACATCTAAAGTCTTTTGAGTCTATGGGAGATTCGAGTAATTAAAGTCCAAAGGGCATTTTCAAGTTGGTTAGGATGGTTAAAGTGAATGCTACGGGTAATATGGGATTGAGAAAGATCAAAATGAGAGCCAATGGAGTAAATACTCTTATGATTTCAAATTGTTCAAGGTATCATCATCACCATCTTGTAAGTGCCTTTAGAGTACTAGAGTTTGTTTCAATTGTGAGCAAGTTGGTCACCCAATTCGAGATTGACCAAAGATTCAAAAGGATGTGCCTAAGGATACTAAGGCGAGTGAAGCTAAGCGTAGAACTAATACAAGAGTACACTCTAAGATGGACGTGGACATTGAGGACATTGAAGATGTAGTGATAGGTGCGTTATCTAGTAAATTCTCTGCCTGCTTATGCATTATTTGATTATGGTGCATCACGTTCTTTTGTATCAAAAAGATATGCAAAGTTACTTAAGATGGTACCTGAGAGGTTAAATAGCCCTTACTGTGTGTCTACATCTAGTGATAGAGTCTTAGTCTCTGATTTGAAGTTTAATGGGTGCAAGGTTGATATACATGGCAAAGATTTTAGCGCTAATCTAGTGCAACTCAATATGTGTAATTTTGATATAATTTTTTGTATGGATTGGTTAGTTGAAAATTTTGCACAGATTGATTGTTTGAATATAGACATAAAAAGATAAGGTTTATGAAACCTAATAAGGAGGAATTTGTCTATCAAGGAAATGTGGTTAAGTATAGGATGAAACTAAGCAAGTGTTTATTGTCTGCTATGCAAGCAACTAGGGTTCTAAGAAAAGGTGCTGAGGGATACTTGGCTTATGTGATTAGTAGTACTAAAGAGATACAATCTTTAGATGATTCTATAATTCGAGAATTTCCGAGTGTATTTCTTGAAGACTTATTTGGGCTACCTCCTAATAGAGAGATTGAGTTTGAAATTGACTTGGTGCCAGGTGCAATGCCAATTTCAAAGGCTCCATACAGGATGGCCCCTGCAGAATTAAACGAATTGAAAGAGCAATTACAAGAATTGTTGGATAAAAAGTTCATTCGGCCAAGTCTATCATCGTGGGTGTGATATCCCACATCGGTGGGGACAAAAGAAAAGAACTGATATATAATATCCTGCGTTTGGACTACTAAATAACTTGGCTTAAACATTTTGAGCCTGTGGTTTAAAGCTCAAAAGTTATTGGGCCAGCCCAGACGCAGGATGTTACAAATGGTATCAGAGCGAACCTCGTGTGGTCACTGCATGGGGTGAGACTGGGCCTATAGTATTTGGGCCGAACTACGCAAGGAAGTGAAGGAACTAAGTGTTATGCGGGGCTAAGTGCTATGTTGACTTAAGAGCGAGAGCCACCTCTAGAGCCCGTACGAGCCACCTCGAGAATCCGACACAACCGAGTGGATAGTCCGGATATGAATTGGGGCTTTGCGAGGACACAAAGGCCTAAAGGAGGGGTGAATGTGATATCCCACATCGGTGGGAACAATAGAAAAGAAATGATATATAATATCCTGCGTTTGGACTACTAAATGAAAAGATGGATCTTTAAGATTGTGTATTGACTATAGAGAGTTAAATAAGATTACAATTAAAAATAGATACTCCCTTCCAAGAATCGATGACTTTGTTTGACCAACTGAAAGGTGCTAAACTCTTTTCTATGATTGATTTAAGGTTTGGGTACCATCAACTTAAGATTAAGATAGAAGATATAGCCAAGAGTGCCTTTAGGATAAGATATGGACATTTTGAATTCTTGGTTATGCCTTTTGGGTTAACTAAATGCACCAACAGCCTTTATAGACCTAATGAATCGCAGCTTCAGATTTCAATTGGATAGATTTGTAGTGGTGTTCATTGATGACATATTAGTGTATTCTCCAAGTGAAGAAGCACATGAGGAACACTTGAGAGAGGTCTTGAGCACGTTAAGAAAAGAGAAGTTATATGCTAAGTTTAGTAAGTGCTAGTTTTGGTTGAAAAGTGTGACTTTCTTAGGCCATGTAATCTCCGATCAAGGAGTATCTGTGGATCCTAAGAAGATTGAGGTCGTGGTGGATTAGGCCAAGACCTACAAACGTGACGGAAGTAAGGAGTTTCTTAGGTCTTGCGGGCTACTATAGAAAGTTTGTAGAAGGATTTTCTACTATAGCCATTCCTTTGAGTAGATTAACTCAAAAGAGAGTTAAGTTTGAATGGACACCAGAATGTGAAGAGAGTTTTCAAGAACTTAAAAGAAGATTGGTGTCTGCACCTGTTTTGGTCTTACCTTCAGGTAACGAAGGGTTTGTAGTTTATAGTGATGCTTCCAAGAATGGATTAGGGTGTGTTTTGATGCAAAATGGGAAGGTGATTGCATATGCATCCAGACAGTTGAAAACCATACGAGAAGAACTATCCCACCCATGATTTGGAATTAGCAACAATAGTTTTTGCATTGAAAATTTGGAAGGCATTATTTGTATGGAGAGCAATGTGAAGTGTTTACAGATCATAAAAGTTTAAAATACTTGTTCACTCAAAAGGAGTTGAACATGAGGCAACGAAGATGGTTGGAATTGATTAAAGATTATGACCTTACAATAAGTTATCATCCTAGGTAAGGCCAATAAGGTGGCCGATGCATTAAGTAGGAAAGACTATGGCTGCCATGGTATCTACCTTGGGGAGGCAACTTGATGAGTTGTGCTTAGAAGTGGTAGAGTAAACTACAGAAGTTCTGTCTGCTTTGGTAGTGGAACCTTACTTTGTTAGATCGCATTAAGGATGCTCAAGATAATGATGACGAGCTTGTTGGCCTAAGAGATAGTTTACCTCTGGATTTTCATGTGGATGATGATCGAAGTCTACGAATGAGAGGAAGGCTTTGCTGTGCCTAAAAGGGAAGATTTGAGAAATGAAGTATTGAGAGAGGCACATAATAGTAAGTATTCCATTCACCCTGGAGGAAATAAAATGTATAAGGATCTTAAGAGAAATTTTTGGTGGAAGGGAATGAAAAAAAAAGATATTGCTAAATTTGTGGCTAAGTGGATTGTCTGCCAACAAGTGAAGGCAGAACACCAACGTCCAGCTGGTTTGTTAAAGACATTAGAGATACCTCAGTGGAAATGAGACCATATAACTATGGATATTGTAATAGGGCTACCAAAGACTAGACTTGGGAATGACACAATATGGGTCATAGTGGATAGATTAACTAAATTTGCATATTTCTTGTCTGATGAAAGATACGACCCCTATGAAAAAGTTAGTGAAATTTATGTAGACAATATTGCATGCCTTCATGGTGTGCCAGTAAGCATAGTATCAGATCGAGACCCAAGATTTACATCTAGATTTTGGTCTGTATATCAAAAAGCAATGGGAACTGAATTGCGATTGAAGTACTGCATTTCATCCACAGACTGATGGCCAATTTGAACTGTACCATACAAACTTTGGAGGATATGCTGAGAGCTTGTGCTTTGGATTTCAAAGGGAAATTGGGATAGAATGATTAAGCTTATGGAGTTTTCATACAATAATAGTTACCATAGTAGTATAGAAATGGCTCCTTTCGAGGCTTTGTATGGAAGGAAATATAGGTCGCCATTATATTGGGATGAAGTTGGTGAAAAGACAATCATTGGTCCAGAATTAGTGGAACAAACGAGTTGAAAAGATCAAGATTATTCAGCAGAAACTCAAGATTGCACAGGATCGCAACAAGAGTTGGGCCGAATTGCAAGAGACGGCCGTTAGGAATTTGAAAAGGGCGAAAAGGTGTATCTTCGAGTGTCGCCCTACTAAGGGTGTAATAAGATTTCACAAAAGTGGAAAGTTGAGTCCAAGGTACATTGGACCGTATCAGATTTTGGAGAAAGTTGGTAGTTTGGCTTACTAGGCTAGCTCTGCCACCTTCATTGTCAAGAGTACATAATGTTTTTCATATATCTCAATTGAGGAGATATGTGCATGCTCCACAACATGTGTTGGAAGATCAGCCTTTGGAAGATGTGGATTTGAACTTGACATATAAGGAATGCCTAATTAGAATTGTGGATCGTAAAGAGCAAGTTTTAAGGAAAAGGGGTTTTTTTTTTTTTTTTTTTTTGTGAAGGTGCAATGGTCTAACCATGGCGAAAGGGAAACCACATGGAAACTTGAATAGGAAGTAAAAAAAGAATTATCCATTTTTGCTTAACTAAAACCACATAAGTTTTGAGGACGAAACTTTTTGTACAGGGGGAGAATATAATACCCTGTATTTTTATATATTTATTTTTACAATAATTGTGAAATTTAATTTTTTTATTTTATTTACTTATTTGTAACGTTTCCTAACGTTATGATTTTAGTAGGACTCCATAATAGAATATTCTAGATAAATTTGATATACGTTTATCGTTATAATAGTTGTTGTTGAGAAGGAAGTGAGAAACTTTATTCTCATCAGAATCATCTAAGCGTTATCATTATATCTACCTTAGAACCAAACGTACGACTTAAAATTTTCCTGCAAATTCAGAGTAAAGTGAGAGGAGAATATAGAGTAGAGAGAACGTCTGCGTTCAAGGAAGGAGTTGTGGAATACCAAGATAAGCAAGCAACCATAGAAGGGGAGACTGTGAGTTAAGGTATTCTTCTAGACTTCATTAGTAAATCAAGAGTTTTATGATTGGGATTATAAACTGGAAATTTTGACTTGTAGTTCTATGGCCATGTCTTGAAAAGTTAGTTTTGTGCTTTAAGAGATTAAAAAGATGAAATATGTTGGGTTTATATGCTAAAAGTTTAAAGAAACAGCAGGGCTGCGTGTTTCATTGATCTGTGATTCAAAAAATTTGTAACTATTTTTATACTTATTATTTTTATATGAAAATTTTCAGTTTGGTACCTCTGTGTGTCTATGATATGTGTACAAAATTTCAGGTTAAAATTCAGTTGTGTAAGTTGAGTTATGATATTTTTATTGTAACTGATCCAGTTTGATAGAATATCATGTTAAAACGAGATTTTAATCAAGAAACGAATTTAATTAATTTTAATTACCAAGAAATATTTTTGGTAATGTTTTAAAAGTGTTTTGAAGTCAGATAAAGATATTTTTAAGTTTTTTTTGGACATGATAAACTTGTTTTCATTAAATTGAAAGGTTGGTTCCAAATCTGTCAAAAACATAGAGATTTGGTTAAGAAGCAAAACTCAGGATTTTCTTTGGATAATATTTTCAAATAAAATCATGACTTTAAAATAGTATGAATGTAGTATGATTCTGGAGATTTTGGAGAATTTTAACATGTTTTAATAGTTGTTTTCTTAAAAGATTTTCGTTTTACAAATCTGAAAATTTGACTTTGCAGGCTGATTTAATCACTGATGTTTAGAAAATCATAACTTTTGATAGAGGACCTTTGTTTTACATGAA
Source organism: Mitragyna speciosa (assembly GCA_024721245.1). Classification (NCBI taxonomy): domain Eukaryota; kingdom Viridiplantae; phylum Streptophyta; class Magnoliopsida; order Gentianales; family Rubiaceae; genus Mitragyna; species Mitragyna speciosa. The sequence goes on from CM045557.1 coordinate 11,895,431, forward strand.
ATTAATTCTTCTAGGATTTCAAACCATGTAGTTTATGTAGTGAAAATTTTCAAATTCATTTGAATTTTGTGGAAATAGTTATGATTTTTCAAAATCGAGTTGACAATCAACCTGAGACAGATTACTGTCTGAGGTTCAAGTCAGATTTTGAGAACCAATGTTACAGATTTTTGAAATCTTGTCTTCATGAAAATTTCTGGGTTTGAATCTAGTTTCTAAAAGAATTTTTAGATTTTAAATCCGATATTTCTATAGTAAGATAAATATATTTTTCTGAGACAGTAACATTCTGAAAATTTACTTCAAAGTTATGAGTTCATACAAAAAAATCAAGGACATGGTCCTTAGGATACAAGGGCAGATTGCAGTATATTAATGGTCCTTTTAGTTTATGTAAGTTTATTTATTGTGTGTTTTCTAGGTTAGAAATCTTAATAGCTCGAGAAGGAATTTTTGTAAAGTTTAAGGTGAGTGACTCTTCTTGTCCTTGTGTTTTGAAATAAATTGCAATTTTCATAAAGTCAAATGTTATTTTATGTATATGAAAATTCAGATTATATATGATACGTTCAAGAATTTTGAAAGTATCAATGCTATGTATGTTTATATTATATAACCCAAGCCACTCAAGTATGATCATGACTAAACTCGGCAAGACAGCGTCCCCATCCGTTCGACCCTTGTCTAGTGGGGGTTAAACACTAGGCCATATCCGTTAGACCTTTCCCTAGTGGGGGTTAAACGCTAGGATGTGTACACAGAGATCGATGAATGCATGATCCTCTATTTGAGTAATGACCTAAACCTATGCATGAAATGTGGTTGTCAAGTTTTGAATACGAGTTTAAGAAAGTATGATTGCAAATCATGTATGTTCATGCGAATATTTTAAAAGTTTTTTATAAATTTGAGTTTTGTGAAAATGTATGTATATATGTAACTTATGTAATCCGACAAGGATAGGTGGAGCTACTTGCTGAGCATATCCATGCTCAACCCATGTTCTTAACTTTTTTTGCAGATGATCTTCATGAGGATGAATTGGTATATGTGGAAGGTAATGGAGATGGGAATGAGTAAGAAGGGGCGCAAGTGAGGCATTTTAGTTAGAACTTTAGAATATTATTGATTTTTTTGTAATAAGTGGTGCTAGACCATAAGGTAGGCTAGTTTGATAACGTTTACTATATGATGGTATGTTTTGGATTTTGTTTAAGTTTCTTGTGTAACCAAATAATTTTTGGAGGTTTAAAGTTTATTTGCGAATTTTCATATTTCAGTGGTATAGCAAAAGCAAAGATGCCTTGTGAAGTTTGAGAAGTTTACTTTTCGAGTCTCACGGCATGTTATGTTCCAAGTCATGGTGGATTCGGGGCGTGACAAATACTCTAAAAGTGGAAAAGGATAATACAAGAAAAACTTAAGATAACTCAAATTATACAAAAGTCCAATTGAATTTATGTATTGCTCTTGAGTTGATAAAAAACTCCACACTTGAGACCTAATATACACCTGCAAGCCAAGAGCTGTTTATGTTCGGTTGGGATGTGGGATGGGAGTCATCCCACGCCACCACCGTACTGTTACAGGTTAAATACATCTATACCATCAAATTGCCCGGAATCTGTTGATTGTGTTAAGATTACTTCCCGCAACTATTAATGGTTAAAATGGTAATCAGACTGAGGCAATTAAATATTATTGTCATTCAGCCAAAAAAAATATTTTTTTATATGACTATTCCACTAAAGAAAAAACAAATAACATGTACGCAGATCAGGTACCGTGTACCTTAAGACCCATAGTAGGTGAGAGCTTCTTCAACACATCTTTCTACTCGCACATATACATAAATGACCAGTTTCTTGAGCATATGAAGCAAGAAAACCCTTGATATCCGTTGCAAAACGCCATCTCTTATCCTGCCTTATTAGTTTGTTATCGTCCAAGATCCAATCGATGTAAGAACTTGTACTCCAAAAAAAGCCACCTTTTTAACCTCAGAAGAAAATCGTTCAATACTTGCACAAAAATTGAAGTAAGTTTTTCACCTTTGTTTTTCTTAGGTAGCTAATTTTCGTGTTCATGCTTATGTCTAATGAACCATGCGGTAGTTGAATAGCAAGAAGAAGTAACAATAAATAAGTTTTAGCTAATTTTAACAAGTTATTTAGGTTTTAACTCTTTTCTTTGAAAAAGTCAGATTCTTGAGGGTTTGAGCATAGTAGTTGAAAAGCAGCTAAAGTAAGGGAATAACGAGAAATGGATGAAGTGAAGGAGGAGACGCTGCCACCGGGATTCCGATTTCATCCCACCGATGAAGAGCTCATCACTTATTATCTCTTAAACAAGATCTCAGATTCCAGCTTTACAGGAAGAGCTATTGCTGATGTTGATCTCAATAAATGCGAACCATGGGATCTTCCAGGTACCTGTAACCTCAGATCCTTGTTAACAACTTCAGTTTTTTAGATAAATAAGACATCCGTAACCCCAATAATCATGAAAACATACCCACAACATTCTGAAATCCAGAAATCCAAATCATGACATGATTCCAAATCTCTTTACGGCCACTAGTTGCTAATATAGCCACGAAAACCCTATTTCAAGTTTTTCTACTTAATTGGTTGCTTTCACCATCGATATTCTGCCTTCTTAGTTTGGATATATGTTGATTTTTCCCAACGTACTCGAGAAATTCTCATCTAAAACCTTTACCAAATCTTTAGTTGATCCATTTATTTTTTCTTGGAAAATAGGTAAGGCAAAAATGGGAGAGAAAGAATGGTATTTCTTCAGCCTTCGAGATCGGAAATACCCTACCGGGGTGAGAACAAACCGGGCTACAAACACGGGATACTGGAAGACCACGGGAAAAGACAAGGAAATCTACAACTCTGTCACCACCGAATTGGTTGGGATGAAGAAAACATTGGTTTTCTACAGAGGTAGAGCCCCCAGAGGGGAAAAGACCAACTGGGTAATGCATGAATATCGTATTCATGCAAAATCCTCGTATCGGACAGCCAAGGTATAATCTAACAATATTTTTATGAAATAAGAGGTTCATACATTTTAAACAAAAACATTGACATGTCCCTGCACTTTTCTGCCTTCTACTCTCAAATTGAAACAGTTTTTTTTTGCATATTGTCGCTAGTAATTTGGGGCTGACTCTACTTTTTATTCCTCTCCGTCATTCTTCTTCTTTCTTATTTTGTATATAACTGAAAAATAAATTCGATTCCGGATTTTAACTATTTTAAAGTAAATATGATGCAAAATGGGGATTGATATAAAAGTTTGAGCTTTTTATGCCATTGATCCAGTGCAAAATAGAACAATGAATATCAAGCCTAAAATATTCTAAATAAATAACTAAGAAATTTGTATTAAATGACAAAATATTAATAATTCCATCCAATTTTCTAAGTTTCTCATAAATTTTGAGTTTCTAGAGTTTAAGGCACTGTTTGTTGTGCATTTGGGTATCAAAAACAGAATATGAATCGTTAATTCTATAATTGATATGGGTTTTGTGATTCCACTTTACATTTGGATCCAAAATGAATTTCATATATTAATGAGTTAATCTATTTGAAATTCAACTTACAAATGGGGAATGATAAAGGGTAAAATCTAACATTTGGTATAGTTGTCTCGTGCAAAATGGAAAATTCTTTTCCTAGTATGTCATACATGGTCGCGCTAACCTACAATGAAGTTTCCTTCTCCAGTTTTAGTATTATGTTGATATTTAAGCATACACTAGAGTCTTGTCGAGACATAAATCATGAAACTCTTTTTTTTTATTTATTTTTATTTTTTCGCTCACAGCAATTTGATGGTACCATTCATGAAAATGAAAGCATCAACAAGGACGATAAGCAATTTTGAACCTTCCCATGGAAGTCGAAATTATATTGCTAGATTAAAAGACAAAATTATAATCTTGCTCTAATATGAACTATTTCATCTAAATTCGTAAATACAAAATATTAGATTTTTTATTCAATTACAGTCTTTCCAATAGAAAGCTACAAAAATTGCTAACATTAGGGAACCCACTGTTACGCATTATAAGCTGTGATGTCAACATCATAACAATAAAGTGAAAGCTGTAACGTGAAATTATTGAGTTAAACCCTAATCTCTTCAATCTTACCTCTATTTTCTCCATTTGCTTGGTGGTTATCGGGAGAAAAGTCACAAACTTGCTCTATTTCCCTTTTCTTCAACGTCACTAAAGTTAATGTATTAAAGACATAGGCCACAAGCTAATCTTTATTGTTTTCTAACTTCAACAATGTGATGTTAGAATATCACATAAAATAACATTATTATTTTTACGTGAGTCGGATACATATATTATGAATGATTCTTACAATAACAGCCATGAATTAACCTCATGAACATTATTAGAACTGGAGGGATCTCTATTCACTCAAAGGCTGATCATAGATTTTCTTAGGATGACATTGGTTTGTCAAAGATAGGTTCTAAAATGTGATATTGTATTCATCAGCAGGATGAATGGGTGGTCTGCCGCGTCTTCCAGAAGAGTGCAGGAGGGAAAAAGTACCCATCAAACCATTCGAGGGCAGTCAACGCTTACAATCTTGAAATTGGCCCGAGTGCGCTTTCATCACAAATGATGCAAGCTGATGCCTTTCAAATCCCCATGGGAAGGAACTTTATGAGCCATGCAGAAATGCAAGAGCTTTCCAGGGCCTTTAGAGGTGGCTCAAGTAGCGTGAACTTGCCAATTCCATCCCAAATGAATTATGCAGCAGTAGGTGGCGGAGGGGGTTGCTTTACTATATCAGGATTAAATTTAAATCTTGGTGGAGCAGCCTCGACTCAGCAAATTTTGCGACCAGCACCACCAGCCCCTCCGGCTTTGAATCAACAAGATGTTACTTCTTCCATGTTGACTAATAATGTCATACCACATGACAGTGGCTATGGAGCGGCGGAGATCAATAATGCAAATGCAATGAGCAACAGGTTTGTGGCCATGGACCATTGCGCTGATTTGGAGAATTACTGGCCTACATATTGATGCGGACCGGCTGATTAATCACTCAAGTTTATTTGAATTGTTTGTGACCATGGCGAAATTTGCTGATTTGGATAATTACAGGCCTACATATTGACGAGGACTACAAGATTTGAAGAGTGATTGATCAGTCAAGTTTATTTGAATTTCGCATAAAGTTGGCATAACTTTCTAAACAGATTCTGTTATGTAATAGTTTCAATAAATCAAGGTTTCTAAGGGCCATGGAGTTTCAAAGTTGTACTTCTTGGCAGTTGTCTAGAATAGACTCTTTTTTAAGTTGGAAGTTGTCTTAATAGGTGCAAGCTCTGTTGTTTTTGCTCAGTTTTAGTGTTTGAAGGAGATAGCAAACTTTTCTTTAGATGTGCCTTCAATTAAACATGAAATAGTATTCTTATTTTAAAAGTTATTTCTTTTATACCCGATAAAATGCTTGAGAACGGAACGTCAAAAATAGATTCCTCTTTGGAGACGTGGGCGGATAAGAGAGTTATATTGTAGCCAAGCGACAGTTTTCGTTTATTCATTCGTGCTCATAATTTTTGAACAAGTAGAGGTGAAGTTGTAGAGCCTACATTGATTCAAGATAGTCTTTTGATTATTCGCTACGATTTTCTCACTGAAATACAAAGATTCATCTAACTGCTAGCTGAAATATTAAAGGCACTTGGAATAGTCAAGTAACTTATCAGCAAATTATTCAACTTATCAAAGGCACTTGGAATAGGCAAACTAACTTATCAGCAAATATTCAGCTGATCAGAGTCCCAGGGAATTGCAAAATTTTATCACAACTTCGCCATATCCAACTGCAAAAATGTGAAAGGTATTACGATGGTGAAATGGATTTTTGGCTTTGGGAACGGCTGATTCATTATTGCAAAGCGTCATACTGGCTTCCTTTTGCTTCTCAACATTAATGTTTTCAGGATTTAGTTTTTTTTTTTTTTTGGCAAAACCTGTACACGGGGAGGGTCACTATCCCTAAATTTTATTAATATAAAAATAAAATAAAAATGAAAGGGACATGAACCTTACCTCAAATAGTACAAGGAGAAAATGACTAAAGTAAAAAAGGAATATTATTCCTATTACAAGTTAATCTGAGCTAATTCTATGGAAAGAAGGAAATGCTAATTTATCCAGTCTAAAAAGACCTCTAGCTTGCCTTGGAAGATCATCCAATTGAGTGCAGACTTTATTTCCATCATGCAAAATCCCAACATTAGACAATGCATCAGCTACTTGATTAGCTTCACAAAAACAGTGTTGCAATTGCAAAAAATGGCATTCTAACTGAATAATCTACTTGACTGCCCTGCAAATAGACCGCAGGCACTGATATTGTCACTTGAGAATTTGAATCAAAACCTGAGAATCACTTTCAACAATAAACAGTGAACAACCATAATTCAAGGCAACATTTAAGACCAAACAAAAGAGCTCTAGCCTCTGCCTTCATACTATTAGCCTCCCCAAGATTTATGGCAAAAGCTAATTTAATATCTTCATTGGCATCCCCGAGAACTCCTCCACCTCTTGCACCTCCTGACATGCCCTTCGAGAGCCATCAATATTAAGCTTCAGCTTCCCATGACTCGGTCTCAACCATCTAATCTGCTTATATCTACTGACTTTTTTGACTTCAATTAAATGATCATAAAAAACTCTCCAGGCGTCACCCAAAACCCTCATACCTAGAAATTGAATGACAAGTAATTGCTGAAGTTACTTGAGCACATCAACACAAATTACCTCTTTTTGCACAATCATGCCTTCAAAAATCACCTTATTTCTAGCCTTCCACAAATGCCAACAAATTAATAGTGGAACCACTCTATGAACAAACTCCAGGAATTTATTTGAACTTCCTAACCACCACCATGCAATAATAGACCCCTGCACTGAAGATCCTATATACCTGATCCCCACAACATTTCCAAATATGACTTCCACACCATTGTGTAATCTCCTCTTCACAAAAAACATGATCTAGTGTTTTTGCATTAGGATTATTACAACAAAAACATTTAGAAGTAATAAAGAAGCCAAACTTAACCAATGTAGAATCAAGTGGACGACAATCCCTTAATAATCGAAGAACAAAGAAGGAAATTTTGAGAGGAATTCCTGAGTGCCAAATTTTTGAGAAAACAAGAGAATGAGTTGAAGGACATTGCACAATCTTAAAAGCTAACCTGAGGGAATATTCACCTAATTGAGTTGGCTACCAAATCATTCTGTCTGGAATCTGACCTTTAGAGGTAGGAACTCCCTGTATCATATTGACCACATCTCCTGGAACCCATTGCACCAATTTATCCAAATCCCAACTCCTATCCCTACCAAAAAACCTAACTTTATGATCAGAAACATTAATCAATCTGGAAGACAAAGGACCCAAATCAAGCCAGTTATCAAACCAGAAATTTACATCTTTACACTGAACAATCCAATCCATATGTAACTCAACTTGATCCCTCACCTTTATCATCCACCTCCAGATACCTGATGCATTCTAGGAAACCTCTACCATGCACGGATGATTCCTTTTCTAATACTTGGCTCGCATGAAGTTTGGCCATAAATAACAATTCTAATGAAATCTCCACCACAACTTAAAAGAGAAAGCTGCATGAACATCAATAAGAGATATGAACCCAACCCCTCCTTCCTCCTTTGAAACACATAAATCACTCCATTTAATCCAATGATGTTTATATCCACCCTCCATTTCACCCCAAAGGAAGTTTGCAAAAACTCTCTCCAAAGTAGTAAGAATTGAAATTGGAGGGGATGTAGCCATGAGCAGGTAAATTGTCATAGATGATAGGACATGTTTAATCAATACCAATTTAACTAAGATTGCACCTTGTTCAAAACCGAAGTACATATTTCTTCATAGAAATGTTTTCTCCTTGTGCCAATAAATAAAGGATAGCTTAGATACTTGATCAGGAATTCTATTGAAGTGAACCCAGTTATTTGCTGAATAACTCTCTTTCTTGACAAATGCAACCTAGGATGAACCATGAAACAACTCTTTTGCACATTCACCTTCTGGCCAGAAATATTTTGGTATCTGTGGAGCACATCCATTACCAATCGTAATGAAGAAGACATACCACTAGAAAAAATAATAATATCATCCGCATACCGCAGATGGTTCACCCTTTGGCATCCTCTAGGAACTCTGAATGCATGAAATCCAGAATGATCTAGCAACTAGTTCAAGAGCCAAGACAACACTTCAGCTCCAAGAACAAATAAAGTAGGAGAGAGAGTATCACATTGTCTAATACCCCTTGCCCCTTCAAGAAACCACATGGAGTGCCATTGATAATGATTGAGAACCAAGGACTCGAAATCAACCTCCATATCATATCAATCTAGCATTCTCCAAACCCGAAGCACCTTAGCACTTTAATTAGAAAAAACCAGCTAGCCCTATCATAAGCCTTCTCCATATCAAGCTTAATAGAAACATTCCTACCTATATTAGGCTTCTCCATCCCAGCAAGAATCTCCTAAGCCAACAAATAATTATCTGAAATCAACCTGCCTCTAACGAAATCTCTCTAATTCATTGAAATAATATTAGGTAGAACCAATGCCAATCTATCCGCCATCAACCTAGAAAGAATTTTATTGAAGAAATTACACAGGCTGATTGGCCTGAATTGTGAAAAATTCCTTAGGTTTTTAACCTTCAGAATCAACACAATCAAAGCAAAAGTAACAAATTTAGGCAGTTCGTCTCCACAGAAAAAACTTACCACTGCCCTATGCACATGCTCATCAACAATCTCCCATGTAGTCATAAAAAACTTCCCAATATATCCATCTGGTCAAGCTGCACTCTAACCATCCATGTTAAACACCTCTTTTTTAACCTCCTCTAAAGATGGAATTTCCTCTAATACCTCATTCTATTGATCAGAAACCATATGTGGAATAATACCATCCCAATCATCCACCAAAGCATCATCACCTACACCATAAAAAGAGAAAATACCTTTCTGCCTCAGCTGCAATATCCTCCTCCTCTAAAAGCCATGACCCGTTCTCATCTTGAATTATATGAATTACTGAGCAAACTCTACGATGTTTCACCACTGAATGGAAACACTTGGTATTTTTAACCCTAGCTTTTTGCTTCCAGAAAGATTCTTCCACAGCTAAAGCTCTCCTCAACCTAGCATTGGTAGCACTCAAATGTTCCTGATTATCATCATTACTTTCTTATTGAAGAGTGAGTTCTGCCTAAGCTAAATTCTCTTCAGCCAACTTGACCTCCATGTGAATATTACCAAAACTATCTTTATTCCATTCCTGAATCTTTTGCTTTAACCTTTTTTTATTTTTAAACAAACTAGTCAAATTGGAGAAGCAAAACATTGTTGCTACCAAGATTCCTGTTACCATATCCAAAAAAACTCGGAGCCGTCACCCAAGCATTAATAAAACCTTAGAGGACGAGGCTTATTATCTAGCCTAGTTGTAGCTGATAGTAATAAAGGGGAATGATCTAAAGGATCTCTAGACAAATGTACCACCGAAACATCTAGGCCCACATCAACACAGTCAGCATTCACCAGAAGATGATCTAACCTCTTCTAGATCTTGGCCCTCCCATACCGATTGTTTACACCATGTGAAAGATGATCCAGAAAAACCAGCACCATACATGCCAGCCGTACTCATAAAATTATTGAAATCCACAGAAAAAATTGAAAAGGCCTCCCACCTCTTTTCTCAGTTGAATCCACAGCAAAATTGAAGTCCCCACAAATTAACCACGGACCCTGAGTTGGCTTATCAACTAATAATGCGTGCCATAATTCCCTCCTATCTTCATTATTGCATGCCGCATGAACAAAAGAAAAAACAAATGGAACCAAGAACCAATCGTGTTGAACAAGAAATAAGGAGTGCTGCCCACCCTCTCCTACAATAGAGCATATGAAAGAACTGTCATAGAAAATCCATATAGATGTAGTATCATTGCTGTAAACATGATCAAATTGAAGAAGTAACCTAAATAAATCAGCTTGTGACGAATGGATACGCATTTCACAAAGACAAAAATTGAATTTTATGTTTTTTAACAAGCCTTCTTACTCTCCTAAAATGAGAGGGCTTAGTTATCCCTTTAATGTTCCAACAAAGTGAATTAATCATTAGATAAGACTTGGAAAAAATTACTTAAATTTTTTGTTGCTGACCGAATTTGTCTATCCGAGACATTGACAAAGCGCAAGCTTTTCTTTCTCACGTTAACTTCCTGAAACAAATCATCCTTTACACCAATTTCTCTTTCAATTGAAGCATCACAGCTCACCCCCAAACCAGCTAGCCCTCTAGGAGATAAATTCCCTACCAAAACAATGTCTCCAACTACTGCAACAGGATCAACAGTAGTACCCCCATGTTGCATGTTGTCACCAGGTGCAGGTATAGCCATTGCAGGTATATCCACTGCATGTTGCATGTTGTCACTAGGTTCTGAGTCTTCCACTGGTTCTAATGCAGTCATAGTCGCACCACCATTTGCCTCATGAACTTGATCAGAATTCAAATGCTCCTCGGCAACATGAGAAACAGCAAGTGACTAGTCTAGGAAAGTCACAATTGTCTGCACCATAGCATCAGAAATTTTTAAAGCCTTCACCAAATCATCTTGAAGAATGCCACTATCAACTTCTTTCTATATTTGGACCTTCTCAGCCTATACTCTTCCAGGCAATAGTTCTTAAATTTCTGCAGGTGTTACTCCTGCGTAAGCCATTGCAGCCCCATGCTTCTACACCAAAACCACAGACGAAGCCTCTTTCTGTTCAAAATTCCCCACATTGACCACCAACTTGTTTCATTCTTCACTCACAACCACCTATTGTTGATTTTTCTATTGATTATTCCCACCAAAAACTACCTCATTTCCTTCCCTTTGAGGCTTTTCCTTTTCTTTTGTGGGCAGTATAAACCATTTCTCAGAATTTCTTTGACAAGATTGTTGATCATGGCCCAAATGCCAGCAAAATGAGCAATACTTGTGTAGATTTTCTTATTCAATGGATTGCCAAAACCCTTCCACCGAATCCTCTATGCCAAGCCAAACTTTCGAAGGTAAGTCTTGCAATAGGTTAACCTCAACGCAAATGCGAGCCACACTTGGCTAAGTAAGATTCATAGTTGGAGCATCAATCAATAATGGTCTTCCAAAAACACATACAATTGAGAATAAAGAATGCTTGTCAAAAAAATGCAATGGTGACCCAGGAAGAGAGAACCATACAAGAACAAGCATTATTCTCTATTAACATTAAAGGTAAGAGTCCATTTAAAGACTCACATTTGAAACTTTTCCTCGAACCACAGGCCCCTTGCCTAAAGACGATGGAAATTAGCTTTTGATGAACAACGAATCAGTGCGTGTCTTGCATCCATGTGACCCACTTGAGATCAGTTTTTCAAGTCCAGTAGCAAGATAAATTTCCTTATGTCCTCCAGTTTAGGCCGGCCATGTGAAAATTTCCCAATCAATGCAAGATTCAATGGTGAAGAAAGCTTCTGAATATCAGTCGTGAAGAAGAAAATAGTGGAGCACCTCTGTGAGTAAGGGACTCTTCAACTGAATCAGAGATGGAGATGGAGCATGGAGCATGGAATAGCTGAGCAAATGATTTTTGTTTTACCATTACCTTCTGCAGAGGATCCATCACTCCAGGTACTTGAACAGTTGGAGTTGTACCACCTGGAAGCAACAGACCGCTGGATATTTAACAAACTTTCAAATTCAAATGGACGTTCTATTAGAATTAGAGATGGAAAATGGGTGAGATAGGTGGGACTTCATTGGAACTGTGAAATATGGGCAATACTCGAACAATCCCATATTTGTTATGGGATTAATATGGGAGGGACTAAAATTGACTGGTCCCATTTTGATACCGTCAAAAACCTAATAAATCCCATTTTATTAATTTTCTAAACTATTTTTCCTTACTAATCAATTTCTTTTTTGTATTATTTAGTTTTTTTAGTTTTATATCATTTATTTTTTTAGTTTATGAACCACAATTATTTTCTATCTTTTTTGGTTTTTATATTACTCTTTTCTAGATATCATTTATTAATGTTTTTTAATCTTTCAATTATAGTCTATAGTTTTCTAATGATTACATGTAAAGAAGATATATTGAAGATGTGTAAAGATTTAATTATCTACTCCTAAAAAAATCAATTTGGATATTGTTTTATTAAAACTCATAATACTAAAATCCATTACTGAAGTAAAGAAGCAAATTAAAAATTAAAATAAATTAACATGTCACTCGTTCGTGGACATTACAAACTAAGATAAAACCGAGAATGTGAAGTCTAGTTTCCCCGAGAATAAGGTTGAACTGAAATTAAGGCACTCAACATATGAAATTAACAGAATTTTTTTAATACAAAGATCAGTTTAACCATACAGAGTTGATGTCAAGAGGTAAAATTTAACATAGTATTCATAGGAGAAATAGATCAATTGAAAGGGCTAAAATAAAACAGCTAAGAAAGGAGAAATAAAATTACAACCTGCCTATGATTATATCAAGGACGCCAACAACCACAGTATTCCACTGTCATTGAAAAAAATGTTAAAAACTAGTAAAACAAAGAAAGGATGAAAGATGCTTTGTTAATACAGCTTAAAATAAAAGATTCTTTCAATAGAGGGTGTAGAAGAGGTGAACCTAATCAAGTACAAATTCTTTCAATGTTTGTTTATATTTGGGAATGGGAGATCCAATCAATTCCCAATCATACCCATATTCAAATGGGTATAATCCCAAATAAATCCAATCCTTTATTATTGATATCTTGCCTGCCCAAATTAAATATGGGCACCGAATTCCAATGGGTCTTGGGACTCATTAACAATGCTAGCTAGACTATATTCAGCTTCAGTAGAACATTGTACCATATTTTGTTGCTTCTTTGATGATGAGGGAAGTACTCAAAAATCGATTGAAAGACATTCACTTGTGGTTTTATTATTATCATTAAGCAGCCACACCAATTACTATTGAATAATTGAAAAAATTTGGAACGATTCCCTTACGAAAGTTTTTCCACACCTGGATGTGTCTCAACACTCTCCTTGCTACCCCTTGTACTGTATGCTCAAAAGCCAAATTGGTTTGGGATTATATTTTAACTTTTTTCATACTATTAATAAATATGACATTTTTGTATTCTTTATTATTTGTTGTTTATTGTTTTAGTATATAATTCATAAACTTCATAGAATACTAACTCTGCATACTAAAACTGTTATAACCATAATATTCTTAGTATACATAAGTTGTATTCTTGAATGTCCCTAATCCTAGTATATAAAATAGTAAACATTGCTAATACCAATGCACTAACACATTGCTTGTCTCTGCATACTGAAAGCAATAGTTGATCTCGTCAACTATAGTAATTAAAGCGATATCTATATTGAAATATGCATGCTTGTTGTTAAACGAGTTTGATATGGACAAAAAATTAGTGCCAATGCTTTTCTAAGTTCTTTGTGGCAATGATGTAAGTGATTAGTGTTGCTCAGGCTAGATTGCCACATAAAAAAAAAAAAGGAGCCATCAAGGCAGTTTTTTGGCTGATAGTGGCAGTTACCACTATTTGGCAAAAAATGCCACTATTTAATGGCCTTAAAATTGTAAAATTCATTCTAAAATGTCCTTAATAGATCTAGGATCATTCTTGAAGATTTTTGGAATTCCTAAATCTAATTTGGTGACATGGTGTAGATTAGGTATAACAATATGAACAAATACACACAAATCAAATAATAAAAAACCTAATCTGCCAACTATACTGCAAGGGCACAGGTCTATTGTAGTACTTGGAGTATTAGGTGTCGAATCCTATGAGGAATCAAATATGTACAACTACTAAGGCTTTATCACAAATAAGGTGAGAATGATATGGAGTCCCTTCAATAAAATAGGTAAACGATTGAAAACTTTTGTTGAATTCAATGCAAAAAATCCTAAACAAATAATCCACTAATGAATCATGCATGATTTACTTGCTAAGTGTACCTTGCTTTGTTTAGAATCCAAGTCCATATGTATCATAACTAGATCTCTCTATGAAATGACAAGATTTCAACTATTCTCATGATAAATTCTTATGAAAACACGAATTGCATTGATTCACTTAAGCAACCATTATTCTCATATGATTCACTTTAACATTACTTGTTCATTTCCCATTGTTACGTGCATTTCTCAATGTCAAGTAGCAACTAAAATGACTTGTTTAAGTTGGCCATGCAAAAACAAGTATTAAAACTTGAACAAGTAAACAAACAAATGCAAGCTTAGCAAGTTTTGAGACTTTAAGTCATGCTTTTGGATTCATTAGCTTCATCTATATTCTAGATGAAGCCTTTAGTGAATCACGACTAGCGAAACAACTAAAAGTTCAATATCAAAGCAAGAATTCATATCAAAAAACGAAAGTAAAGGAGAAAGAGTTAAGAATTGTTCAACCAAAGTTGTAACAAACTTCTCTTCTTATTCAGCTTCAAAAGTTGAACTTACAAAGCTCTCTTGCAATGTTCCTCACTATTCTATTGAAGGATGAAGAGAATTCTACTAATTCTCTACCAAGACTAGTATAAAACTAAACTAACAACTATTTTCTACTAATAAAAGTTCTTCTTAATGCTTTACAAATGACTTCTATTTATAGACAAATGTTTTCCAAGTCATTTTCTAACTTGCATGGGCCATTAATGCATATAAATGATGAACATTTGCATCGAGATTCCAAATGGACATAAAAGTCTTCAAATGTGTGGTCAAAGGAATCTCTAGCTACAAAAACCTTTATCTCCTTCTGATAAGTTTGAAAATCTAGCTGGAAATGGATGTAAGTTGCAAACCCTAGATTCTATTGGCCGACCTTGATCTGCAGGTGCCGTTCGCGGGTTAGCTAACCTACGAATCACTAATTGTGATCCCCACTTGGTTTTTTTGCTTTTGTTGACCTGGAATCCACGTGGGCAAACTTTTTTTGTGCATTTCCACCTATTTTTGGTGTAGAATTGGGTTTTCCAATTATTTGCACAATTTATTTTTCAAGTGTTTCTCTAAGGAATTCATCAACCTACTCCTTTGAATCATCTTTCATTTTGATTCACCCTAAATCCAATTGATCCAAATTGAGTTTAGGTATGATGATCCTACAAAATTATACACAAATTGTGCATTAATTTGCTCAAAGTAACCAAATTAGCAAAAAAAATTTCAATTTTGTGCTAAAACCCTAATTCTAGAAAAGTTAGAAAATGAGTCATTTGTAGCCAAAATTACTTATAATACTACCAAAATAAAACCAAAAATATATAATAAAACATACAATAATATTAGTCAATTTATTACTTATCATTTGATAAGGTTTTTTGCATATAAAAAATTGACAGTTTGGCTTCCTTGGTTGACTGGGTCTCTAGATCGATTTGGAAACTATACCCATTTTTAATGTTATTGGGTAAGGAGATTTTTTTTAGCTAATATATAATCTCAGTACAAGTTATGATTATTTAAATTTTTATTTAATTGAAATTTTCTATAAAAAAAAATTTGTGGAAGCAACTTTGCAAGTTTAAGTGTTTGAAACTGAAAAGTAGGCTTGGAATCCCTAATAAACGTTCATATTAATTTGAGTTTGATAAAAATTTGAAAATTTTGTGTAAATCAATAAATATTTTCTCTATATCAATATGATTAATATTTAGAAAATATTTTTCCAAATTAGTAACTATGATAGCTACCTAATCAAAAATATATTTGGCTTAATGAATTCTGTTAAGTTCAAGATAATAAGATGGGATCCTAATATGCTGCAAATCTCCAATGAATTCTCAAATTAATATTGAGGATTGTTGACTTAAAGTAAGTGGGGACAGACCAAAAATAACTAAGTCATTGTTTTTGTGTTTTTTATAACAAGAGAAATAAAAACTTACACCATATTTACATTTATTATAGAATTGCTAGTAATGTGAATTTATGTCCTATCCTTAACGGCTACAAACTCAAACTCAAAATCACTGCCATTAATCTGTTCGACAGGCATCGCAACTTGTGAATTGTCCTCAAGCACGAAAAAATTGGATATGCCTCTGATAAACCTGTCCTACCCATCGTAGGTGTTGGTGCAACTCAGAAAGTTATTTTTTGCATATTGGATACACTAAGAGTACAGTGATAATGCTGCCTATATCATCTTGGCCTCTATGATCCTTGAGCTAAAGAAATAGCATGAAATGATGGATGCTCTTTTCATGATTGTGCATCTAAAAAAGTTATTAGATCCACAAGCAAAAAAGTTATTTTATGCACAAGCAAGGATTGAAAATACTAGACCTCTAAAAAGTTATTTTAGAGCAAGATGGTAGAGGGATCTTCAGTACCTGCTCATTGAAGATGATTGCTAGAAATTTAAATTTGACCCAATTAGAGTACGTGCAAAACAATTAATCAAGTTGACAGTCTTTGAATTAGGTCAATAAAAGAACAGCTTAAGGGCTACTACCTATCAAATTAAGTCACCTAATTCCCCATAACTGCAAGAATACAGATCATACAGTAGTGCAGGGAATAGGATCGATCCCAGAGGGAACGGTCAAGAAATACTAGATTTCTTCAAACTCTTCTATTATCTAAGCAACACACCAGAGTGAATTAATCTAAAGGAGACTAAGGATTACCTACAACGAAATAGCAATATCTAAGAAGAGCATGGGAAATGAATGCCTAGGATATATAATCATTTTATGACCTAGGTTGTTATCGATTAACCGCCTTTATGCCCTCTCAATTACCTTGTTTAGAGTCCAATCCCAATTTATCTAATTTTCACTCTCATGACAAACTAGTAATTACCAACTTATTAATCCTTTTCTACTCTCATGGTAAAGCGATTAATATTGGTTCATTTTACCTTATGGAATCGCTATTGACTCATCTAGGAATACCACTACTCTCATGTTGAAATGTTACCTAAAGCTTCACTTGTACCATTTCTACTACCATTATCAACTCTCATTGCATAGAGATAATTTTGATGGTTATAATAGTTGGCCATTCCAATTACAACCCAAGTTAACCCAAGAAAGCGAATAAACAAGGCAATTTTGGCATAAAGTTCAGTCAATCAAACAATCATGTAATCATAAAAATCATCTAAGCCCTAGACAAGAACAATTAAGGAACACATAACTATGTCAACTAAAGATGCAATCTTCATTTCAAGAGACATGATTAATCAATAAGACAAAGAGAAATTGAGAAGGAAACTAATTGATTGTTGAAGAACATCAAAAGTTGCTAGCACAAATCTCCTTTGTTCCTCCACACTCCTATCTCCTCTTACTATTGTCTACTATGGCATAAGAGAGAGAAAAACAAAATCTAGAGAGTAAAACTATGAAAAACTACGGAATGCCTAAAAATTATAGCGTTTTTTCTTGTCCTAGACTACTCTTCAGAAAAGAAGAAGTTGAGTTGTAGTGGAAGTCTTCAAAAATGGAAAATCCTTGATTTTTCTCGGTCCAGTCTATAGTAAAATAGAAAATTCATCTTATCTATGACACATATCCACGACCAGATACTATCGCGAATACCCCTTCTTGTGATACTTGATTTTCGTGGCCGAGAAAATACCTGTGATGCGCACGTAGATATCGTCGCTAGTAGAGCTTTTCTTCTGCTTTCACGAATTTCTACACAACTTATCCTCCCTTCTTCAGTCATCCTTCACCATCATCCATGTTGTTGCTAGTTGGACTCCTTTGGTGCTCCAAAGCTAATCAAATTTGCAATTTATATCAAAAGTAAAGAAAAACTATAAATATCAACTCAACTAAAATAAAGGAAAAATCAATCAAATATTTAACCTAATCTGCTACAAACTACTCCTAACAACCTAAACAAATACCTAAATATTACTCCAATTTTTTACTTATCAAGTTCCCCCACACTTAAGTCTTTGCTTGTTCTCAAGAAATAAGCTCTCAAAACAAAGACTTAACAAAGATTAAAAAAAAAAACTATTAATCACGTCAATACCCAGTGTATTCAAGTCATAACACCAATTAATCAACTCCAAATACTCATGATACCAAATAAAGAAAGAGCCACTAACCCAAAATCGTGTCTATCTAATTTTATCTACCACCTCCACTCGAACTTCATAAGCTATAAAATAACAATTGACAAATAATTTCATCTGTTCATAGCTTTTGACTTTCAGAAGTTAGGATTTATTCAACCCTAACTACAAAGAAGATTAGGTTTTTCCCCACTCTGATGATATAGCTTTTGAAGCGAGTGTTCACATTTGTTAATGCAAACCCTTGGTTACTCAGCATTTCATCGTTGTAGGTTGTTATGCATACTCATAGTATCAACACCTTTTTATGTGAATGTTGACATTTGTTAATGCCAACCCCTGGTTACTCAATACCAATAGTAGTGGAGTAGCCCCTAAGTCCTCTTATTCTACTACTATTTTTACTTCTACGACTCCCTTTTTTTATCTTTTTTTTTTTTGCTATTTTTTAAAACATCTGAACAAAGAGAAAATCCCCCTTATTCTTTAAGTCTACTAATAATAAACAAACTAAATGACTTATCAATCGTGCTAAACTTATTCTCATGGCACCTCGTAGAGGTGATAAATATTACACATTGTATGTCCAATTCAACACAATTCTAGCGTCACCCAACTCTACTCAGTGTCACTTTCTGTAAATTCAATTACCTAATTTATAAGCAAACATACCAGGTATTAGGAATTCACTACCCACTATCAATATAATATTGGTATAGTACCTACTCATATAAACATTTGTTGCATATCCTAAAAGCTACCCTCCGACACTTAGGTGACACAGTGTCCCCGATGTGCAAGAAAAGAAACATAAAGGAAGAAAATTAAATAGCAAATAACTAAAAATAACACTTCACTTATGAATACGTAGGAGGTCTACTGAAGTAGGTGCCTCAACCAGCTTTACCCATAACAAAAACCAGAAAGTGAGTACTAAGTACAGTACCAGAATAATTCACAATCTACGTACCAAAATAACTAAAATGAGACTAGAAAAAGAAAGAAAAACTAAGATAATGAAACTGGTCAAGTGCTTAAATCGGTGGTGGGATGTCATCTCCCAAACCACCACCCATGTCATCTCCAGCTGCACTCGGTCCAGCTCCCTCTCCACCTGGATGCATCAACTATAAAATCTGCTGTAGGGATGCTTCCATGTCTGCCATCCTCATGTCCATCCCATGCATCCATGTCTGGACACCCTGCAGCTGTGTATCCATCGAATGCATCCAAGTCTGCATAGACTGGAAAGGAACTTCCAGTCTCCAAGTAGTTAAATCCTCTCTCAATGCATCCACATAAGCGATAGGTTGCTGTCCGGATGTTGATCCTGATACAGCCTTCTCAACTTGGGATGGCTGATAATCATCAAAAGTATGATGCTCATCTACCTAGCGAGACTAAAATGTCTGATTACACAATCATTCATCTTAATAGTCTTTAGTGTAGCTAGTGTGACAATAACATTGGGGTCAATGGGCAGTCTCTGCACTCCATCCACCGAGACATCTACCTTCTTGAAAATCCAGGAGAGAAATCTCGGGAAACCAAATCACGTGCTAGTGGTCTTAGCGCTCACCATTGTCCCCATATAGCTGATTATCATACTGGGAAGTGAGGTAGGAATGGGCATAGAACCATTTACCAGCTCCTTCAAAAAGTACAAATCACTATTGCAAAGTTCATTTTTACTGCTCTACTTTGGCTTCACATTCTAAGCCAAAATATAGGAGGTGATATGTAGTTGACCCTTCTTGAACTTTTGTGCTCTATACACTATTCTCCTATCTTGCCTCGACGTCTCCCCTTTTACCCTAAGTCTAGCTGCTGCCTCATCAGGGTTCCAATCCTCGGGGAGCTCAAATTTTCTACTCCCTTCCATATTTGGTCCATTATCTGGACACCCAAGAAGTTGAGATAGACTCTCCCTAATAATTTGCACTACCTGCTTTCGGACTGTAGAACTAATGAACCTCCCACTCTGCTTTTGTTTGTCAAGGACATTGGCATAAAACTCCTTGACTAGGCTGGAGTAATAATAGCAAGGAAGTCGTAGAATGGAGTCCCACCCCAACTGAGCAAATAATGCTATCATTTGAAAGTAATCATCCATTTCTTATGAGATTGACTTCTCCTTAATTATGTCTTTATGCTGTCGTGCTGCATACCATTGATGATTGTCCACAGAAGTGAATCTGGTGGCATCAAATTAGGGTGGAGGTACATCTTTGCCCTGGGGCCTGCCTGAAGAAGAAGCATGAGATCTCTTACCAGATCTAGAAGGCGAAACCATACTTGCAAAGGTTCAATGCTAAACACAACTATGAATATCAGGTAAGACACAGTGTAAAGAAATCAAAAGCCATTCCATGTAGATTCAACTCAAGCATGAAGGCATAAAAATCATGTAGGTCAACAACTTTCAAGCAGTCCCATAAAAGTATTTCAAATTCATTCACTAAATGATTCAAATTCAAACCAAGAAAATTGAAATAACCATTCAAGCAGTCCCATAAAAGTATTTCAAATTCATTCACTAAACGATTCAAATTCAAACCAAAAAAATTGAAATAACCAATGTAACTACAAACCCCAAAATCACAAAATCTCCATATTGCTGCCAATTAGCATGAAGAATAACCAAATACAGCCAATTAAATCCTAGGAAAACATAAGCATGGGAGTTAGTCTATACTTGACAAAGCCAAAGTATAAAACAACTACATTGATGCCATATATCATAGATTGCAAGAAAAATTCAAGCTATGTTGGTCTATTCTCAACCTATCTCCATCAATTATAAACAAATAAACCCAAACAATAAAACCAACTAAGCCTAAATTCAAAGAGAACACAATAAATTTAGAACTCCAAATTTCACAAAATAAGAAAAAATTAACACAATAAACTACAAGCACCAAAAACACAAGAAAAATATAATAAATATACCAAAAACAAACTCTAACACTATAAAGAACAATAAAAATGAAAGGAAAAAGAAGAAAAACCATACCTAGAACAGATGGGAGATGTTACCCAAAAAACCCACAAAAAGCACTCCAAATGATAAAAATTTCAATTATTGCGCCTTGGGTATGCAAAAGAGACGAGCATTAAGGTGTTTGGGCGGTAGAATTTAGTAGGATTTGTGGAAGATGAAGTTAGGTTTCGTAATAGAGAAGGAGGGAATTAAGAAAGTTTACAAAAAAATTGGGAAAAACTGCCTTAAATTTGCGTTTCCTAACAGTACCCACGACAATCGCGAAAACGCCAAACCTTCGGCTCATGAGCGAAGTGTTTCTGTGACAATTCCTGTGGACAAGTACTGTCGCGGGAACAATTTCCCCTTTGTAATTGCAGCAGTTTATAGTGTCGCGGGAAGGCCAAAGCTTCGGTATCCTACCCACAACGGTTCCCGCGGATGGGTACTATCACTGGAAGGCCTAATTTTAGTATCTGTGACAAGGTAAGCTTATCACGGATACCAAAAGGTTTATGGATTGTATCCGCGAAGTGTTCCTGCAAACGGGTACTGTCATGGATAAGTTATTGTATTGCCTTCCACGAAGCGTTTCTCTTAACGCAGAAAGAAAAAAGTTACTAGAATGGTACCCTGATGGTTCTCGTGCGGGAACATGTCGCGAGTACACAAAACTTTCTATCCATGATGATTATTTCACACAAAAAAATTTCCAAAGTTTTCCAAACTTGTGTACAATTTAAACCACACGTAAAATGACCTACTAAAGATATACCCCATTCCGTTGGTTTTGCATTTCACTCAATACACAAAGAACACATAAGAAACATAAATTTAGTCAATAAAAACCAAAATATAATACTCAATCCAGCAAGAAAACAAATGAAATCAACTAAAATTTTGTTAGGTTGCCTTTCAACCAACGCTTTAGTTAAACTCTAAAGCTAGACTCCACTTATACTCTCAAAAATGGGTAGGATTACCTAGAGAGATTTCCTCTCCTCTAGGCAAAAATTCACTAGCTAGAAATATTTTGAGCTGCTGCCCATCCACCTTGAATGGTTCTCCTTTGTCAAATTTAATTTCAACAGTCCCATAAGGAAAAACTTTAGTGACCTCATAAGGTCCCGACCATCTTGGCTTAAGCTTTTTCAGAAACTGTTTGAGGTGCGAATTGAACAATAAAACTTTTTGACCAACCTCAAACCGTTTGTGAGAAATATGCTTATCATGCCAAGCCTTGGTCTTTTCCTTATAGAGTTTACTACTGTCATAAGCATTCAATGTTTACTACTCTCATAAGCATTAAATCTAATTTCTTTCAATTCACTCAACTCTAGACGTCATTTATTACCTGCAGAAGCTAGATCTAAATTAATTGCTTTTACAGCCCAATAAGCTCGATGATCTAATTCTACAGGTAAATGACATCTCTTCTCCTGTATCAACTGGTAAGGAGATATTCCTAAAGGTGTCTTAAAGGTAGTCCTATATGCCTCGAGTTTAATAGCCCAATCATTCCTAGACTTATTCATAGTTTTCTCTAGGATGAGTTTTAACTCTCTATTTGCCAATTCAGCTTGCCTATTCGCTTGGGGATGATAAGGCAGGAACATTCTAAGCTTGCAACCATATTTGAGTAATAAGACTTCAAATTGCTTATTATTAAAATGCTTGCCTTCATCGCTCACTATGGCTCTAAGGACCCCAAATCTACTAAATATGTTTTTCTTCACAAACTTAAGTACTACCTTAGTATTATTTGTGGGTATATCTAAAGCTTCTACCCATTTAGACAAATAATCAATAGCTACTAAGATGTACTTATGGATGTGAGGTGATGGAAAAGGTCCTATAAAATCTATACCCTAAACATTAAATATTCAACCTCTAACACGAGAGTTTGTGACATTTCACTTCTCCTAGAAATGTTCCCTGTCCTCCGACACTAATTACAACTTAAAACAAAATTCCTAGCATCCCTATGCATAGTGGGCCAAAAGAACCCTGGTTGACATACCTTTGCTATTGTCTTGAATGTGCTAAAATGACCCCCAGTTTCTAAACCATGACAATGCAAGAGAATACTATAAATTTCATCCTCAGACGCACACCCCATAATCATCCCATCAGCACAATACTTGTAAAGAAGAGGTTCTTCCCAAAAGAAACTCCTCATGTCAGATAAGAACTTCTTCTTTTGATTATACCCCATATCTTTGGGAATTATGCCACTGATCATATAACCAGCTAGGTCAGCGTACCAAGGGGAATTCCTTGTTGCTAACACATATTCATCGAGGAAATTCTCTTAAATAGGAAATTAATCATTGTTAGGAATATATTCCAATCTAGACAAGTGGTCGGCTACAATATTTTTCAACCCTTTTTTATCCATAATTTCAACATCAAATTCTTATAACAAGAGAATTCATCTTATTAACCTTTGTTTAGCTTCTTTTTTATTCAATGGGTATTTGAGAGCTGAATGGTTAGCAAAGATAATTACCTTAAACTCCACTAAGTAGGATCTGAATTTATCTAGAGCAAAGATAACAGCCAATAGTTCTTTTTCAATGGTTGCATAATTAATCTGAGCTTCATTGAGAATTTTACTTGCATAATAGATCACATGCAACCTACCTTCATGTTGCTAGCCTAGAACTACTACCACGGCATAATCACTTCCATCACACTTTAATTCAAAAGGCAGATTCCAATCAGGCGATGCAATAATGGGGGCAGAGAGGTCAACTCCATTTTTAACCTATTCAATGATTTTTAGTACTCATCACTAAAGTCAAAAGGAGCATCTTTAGCAAGTAGGTTACACAAAGGTTTTGCAATTTTAGAAAAATCTTTAATAAAATGCCTATAAAATCTCATATAACATAAGAAGCTCCTTATCCCCTTTACATTGGTAGGTGGAGGCATATTTTCAATTACTTCAATTTTTACCCTATCTACCTCAATACCCTCAAATGATATCTTATGGCCTAGTATAATTTCTTCCTTGACAATAAAATGGCATTTCTCCCAATTCAAGGCTAGGCTAATCTCTTCACATCTTGTCAACTAACTATAGATTATGGAGGTAATCATCAAAAGATTTTCTAAAAACTGAGAAGTCATCCATGAATACCTCCATAATTCTCTCAATGTAATCAGAGAAAATAGCCATCATGCAACACTGAAAAGTGGCAGGCGCGTTGCAAAAGCCAAAAGTCATATGCCTAAAAGCAAATGTTCCATAAGGGCAAGTAAAGGTGTCTTCTCTTGATCTTCAGGTACTATAGCTGTTTGGTTATATCTTGAATAACCATCCAAAAAGCAATAAAATGCATAGCTAGATATACGCTCTAGCATAACATCGAGAAAAGTTAAAGGGAAATGATCCTTCCTAGTGGCTGAATTTAACTTCCTATAATCAATGCAAACTCTCTACCCAACTAGTAGCCTAAAATGTATAAGCATATCATTTTTTGTTTTACAATTGTAGTATCACCTTTCTTTGGCACTACATGGATTGGGCTTATCCATCTACTATCAGAGATGGGGTAGATGATGCCAGCATATAACCACTTTTCAGTATCTTTGATTGCACCACCTTCTTCATACTAGGTTTAAGTCTTCGTTGACTTCAATTACTGGCTTACAATTATCTTCCAGTAATATACGATGCATACACATAAAAGGATTTATCCCATTTACGTCAGAGATTGACCAACCAAATGTCTTTTTGTGTTTCCTTAAAACTCTAAGCAATTTTTCACTTTGCTCAAAGTTCAATTCAGTGCTCACAATAACAAGTAATGTATCCATCTCCCCTAAAAACTGATACCTAAGATGCTTAGGTAATGGCTTCAATTCTAACTTAGGAGCTTGAATATCAGATGGTGGTGGTAGCCCCTTATTTAATTCTAGATTCTCAAATACTGATTTCCTCTTAAATGGTTCTCTAGAATCTAGATGTAACACTAGCTCTTCTACTTCCTCACACTCCTCGAATAATGGACCCCAACTAGATATTTCACAACTCTAATGTATCTTTTCTTAGAGTAGCTAACCCAAATTCATCTACTAAATTCCCTACTAAGTCTATGGAATAAACGTGATCAGTGAATGAAGGGTATCTAACCATACTATTCAAATTGAACTCTACCTCTTCATCACCTATTTGAAACTTCAACTTTTCATTTTTCACATCTATTATGGTACATGCAGTAGCCAATAATGTCTCCCAAAAATAATAGGCATATGCACATCCCCCTCCATATCTAGGACTACAAAATCAACAGGTATAATAAACTTGTCAATTTTAACCTACACATTTTCTAACACCCACCATGGGATGACGAATAGACCTATTTGCAAGTTAGAGTGCCATGTTAGTGCTTTTCAACTCAGTAAGCCCCAATTGTCTTACAATAGTTAAAGGAACTAGAGAGACACTTGCACCAAGGTCATACAAAGCTTTAGAAAATTATAACTCACCTATGGTGCAAGGGATAGAAAAGCTCCCAGGATCCTTTAACTTAGGAGGAAGTTTATTCTGAATACGTGCACTGCTCACTTTAGTGAGAGCAATGATCTCATTATCTACTAATTTTCTTTTGTGAGACATTAATTTTTTCAAGAATTTAGCATATGAGAGGATCCGTCTTATAGCATCCACAAAGGGAATATCAATGTGCAGATTTATAAAGATATTTATGAATTTCTCAAAATCTGCATCATTTTTTACTTTTTGAAGCATTTGTGGGAATGAGACTGGTGGTACTTGGACTATTTTAGATGGATCACTCGCCTTCCCCTCTACCTGACCCTCGCTTCTCTTCATTGCTTCCTTCCCATTATTCAACTTAGGGTCTTCTATCCTACCCTCATTCTCTTTTCTCTCAGGTTCATCTAACTCTTTCCCACTACAAAATGTAATAGCCTTTATGTGCTCACGGGGATTAATCTCAAGTTGACTAGGCAACTGTCCTCGTTCATACTCTTAACTGCTTTAGCAATTTGCCCAATTTGTGTGTCAAAATTTCTCTACATGTTAGACATTTTTCTATCTATTTCTTGGGATAGCCTTTCAAAGGCTATCTCCCAATCTGACTTCTGTGCAGGTTGGGTAGGTATAGGTAGAAAACCTAGAGGGTTAACTAGCCTTTGCTGAGTAGCCCTATCTCTCCATCTGAAATTTGGATGGTTTCTCCAACCAAGATTGTAGCTGTTGGAGTAAGGGTTGTTCTGAGGTTGATTTTTGAAACTAGCATATTGCACTTGCTCATTAGAAGCACAATCAACCATTTCATGTTGACCACCACACATAGTGCAACATGCCATAACAGCATGTGAGCTTGGGCCACTTCTATTTTTTCGAAGGTTTAGCATATCTTGCATCTGAGCAGATAGTACATTAAGGGTGTCATGGTCAAATATAGACATGCTCACACCCCTTCTTTGACCACCCCTAATATTGGACCATTGGTAGCTATTTGCAGCCATTTCTTTGTGAGGTCCTGGGTTTCCTCTGCAGATTTACCCATCAAAGCTCTACCCGTTGCAACATCTACATTTTGCTTGGTAGAATATGCCAAGCCATTGTAGAATGTCTGTACAATGAGCGACTCAGGAAGTCCATGATGTGGACATTTCCTTAGCAACCCCTTATACCTTTCCCAAATCTCATAGAATAACTCTCCCTCAGATTGCTTAAAACTAGTGATATCTATCCTAAGCATTACAATCTTAGTAGGTGGGAAGTATTTATTTAGGAAGGCTCTAAACAACTCAACCTAATTAGTAAAGGAATTCAGTGCAAAAGAATGCAACCAAAGCTTAGCTTGCCCTCTCAAAGAAAAATGGAACAAACGCAACTTAATGGCATCTTCTGTGACTCCATTAACTTTTAAAGGTGTCATAAATTTCAAAAAAGTTAGCTAAATGAGCATATGGGTCCTCCAGGGTAGTTCTTCCAAACTGCTCTTGTTGGACCATTTTTATCAAGACTGACTTTATTTCAAAATTGTTGGCATTAACAGCGGGTCTTGCAGTGCTTGATTGGGCACTAGTCCCATCAAGCAAAGCAAAATCCTTCAATACCCCATGCTCAACCTTTTGTACCTCAAGAAGATTTGACTCGGAGTTTTCTACTTCCGATTCTAAATCTAACCATAAACTCCTATCTTCTTCCACTTCTTCAACTACCTGTTCAGTTCGTTGCTTCTTAAACTTCCTAGCAGTACGTTCCATCTCTAGGTCTAGAGGAAGTATTGGCTTTATAGCTCTATGCATATACCACCCTACTCACAAAAATAAATCCAAAGAAATCAAAGAAATCTAAACAAAATTAAACTTACAGCCTAGATTAATAGAATAATTACCAAACCTAATATTCTACACACCACTTCTTGGCAATGGCGCAAAAAACTTGACAGGCTCTGAATTAGGTCAATAAAAGAACAGCTTAAGGGCTACTACCTATCAAATTAAATCACCTAATTCCCTGTACTGCAAAAATGCAGATCACACAGTAGTGTAGGGAATAGGATTGATCCCACAGGGAACGGTCAAAAAATACTAGATTTCTCCGAACTCTTCTATTATCTAGGCAACACAT
This sequence comes from Mitragyna speciosa, assembly GCA_024721245.1. NCBI lineage: Eukaryota > Viridiplantae > Streptophyta > Magnoliopsida > Gentianales > Rubiaceae > Mitragyna > Mitragyna speciosa. The sequence continues at coordinate 11,923,265 of CM045557.1, forward strand.
TAGAGTGAATTAATCTAAATGAGACTGACTAATATTACCTACAATGAAATAGCAATGTCTAAGAAGAGTATGGGAAATGAATGCCTAGGATTTAGAATCATTTTATGACTTAAGTTGTTATCAATTAATCTCCTTTATGCCCTCTCAATTGCCTTGTTTAAAGTCCAATCCCAATTTATTTAATTTTCACTTTTGTGACAAACTAGTAATTACCAACTTATTAATCCTTTCATACTCTCATGGTAAAGTGATTAATATTGGTTCATTTTACCTTATGAATCGCTCTTGACTCATCCAGGAATACCATTACTCTCGTGTGAAACATTACCTAAACTTCACTTGTCCCATTTCCACTACCACTGTCAACTGTCATTGCATAGAAATAATTTTGATGGTTATAATAATTGGCCATTAAATTACAACCCAAGTTAACCCAAGACAATGAATAAACAAGGCAATTTAGGCATAAAGTTCAGTCAATCAAGCAACCATTAATCATAAAAATCATCTAAACCCTAGAAAAGAACAAATTAAGAACAAATAACTATGTCAACAAAGATGCAATCTTTTATTTCAAGAGACATAATTAATCAATAAGACAAAGAGAAATTGAGAAGGAGACTTATTGATTGTTGAAGAACATCAAAAGTTGTAGCACAAATCTCCTTTGTTCCTCTACACTCCTCTCTCCTCTTGCTATTGTCTACTATGGCTAAAGAGAGAAAAACTAAATCTAAAGAGTAAAACTATGAAAAACTACGGAGTGTGTAAAAATTATAGAGTTTTTCTTGCCCTAAATTACTCTTCAGAAAAGAAGAGGAAGAAGTTGAGTTGCAGTGGAAGTCTTCAAAAATGAAAAATCTCCCATTTTTCTTGCTCCCGTCTACAGCAAAACAGAAAGTTCGTCGTATTCAGGATATGTATCCGCGACCGGATACTGTCATGAATACCCCTTCTCGCAACACCTGATCTTCGCGGTCGAGAAAATACTTCTGCTTTCACGAATTTCTGCATAGCTCATCCTTCTTTCTTCATTCATCCTTCACCATCATCCATGTTCTTGCCAGTTGTACTCCTTTGGTGCTCTAGAGCTAATCAAACCTGCAATTTATATCAAAAGTAAAGAAAAATTATAAATATAAACTCAACTAAAATAAAGGCAAAATCAGTCAAATATTTAACCTAATTTGCTAAAAACTAATCCTAACAACCTAAACAAATACCTAAATATTACTCCAATTCTGTAGTCCTTCCTTGATAGCTTTTCATCGTTCTTAATGGATTTCAACATGAACAAGTGCTTATTATCTAAATTGTTGAATATGCTAAAAGACTGTTAAGCCACCATAAAAAAGGATAGGGGCCTCATTATGTTGGTTGTGAGATCCAAGAAAAAGAGGAACGCCAAAGTTGGACTTAAGAAGTCTTGAAAAAAGCCGTAATCAAGAACAAGGGTGGCACTTAAAAGGGCATGCCTCAAGGCATATTGATTAGTGAAAATTTTACTTATTTTATTATATGTTTTATTATATGTTTTTAATGCATTTTAAGTAAATTTGGCTTCAAATTCTTCTATTTTCTACAATTAGGGTTTTTCTCCCGAAATTAGAGTTTTGAGACGGAATTGATATTTTAAGCTATTTAATGCACAATTTTTGTACATTTTTACAAATTCATGATACCTAATCTCAATTTGGATTAATTGGGGTGAAAGTGGATCAAAATCAAAGTAGATTGAAGTGATTAAGTTAATTGAATATTTGGAGAATTATTGAAAATTTGATTGTGCAACAATTGGGAGACTGAAAAATTTAGTAAAAATACATGAAAATGCATGAAAAATTGTTCTAGTTATTATTTGACAAGTGAAATTGCATCTAATAATAGAAAGAAGTAGATGAAACTTATGTAGCAGGCTCACGGAAGTAATTGTACTAAAAAGTAAATCAAGGTTTAAACCACAATTCATATACCAAATGAACTAGCTCCTGCATGTCTTTACCACGAAATAGAAAAGCCCAAGTGTCAGCAGTCATCAATTAAAATCAATCCTAAACAAGGGTGCTAATAACCAAAGCTCTCATTTTTTGTGACCTTTAATATATTCTTGACTCTAGATAGATAGTTTAGTTGTTGGCTTCATATATGGGTAAAATGAGTAATCACTTGTATGATTATATCATCTCATGAATAAAGAAACTTGCATGGGTCACTAAAGATATGATCACATAAGTTTCCCCACTTAGATTCAAACCTAGCCTCATACATAATGTCCATAAATTTTAATGCACTTTCTTAGGGTTTTAAATAAGTAGAGATTCTTATTAATCAACCACATGGGTAAGAGCTATATTACTTGAAAGAGAACATAACTCAATGAAGAGATTTTATGGTCTAATCAATTTGGGGATTCTTTGTTGATCTTGGTTGAATCTTAACAAAAAGAATCAGAGGGATTCTATATCTTGATCTTGTTTTCAACAATTGTTGATTTCTTGTGTTAATTATCATGTTTACTATTTAGTTTACTTAAGTAGTTTAATTAAGTGATATTTAGTTCAACTCATCATTCATTGCTTAGGCTAAATGATAAAGCAAAAGTTTTGGGCAATATTTGTAGTCTCTGTGGAACGACATTTGCGACTCACCTATACTATACTACAAAAGTGATATGTGCATTTTCCTTGGAATCTGCAGTTAGAACGAGTGATCACTTCAACTTATAAAACCAATCCTAGAAACTAGAACCATTGTGTTTACAGTCATTGATAATGGCTCATAAATTCACGTTGCTAGACAATTGACAATAGAATTAAAGATAGATATAAGTCTTGCTTCATGTTATATTGGCAAACCAAAATATGGACTTTAAATTTATTTAATTTGCTCCCACTATTTTATCTTGATTACGGTATATTCATCCTATCATTCAACATTCATTTTATGATAAGAGTCCCTTTATATAAAAAATAATCCTCATCAAACATCAATTCGACTTTTGTATCCATATTTGCTACTTAAATTGTAAAATCAAGTAAAGAAGAGAAATTTTATCAAACATACAAAATTAGGACATAATTCCTTCCTCTTTCTTAGATATACTTTTTTGTAAAACAACGCTCCTAATCACATAATAACTATTTCTCAAGGACTTGTAAAACGAATTCTTCAAAATGCGCAAAACTAGTTCAACATGTAAAGGCATTTGAGACAATTATTGCCCTTGCATGCAAAATGAAGCATTTTGAAAAAATTTTGGAAAATTTTGGCATATTTTACCAAAATAATATCTTGACAGATATAAAATCACTCAAACCAAACCAACATGTATTTTATACCTTCCTTCCACACTTACAATGCACATTATCCTCAATGTATAAAGGAAAAGTAATAATAAAGAAGAAGAAAATACTCCTTGATAAGTTTGAAGTTTCCTCAATGGTGGTTGAGATGTTCGTTGTCCTTGATGCATCATCGTTCAAAGTTGCATATTATAATAGTATATTGTGATAAACCCTTGGAATCCACTAAACAATGTAGTTAAAAGGTAACTTCAATTAAAATGACAGGAAAAGCATACCTACAATCCCTTTGTGTTATGGAACAACATTTAACAACCATAAGCCATTTGCACCCAATATATATGCACTAGTTAAGCTACATGAAAACATGCCAATTTTTACATTTAACCAGGATTGCATGCAACATACCAAATTATCACCTACCAATAAGATCATTGAAACACGAAATGCAATCAATTTGAACGTGTTAAAGTATTAGTTTAATGCCAATAAAACTACCAAACAATCAAGCAAACATTGCCACAAAGAATGCAAATCAAAACCAAACAAAAACAACAAAGGAGTAGCATTTTCCCTTGGATCCTTGGACCAACAAGTTCGCTGATCCTAAGCCACGTACACGGATTTGCTCTCTTCAATTGTAGAAGTTGCAGCTATTTTGCCTTGCAGTAGGGATTTTTTTTTTCTTATTTTTGGCTTGCTGATTTTTTTTGGCATTACGATTTCACATTTGATCTAATCAACTTTATAAACATTTTAACACTTGGATAAATATCATAATGATGCATTAAGCTTGCTCAAATCATTAACATATGTGAAATATATGTGGATCAAAAAGTAAGCAATCCATTTTCTTTAACATAAGTGGACTAATAGCTTTCTTCCCTAGCATCCATGTCAGCTACTTCCTTAAGTAGGCAATCCATTTTCTTTAACATCACTTTGAAATGTATAAGGTACTAAAATGTTTTTCTTCAATTTTTTGATGAATTCAACACTTCAAATGAGTATCAAATGATAAAAAAAAAAAAGTTGTTCAAATTATTTTTATGCATGAAAATATGTGTAGATTTCAAAATGAGAAACAAATCACGAAGCAATCTCTCCAAGTTAATACTAATCAATGGAATAGTAACCATCTCACTTTAATGCACCAATTAGTTTTGAGTAATTTCAACTACAAAGGCACTTCAAACACATTAAAATGGAAAATCAAAGATGTCTAAACCCAATGTACTTTTGAAACACAAGAGATATGAAATATGGGTGTTCAACTCCTTGTTTGAAAACATGAATCCCCCAAGTATGCAAACTTACATCAATGTTCAAATTCTTGCAAAACACATAGAAAACAACATAATAAGTATAGAAACAAAATAAATGAACTAAGATTCAAGAAAATGAATCAACTTGCCATATTGCCTCCAAAATTCAAAGTTAAGCTAAATAACTTATCTCATGAATCCTTGTATTCAAAAACTACAACAATTTAACAACATATCAACAAGGCAAAACAACATAGAATTAAGGATAGAAATCAAACTCCTCTATTTCTCCTTGAAGTTTCAACGTTGCACACCTTGGTTTCTTTGTTGCCACGTATCAATCAAACATCATAAGCACCCCACAATTAACAAAATCAACATGAAAAAAGAAAAACTAAAATCACACCAAATACACAAAACAACAAAAATATTGGGTTGTCTCCCAATAAGCGCTTCATTTATAGTATAGAGCTATACTTGATTTCAATCATATCACGTGATTGTAGTATCCCACAAAGGATGCAATAAACCTTTGATGCTCAATTGATTGAATAAATACAAGTGCATCCGTTGTTCAGTAATTTGTGCTTTCTTGTTTTCAACAATTGTGCACCGTACCTACATCATAGAAACACAATGTGAAGGATGTCATAGCCAAGATTGGCTAGACTTTTCCTTTGGGTCAGTGCATGTTTAGTGCTAATACAATCAACTTGACAAGTCAAAGAAGGATAAGAAATCATGCCATGCACATCAAAGCCTCCTTTTCAACATTAACTTTCTTATCATAAGTATGTTTATTTTCAACATTCATGAGTTCATTTTCATAAAAAATAAGAGTCATAATCAATTGATCATTAATTTTCATATTTCTACCCACAACTACTTGATCACAAACACGCTCATTTTCAACATGCGTAAATTTACAAGTAGAGGGATCGAGCACTTGTTCAACATAATCAAGGATTATTTCATATTCATTTTCCTTAGAAATAATTGGAATTTCTTCACACATATCATCGTGAACCTTAGAGGTTAATGATTCAAAAACTTGAGCATCATATACCTCAATCTTACTATCCATGCAATTTAGTTCATCATTCAAGTATTCATTAGTGACATTAGATTGTTTCAAATTCACCATCGCTAGTAGATAATTTATTATCAATATGTTCAATTTCAACCAAATTGGCATAATTCTCACACCTCATATCCAAGTCATCAACATAAACATCATTTGGATCACAAGAAGACCAATATACAACAAATTCACATAAATCATTACCATGATCATTTGGCATGCTTTCTTTAACGTTGTCACATATTCCTACTTGATTGGTTCTTTTTTTTCATTTGGCATGCTTTCGTTAACATTGCTACACATTCCTGCTTGATTGCTTCTCTTTTTCTTTTTTCTTCCGAACACATTAGGCTAATATCATTTTCTTCACTCATTTCCTCTTGTTTCCTAAAGTTCAACACTTCCTTGATTCTACCAAAACGACCCTCAATTTTTCCTACTCACATCATCAAATTCATTATCTTTTTCATTTCTTTCAAAAGTTGAACTAACCATATTATTAGTTTCTTTAAAAAAGGTTTTCATGGCTAGATCCAAAGAAGATATGGATTCAACATAAGTAGATTGAATTGGTTGATTCCCATTTTCCATCCATTCCAAACTATCATTATAAGAATACTACACATATTGAGGCAAATAAGTGTAATTATTACCAGATTGTATATTACCATTGTAACCATATTCATAATATTCATGATTACCTCCACAAGTAGTACAACAAAGAGCCTTAAAGCATACTTAAAGCATTTTAAGTATCCATTTTTTATTTTAACATACTTAAAGCATCATTGAAAAACATGCCTTCATGAATGCTAGACTTGCATTCAATATAGGACCAATAATTAATATTCCATTGGTAATTACCCACCATATGTTTGATAAAATGCTTGAGCCAAGCAACTTTGCTTCAATTCCTTCTTTCTTCTTGAATTTTCTTGGCACCAACAAACACCAACCCAATCAAGATTTTAAAACAAAAATTAAAAAATCTCTAGACTAATAAAGCATCCTTTTGCCTTAGTATTGCCTCAACTTTCCTAGCAATGGCACCAAAAACTTGATGTGAAGTTATTAGGCCTACAGGATATATAATTAAATCTTTCAAATACACACATCAACAAGTAATAAAATTAACTTAATACCCTTTTTACTGCAAGTGCAGGGGCCAATTGTAGTAGGGAATATTAGGGTCGATGCCATGAAGAAACAAATTGTCACAATTACCAAGGCTTTATCACTTACTTTATTATATAGATGATCATTAATCAAGTAGAGAATGAAGCAAAATAAAGGAATTCAATTCCTTGAAAGATAAATGATGAAGAAATTTCACAAAATACAAGTAGTAAGGTGTAGAATCTACTAATTATCACTTATATTGTAGAATAACTTAACACCTTGCTATTAATAATCTATCTTGCTTACAATTGCAATTCAATGTAAAATCAGGATCTTGTTTTCACAATAAATTGACTCAACTTTACTACTCTCGTGGTAAAGTTGTGTGAAATGCATGAAGTTCGATCTTAAACAACCTCAATTCTACCAACCTATGCCACTATTCTCTTGTATGTACATCATATGCTTCATTTATCATTTTCTAATATTAAATACATTTCTCAATACCAAACAATATCTAAATGATTTGCAATTGGTGATCAAGCTACCACAAATGTTAAACCTTGATAAATAAATGAGCAAATGCTAGTTATATTAATTATAGTATCATTCAATTCATATAATTAGTTTTCATCTAACCCTAAGACAAGCATTTAATTTAACATAAAATATAGAATGTGGAAGCACAAGAAATCATAATACAAATTCATAACAAATAAGGAAAATCAATAGATAGGGATAGAAATTGTCATTTCAATGACTTCAATCTTTCATTTCCTCTTTGAACTTGAATTGCTAGAAATAAAATCTCCAAGAGTTTGTCTTTGTGAATTTAAACTACTATTACTAGAGAATTTTACTACTGCAACTACACTAGTCTTACAAAGCATCCTATTTATAGAGGAATCCGTCAAACATCACTCTCAACTTTACAATTCAAATAAATGAATGGAATCTCAAAAAGTCATTTTCAAGAGTACAAAAGTCTTCATCGGTGTTCCCAAGATTTTCCTTGGACAGCCAAATGCTATCTTATCCTAAAAAATCAGCTATAAAAAGAAGCGAGTTCCTGGCTCTACAAAACCCTAGGTTGGTTGGATTTGCGGGCAGATTTATGGATGCAACTTGCGGAAACCCCGCAGATCCAATTAAAAGTGACTATTTTGCCTCTTTGATTTGATGGTTATTCTAGCGATGTCCTTTAGACATTTTTGTGATGTTGAACCTTAATTTTCTTGATGAAAAAGTTGATGAAAAATTCCCCTAATATTGATCAATCAATCTCCAAGTTTTGTGGCAACGTACTTTGATACAATCTTGAATTAACTCAAATTGATTAGAGGTAATGCTCCAATTGATCAAATGTTGAAACATCATTTACCTGCAAAACCACATAAACTTTGCATTAAATTGATCAAAATAAGATTCCCTCTCAAATCATTAAAAATCTGAGAGAAAACCTTAATTTCTAGAAAACTCCCTAGGATGAGGAAACAAAATCAAAATGAGCCAATTTCATTGTAAAATATACTAAAACACTCTAAAAATACATAATTAAGAATATATTGAAATATGAAAATTTTGTACTTATCTATCGTATTGTATTGTTAGGGCGTAAATCAACTCCAATTCTAGCTAATTTAATGATGATGAGAACTTAGATCCAACTCAAAAGATTAAAAGAACCTAGGTTATAGATATCAACCCAAAAAGAAATCCTTATAAGGCCAAACATATCCTTCACAATTTATTAAACAACGAACAATGAAAACATGATAATAGTTCACCTTATATAGGCATAAATACTCTAAAGAACATGTATGGAAATTAGGTAATTTAATATAAGTCAAAAACTGAACAAATAAAACAATGAAAATAGTAAAAATTCAATGCACTAGCCGTGAACCTACTCGGACCTAGGCATGGGTGGCCAGGTGGCTAGCCATACTTATCCCACGATTGACTTCTAGAGAGTAGTCACGAGCAGCTGCCTCTATTGCTGATCTCTAAAATATACCCGTGACCTCTTTTTATTACTATTGTAGGCAGCTTCTTCCTCAACCAATGATGGCTCCTTCCAACAGCAGTTTTCCTCCATCTTCGAGACCTACAAGTCTTTTACAATGCTTCGTAATGTGATCCACTTTGATGGTGCTATAAAAACATCCCAAGCACCTCCTTTTAATTGCATCCTGATAGTCAAATCTTTGGAAGACTTAATGAACTTGCTTTAATGCATACATCCTTTTTTATAGGCACTTCAACCTGTTCCATACAACTTGCAGTCAATCCAAGGACTTGAAATATTGCTAGTGCTCTAAGACTCCATCTCTAGTAGTCTGAGAACATGATAGCATCCTTGGATTCGCATCACTTCTAAACTGACGTGATTTTAGGGCATACACTAAGAAACTCCCATTTGCACTAAAACTAATTACCCATGTGTTTTAGACTAAAAAAATTTCATGACTATTGTACTTTTTTTGGGATAAGGTTTTGGTGAAATGATTAGCTATGTTCTCATGAACAAGAACTTTTTCTATTTTTACATTGTTTCACCACTAATTATCTCACTTATAAGACAATAGCACCTAAGTATATGTTTAGATTGTTGATGAGAACTAAGGGCGGTGTCATCATTGTTGTCACAATGCAAGGATACAGTGGTATCACTGTGGTTTACATTACAAGGGCATGGGATCAATAATGGATGAAATCACTCTTAATTTATTGATGAACTTTGATAGCATTAAATTTTCATATTTTAGTATATGCTATCAATCTTGATAGGTGTTTTAGGACACACATCTCTCTAAAGAGGAATCCCATGTTTCATAGATAAGAACCCTTTCTTCGATTGCTTCGTGCTAAACCTCTCTAGTATCTTGTCTTTGTATATTATTTGGTTAAAACTAAGTAACCTCTTGTATCCATCTCTATAGATCCTAATTCGCATAATATATGTTCTCTCCTAAATCCTTCATGGAGATTGTTTGAAGCATAGGTATGATGTTTCCCATCAATAATATATCATCCGCATAAAGTATCAAGAAACGATTGGTGATTGTATTCAATCTGTTAATAGACTTGAGCTATGGTCACTTCATCATTACTCCACAAACAAAATAAAAGATGTTAATTAATGATATTTTTTTCACATTTGTGAAAGATGAACACAAACAAATCATATTTGATAGAATTTCTCTACTTGAAACCAATTGCAGTTGTCTTCGTGGATTCAGCTAAAAACCTAAACTTGCTACCTTGCGTAATGTACTTGTTGGTATAATAGTTTAGATTCCGTTGACATTTCTGACATTTGACGCTAATTTTTTCTTAGGGAGGTGAAGTTTATATACTGCGCCTTCCCCCCCCCCCCCCCCCCCCCCCCCCTTCTCTTAGTGACAAAGGCTCAAGGAGTTCTTCAAAATCCCCACACAGAGTAACCTTCTCCGATAATAAACAATGTAAGAAACTATTGTACAGTGTCTGTCTGGGAAGTACACAGTTTGTACTTTTAAACGGGATGTTCATTCTAATGATGTTAGAGATGGTCCAATAATGCTCTGAATAGATGATAATGAATAAGTTAATAAATTTTCTAAATTAGATCATATTATGGACCATTGCTTTTAATGTAATAACAACATTATCTTAATCAACTTGTCCAAGAACTTTGAGTTTTAGACAATTAGATTTTGTTGGAATATAATTTGGAAGACAAACGAAAAACAACGCGACCGTTAAAAGTTTTTCTCTCTTTGTCATACAACTGAATTTCAATATCACACCCTTTACGCTTTCCCTTGCTCTCCTAATCAAAAATTAAAATCGAAATGCAAAGATAAGAATTATTTGCACGGATGAAGTATATCTATTTTTTTTCCCAGTAAGCATGCCAGCTTTTAGCTTTCGCGTGGCCCTGCACTGTCCGGATTTTCTGATACATTCCAGGGAACCATTTGTATTTTAATGACCGTTGTATAAGTGGGTTTGTTATGATCTTGCAAAGATCATGACTTTTCACACTAGTATTATTGGGCTAATAAACTTTAGAATATACCATAATCAGATTTCATATCTAAAAGCTTTTGCTATCTTATATAGCACTTCACATATCAATTTCTTATCAGTCTAAATCAATCTCACGAGTCCACCACTTTATACAGAACCTATTGGCTTCACTTTAAACTTTGAAGTGTGAAAGAAGAATAATAACTAACGCTAATATTTAGCAAATGACTAGAGAAACTTGCGACGTTGACATGAAAAAAATTTTAGATGCAGACAATAATTTCGGTGTTAACAAAATAAATAAATAAATCCTGACCAGGGACGGAGGGATGGGGGGCCACCGCACCCCTCCCCCATCCCCCCCTGCCACCCACCCCACCCCGACCCAACTTTGTTAAAGATATTTTTTTGTAGGTAGAAATTTTTGCATTATTATATTTTGCCCCCTAAATTACAAAAAAATTAATTTTGTCCCCATGTCACTGTTTTTATAAGTTACTTAGGTTTGAATATAATATTTCCCAACTAGTTATTCTGAACTCACCGACTCTCCCATAGAACAAATTCCTGACTCTGTCACTAATCTTGACCTGGGCAAATTATATAATTAGACAGATTTGATCCTTAGAACATGAAAGTAACCTACAGTTTTGCAATAAAGACAACTGAATCACTAATCAAAAGCCACCGATGTCTTTAAGGACGGCAAATGATGTCGGTCTCAGTGCGTTTGTCAAAGCAAGATATTGGCTCACGTCGTCGCTACAATCAATTGCACCTAATGTTTTTATGGTTCAAGAAGCTTGCTGAGAATCTGACGGAGCTAAATGATTTACGGACATCATCCCAAATTGAGAGCTTCATCCACATCCTCAATTATTTGTGTGGCCTTATTTTTTTCAAACGCTGATTTTTTAAAAATTGCAAACGTATTACTGGACCAAATTTTTATGGCAAGTACACGCTTAAAGAAAACAGTGCTAAAATTACGTTTTTTTTTAAAGAATTCTTCTTGGAACTATCATCTAAGTGGAAATTTCCATTTTTTCCTCCCTAGTGTCTTTCACAAATTATTATAAACAAAAAAAAAAAAAAGCTGCTGAGAGTCAAACTCCGCGTTAAAATTTAGCAATGCCCAAAGAATAGAAAAGTTACGTCCAAACTTAAATCTTCCCCCATCCCACCAGACAAATTTTTTTTGCATTAATTACATTTTACCCCCTATAATTTTTGGATAAACTACATGATCCCCTTATAGTTCAAAAAGTTATATATTACCCCCATTTAGATTTGGTTAAAATGTCAAATTGACAAAAATTACCTTTCATAAGTGTTCATGGATAAAATGACCAAATTATCCCGTATAAGTATTAGAAATTATCATGTGGTGATGTATAACTTTTAGAACCATAAGGAAATTTTGTGATTCATCTGAAAACCATAGAGGGTAAAGTGTATATTTTTTTAAAAAATACATGCAGCACATAGATGAAACAGTTAAGTATTAAGGTCATTTAGACATTTTACCTACGTTTCGTCAAGGAAATTAATTTTCGTTACTTTTACACTTTAACCCAAATACAAGCGATTGATGTATAACTATTTGAACCATAAAGAGTCATGTGATTTATCTGAAAATCTCAAAGGTTACAGGCTGTTTTACCCCCTTTTTTTGGCTTTAAAAATTTGATCTTTTTCCAATCAATGAATGATTGAAATTTGTAGTTCTTTCACGCAAATTTGTTCGGAATAACTATGGAGTTGCCCCAACTTTGACATCTTATCTGTCGTTCGATATTACCTTGAAAATTTTCTCGAAAGCATGTTAGATGGGCAACAAAAAGTTTCAGATGCTTTTTGTACAGAAAAATCCGTACATGTGCATAGTTCTTGTACCTTCTCGCTCAAAGACCATCATGAATCCAGAGGATCAACTAGAAACGCAATCTATTTGAGAAGACTAGCAGTTTAGCATTGAAGACTAGTAGCCTACTTGTCAAGCACTTAAAATGTATAGATCAGTAAACTAATTTGAGCTATTAATCTGCAAAAGGGTCCAGTGTATAGTATTAGCACATAACAGCGAATCTGTTAATCTTGGAAGGAATAGACAAAAGCGAAAAGGCGGTCTCATTCCACTGATAGTAATTATCTCTTAATTTTGTTGAAGCTGTTAGCATATGTTTAGTAGCACAAGAAATTGTTTGAAAACTGTGGTCGAAATTATCCATCCCCTATTAGTATTCTATAATTACGTGTTCGTTTGGGCAAATTTGGCCTGCAATAATTATTATTGCAGGGTCGTTTCATGGGACGCAAAAGTATGCGTGAAGCCTCACTTTCTTCTTCTTAGATCCAAGTTGTAGTTAACGACGACTTTTGTCAACTCACATCACATGGTGAATCACTAGAAATTGGTTGGCAGGGCATTGTCAAGAGAGACTAAAGATGACTGTCTAGAAGCAGTGAAAGAACCGTATCTTGACAGGTTCTTCGCAAAGATCATTCATACTTGGCTGCTGCTTGTCAAGCACTTCATCTTAAAATAACAAGGCAAGGTTGAAATAAGATAGTTACGTTTCCGTGGTGTATTTTATAACTTCCAACTCAATTATTAAGATGAAATAAGAACCCATTTTGAAGTCTGAGAATGGAAGTAAAATCTGAATAATATGGCAGGACAGTACTATATTATGAGCAATAATTCGAGATGAAGTCTTTTCATAGCTCTTGTTTGCAGAGAAATGATTTGAGATCAAAGTTATAATTAGTTATACATCTTAATTGATCCTCCATTTTTTTGAAGTTTCTGTTCTCGATTTTGCAGCATACTGCATTAATTATTTTTGTATTTGTTGTTGAGAAAAGCCAACGTCATGGCTCTTTAAGTTACCTTCAACACTCTAATGTCTGGTTTGAATTTCTGATTTAGTTTTACTTAAGATAAAAACAAAGGTGGAGAAAGAGTTAGTGCTTTCCTAAATGAAATTGCATGACGGGAAATGAGGCTTTTGTCCTGTATTTGTATGACTGTTCTTGCAAGAAAGGTAACAAAACAATTCAGAGCACAATACAGATTTTACCCTTTCTTCATCAATTTTCTATTCCTTTCTTTTTTCCCATGGGAAAGGGAGAAAAAACAAACAAGTGATGTTTGAAGAGATTGTAGAGGGAAAACCGAAACGTAGAAGTTGAGTTAATTTTCCATCCTTCCGGATCTTGCATGTTTTAGCCATACTAAAGGACAAAATTAGACAAAAAGTTCATTCTTTTAAAACTGAGCAACTTATAGATGACCTAAGAAACTTCTTTAAAAAAAAAAAAAAAAGGAAAAAATAAAAGAGAGAGAAGGACGGCTGATTAATAATGATCTACGATTTGATAGAATCAAGATCTTGATTTAAGATATTTTTACTATACTTATTAAGCAACTTTTGTTTTTTTTCTCTGGTTTTCTCACAGGCACATATATACATATATTATGCATGTATGATAGCCTTTGTGTCCCTTTTGTGTGGTTACCTGATAATATGCCATTAAAATAAATGTATATATTTGCTGCGGAAGAATTGGAGGAAATTATTTTATTGAATGTCATGTGGAGAATGAAATCAAGTTTAAACGCAAGTAGAGTAAGATTATTTATTAAATCACATAAAAGTTAAAGCTTCCATTTTATGAACAGTATTGATTGTCAATTAATGAAGCAATTTGTATATCTGTAGAGCCATGTAGGTTGTTGATTTGGATACATTTCAGCCGTAGTTCACTACAAAGACAAGAAACCAACACTTCGCTAGACCCTGACAACTAATCAATCACACGTGCACTCTTTTTAGTTTAGTTTTTCTTCATCTCAGGAAGTAACTTAAGGGACATCCGTAACGCTTCCTTCAAGAACCAAAGTTCATAGATTTTCCAGGTCAAAGAGTCGTATTTTAATATTGAAGTCGTCTCTTTGCTTTGCTTACTCTTTTATTCGATTCGCACGAGTTAATTTATCAAGACATTAACGGTCAATAATCATAATTGAATTATAGCAGCCTAGGCTGCTATTCAAATAACTTGTGCCATTAAAAGCGTAGTCAACGTGCATGTGGACGACCAAAGGATACCATTCTAAGAACAGTGAGAAATGTTCCTGCAATTTGTACGTAAACTTTTATCAAGAATTTTCCAACACCGTGTTATGAGTTGAAGATAATTCTTAGGGTAAATCAAAAAATACCTCTTGCATTATCACTTTCGATCACATAATTCTCCTATCTTTTCAATATATCCATATAACCTCTCTGTGGTTTTATGAAAGGTAGAAAATTGACAAAATATTCTGCATCTTATTCTTAGTATTTGATAGTATGCGTGTGACATCACAAAATATTCTGCATAATTAGCAAATTATAAAAATCAGATGTGAAATATTTCGTGATAGATCAATGATCTTGTCAATTTTTCAAATGTTATAAAGTCACAGGGGATTATGTGGTTATGTTAAAAAGATAAAGGAATTATATAGTCGAAAGTGATATCACAAGGGTTTTCATAATTTAGGCTAATTTTTATTGATGCCAAAAATTGAATCCAGTATCAGTCCACGGTTGTGATTCAGTTGCGGATCCACCTTTAGCTAGCCCCCACAAGCCACAAGCTAATGTAAGTCATAGACATATAACTTTTGCAAAACTTAGGGGTATTTGATTTAGGGGATCAAGGAGGGAAATATGTGCTATAAGTAATGACACCTATTAGTGATATTTATAAAACAACTATCACTATCATTCAATGAGAATAAAAGTTATTAATTAGAGTGTTAATAATTCCCCCAAAGGAGTGTTAATGATTTCTCTCAAAATACCATTCTATCAAATCTATTAACCCTTTTGATTAAGGGTAAAAACATGCTCCCTAAAAAAATACACATCTTTTGAGCTACCTACCTCCCAATATACCATTCCTCTCTCTCTCTCTCTCTCTCTCTCTCTCTCTCTCTCTCTCTCTCTCTCTCTCTCTCTCTCTCTCTCTCTCTCTCTCTCTCTCTCTCTCTACGCTATATCTTCTGATTTTGAATATTTTTATTAATTAAATTTTATAAATGTTGTCTAGCAATTTTGTTAATGTATGGAGAGATTTTAAGGAGTAAAAGAGAATGTATTTGAGGGAGTTATATTCAATTTTTTTCTAAAAATTTAAATTGAAAATCAAAGATATATAATACTCTATACTAATACAATAAAAATCACCTTTTGTGTTTTTTTTAAGGTCATCATTTGCATAAAACTCAAATTAGAGCATGGTTATATTTAAAATTGAAGAATTTTTTTTTTTAGAAATTTTCTTTAGAAAGATACAAAATAAGAAAACTAAAAATTATGTATATCCTTAATAAAAGATTTAAAAAATTTAAAATTTACTTGAAAGTCATCCCATTAACTAAACAAGTAGTTTTATAATGATACCCATTCTAACCAAAGATGTTGGGAGGAATCATATTCATAGTGATAGTGATTGAGCAATTTGAACCAAACAGTCCCTTAGCTTTTACCTTAGTAATTTGTCAATGTGCCTCCACTGGCCAAAGGGAGATACCAATTCTCAGTATTAAATTATAAAAAAAAAATTGCTTTTACCCCCGTAATTTGTAAATATGCCACCATTGACCAAAGAAACATGTATGCTTTAGTTATTAAATTTTAGAAAAATTTTGTTGTGTCACCAATAATTTGTAGAAAGTCACTGTATAGTGCACTTATAAGTGATCTGAAAACTACTTTTAACAAAATAAACAAGCAACAGATATCATCTATAAATTAATGATGATTTCAAATACAATCCCAATACTAGTCCAATGCTTCAAGTTGTAGTCAACTAGCTGGGATTCCTCTACGAGAAAAGTTTGTACTTCGTACTTTTGTATATTATATGACATTAGTTGGTTCCTTGTGGCCTCGTATCAAATATATATTAGCCACTTGTTACTTCTTTCTATACAAATATTGTTATTTCTGTCAATTGCATATAATGCCAAAAAAATTTCTGTTATTTGTGCCACCACTGAAAATTATTTTTGCTCAGCCATTTATGCGGTTGATTTTCGTCTTGACATAAGCGTAAAATGAGAGGTACAAACCTTATTTCCCCAATTGGACTTTAATAGTTAAGTCAGTAACATTGAAGTATCCCGACCTTGACCCCCTTTGCCCTTACAGTGGACAACTATCATGCTAAATGCTTATTGAACCGTATTATGAAATCGATATTGCCAACAACAAATTAACACAGTGAAATTAAAAATTGATTTTTAATCAAGTTCATTGATTGTCTATACAAAAATACGAACGTACCTTTTTGGTGACATAAATAAAAAATTAACCTAATAAAAAATATAGCAATTTCAATCGGAGTTGCAGACGTGTCACACCTTTAAAGTATCTACACGATCACCTTCTCGGGACCCTCAACAGAATTAATCAACGTCAAGTTAATATGCTAGATCTGCTTGACACACTGCCAATGTATAGAAAGTTGCGTAACAAGAAAAACTCTTTTTTTCTCTCTAATTTTCAATGAACGTTTTTTCTTGTATATCAAGTCTTGATATTTGGGACTTTTTTATAAAAAAAACAATTTCAAGACTTCATGTACAACAAGAATTCGATAATAGACTACTCATTGTTTATTATAATCAAGATATCTTATCAAATAAGATATTTTGTAAATTTTGATTTCCTTCAAAAGGAAATTCTTCCACTACTAGAATTTATACTCATTAATAAGTCCTTAAAATTAATTTTTTTCACAAATTAATCTCATAATTATCTTATAATTGTTTTAATTATTTTAACCTAAGAATTAGTTCTACTGTATGTGCCCTTTAGATTGCTAATCACTTGACAATAAACATAAATTATAATCTTAGAATTAATTAGCTTTGGTACATAACCAATAAGCTCCCACTTGAATTAAAGTCAATTTAGTCATAAAGATTCAAAGATTAGATAATTTAAACAACTTTAATTTACTATTAATTCAAAATAAATCAATTTATATTTATAGATTAAAACTGGCCTCTAGCATCGCATCATGACCACCCAACTATTAGGAAAAGTCATGTGATTGATTTCACCTATCCATGAACTAGATACCATGTAATTATTATCTTTTCACCACCCCATATCCCAAATTAGTATAAGAGTAAGGTATAAGTGCCAACTTTTATAGTAGTAATTATTATTATTTCTTGTTTTCAAACTTCAACTCCTTTTACAATAATTTAAAACTTTTCTAAATTTATTAATTCATTTGCAAATATTACTGAGTTGATATTTCAACAAGTGTAGCCACAATAGGGACGTACTCTCTATTATTAGGAGTAGTGAATCCTATGCTGATTCTAAACAATGAATTCGTGTTTCTTATTATACCCAACTTCTATAGTATACATAACCAATTATAGATTATGGACTAATAAAGTACAACAATCCATACTAAAGATAATCCTATGCTTACAAGTCAAAGGACCATTAACACTAGTACCACGTAGAGATTATACCATTGGCACTCAAATAATTCACCTCATACAGATCTCAAAGCGGATCACTCAAGTGAATTTGTTCTCCAACAGTCCGCCCATATATCATCATACATGCTGATATATATGCATTAACAATGTCTTTATATTGTTAATACTAAACAACAACCAAATATTCATCTACTTTGATTGAAACTAATCATTCATGTACTCTATATTGAACAAATATACATAACTATCATGTTTATTTCGGGATAATGATTTAGTCAATGGATTAGCTACATTATCCTACAAAGGATTCTATTCTATCTTTACATTGTTTCTACCAATTATTTCTCTAAATAAATAGTACAGCCACAATACTCGTTTGGATGACAGATGAAACCATAAGTTCAATAATGAACTTCTAGACACAACCCAACTTCTAAAACTATAAAGTATTTGGTCTATGTTGTAGAATCTATTGTAGAGTCTAGCTTAAAACTTTTCCAACAAACAACACAACTATTCAACGTGAACACAAATTCAGACTCTGACTACTATCATCGTTAAGGAATAAATTTTTGCATTTGTAAACCCACGCACTTCTAAAACGTGACTTCCATAGACCAAGAATAATCCATTAGTCCTTTTAAGTGTTTCAAGACATTCTTAACAACTATCTAGTGACACTCACCACAATTAACTTGATATTTGCTCATAATACTTAGAGTATAGGACACATCAGATCTTGTGTATAGCATAACATACATTACAAATCCTATTGCAGAAGGATAAAGGATCTTTTGCATGCTATCTACCTCGACAGGTGTCTTTATATAATGTCTATCAAGCAGGTAATCCCATATTGTACAGATAAGATTCCTTTCTTTGATAGTTCCATATATACTAAACCTCTTTAACATCCTATCTATGCACATGGATTGAGAGAGACCAAGCAACTTCTTGAATCTATCTCTATATATTATTATTCCCAAATATAGGTTGCCTAACCTAAACCCTTCATGAAGAAATTCTTGGACAACATACCTTTTATCATTTGAAGCATAAGTATGTCATTTCCTATTAATAATATGTCATCTACATAAACTTTCAACAAAAATGATAGCTCTCCTACTCACCTTCTTGTATACAAAAGACCCATCTTTGTTTTTTAAGAAGAACCAAACTCTTTGATGATCATCTAATCAAAACAAATGTTTCAACTCTTGATGCTTGCTTAAGTCCATAAATGGAGTTTTGGAACTTACATGCCTTATGAGTGGCAATGGAAGTAAAGCCTTTGGGATGTATCACGTGCACATCCTCTAACAAATTCCCGATAATGAAACAACCCTTACATCTATTTATCATATCTCATAATCATAGTATGCTGCTATGGAAAGCAAATCCGTAATGGATTTAAGCATTGCTCTTGGTGAAAAGATTTCTTCAAAGTCAATTTCCTACCTTTGTTTGTAACCCTTTTCCACCAACCTTGGTTTATAACTATGATACCATCTATGTCAATCTGTCCTTTAAATACCCACTTGCACCTTATATTGTTTGCCCCTTCAAGTAACTCGACCAACATCCATACCTTATTGTTGTACATGGAATCAATTTTGGTACTCATGGCTTCGCGCCATTTCAAGGAGTTACACTAGACATAGGCTCTTTGTGGGAAATAGGATTGTCATCAACCATACTTGCATATCATTGCTCTCATTTTAGAGAAATTCATATCTCTCAGGAGAATGTCATGCTCTACTAGATTTATGGAGTTCTTGTGTAACTTGAGCCTCTGACTGCATCTCATCAATATGTGGCGTAAGTGTTGTTTCCAACTGTGATTCCCTTTCATTAGTGATTTTTAATTTTATTCAAGTTTTGCTTTGCTTCCACCGTTTTTTTCAAGAATAAACTCTTTTTCTAGAAAGATAACATATCTTGAGACAAACATTTTTGCTCAAGGGGATTGTGCAAGTGGTATCCTATACCTTCTTTAGAATACCTAACAAACAAATATTTGTTGAACTTAGTTTCAAATTAGCCATAATGTGATTCACTTCACGTAAGCAGAACATCTCCAAACTCTTATGTACTAAGACCTGGTTTCTTACAACCATATCTCATAAGGTGTGGTTTCAATTGCTTTTGTTGGAACAAGTTGAACGTAAATGAAGCAGTTTTTAAGACAAATCCATAGAACAAGGTTGGAAGTGTTGATTAACCAATCACGGAATGTATCATATCCTATAGGGTACGACTTCTCCTTTCAGACATACCATACAATTGTGGTGTGTATGGTGAAGTCCATTGAGGAAAGATTCTTAATCTTCTCTAGATATTTTTGGAACTCATGACTCAATTATTCTCTACCTTAATCAAATCTCAGTGTCTTAATACTCTTGTGAAATTGTTTCTCTACTTCAACTCTAAAGGCCTTGAGCATTTCAAAGGGCTCGGATTTTGTGTTTCATAAGACACACATAACTAGATCTACAATGGTCATCCATAAAAATGATAAAACATGAGAAACCACCTCTAGCATGGATCAATACTAGGCCACAAACATCAATATGTAGAAGTCCAAGAAGATCATTACCACGTTCAACTTCCAAGTAAAGAAGATTCCAACGTCTCAGTCGATTGATAATCGAATGAGTCCAAGAATCCATCTTTATGTAACTTGGATATACATTTCTTATTCAAATGACCAAGTCTATAATACTAAATGATTGTTTCAAAATATCAAATTTTGTCTCTTCATGTATCAAAATATCAATTTTTGTCTCTTCATGTATTATTGAGATTGGATTTATCAACATCTAGAATATATAAGCTATTGTTGATGTATTAGTATCATATAGAACACCATTATGTGAAAAAGAACGATATTTGTTTTTTTTAATAATGGTAAACCTATCCATGTCCAATGCAAAAATAGATATTATGTTCTTTGTAAGCACTAGAATAGAACAATCTTTTAAAGAGAATTTATAAGTCCTTCTTGTTAATGCAGCAACTCTTGCTCCATTCCCCACATGTAGTTTGACTTCGCCTTTTGCCAGTAATCTACTATTCTTAATACTTTGCATATTTATGCAAATATGGGATGCATATCTCTTACCAATACCCAAGAGTCTTGATTAGTATATAGATTTATCTTAACCATAAACATACTTAATCTAAAAGCTTTACTAAACCTTTTCCACTTCTTAATATCGAGATGAGCAATACAATTTTCTTTCCAATACAAATTGTTTCTGGATTGGAAACATTGCCATTGACTTGTCTATTTTGATCACATCTTTATACTTTGTCTTGGCTACTAGCCATGGGTTTCCCTTTGACAAATGATAAGTTTCCCCTTGATCCCTTGATAGATTGCGCTTTAGATATCTCATTTCCATTGATCCTAGATTATGTATCAAATAAATTTTTGATATGCACAATCATGGACAAAGCATCTATCACATAATGCTACTTCTATAGCTAAGGATTCATAGATGATAGCATGATACATGCAGCAGTATCATTATCGTATTTATGTATCTTGAATGCATCTATTATTTCCTGGCTATCATTTGTAAGGTAATAACATAGGTTATGCAGTGGAGAAATAAAATTTTATTACCTTAACCACGGATCTCTTTGATATATTTATACAATTATAAGGGTGTTCTTACGAAGATCTTAAGCACAGAAGATTTCTATGCTACTAGGCAAAGATCCTTTGATAAAGAGGTTAGATCTACCACGAAAAGCTCTCTATGCTACTAGGCAAATATCTGCACGAACAACTTCTTTGGGAAACTTGAAAGCTTGTTTTATTTGACTTTTGAGTGCTAGCTTCCTTGAATTAATTAAGAACACAAGAGAAAGAAAATGCCTAACAATTAGGATGAAGAGAGAGAGATGGACGCCATCAAGAGACAGAAAGAATGGCATTTTTTTTCTCTTTCTATTTTCTCTCACTAGTTTTCTTTTGTGTTGCAATAATTATTCAAGAGTCCAAGCATGAACCTATTTATAGAGGAAGTATTCTAGTCTTTTAGGAAATAAAGGTAATTGGAAACCAAGAAGGTTTAGGAAGTTTACTTAAGCTAATCCTTTTCCTTTAGGAATCCTATTCCTTAAGGAAACTAATTAGTTACTTTATTTCTTTTAGGAAACAAATTGTCTCCAAAACTTAGAATATTTATAAATAAGTCCTTTAAGTTAATTTATCTTATAAATTAACCCCATTAGTATCTCATACTTATCTTAGTTACATTTTAACCCAAAGATTGTGTTCTTTATATGTGTGATCCATTAAGTTTCATTCACGTTGGCAATAAGTACAAATTATAACTCATTAATTAATTAATTAAGAGCTACATAAATTAAACACTTTAATTTATCATTTATTCACAATTAATTAATTCGTATTTATAGATCATGAGTGGCGTCTAGCAATGCATCATGACCACCCAAGTGAATAGGAAAGTCATATGGTAGACCATACCTGTCAATGACAATGTTACCGTGTAATTAATATCCTTTCACCACACTAGTCTAAAAAGTATAGTGCATACTTTTAAATGACTAATTTATATTTTCTTGTTTCAAAAATATAACTCTCCATGATGTATAATCTTAAAACTACTTCCAAGTTATACTATCACTTCTGTAGAAGATTTATGAGTTAATATTTCCAACAAGTGGCCATAAAGGGATATACTCTCCTATTAAGGAGCGGTGAATCATGTATTGATTACTCACTATCTTTTCATGCTTCAAACTATACCCAATTTTTAACCTATGGGCAACCCTTTTATAAGCATTGAGGAATAGAGTCAAAGTATAGCAATCCACACTCAAGATACTATGGTAATCTCAAGTCAAAGGATCACTTACACCATTGTCATTAAGAGTTCAACCATTGGCACTGTAGTTGAAAACTCTTGGCGGATCAATCCAATGAACTTGTTCTCAAACAAGCATCCACATACCAGCTTAGGTGTCATGCACACCATAGTTAATGAGATCAACTATTACTTACCATAAGTAGAGGTAAAGTATGTGCTAGTCTATCCGTATTAATGATGTCCAACCTCATTAATACTAGGACTAGGGATATTTAAGAATATGACCTTATGCATTAGAGTCTCATAATTGTAACCCTTACAATCTCTATTACACAGTCAATATTCTAAGGACTTTATCAAACAAACTAGCAACATGGAAACACAATATAGATGATAAAGAAAAATGCCACATATATAATATAACATAAATAAGTGTAAATACAAAGAGTCTTAAACCAACTTGGTTTCAAGGCATACATTAACATCATTATCACTCGAGATGAATGGAGTAAGGGTGTCAAGGACATAGCCAATATTCATTTGCTTTAAAACCATTATCATGTTTTACCATTTCAAGAAATTCATATTTAAAATGGAGTTGTATAAAGTGGGTTATATATTCAGGTGATTATGTATTCTACAACAGAAAATAAAGACAGAATATGAATTTATATTTATGCTATCAACAAAACCAAAATAAAATTACATATGGACATAGAATTTTAGTTTTGCTCCCACTATTTTATCCAAATCAATATCACTCATAATTGATTCGAAACATTTAATAAAATTTTTATCGGGTTAGGATTGTATTTTAATAATTTTTAACCGTGAGTTAGCGCATCAAATCAAAATTAATTTCAACAAGTAACAATTACCAATTACAACTTTTGTAACTTCTTCAAAAATATAAAAAAGTATATATTATAGTATATGTTTAATATATGTTTTTCTTTGTCTGTAGCATATTTACAATGAATTTTGGCTTCAAAACTTTGAGATAGAATTGAGATTTTGAGTAAATTAATGTACTATTTTTGTATAATCTTGATAGGTGCTAAAGGAGAGTAGCTTTTATAGAGTTAAGTTAGGGATTTAAGCTAAGTCCTAGGTATTTATTGAGTTGTTATTTTATCTTCTTTTGAGTTGATTGATTAAGTACTAATTTGTGCTATCATTTGGCCTTCGTAGGTTTATATGATACTTTGTCATCGAATTGAAGTGATACAAAGAGTCATGAAGCATACTTTGATGATGGAATGAAGTGAAAAATGAAGCAAGGTCAATGGAATTGAATTAAGCAAGATGGTAAAGGTGGAACAAGTTGAGAAAACGTGGATGTTGTGCTACAGAAAAACCATTCACGGACTATCCTGCAGTTACTCAATAGAGAGCTATCGTGTGAGAAACTGTCCGCAGTTTCTGTCGTGGGTTCTATCGAGAGAGTTAGTCGCGTGAGGATTGGTTCATGAATTATCCCGTTGTTGCTTCTCAAAAACTTAGAAGAATGAGAAAACAGTCCACAAATTCCATCACGGGTTCAATCCAAAGACTTTGACGTGAAAGAATTCGCCTATGCATGTGTTGCGAGCAAGTCCACGGATTCTTACCAGAAGGAGAATCTGCGGGTTGTAGAAAGCTACTTCGTGGGTAGTTACTAGGTAGGTGGATTGGAATGAAATTTTAGTAGTTGACAACGTGTTTGTATGGGCCTTTTAGCTTTTGTTATGAATTTTACTCATCAAAACTCTCTTGTACATCAAACTTTGGGAGATATCTATAAGGGAGGGTTGGGCACCATAGAGGGGGACTTTTTTTATTACACGCTTTTACACCTTGATACACACGTAGAATAGAGTAGCAAGATTGAGGGAACTCTTGTAATCAATTCAAGGAAGAGGATTTGCAAATTTGGAGAGATTATTCATCAGTAAACAATAAGCTTTATTCATCTCTATCCTTTATCTTTGACTTACTATGAGTTCTTTATGCAAAGATTTGATCTTTATTGCTTGATACTCTATGGGTAACTAAATTACTTGTCTTGGATTTAGAGGAAACTACTGAAAAGGGGATTATGTGTTAATTGCATAAAGATTCATGCTTTGTCTTGTTTTGCTTATTTACTATTTCATTTATCAAGATTTATGATTGATTGGCCATCAATTGTAAAGATTAAATCATTGTTATTATGCAATGACAGTTGGTAATAATGGTGAAATTGGAATAGATAAATCCTAGGTCGCATGTCACATGAGAGTAGTGGTATTCCTAGGTGGGTCAACTAGGTTCAAGAGGTTAATGAACCAATACTAGTATCTTTACCATGAGAGTTGGAAAGAACTAGTAGGGAGGTAATCGTTAATTTATCATGAGAGTGAAAGTTAAGTATACTTGGAACTGGGCCTTAAATGAGATAAGACTGAGGCATGAATTGAGTCAATTGGCAATATTCTAAGGTCACTAGTGGAATCTATATCCTAGATCCTTTGCACTGATAGTTTCTTTGAATTTGGCCATTCTGTGCTCTAGTTTAGTTATTTGCCCTTTCATTAAGTAGTTGATTTAGATTTAATTTAGTTATTTCTTAATTGGTTGTTTAAATAATAGAGTTAGTTCAATAGCCTTAGTACTTCAAGCTGCTCTCTGTGGGTTCTAACATGGATTTAGATTAGGCAGGAAAATAGAGGCAAAACAACCACAACTCAAGTAATAGACCTAATCTCCTAACTTTACCGCAAGTATACGGGTCAAGTGTATTATGGGGAGAATACACATAGCGTATCCCATGATGAATCAAATATTTGCAAGTACTACGGCTTTATGGCTTACTTTATTACCTAAACAACCGAAAATCAATGTGTGTGATAAGGAGAAAATCCGATAGAATAGATAAAGATGACAACAACTTGTAGGAATTCAAATACTCAAGATGTCTAGAATATAGAATTCACTAATGAATCATAATGTGCATGAATGGCTTGCTAAGGGTTCTCTTGCTTTGTTTGGAATCCAATTCCATTTAAATAATTACTAGTTCTCACTACAAAATAATTAGATTCCAACTATTTTCATGATGAAATCTTATAAAAACATGAATTGCAATGATTCACTTAAGCATTCATTATTATCATATGAATAACTTAAGCAATACTTGTTCATTTTCTATTGTTAAGAGCATTTCTCAATGACAAATAACAACTAGATAACTTGCTTAAGTTGGCCATGCAAAAACAAGAGTGAAATCTTGAAAAAGTAAACAAACAAATGCTGGCTTAGCAAGTAAAGGTAATTGAAGTCATGCTATGGATTCATTATCTTCATCTATATTCTAGATAAAGCTTTTAGTGAATCATAACTATTGAAACACCAAGAGAATTAAGAATATAAGAATTCAAGCTTCAACTATGAAAATAAAAGATAGAGTTGAGGAAGGCTTATAGACAAGTCTGCAACTTCTATTTCTTCTTCAAAATGCTGAAGTACAAGAGAGTTTGTATACGAAGAGCACTATTCTATTGAGTTTTAGAGAATTCTATTAATTCTTTTCAAGAATACTAACTTTTAGACTAACTAATACTAAAAATTTGATGACAAACTTGCTACAAATGACTCCTATATTAGAAAATTGTTCTACAAGTCATTTTCTAACTTGCAATTACATTCAATGCATGAAATGATGAAGATTTGCATTGAGATTCTAAATGGACATAAAAGTCTTCAATTGTGTGCCAAAAAGAATCTCCAGTTGCAAAAACCCTGTCTTCTCCAGAAAAGTCTACGAAAACCAGCTGGAAATGGATACAAGTTGCAGCCCTAGAAATTTCACGCTAACCTGCTAATCTGTGGGTACCATCCGTGGGTTAGCTAACCTGCGGATTCCCAATTCTGGG
This sequence comes from Mitragyna speciosa, assembly GCA_024721245.1. Classification (NCBI taxonomy): domain Eukaryota; kingdom Viridiplantae; phylum Streptophyta; class Magnoliopsida; order Gentianales; family Rubiaceae; genus Mitragyna; species Mitragyna speciosa. The sequence continues at coordinate 11,950,299 of CM045557.1, forward strand.
TCCCACTTGATTTTTGGGATTTCGCTAAGTTGGCATCTATGTGTGCAGGCATTTTTCACATATTTTCATGCAATTTGACAAAGAATTGGGTCTCCCAAATATTCTTTCACAATTATTTCTTTAATTGTTCTCCATTTGGTTCATCCAACTAAATATCTTGGATCACCCTTGAATTTGATCATCCTTGACTTCAATTGATCCAAATTAGTTTAAGTGTTATGACCCTAAAAAAGTATACAAGAATTGTGCCTGAATTTGCTCAAAATAATAAATTAAGACAAAAACCCTAATTCTAGAAAAAGTTAGAAACTGCATCATTTTTAACAAAATTACTATAATAATATTAAAATCACACCAAAAAAATTTTTTTTTTTTTGGCCAATCTCGTACACGAGGGGGGTCGCCACTCCCAAGTTTTATTAACATGAAATTAAAGCAAGAGGGGGACATAAACCTTACCTCTGGAAGTACATGATTAAAAATAATTGAAGGGGACATTATACCTTACCCCAATTAACAAATATTTAAAGCATAAACGGGGGGTACTATTCCCTTACATTAAGAGACCTGACTGAAGGACATCCTAATCTATTCACCTCGAGCCAAAGCAAGAAGATTGGATTCTTGCAAGTAAATACCTTCCTGTCCATTTTGAAGAATAACTCCACTGTTAGATAAGCAATCAGCCACTCTATTCCCTTGATGCAAGCAATGAGTAACGAAAATATTCCCCTTGAGAAGATGACGAATACATTGTACCTCCTTTTGAATAGTCCATGGGCAATTGAATTCCCCCAACAACACCTTAACTAAAAGTAAAGAATCGAACTCAATCAAAATATGTGAAAAACCATGCAAAATACTCAATCTGACTCCACACAACATGGCCTTTGCTTCTGCTTGGATAGAAGTGCCATATCCAAAGAATGCAGAAAATGCAACCATCAATGCACCTTTAGAATCTCTAACAACTCCATCTCCACCCATAAACCCCGGATTACCTTGAGAGCAACCATCAATATTCAACTTGAACATGCCTAAAGGTGGAAATTTCCACTTCACCATTTTCCATGATCTTACCTATTCATACCTATACACCTGATCCAGAAAATTGTGCCAATTTTGAGCTTGGTACATAATTTTAAACTCCAGGTAGAAAGCATTTTTTATATCCTTGAAAATAGCCCCACAAATCTCATGGAACCCTGGGAACTCACCTTCAAATATTTCCTTGTTCCTAAATTTCCACAAATTCCAACAAACAAACAGTGGGAGCACATGAAAAATAAATTGCAACTGAATATTATTACGTTTAATCAACCACCAATTCATCAACCTACCCCTTAGATGATGTGAGGAATGAAAGATTCCACAACTAGCAGCAAAATAACCCCAAATTACCTCGGCTAATTCACCATTAGAAAATACATGCTCAATAGACTTTACATTTGATTTAACACAACATCTACATTTAGGAGGTAGTTGAATCTGGAATCTTGACATAATGACCTCATCCAAAGGTAATCTACCCCTTAACAATCTCAACATAAAAAAGAAACTTTAAGAGGAATATGACAATGCCATAAATGAAAATGTATGAAAGATGCATTGCTACACTTTCATACCTCTTGGAAAGCCGAAGCTATAGAAAAACCTCCTGTGTGAGAAGGAGTCCACACCATACTATCTGGACCACTCCTATCCAGCACCTCAATCTTCAAAATCGCTATGATAACATCTGGGGACAGCCACTATTTCATTAATTCCACATTCCATTTACCCTCCTTCACAAAATCATTAAAGGTAAGAGGAAGGCTCCACTAGATTCCGCAAATACAAAGCTCCTGATCCCATCCAATTGTCAAACCAGAAGTGACAATTTCCTTCATTGAGCATCCAAAGAATGTTGAGTTCAGTTAGAACTCGAGCATTTACCATCCTCCTCCATGTTGCTGAACAATTCACTTGAATCTCTACTTGACAAGGGTGACAATTTCGACAATATTTGGCTCTCATGTATTTCGCCCAAAGGGATTTCCCTCCCTAAAATTCCACCACAATTTACAGGAAAAAGCATCATAGATATCTTGTAAAGATTTAAAACCAGCACCTCCTTCTCTATAAGGCAAGCATAATTCCTTCCATCCAATCCAATGATGTTTCTTTTCCTCACCTACACTTCCCCACAAAAAATCTGCACATACTTTTTCTATATTGCGAAAATCACCTTTTGGGATTGTTGCTACTGCCAATAAATGGATGGGAAATGAAGATAAAACATGTTTAATTAAAATCATCTTCCCACCCATAGATAATAACTGTGCGTTCCAAGAAAGTACTCTATTGACCACCCTTTGACATACTTCAGCATAGTGAGAAATTTTGCACTTGCCAACATAAAGTGGAGACCCCAAGTATTTAACTGGAAACTCCTTCCTAGCAAAGCCCGTTATTCTTTCAATACTTCTCAGGCGAGGCATAGTAATCTTGGGATGAGTTAAGTAACAGCTTTTGTGAGGATTGATACACTAGCCCGATTGCACTTCATATTTTTTCAAAACCTCCATCACCTTTTTCAAAGAAACTGAGGAAGCATTTGCAAATATCATCACATCATCTGCAAAGGCTAAGTGAGAAACTTTGGGGCAAGATGGGGGCACTGAGTAACACGATGAAGAAGATCGATCAGCTAAAGCATTTAATGCTCTAGACAACACTTCTGCACTAATGATAAATAATGCTGGGGACAATGGATCCCCCTGACGAAGACCCCTTGGTAGACTTAAAGAAGCCAAAACTTGCTCCATTCACAATCATAGAAAACCAAACATTAGATATTAATCTCCAGATCATATCAATAAAACATTCACCAAAACCAAGTCTACGTAAAACATTAATCAAAAAAGGCCAGGACACTCTATCATACGCTTTAGTCATATCTAACTTCATTGCCAAGTTCCCTCCTTGAACCTTTTTACCAATGTGATGAATCAATTCTTGAGCCAACAAAAAATTGTCTATGATATGCCTGCCCTTGACAAAACCATATTGTTGTAGGTGAGATAATCCTAGGCAAAACATTACCTAGCCGAACTGCTAGAATCTTGGATATTATCTTGTTAAAAAAATTGCATAGACTTATAGGCCTAAAATTAGAGAAATCTGAGGGACTGAGTATCTTCGGAATCAAGACAATAGAGGTGGCAGTGACTGCACGAGGTAGCTCAGCACCACAGAAAAAACTGGAAACTGCAGCATGTACATCTTTGGAAATAATATCCTAGGCAGCAATAAAAAACCTCCTAGTGAAGCCATCAGGAGCTACTACACTCTCCCCATCCATATTCCCAATCACCTCCCGAATCTCAGTTTCAGAAGGAATCTTTTCCAATGCAGTATTATCTACAGAAGAAATAATCCGAGGAATACTATCAACCAAATCAAATTGTAGAGAGGATTCGTCTGTAAATAATTTAGAGAAAAAAGATACTACCTCTGCCACTATTAATTCATCATCAGTTAACCAATCTCCACTAGCATTTCGGATCCTGTGAATAATGGACTTCATTCTCATTTGTTTGACAGTGGCATGGAAAAACTTTGAGTTTCAGTCCCCCTCCTTGAGCCACTTGATGCACGATTTTTGTTTCCAAAATTGTTCCTCCAGTAATATAGCTCTACCCAAATTTGCATTGGCCTTGCTTAATTTTTCCTCCACATCTTCAGAATTGTTGCTCTTCACCATATTTTCAGCTATCTGCACTTCAAGTTCAGCCTTCTTCACATTTGGAAAAATGTCACCAAAAGACTCTTTGTTCCACTGTTGAATATACCTTTTTACTGTCTTCAACTTCTAACAAAATCTTGTAATGGGAGAACCATGAACTTCTTGCTGCCAAGCATTCCTCACAACTTCCAGAAAACCATCATGATTAGTCCAGACATTCCAAAATCTGAATGGATGAGGTTTATTATCTAACCTGGTATAAAAGCTCATTAAAAGTGGGTAATGATCAGATGGATCCCACACTAGATGTTTAACCAAAAGAGATGCCAAGTCCGCTACTTCTGAATTCAATAAAACACGATCTAATCTCTTCCAAATTCGAGCCTTTCCTTTTCGGTTATTGCACCAGGTGAAGTTAGAGCCCAAAAAACCAGCATCAAATACTCCTGCCTAACTCATGAAAATCAAGAAATCCATCACTTCCAATGGATTATATGGCCTGCCCCCCTCCTTTTTCCTACTCATCTATAACCACATTAAAGTCTCTACATATATACCATGGACCATTATTCGGTTTATTAGGCTAATAAACTAGGCCAAAGACTCCTACGTTCCTCTGATGTGCATTTCGCATGAACCTATGAAAACACAACAGAAGATTGTAAATGAGGATGTTGAACATTGATTGACATATGTTGTTCCGAAACATCAAACACATTACAATCAAACGGATTGTTGAAAAATAACCAAATATCCCCTGAAAGACTACAAGTAACATGATCAAAGTGAAGTTTCCATCGAATGAATTCAGCTTTATTCACACTTAACTTAGGCTCACAAATGACAACCACTTGAATTTTATGAAGACGAATTATTTTCGTCAAACGTCTAAATTGGGGGCCTTTGTTAACCCCTCTAATATTCTAGAAAATTACCTCAATCATTGGAAAGCAATTGAAAAGCATTTAGAGTGGACTTTGAAGAATGATCTAAGCTGGCGATCCGATGCAAATTTTGCACGTATCCCATGCTTTTTAACCTCCTGAAACCCTGGTTCTTGGCCCTCTATATTTAAAGCATGCAACACTGAGTGAGACTCATCTTCATGCACTCCCATTCTGCAATTCTGGGGAGATAAATTCCTGCTGAAGGAAGTATATCAATCTGCATTTGCACCAGGCCATCAACTGGTTCTTCAACGATGTCGTCTCTATCATTGTTCAACTGATCTACCTCAACATGACCTATGTTAACCACCTATTCAAACATAGCCTGTTCACCAGAATTTATTAGGTATAGCCTACTTTCCTTGGCTATCTTAGTGCATTCATTAATCTTTGAAGTATCTGGAATTGCTGATAAATCTTTCTCTCCAGGCAGTTGTTGATGATCTGTATTTTCTACTGTCATTTGAGGTTGCCGGGACTGATCCGTTTGTGGTTATTTTTTTGGTGTCCAACATTGTAGATTAATAGTTAATCCAGATTTTCTAACATTGTTAACAATATCCTTTTGTTGATCAGCCGAAGTGTTCATCTTGCATTGCTCAGTAGCGTGGCCTAGTTTCATGCATGAGCAACAATAGGTTGGCACATTCTCGTAAATTATAGGTTGCCAAAAACCTGAACGTCCTTGCCCAATCCAAATTCGATGAGAATGATCCTTCAAAAGATCTAATTCCACAAAACTCGTGCAATGTTGGGCCTCACCAAATCAGCTGTTGATGCGTCGATTTTTAGAGGTTCTCCTATCGCTCTTGCCAAAGAGAACAATGTTGTTTTGTCAAATAGATGAAGTGGCAGATGTTCAAAACCCACCCACACTGGACCTATAGAAGATTCAGCATCCAACTTGAATTCAGGAGTCCACTTAAACACCCTCATTCCAAACCCTTGGAACACCCAAAATCCATGCATCCAACATCACTGGAAATCCTCCTCCAGTTCAAACTTGATAGAGATGTGTCTTGGATCCAAAAAATCGAGAGAAACCGATCCTTTAAATCCAACAGCAACAAATTCCTTCCTCAAGGCTTCCATGGAAGGTTTGCCACGCGAGAATTTTCCAACCAGTACATGCTTCAGTGGCACTGCTAGTTTTTGGATCTTCTCATCAGTGAAGAAAATTGCCAGCTCACCCTTATAACTAAACGTTTGTTTCACAGGAACTAGAGATGCATGTTGAGCAACCACCGATGCAAAGGAGCGCTTTTCAGGCTGTGGAGAAGCAGCCATGATAAGCACTAACCCTCATAAGCAGCCAAAGCAGATTAAAATTCTGGCTAGACGCTGGAGATCAATCCGGAAGTTTGAATTCAAAAATTCCACGAATTGCGGAAGAAGTTAAAGAAACAAAAACTAATACTTATCAATGGTTGGAACTTGAGTTTTTGCAATATGTTAATAAGGTGCAGTTGGAAGCTCCTAGTATATAAGATCTTTGTAGATCTATTAAGAAATGTCATGATCTTAATTGATATGGATTTCTCATAAATCAGAGCAATATTGTATTAATCATAGATTATGATGAGTTTTCTTGGCCCATATCAAAATATATAATAATATTGATAAATTTATTATTGATCAAACTCCCCCACACTTGAATCATTGCTTGTCCTCAAGAAATTAGAAAATCAAGAGATCAAATAATGATTCAAGGCCTTGAAATAATTGATGAGTAATAAATTTATCAATTTTAGTATAGAGTTTTATATATGTTTTTAGTGTTAGTTTAGTATGTTTTTTATATTTTTGATATTAAAATAGCTCAATTTCATTATTATCTACCAAATCAAGGTTTGCTCCAAAATTAGAGTTTCAGGTCCAAAAATTAGGGTTTTAAGGTAAAATTATTATTTTGAGCAAATTAATACCCAAGTTTATTTGATTCTTGCAGGAAATGATGATTAAACACAATTTGGATCAATTGAAGCTTAAGGATAATCAAAATTAAAGATGATCCAAATTGTACATTTTTTATCATTTAAGCTTAGAATTTTTGAAAAATTATTTTATTCCATCAAAATTCTATCAAGTCAACTATGGCTCACTTGTGGAAAAACGTCTCAAGGGTATTATGGAAATAACTAAAATTTAAAAGGACAAAATTGAAAATGAGGAACGATCCGTGAGTCACAATCGCGGATCGTCACCAACTTGCTGATTTCGACTGGTTCTAAGTTGCAGCTTGTTCACACAACTTTTGCAGATAATTCCAATGTCCAACTACACTTTGGGATGCCCTAGAAGATAACACAAAGCTCAATGAAGACTTTTATAAGATTTGGAATCAAATTTGATCATTATGTCTCCAACTTGGAAAGAGACTTGAGCTAGAGTTATTTTTATAGATACATGCCTTTGTATTCATGAAAGTGATGCTTGGTTCTATGCTTAGTTTTATGCTTGATAAAGCTAGAACTAAAGCTTGGTAGGAGAAGCACTCATTGTAAATATTTAGATTAGTTTTCTTTCTAGTTTTGTAGGAATAATTAATTCTTGTAACAAAACCTTGGAGGAACTTGTACTCAACATGTTTGATGGAATGAAAGAAGAAGATTTAGAGCCATAATCGAGCATTTCTTACCCTATGCTTTCTTACTTCATTCATACATGCTTGTTACTCTCATTTATATATTAAGTTTATCTTAAATATGTTGAACTAAGTTGATTTCAACTAGATTTATGATGAAACTATGATATGAATTGGTTTATGGCCTATTTATTCTTGTTTATTCATTTACTTGGTCTTTAACACTTGTTGATGATTAGCTACCAATTTGAAGTCATCTAGTTGTTATTTGACAAAGAGATTTGCACTTAACAATGGAAAGAGTAAATGAAACTTATGTTGAATCTCACGAGAGTAGTGATTCATATAGGTGGATTAAGAATTAAAGCCACAATTCATGATTTTAATGAGTTAATGCATGCGAGTCTTTATCACGAGAGTAGGAAAGCTCATGTATTAGTAGTCCTCCATTCATAGAGAGATCTAATTTGGAGTACAAATGGAATTGAATCCTAAACATGAATAAAATCATTATGGTCATAAGCTAAACTCACATATTTAGTGGATTCTTAAGCCTAGTAAACTTTGTTTAACTAGTTTCTTCATTGTTTGCTTACTTGAATTTGATTTCCCTACCATTTCACCACCTCTAAAGTTTGATTGTCTAGATAATAAAGCAAGTTAGTAGCTTCGATAAGTTGCTAAATCTTGCTTTCCTCGTGGGATCGATCCCTAATACTCATCACAACTACAATTGACCCGTGCACTTGCGGAACGAGTGTTAGGTTATAAATTTTATTACTTGTTTGTGTGATTTTGAAGTGAATTTATTGCTATATTTTGATATAACCTAAACTCACAATCAAGTTTTTGGCGCCAGTTGCCGGGGAAACATTGAAATCTTGGCAATATCAAGGCAAATACAAGCTTTATTAGTCTAGACGCTTTTTATTTTTCTTGTTTTGATATCTTGTGTTTGGTGTTTTTGTAGGTTACCATTTGAATCTAGGTGAAGGAAGGTGAAATATAGCAAAGTTAGTTCAAGCATTTCTATCAAACACATGGAAGGCAATTGCTCTAGGAACTAACTATTGGCCTTATAATGAATACAAGTCTAGTATTCATGGAGGTATGTCTTTTAATGATGAGGTGCAAATGTTAAAATCACAAATGGATACATTAGAAGGCATGACTAAGAATAGATTTGGTTATGATTCTAGTATAAATAATCCTTGTTGTACTATTTGTGGAGGTAATCATGCATATTTTGAATGTGGATATAATGATTATGTACAATTTAGAAATAGTTACACTTATTCACTTCAATATGAACATTATGATCAAAATGATAATTTGGAGTGGATGGACCAATGGAATCAACCAAATCTATCTACTTGTGTTAAACAAACTTCATCTTGTGAAATAAAGTCTAATACCAACATGGATGAAATAAATAACATGAGTAGGAGATTGGAAGGCTACTTGGCTAAAACGAGAGAAGCTTTGAACTCTAGGGATGAGGAAGTAGTGAGAAAAGACAATAAAATGAACTTAGAGTAACCATGTGTTGAAAATGTCTAACAAGATCAAATCGTTAAAAGTGGGAGTGTGAAATTAATGATCAAATCACAAATAATCCTACTTTTGATAAAAAAATAAAGTTAAAGTTCAAAAAGGTGTATGTGCTAATAGTGTGAATGACACAAAACATTATGGTGTTTATTATGCTTATGGTTATGTTTATATTTGTTCCATGTGTGGTGATAATCATGAAGAATATAATTGTGGCTCAATCCAACCACCCTTAGAAACTTATGATAATCCACAAGACACCTGTATGCATGAAAATGATTTTAAGCATGACAATGAAATCATGAACATACATGTGCGGAAAATATGGTTGAAAGTAGGGAAATAAACATGATGCTCAACATGTAGAATCCCCCATCTAAGAAATCATGCATGAATTTCATGAAAATAAATGTGAAAATAATAAAACATTTGATAATTCTACCTTTGTGCTCGAACAAGAGCAAGTAAATGAAGAAAATGCATGTGTGTGATATAAGTAGTTGAAAATGTGAAAATAAAGGACACTTTAATCGATTCTTCTACTTTAGAGCATACAATTTTGAAAATAACTTTGCTCTTGAAATGGAGATATTGACCATGCAAAAGTAGATTATTATGAGCTTAATGAGAAAAATGATCCTCCTTTCACTTGTGACATTGATTTTCTTGGTATTGACAATATACTAACACAAGAGAAAGGCATAGCCAATTTTGGCTATGAAGCTCTTTTTAAGTGTTCCATGTAGTAGGTATAATGATAAAATGGATGATGGACTTGGGAGCACTTATTTTGAGGCAAACGATGCACCTCTTCCTACTCAACCAATTGAGCACAAAAGGTGTATTACATCCTTTGTGGGATACTCTAATTACATGAGAGGATTGGAGAAAAGTCTAGCTCTAGACTTTAAATGAAGCGCTTGTTGGGAGGCAACCCAATATTTTTGGTATTTTAAGTTGTTTTGGTGTGTTTTATGTTTTATGTGTTTTTTGTAGTTAGTATGTTTGATTAGTTTAGTTTGATTTTGAATTTGAAGCATTTTGATGCAATCCATGAGGCTTCATTTTTAAACTTTGATGTTGAATTCCAAATTTTCATATATCTTGTGTTTTGAAGGTACATTTAGTTTGTGTTTCATGTGTTTATAAGGGTCCAAACATCTTAGTTTTATCATTTGAAATGTGTGTGAAGTGGTTTGTGTTCAAGAAAACAAGGAAACCAATTAAGAAGCATGAATCTCAAAGTTACTATTCCATTAGTTTACTATTCATGATTCATTAGACATTTTGATTTTCATTTGGTAATCCATGGACTTTTGATGTAAGAATTGGCTATGAGATAACTTTTTTTATCAGTTTGAAATTTGTTCAAAGTGAGTTTAAAGTCCAAAGCATGCAAAGAATCAAATTGAGCTTTTAGTGAAAAAGCAAAATATTCATTTGGTTGTCATACATTAAAGTTGATTCTTTGAGATTTTGGTCTTAAATTTGGAATTTTGATGTTTTGAATGCCTAAAAATCATGTTAACAACTTTGTTTTTACCTTAGAAACATGTTTGAAGTGTTGGATTGATCAATAACATTCAAAAGAAAATTTTGAATTTCAAGTTCATCTTGAAATTCACTGTTGTAGAATTTTCAGGTAGGCCACTTTGGCTGATTCTCATTTCATATGTGTTGATGTTTAGGATGAATTTAATGCATGAATTCAATATTTGTTAACATGGTTATATGATCATAGAGTTATCTGCCCAAAACTTGAGGTTTAAATGGAAAAAATCATCACACAAAGTTGCCAAAAAATCAGCCTGGTACATGGAATTGCAGCTACAACTTCTGTAGCATTTGTAGATCCGTGGGTCAGTGATCCGTGGATCTGACCCACGGTTCTTGACCCACGGATCCATGGATTTTAGCTCTCCGTTGGTGCATTTATATGGTTTTGTTTGGCAAATGTTATGGCATTGTTTGTGTGATTGTTTGGTAATTTTATGAGCATGAAAACACCACTTTAATACATTCAATTGGATTGCAATGCATGTTTTGTTTCATTAATTCAAACTTTAAATTTTTGCATCAAAGTATGAAATTTTGATTTGAGGCATTTGAGTTCAAGTTTCATATGCTTTTCACTTCATCATAATACATTACATTTGCTTACATAACAAATGCATTAAAATTTCACCTCTTTGGAGTTACATTGCAAGAACTAAATGTGAGGAAAATTAGTTGTTTTAAAGCATGTAATGTTACTTTTTGAGCTTAATTGTTATTCAAATATGTTGTAACATAACATTTGAAGATCTCTAAGCTTTGAAACAAGGTTGAGGAGCAAGAATGACCAAAATGAGAACATGGTGAAGCATTGCAAGAAGAACTTCACAAAGGCCAAGGAACATCAAAGCAACACAACAACATTCTTTTTGGATCTTTAACCAATCACGGGGAGTATTCTTGTTCTATTTTTCATTTTTATCTTTTCTTTACACATTGAGGACAATGTGACTTTCTAAGTGTGGGGAAAAGGATAGGAGTATGTTTGGCTGGGGTTCAAGTAATTGTGTCAAGATATTGTTTTAGTAAAATATGGCCTAAATTTTTCAAAATTTGCCTCTATATCATGATGTTATGCCATACACTCGTTGAATTCTCTTACTTATTGAAATAATTTATGCAACTTTGATTGAATGATTTCCACAAATATATGAAGAAATAGTCATTATGTGATTAGAAGTTTTCTTTTTAAGAAAGTATGTCTTGTAAAATGGTTGTAATTATGTCTTGATTTGGTATATTTGGTCCTAAATTTCTCTTCTTTACTTAATTTTACATGTTAAATGATGATTATGGTCAATTAGTTCAAGCATGTAATCTATAGTTTAATACTTGAAATGAGGGATACTTATACTACAAAAATGAAAAAGAATAAAGTAGTTTTTTCTAATTTAATATTTCCTGCGCTTAGTAACCGAGGGTCTTCATCTAAAAATGTTGACTTTCACGTAAAACGGTACATGAATTATGAGTAATGCATAGCACTTTGAGTGAGTAAATTGTTGAGTAACTAGGGATCTTCATCGGCCAATGTCAATCTTTGCGTAAAAAGGCAATTTTACTTCTCAAATATGGTTTTGCTACTTGCTCAATATTGAGGTATTGAGTAACTGGGAACGTTCATTGGTCAATGTTGATTTTCGCGTCAAATGACATTCTCATCTTGAGCAATTAGTTTGCTAAATAATACTCCCTCAAGTGAAAAAGTGAAAACAATCATACACATGTGAAGTACTTTGATTGACCAAATGATTCATTTTCTTGCAAAATTTTGTTAGGCATTGAAATTTTGTTGAACTAGTTTTAATCTTGAGATAATTACTTCCCTTTTACTTGGTATGATTAGTATTAGAAACTTAACAGGGAATTGCATAATGCCTATTTACTTTATATTGTGGAATTGAATTCAACAATGAGGCATTTGTTATTTCAAGCCTTGAATCATCATTTGATCTCTTGATTTTCCAATTGCTTGAGGACAAGAAACGATTCAAATGTGGGGGGAATTTGATGAGTAATGAATTATCTATTTTAGGATAGTGTTTTATATAGGTTTTTAGTGCGATCTTAGTATGTTTTTAATATTTTTTATTTTAAAATGGCTCAATTTCATTATTATCTATCAAATCAAGGTTTGCACCAAAATTAGAGTTTTTAGTCTAAAAATTAGGGTTTTAAGGTAAATTTATTATTTTGAGCAAAGTAATGCCCAAGTTTGTTTGATTCTTGTAGGAAATGATGATTAAACACAATTTGGATCAATTGAAGCTCAAGGACAATCAAAATTAAAGATAATCCAAGTTGTACATTTTTTTATCATTTAAGCTTGGAATTTTCAAAAATTTATTTTCTTCATCAAAAATTTTTTAAGTCAACTATGGTTCAGTTGTGGAAAAAAGTCTCAAGAGCATTATAGGAATAACTAAAATTTTAAAGGGCAAAATTGGAAATAAAGAGCGATCCATGGATCACAATCTGTGGGTTGTCACTCGCAGATCACTACAACTAGCAAATTCGGCTCCTTGCATCTTTCAACTTGTTCATACCTATTTTTCAGATAATACAAACATCTAGCTGCATTTTGGGATGCCCTAGAAGATAACACAAAGCTCAAGGAAGACTTTTACAAGATTTGGAATCAAATTTGATCATTATATCTCCAACTTGGAAAGAGACTTGAGCTAGGGTTATTTCTATAAATACATGCCTTTGTATTCATGAAAATTATGCTTAGCTTTATGCTTGATAAAGCTTGAACTATAGCTTGGTAGGAGGAGCACTCCTTGTAAATACTTAGATTAGTTTTCTTTCTTGTTTTGTAGGAATTATCAATTCTTGTAACAAAACCTTGGAAGAATTTGTACTCAACATGTTTGATGGAATGAAGGAATAAGATTTGGAGCCATAATTGAGCATTTCTTACCCTATTCTTTCTTATTTCATTCATGTATGCTTGTTTACTTTCAATTATGTGCTTAATATTATCTTGATCATGTTGAACTAAGTTGATTCCAACTAGGTTTAAGATGAAGCCTTAATTTGATTTGAACTAGTTTATGGCCAACTTATTCTTGTTTATTCATTTACTTGGTCTTAACACTTATTATTGATTAGCTACCAACTTCAAGTCATCTAGTTGCTATTTGACAAAGAGATTTGCACTTAACAATGGAAAGAGTAAATGGAACTTATGTTGAATCTCACAATAGTGATTACATAGATGGATTAAGGTTGAAAGCCACAATTCATGATTTTAATGAACAAATGCATGCAAGTTATTACCACGAGAGTAGGAAAGCTCATGTACTGGTAGTCTTCCATTCATAGAAAGATCTAGTTTGGAGTAAAAATGGAATTGAATCCTAAACTTGAATAAAAACACAATGGTCACATGCTAAACTTTCATATTTAGTGGATTCCTAAGTCTAGTCAACTTTGTTTAACTAGTTTCTTCATTGTTTGTTCATTTGAATTTGATTTACCTACCATTTCTCCACCACCAAAGTTTGATTGTTTAGATAATAAAGCAAGTTAATAGCTTTGGTAGTTGCTAAATCTTGTTTCCTCGTGGGATCGACCCTAATACTCATCACAACTACAATTGACCTGTGCACTTGCGGAACGAGTATTAGGTTATAAATTTTATTACTTGTTTGTGTGAATTGTGCCTTATTTTGATGGTAACCTAAACTCACAATCAATAATAAATGCCTCATTGTTGAATGCAATTCCACAAAATAAAGCAAATAGGCATTATGCAATTTCTTGCAATGTTTCTAATACTAATCATATCAAGTAAAAGGGGAATAATTATATCAATATTAAAGCTAGTTCAACTAAATTTCTTTGCCTTACTAAATTTCACACCATAAGTATTCAATATGGACAATCATACACAACTCAATTTATACACAACAGGGACTTGTTGAACTTTATAATTTGCATGTGTTTTTTGACGCAAGGGTTGACATTCTTAGATGAAAACCCCCAGTTACTCAACACTTTGATAATTTTAACCAAATTTTAATCCTTAGTTTGAGAAGTGAAATTGTCTTTTGATGAAAAGATCGACATTTTGTGTTGAAGATCCCTTATTACACAACAATTCACTTTCATTCAAGCTTGCTTTGCATACTCTTAATTCAATTGCCGTTTGATGTGAAAATTGACATTTTTAGATGAAGATTCTTGGTTACTAAGCAATTTGAACCATTGGAGTAGTAATAAGTAAACATTCATCATTGAACTTCATAATATAATTGTCCCTTTATTCAAATGATGCATAAGTATAATTATTGTCCATATCTACACTTAGGAATGTAAAATTAAGTACAGAAAACAAATTTGAAATCAAACATGCCAAATCAAGACATAATTACAGCCATTTTACTAGTTGTACTTTCTTAAAAACAAAAATCCTAATCACACAATAACTATTTCTTCATATAGTTGGAGAAATCATTCAATCATAGTTGTATAAATTATTTTAAAAAGTAAAGGAATTCAAAAAGTAAATGGCACAAAAGTATGATAAAGAGGCAAAAATTTTTGCCATATTTTACTAAAACAATATCTTGACACAATTATTCCAAATCAAACCAAACATGTTCTTATACCTGTTAGTTTATGCCCTAAAACCAAGTTGGTTTTTGGGATTTTTATTATGCTTATTTCGTGTTATACTTATATATGTGGCATTTTCTTTGTCATTTAATACTTGTTATTTATATAATACTTTTTTATTTGATAAAGTCCCTAGAATATTAACTATGTATAAGAGATTGTAAGAGTTACAATGATGAGACTCTTATTACACACAAAGTTATATTCTTAAATATCCCTAGTCGCAGTATTAATGAGATTGGACATCATTAATACGGGAAAACTAGCACATACTTTGCCTCTACTTATGGTAAGTAGTAGTTGATCTTGTCAACTATGGTGTGTGTGACACCTAAGCTGGTATGTGGATGCTTGTTAGAGAACAAATTCATTGGATTGATCCGCCAAAAGTTGCTATTCATAGTGCTAATGAATTATACTCTTAATAGCAATGGTGTAAGTGATCCTTAGACTTGAGATTACCATGGTTTCTTGAGTGTGGATTGCTATGCTTTGACTCTATTGCTCGGTACTCGTAAAAGAGTAGCCCATATGGTAGAGATTGGGTATAGTATGAAGCAAGGAAGGATAGTGATTAATTGATATAGGATTCACTACTCCTTATTATAGGAGATTATATCCCGGATTGGCCACTTGTTGAAATATGACTTAAAGAATCTTTTGCGCAAAAGTGAAAGTATGACTTGAAAGAGTTTCAAGGTTATACTTTTATGGAAAGTTATATTTCGGGAACAAGAAATCATTAATTAGTCATTTAAAGAGTGCGCACTACACTCTTTGACTAATTGGGATATAGTGTGGTAAAAGGATATTAATTACACGGTAACATTGTCATTGATAGGTGTAGTCTACCATATGACTTTCCTATTCACTTGAGTGGTCATGATGCATTGCTAGACGCCACTCATGATCTATAAGTGCAAATTAATTAATTAGTGAATTAATGATAAATTAAAGTGTTTAATTTATCTAGCTCTTAATTAATTAATTAATGAGTTATAATTTGTACTTACTGCCAACGTGAATGGAACCTAATGGGTCACACATAATAAGAACATGGCCTTTGGGTTAAATTGTTATTAAGATAAATATATGATACTTATGGGGTTAATTTATATAATAAATTAACTTAAAGGACTTAATTATAAATATTATAAGTCTTGATGGAAATTAGTTTCCTAAAAGGAATAAAGAAGCTATTTGGTTTCATTTTGGAATAGGTTTCCTAAAGGAGTAGGATTAGCTTAAGGTAAGCTTCCTAAACCTTCTTGGTTTCCAATTGCTCTTGTTTCCTTAAAGACTAGGATACTACATCTATAAGTAAGTCCATGCCTTGACTCTTCAAAGATTGATGCAACACAAAGACACAAAATCTAGAGAGAGAAAAATTGAGAGGGAGGGGCGTTATTCTCCCCAAGAAAAATCGCCACCCTCTCTACTCCTAATAGTTAGGGTTTTGCCTTCTTCCTCTTCTTGTTCTCGTGTTCTTCATAATCATTCAAGGGAGCTAGCACTCAAAAGGTAAGGCAAACAAGCCCAAAGGTTCCTAAACATCATGTTCGTGTGGATATCGTTGGAGGCTCGACACTTGGAGGGCTTTTCATGGTAGATCAAATCCTTCAGCGAATAGGATCTTGCCCTTCGAAGCATAAAAACCTTCTATGCTTGAAGTATTTGTGCTAAACACCCTTTAATCGTATGATTACTTCAAAGAGATCCATGGCTAAGGTAAATTTTCCGCTGTGTTACTCCCCTTATTACCTTACAGTACCCTCCCCCCCCCCCAACACTTAAAATGATACATTGTCCTAAATGTGTAAAGGAAAAGATAAGAATGAAAATGGAACAAGAAAACTCCCCTTGTTTGGTTAATGAATCCAAAAGTTGATATTGTTGTTGTTCTTGAAGTCCTTAGCCTTTGACAAGTTTCTTTTTGCAATGCTTCACCATATTCTTCATTTTGTCTACTCTTGCTCACTAGCCTTGTTTCAAAGCTTAAAAATCCTCAAATGTTATGTTAAAATATGTTTGAACAATAATTAAGCTCAAAAAGTAACATACATGCTTTGAAACACTTGATTTTCCCCACACTTAGTTTTTACAATGTAGCTTCAAGGGGGTGAAATTTTGATGTTTGTGTTATGTGAGCTAGTTTATTATGCTATGATGAAGTGATATGCAAAAGAAACTTGTGCTAAAGTGGCTAAAAACAAAATTTCATATTTTGATGCAAAAAGTTAAAGTTTGAATCAATGAAATGAAACATGCATTGCAATCTATTTAAATGTGATAAAGTGATGTTTTCATTCTCACAAAGTTGCCAAACAAACTTGCAAAGAAAGCCATCAAACCTACAAAAAAAATTGCCTAAAATCAACCAAAGGACCCTCAAATGTTGCTGATCTGTTGGTGGGATCCATGGGTCATCCACCCGCAGATCCAACCCACGAATACCTCCCAAAAGTTTATGCAAAATTGTAGAAATTCTAGTGCCAAGGCTGGTTTTTTCTCAACTTTGAGCGATGATTTCTTCTATTTAAACCTCAAGTTTTGAGAAAAAAAACTTTTAATCATGTAACCATGTCAACAATCTTTGAATCCGTGCATTAAACTCATTAAATTATCAACACATAAGAAATGAAAATCAATCAAAGATGGCTTTCTGAAAATTCTACAACTTTGAATTCAAAATGAACTTGAAATTCAAAAGTTTCTTTTTGATGTTTTTGATCAATTAAACATTTCAAACATGTTTCCAATGTTAAAAAAAAGTTGTTAACACCATTCTTAGGCAATCAAAACATCAAAATTTCAAAGTTAGCTTCAAAATCTCAAAGAATCTCCTTTAAGGTCAAGTAACCAAATGAATAGTTACCTTTTTCATTAAAAAGCTCAATTTAATTCTTTGCATGCTTTGAACCTCAAAACTACATTGAGCAAGTTTCAAATGATAAAACAAAGTTGCTTAAAACCAATTTATACATCAAATGTTCATAGATTACAAAATGAGAATCACATTATTCAATTGAACCTCACTCAAGAATAGTAACCAAGGAATAGTAAGTTTGCAACTCAATGCTTTAAATTGGTGTCCTCATTTAAACCACAAAACTCCTTCAAACACATTTCAAATGATGAATGTAAGATGTTTATCCTTCAAAAAACATGAAACACAAAAGATATAAGAATTGTGAATCAAACATCAAAATTTAAACAGGAAACCTCATGGATTGCATTGAATGCTTTAAGTTCAAAATCATTAAACACAAACTAAACAAACATACTTAAAATAGCATAAGTCAAACCAAAACAACTTAAAATACAAAAAAAAACGTTGGTGATACGTTCCTGGTAGCCCCACGCGTATCATTCAAGTAGCTTACCTATCATCCACTCAAGGGAAAAAGCTTGAAGCATCGTGGAACGGTTGGATGAAGCAAGGCGTGAAGAAAATAGCACAAAAAGGCTTCTGACCGAAGCTGCAGCATGAAGCCATGCCGTGGGTACGATTAGAACTTCTGCAGTAGTTGCGAACTTTACTATTTTTAGGATTTTCATTAGTTGTTGTCACTTTTATTCACTTTAAACTTTCCATATTTGTTATTTAGGGTTTTTTTTAAATTTGTTTTTTAGGGTTTAAAGCCTATATAAGGCAAACTATTGTATGGTTTTCATAAGCAGATGAATTAATAAAATTGTGAGTTTTTCTCTCTATGAGAGCTTTCCTTAGTTCTTGGATTAGAACTAAATCTGGTCTTATTGGAGTGATTCCATGGTGACCAAAATCTCCGCTTTTGGTTTCTTCCATTTGGTTTGATTCGTTCTTTTGTGTTCGTCAATTAGGAGTTTATTCCACGGGTTGGGTAGGAGTCTATTCCACTGGTTGGATAGGAGTCTATGCCACGGGTTGGTTAGGAGTCTAACTTGTAGCATAAAAAGAGGAGTTCAACGATCTTGGTTGAATCTTCAAGCACCACAACTCAAGTTGTTCTTGGAGTCTTTGGACAGGTGACAAAGGAGTCAAGAAGATTGTGTTGTTTTGTGTGGATTTCTTTTCGAGACGGTCCTTTGGGGATGATATTCCTGTGATTTACAAGAGGGTAAGCCCCAATCGTATCAAGTGGTATCAGAGCCATCTTCTTTGATTTTTTTTCCAGGTTTTTCCAATCCAATTTTTCCTTTGGAAAAATTTGAATATATCCCCTTTTTTTTCTTTTTTGTTGTTTATCAAAGAGCTTCGAGCCTGGTTTAGTAACTTGTGTTTTATTTGTTTTTCTTTCTTTGAGTCATTGTCAAAGAGCTTCGAGCCTGGAAAACAAGTTGTTTTCTTGTGTCTTGTTACTTTCATTTCTTAAAAAAAAATTTTCTATATTTTTATGGTTGTTTTCCTTGTGAAAATCATGCCCTAGGTTCTTTAGAGTTGTTCTTGGTTGCTTCTCAATCAAGAATTCTAGGTATTGTGTGGTATTTTGTGATTCTTGATAGTTTTTGGTGTTTTCTTGATTTTCTTGTGTTAAAAACTCTCAAGTAAAGAAGATTCTTGAACTTAAGACATTCACAAATCAACTTTCTTGAAGTTTTGAGTCATTCTTGTATTGTTCTTGAAGGGAAAAAAAAAGGCAGAAAAATCGTTTAAAAAAAAAAGAAAAAAAAAGGCAGATTGTGTGCTTAAAAAGAAAGAGCCAAAAGCACAAAGAAAAAAGGAGGAAAAAGAGAATAAAAAAGGAGTGCACAACAAGGTAAAAACCATGCACAAACATTTATTCAAAGTTTCTTGAAGTTTCTTGGTGTTTGGATACAAGTTCTTGAAGTTCTTGGACTTACTTGGTGTGATTCTTGAAATCTTTAAATCTGTCCAAGTGTGTTCTTGAGTTTCTTGAGGTTCTTGAACAAGTTCTAGAGCTTTCTTGAAGTTCTTGATAGGTTTCTTGAAGTTCTTGATAAGTATCTTGGAGTTCTTGATAAGTTTCTTGCACTTCTTGGTTTGTGAGTTGAGTTCTTGAAGTTTGTGAGTTGTTGGAATTTTCTGGACTGATTTCTTGAAGTATTTGGCTGATTTCTTGAATTTTTCTGGTCAAATCTTGAAGTTCTTGAAGCCTTGAAGTGTTGGTCAAAGGGTCTTGTTCATCAACTAGGGTTTTGATAGGGTTTTCTTGCATAATAGTTGCTGAAATTCATTTTAATTTTTGGACGAATTTTGGCTGCGATTTTTGCAGAAATTCTGGTGTTTAAAAGGCTTAAAAGGGTGTTAGTTTGGTTTATATAGAAGTTATTTGTCTTTAGAAAACCAATTGGGAAAGGGAAAGTAGTTACAAAGGCGATTTGGAAACTAATTCTACAAAAATAAGTAGTTTCCTTTTTCTTCTTGGCAAGTGGTGATTCTTGTTTCCTTTTTCTTCATTTAGAATGTGTTTTCCAGCTGGTTAAGGTGTCTTGGCCGTGTTTTCTTGTTTCCAAATTGGTTGTGCTTGGTTTTAGTTGCTATTAGTTCAAGAATTCATTTTGGAAAGTGAATTGGACTGTTGGAGTTTTACTTTTTTCACAAGAATATTATTATTTTTCAAGAGAACAATAAAAATCAAGAATATTTTACACAATTATACCACACATTAGGGTGTCTACATTGTGCTAATTCTTGATTCTCATCCATTCTTGAATTATTCTCTTGATCATAAACACACTAAGCTAATTTTTCTTGGCCTCTACATTTACTCTTTACAAGTTGAGGTTGCTATAGGTCCTTGGTGGGATTGATTGAGCTAGTTCTTCATCAAAGAGCTTACAAGAAGATTCTTTGAGTAGAAAAAGGCTTAGTGGTGAGCTCATTCGAGGGTAAAAGCCAATCTACTTGAGGGACTCGAGTGCCAAACACTAGGGGAGTGTTTCACATATTCTTTTTTTATTTTCTTTTTATTTTTAACAATTTTTCTTGCAGGTTTTTAGAGCATAATGGTGACTCCACAAGATTCAAACAATGATCTTAAATTGCTTAGAGAAGCCATTGTTGGTGATTTGGAGAGAAAGATGCGCATAATGAGGATTGAGATCTCTAGGGAGATGCCACCATTGGAGGGAGGAAGTGATGACGAAGAAGGTCCATGGGGTGGTGATCATGGGGAGATTTTGGTAACCGTGGAATCACTCCAATAAAACCAGATTTAGTTGTAATTCAAGAACTAAGGAAAGCTCTCATAGAGAGAAAAACTCACAATTTTATTAATTCATCTTGCTTATGGAAACCATACAATAGTTAGCCTTATATAGGCTTTAAACCCTAAAAAACAAATTTAAAAAAAATCCCTAAATAACAAATATGGAAAGTTTAAAGTGAATAAAAGTGACAACAACTAATGAAAATCCTAAAAACACTCAAGTTCACAAATGCTGCAGAAGTTCTGATCGTACCCACAGCACGGCTTCATGCTGCAGCTTTGGTCAGAAGCCTTTTTGTGCTAATTTCTTGGATTGGGTTGTTTTGTGTGGAGTTTCCCCCTCTTAAAAGCGATTCGTCCTCGAATCGTCGCCTATGGTTTGTAAAGAATGGGGTACAATTCCAACCTCACAAATCTGCAAAATTCAGAAGAACAACAAGAATCTTTTTTTTTTTCACCCAACTTTGGCTTTTCTTATAAAATCTCACAAATTTGCCTTTTTCCACTCACGAAATTATCCTAATTAGCAACCCTCTTCTTTTTTTTTTCAACATCACAAACAACTCACAAAACACAAAACTCAACTCCAAAAACAAACAAAACAAAACTAAAAAAAGAAAAAAATTCTGGAAAAATTCGGATGAACAGTAGCCGGAAGTGAACAGTGCTCCGTCATGAACAGTAACTCCGCCTAAAACAGTGATTCGTCATCAACAGTAATTTCGTCGTGAACAGTCGACGATGAAACAGTAATTCCCTCATAAACAGTGCAGTCGATGAACAGTGATTCCGTCGATGAATAGTGCGCAACAGTACGATTTTTTTTTATTTTTAAATCAACAATAAAAGATCACAACTTTGGTTCAAGAAAAGTCAAATCTTGAACCAAAAACAACAAAACAAAAATTAAAAATATATATCCAAGTGGATTGACAACAAAAAAATTAAAAGAATATACCCAAACGGGTTGACACAAAAACTTGATTTCTCTTTCAAGATCCCAAAAGCTCTGATACCACTTGATACGATTGGGGGTGACCCTCTCGTATATCACAGGAATATCATCCCCAAAGGATCGTCTCGAAAAGAAATCCATACAAAACAACCCAATCTTCTTGACTCTTTTGTCACCTGTCCAAAGACTCCAAGGACAACTTAAGTTGTGGTGCTTGAAGATTCAACCAAGATCGTTGAACTCCTCCTTTTACGCTGCAAGTTAGACTCCTAACCAACCCGTGAAATAGACTCCTAATTGACGAACACAAAAGAACGAATCAAACCAAATGGAAGAAACCAAAAGCGGAGATTTTGGTCACCATGGAATCACTCCAATAAGACCAAATTTAGTTCTAATCCAAGAACTAAGGAAAGCTCTCATAGAGAGAAAAACTCACAATTTTATTAATTCATCTTGCTTATGAAAACCATACAATAGTTAGCCTTATATAGGCTTTAAACCCTAAAAAACAAATTTAAAAAAAAAACCTAAATAACAAATATGGAAAATTTAAAGTGAATAAAAGTGACAACAACTAATGAAAATCCTAAAAACACTAAAGTTCGTAACTGCTGCAGAAGTTCTGATCGTACCCATGGCACGGCTTCATGCTGCAGCTTCAGTCAGAAGCCTTTTTGTGCTATTTTCTTCACGCCTTGTTTCATCCAACCGTTCCACAATGCTTCAACCTTTTGCCCTTGAGTAGATGATAGGTAGGCTACTTGAATGATATGTGTGGGGCTACCAGGAACGTATCAAACTCCCCCTCTTAAAAACGATTCATCCTCTAATCGTCGCCCATGGTTTGTAAAGAATTGGGTACAATTCCAACCTCACAAATCTGCAAAATTCATAAGAACAACAAGAATCTCCTTTTTTTTTTCACCCAACTTTGGCTTTTTTTATAGAATCTCACAAATTTGCCTTTTTCCACTCAAGAATTATCCCAATTAGCAACCCTCTTTTTTTTTTTTAACATCACAAACAACTCACAAAACACAAAACTCAACTCCAAAAACAAACAAAACAAAACTGGAAAAAAAAAAAAAGAAAAAAATTTTGAAAAAATTCGGATGAACAGTAGCCGGAAGTGAACAGTACTCTGCCATGAACAGTGATTCCGTCATCAACAGTAATTTCATCATGAACAGTCGATTGGGGGTGACCCTCTCATATATCATAGGAATATCATCCCCAAAGGACCGTCTCGAAAAGAAATCCACACAAAACAACCCAATCTTCTTGACAGCTTCGGTCAGAGGCATCTTCTTGGATTTTTTCAGGTTTTTCGAATCCAATTTTTCCTTTGGAAAAAATTCAGATATATCCCTTTTTTCTTTTTTGTTGTTTATCAAAGAGTTTCGAGCCTGGTTAAGCAACTTGTGTTTTATTTATTTTTCTTTCTTTGAGTCGTTGTCAAAGAGCTTTGAGCCTAGACAACAAGTTGTTTTCTTGTGTCTTTTTACTTTCGTTTCTTAAAAAAAATATTTCTGCCACAATTGTTTCGTTGCTTTCTTTGTTAAAAATCATGCCCTAGGTTTGTTTAGAGTCGTTCTTGATTACCTCTCAATCAAGAATTCTAAGGTCTTGTATGGTATTTTGTGAATCTTGACTATTTTTGGTATTTTCTTGATTTTCTTGTGTAAAAAACTATCAAGTAAAAAAAGATTCCTGAAGTTAAGACATTCAGAAATCAACTTTCTTGAAGTTTTGAGTTATTCTTGTGTTGTTCTTGAAGTAAAAAAAATAATACTAATAAAGGCAAAAAAATCATTTTTACAAAAAATTAAAAAAGAGGCAAATTGTGTGCTAAAAGAAAAAGCCAAAAGCACAAAGAAAAAGAAGGAAAAAGAGAATAAAAAGGAGTACACATCAAAGCAAAAACCATGCACAATCATTTATTCAAAGTTTCTTGAAGTTTCTTGGTGTTCTTGATACAAATCTTGAAGTTCTTGCACTGTCAAGTTCTTGAAGTTCTTCAAGCTGTCCAAAATCGTTTTTTGTGTTCTTGAATTTCTAGAATTTTTTTGTTCAATTTCTTGAGATTCTTGAACAAGTTCTTGAGCTTTCTTGAAGTTCTTGATAATTTTCTTGCACTTATTGCTTTGTAAGTTGAGTTCTTGAAGTTTGTGAGTTGCTGGAATTTTTCTGGACGGGTTTCTTGAAGTGTTTGGCTGATTTCTTGAACTTTTCTGGTCAAATCTTGAAGATCTTGAAGCTAAAAAGTGTCAGTCAAAAGGTCTTGTTCATCAACTAGGGTTTGTTGGGGTTTTCCTTCATAAATTGTTGCTGAATTTGTGGCCTTTTTGCTGGACGAATTTTTGCTGCGATTTTCCAAAATTTTTTTGGTGATAAAAGGGGTTAAAAGGGTGTTAGTTTGGTTTATATGGAAGTTATTTGGCTTTGGGAAACCAATTGGGAAAGGGAAAGTAGTTACAAAGGGGATTTGGAATAATTCTACAAAAACAAGTAGTTTCCTTTTCTTCTTGGCAAGTGGTGGTTCTTGTTTCCTTTTTCTTCATTTAGAACGTTTTTCCAACTGGTTAAGGCTTCTTGGGCGTGTTTCTTGTTTCCTATTTTGGTTGTGTGTTGATATTAGTTCAAGAATTCATTTTGGAAAGTGAATTAGACTGTTGGAGTTTTGCTTTTTTGCACAAGAATATTATTATTTTTCAAGAGAACATTAAAAATCAAGGATTTTTACACAATTATACCACACATTAGGGTGTCTATTTTGTGTCTAATTCTTGATTCTCATCCATTCTTTGATTTATTCTCTTGATCAAAAACACTCTAAGCTAATTTTTCTTGGCCTCTACATTTACTCTTTACAAGTTGAGGTTGCTATAGGTCCTTGGTGGGATTGATTGAGCTAGTTCTTCATCAAAGAGCCTACAAGAAGATTCTTTGAGTGGAAAAAGGCTTAGTGGTGAGCTCATTCGAGGGTAAAAGCCAATCTACTTGAGGGAATCGAGTGCCAAACACTAAGGGAGTGTTTCACATATTCTTGTTTATTTTCTTTTTATTTTTAACAATTTTTCTTGCAGGTTTTTAGAGCATAATGGCGACTCCACAAGATTCAAACAATGATCTTAAATTGCTTAGGGAAGCCATTGTTGGTGATTTTGAGAGAAAGATGCCTATAATGAGAGATGAGATCTATGAGGAGATGCCTCCATTGGAAGGGAGGAAGTGATGATGAAGAAGCTCATTGGGGTGGCGATCATGGAGAGATTTTGGTGACTAGGAGAGCACTTAGTGTTGCACCTATGGAGGATGAGGAGAACATTCAAAGAGATCATATCTTCCACACTAGGTGTACCGTGCAAAACAAGGTATGTAGCATGATTATTGATAGTGGTTCATGTACTAATGTTGCTTCTACTTTGTTTGTAGATAAATTAGGGCTTGAAACAAAGAGACATCCCAAGCCTTACAAATTGCATTGGTTGGCTGAAACTGGAGACATGAAGGTGACCAAGCAAGTGTTGGTGCCATTCTCCATCAACAAATACAAGGATGAAGTATGGTGTGATGTGGTTCCTATGCAAGCATGCCATATTCTTCTTGGGCATCCATGGCAATTCGATAGGAGGGTGACCTATGATGGCTTCAAAAATAGGTACTCTTTCATGTGGAATGGACGTAAGGTGACTTTGGGTTCTATTGCACCATCTGAAGCACATGCTAATCAAGTGAGAATTGCAAGAGAATTCAAAGCAAGAGAGGAACAAAGTCAGCTAGCAAGTGGTGAATCATCAAAAGAAGGATTAGTAAATCATGTGGAGCACCAAAGAATGGAATGTATGGATGATGGTTCCAATAAAAAGTCACGAACCAACCTTGAAGGGATGAAATTGGCTGATCCAAAGAGAGAAAAGTGGCCATCCGTGATATTGGGAAGAGAGAAAAGAGCAAGAGTGTTATGCTAGTTAGATCTTTAACTCTTGTATCCATGTACTCTAAAGAAGAAGTGTACTTTGCTAACTCTCTTAACCATTCTTTTCCTAGTGTTTTGTGGTGTTATTGCAGGTTAATGATCAAGGAAAAATGCCACATATTTGCTACTTTAATGTTCAAATTCCTTCAATGAGTAAAGAGCATCCAATCGTGGAGAAGGAATTACAACCTTGTTCAAGTGCCACAACATATAGCAAGCATTTGATGAATCCAACTGATTTGTGTCATAAGTTTTTAAGTTTTATGTTCTAATAGCTTTAGTTTGCATCTTAATTCTATCTTATGTGTTTATTCTATTAGGGTGGGTGATTATGTTTTGCATCTAAGTAGTTTTGCTTCATCTAGTGCAGTATTTCTTGAAAGCTTTCTTGTGTTGCATGATCATGTCTTAAACAATTTTCAGTGTTTATTTTGTAAGTTTTTATGTTGTGTTAAGGTTTATGCGCTTGTGTGCATGTTCTATCCCATACGTTTTAGTGTTTACATTCAACATGCTTAGTTTTGCATGATGCATTCTGTTTTAAGGATTATGATAAGTTAAATCATCATGTTTTAAGCAATTTTCAATATGCTTTATGTGGTTTATCATGTCATATTACTTGCTCTAGGGTTTATGTGATTGTGCATACATTCTATTTAGATCATTCTGGTACTTTTTGTGTTTGTTATTATGTTTTGTGTTGTTCTTATACACGAATTATAGGGAGTCATATAAATGATTTTCAATGTGTTTATCTTAAGTGTTTTACCTCTAAAATTCGTTTTTGCTCATAAGTTAGTTCATTTAAAGTGTTCTAGTGTTATAGCTTATGACAATATTCATGTGTTTTTGTTATATCGTTTGAATTATTCTAGTGAGTTGAATGATGATATTTTCCATGTTCTAGGGTTTTCCTTGTATAGTTCATTCAGAATTATAGCATGCTATCTTCATAATTCACGTTTTCTACACTTGTTTGTAGTTAGTAATTTTTTAGATTCTGGTTATACGTCTTTATTTGATCATGATTTCTATCTTGTTAGTGAGTATTATTTTGAGTCAATTTCTTGCTATAAAAGTGCTGAATCTCGTGTTTTTCTTGTTAGTCATTTGTATATGTTAATTCTTTTTCATGTTTTTAAAGATATTTCTCATCTAGGCATGTTTATTCTTCGTAAGTTAGAATTTGTTATTGCACCTGTACTTGTGATTTAGTAGTTTATGCCATTTGTGTTCATAGTTGCATTAGGCTACTTGTTTTACATTTATCACTTGAGTTAGTTATGAGCTTGCTTAAAATTTGTGATTGTTTCTCTATCAATCCTTTAGTTACTTATGTTAATTTATATGAACTCGCAGATTCGAGGATGAATCTTTTCGAGGAAGGAGGGATTGATGTGATCCAAGGAGCACTCACAATTGTTAGAATTCGACTTGAGCATGGTGAGCTTAGGAGAGGCATGTTCTTGGTGGAAGATGATCCACATGGTTGCTGGCTGAAGCCTATGCACGAATTTGGGCTTAATGGCAAGCTTAAAATTCACTTTGTTTATACTAGCACATTGGGCCAAGGAGTGGAGCATTGGTTGTGGATCAAGTTCATCTACAAAGAAGGCCCAAAAAAAATTGCTAAGTTGTCCAAAAACAATCTTATAAGGGGCTGGTTACTTGGACTTGCTTGGAGGGCCCTTGAAGTTGCTAAATGGAGGCCCAATGGAGCTTAATGAAGGATGTCTAGCCTATGATGTGATTTTGGACGAATTTTTATAGTTTTTATGTTTTTAGTTAGTTTAACTTATTAGAATTCTTCTATATTTGTGTTTTTAGTTAAGTATTATTATTAGTTTAGGTATAGACATAGAAGTTGCTTAAATCTTCAAGTCTAGAACGTTCTATGTAAGCCTATTTATTGGCCTCTTATTAGTTACGAATTTTAACAAAATTATTCAGAAAAATCGTGAGTTTTCTCTTTTGTGAGAATTTTTTGGTTCTTTGTCGATTAAGAACTAGTCTTGGTCTTATCAAGCTTGCTTGTGGCGACCACCAACTTCGCTTAGAGTTTTTCTTGTGTTTTTGATCAAGTCTTAGAGTTAATTAGGTTAGACGATTGAACTCACTCAACTTGGTCTAGTCTAGTTGTTCTTAGGCGTGTTTCATCTTCTCAAGGAAGATTCAAGGCAAAACAACTCCACGTCAAGGGTTCCTTGGTTCACGAATCAAACGAGGTCTTGAGTTGAACGAGTTGCATACCTAAAATCCAAGACTTTCTTGGCAACACAACTGTGCGCACATCAAGTGGTTGCGTTGCCACTTGATGTGATTCAAGGAGCACTCACAATTGTTAGATTTGGACTTGAGCATGGTGAGCTTAGGGGAGGCATGTTCTTGGTGGAAGATGATCCACATGATTGCTGGCTGAAGCCTATCATTCAAGTAGTTTACCTATCATCCACTCAAGGGAAAAAGGTTGAAGCGTCGTGGAACGGTTGGATGAAGCAAGGCGTGAAGAAAATAGCACAAAAAGGCTTCTGACCGAAGCTGCAGCATGAAGCCGTGCCGTGGGTACGATCAGAACTTCTGCAGCAGTTGCAAACTTTATTGTTTTTAGGATTTTCATTAGTTGTTGTCACTTTTATTCACTTTAAACTTTCCATATTTGTTATTTAGGGTTTTTTTTTAAATTTGTTTTTTAGGGTTTAAAGCCTATATAAGGCTAACTATTGTATGGTTTTCATAAGCAAGATGAATTAATAAAATTGTGAGTTTTTCTCTTTATGAGAGCTTTCCTTAGTTCTTGGATTAGAACTAAATCTGGTCTTATTGGAATGATTCCATGATGACCAAAATCTCCGCTTTTGGTTTCTTCTATTTGGTTTGATTTGTTCTTTTGTGTTCGTCAATTAGGAGTCTATTCCACGGGTTGGGTAGGAGTCTATTCCACTAGTTGGATAGGAGTCTATGCCACGGGTTGGTTAGGAGTCTAACTTGCAGCATAAAAGGAGGAGTTCAACGATCTTCGTTGAATCTTCAAGCACCACAACTCAAGTTGTTCTTGGAATCTTTGGACAGGTGACAAAGAAGTCAAGAAGACTGGGTTGTTTTGTGTAGATTTCTTTTTGAGACGGTCCTTTGGGGGTGATATTCCTATGATATACGAGAGGGTCACCCCCAATCATATCAAGTGGTATTAAAGCTTTTGGGATCTTGAAAGAGAAATCAAGTTTTTGTGTCAACCCGTTTGGGTATATTCTTTTAATTTTTTTGTTGTCAATCCACTTGGATATATGTTTTTAATTTTTGTTTTGTTGTTCTTGGTTCAAGATTTGACTTTTGTTGAACCAAAGTTGTGATCTTTTGTTGTTGATTTAAAAAAAAAAATCATACTGTTGCGCACTGTTCATCGACACTGTTTCTCACCGGAATAACTGTTCATCGACTGCACTGTTTATGACGAAATTACTATTTCATCATCGACTATTCATGATGAAATTACTGTTGATGACGAATCACTGTTCATGACGGAGTTACTGTTCATGACGGAGCATTGTTCACTTCCGGTCTACTATTCATCCGAATTTTTCCAAAATTTTTTTCTTTTTTCTTTTTTTTTATTTTTTAGTTTTGTTTTGTTTGTTTTTGGAGTTGAGTATTGTGTTTTGTGTGTTGTTTGTGATGTTGAAAAAAAAAAAAGAGGGTTGCTAATTGGGATAATTTCCTAAGTGGAAAAAGGTAAATTTGTGAGATTATAAGTAAAGCCAAAGTTGGGTGAAAAAAAAAAAAGATTCTTGTTGTTCTTATAAATTTTGCAGATTTGTGAGGTTGGAATTGTACCCCATTCTTTACAAACCATAGGTGACGATTCGAGGACGAATCGTTTTTAAGAAGGGGAAACTCCACACAAAACAACCCAATCCAAGAAAATAGCACAAAAAGGCTTCTGACCGAACCTACAGCATGAAGTCGTGCCGTGGGTACGATCAGAACTTCTGCAGCAGTTGCAAACTTTAGTGTTTTTAGGATTTTCATTAGTTGTTGTCACTTTTATTCACTTTAAACTTTTCATATTTGTTATTTAGGGTTTTTTTAATTTGTTTTTTAGGGTTTAAAGCCTATATAAGGCTAACTATTGTATGGTTTTCATAAGCAAGATGAATTAATAAAATTATGAGTTTTTCTCTCTATGAGAGCTTTCCTTAGTTCTTGGATTAGAACTAAATCTGGTCTTATTGGAGTGATTCCATGGTGACCAAAATCTCCCCATGATCACCACCCCATGGACCTTCTTCGTTATCACTTCCTCCCTCCAATGGTGGCATCTCCCTAGAGATCTCAATCCTCATTATGCGCATCTTTCTCTCCAAATCACCAACAATGGCTTCCCTAAGCAATTTAAGATCATTGTTTGAATCTGGTGGAAGTCATCCATTATGCTCTAAAAACCTGCAAGAAAAATTGTTAAAAATAAAAAGAAAATAAAAAAAGAATATGTGAAACACTGTCCTAGTGTTTGGCACTCGATTCCCTCAAGTAGATTGGCTTTTACCCTCGAATGAGCTCACCACTAAGGTGCTGTTTGGTAAAACTGAAATCTGAAATTTGAAGTCTGAAAGTCTGAATATTTAAGTGCTGAAAGTATTAAGTTACTGAATTGAAAAAGTTTTACCTGTTTGATAATCAACTAAATATATGCACTGAATTTAAATATCTCCTCTCATAAATATAATTGTTCTATCTTAAAATTTTAAATAATTTATTAATAATGTCTATGAGAAGAAATATATTGTTCGTTTGTGAGAGATAGAGAATAAGTGTATTTATGTATGAGAAAGTGTGTGAGAGAGAAAGTATGTGTATATATAGAAAAATGTAAGTATGTAAAAGGAAAAAAATTAAAATATGTGCACTTGTATATGAGAGATAGAAAATGTATATGTGAAAGTATGTGTATGTGTGTGTAAAAGTATATGTGCAAGAAAGTATGTAAGTAACTCTGTGTGTGTGTGTGTGACAGAGAGAGGGAGAGAGAATATGTGTGTTTGTGTGAAAGTAGGTGTGTGTGTGTGTGAGAGAGAGAGAGTGTATGTGTGAGAGAGAATGTGTGTGTGTGAGAGAGAGTGTGTGTGTGTGTATGTGTGTGAAAGAGAGAGAGAGAGAGAGATTGTGGATGTATGTGAGAAAGAGTATGCATATGTGTGTGCATGGGTGAGTGTGTGAGAGTGAGTGAGTGTATGTGTGTGTGCAACAAGGGGAGGGGAAGAGTATCCAAAATTCAGCAAATTAAGTGAAAAATTTTCACTTAAAATTCTGTGTACAAATTAAATAAGTACTTAATGTGTTAAGTGATAAAGGAATTTTGTTATCAAACACACTGAATTAAAAAAGCACTTAATTCATTAATTTTCAGCATTAAGTCATGTTATCAAACACCCCCTAAGCCTTTTTCCACTCAAAGAATCTTCTTGTAGGCTCTTTGATGAAGAACTAGCTCAATCAATCCCACCAAGGACCTATAGCAACCTCAACTTGTAAAGAGTAAATGTAGAGGCCAAGAAAAATTAGCTTAGAGTGTTTATGATCAAGAGAATAATTCAAGAATGGATGAGAATCAAGAATTAGCACAATATAGACACCCTAATGTGTGATATAATTGTGTAAAAAATTCTTGATTTTTAATGTTCTTTTGGAAAATAATAATATTCTTGTGCAAAAAGTAAAACTCCAACAGTCCAATTCACTTTCCAAAATGAATTCTTGAACTAATAGCAACTAAAACCAAGCACAACCAATTTGGAAACAAGAAAACACAGGCCAAGACACCTTAACCAGCTGGAAAACACATTCTAAATGAAGAAAAAGGAAACAAGAATCACCACTTGCCAAGAAGAAAAAGGAAACTACTTATTTTTGTAGAATTAGTTTCCAAATCGCCTTTGTAACTACTTTCCCTTTCCCAATTGGTTTTCTAAAGCCAAATAACTTCTATATAAACCAAACTAACACCCTTTTAAGCCTTTTAAACACCAGAATTTCTGCAAAAATCGCAGCCAAAATTCGTCCAAAAATTAAAATGAATTTCAGCAACTATTATGCAAGAAAACCCTATCAAAACCCTAGTTGATGAACAAGACCCTTTGACCAACACTTCAAGGCTTCAAGAACTTCAAGATTTGACCAGAAAAATTCAAGAAATCAGCCAAACACTTCAAGAAATCAGTCCAGAAAATTCCAGCAACTCACAAACTTCAAGAACTCAACTTACAAACCAAGAAGTGCAAGAAACTTATCAAGAACTCCAAGATACTTATAAAGAACTTCAAGAAACCTATCAAGAACTTCAAGAAAGCTCTAGAACTTGTTCAAGAACCTCAAGAAACTCAAGAACACACTTCGACAGATTTAAAGATTTCAAGAATCACACTAAGTAAGTCCAAGAACTTCAAGAACTTGTATCCAAACACCAAGAAACTTCAAGAAACTTTGAATAAATGTTTGTGCACGGTTTTTACCTTGTTGTGCACTCCTTTTTAATTCTCTTTTTCCTCCTTTTTCTTTGTGCTTTTGGCTCTTTCTTTTTAAGCACACAATCTGCCTTTTTTTTCTTTTTTTTTAAACGATTTTGTTGCCTTTTTTTTTTCCTTCAAGAACAATACAAGAATGACACAAAATACCACACAATACCTAGAATTCTTGATTGAGAAGCAACCAAGAACAACTCTAAAGAACCTAGGGCACAATTTTCACAAGGAAAACAACCATAAAAATATAGCAGAATTTTTTTTTAAGAAATGAAAGTAACAAGACACAAGAAAACAACTTGTTGTCCAAGCTCGAAGCTCTTTGACAACGACTCAAAGAAAGAAAAACAAATAAAACACAAGTTGCTTAACCAAGCTCGAAGCTCTTTGATAAACAACAAAAAAGAAAAACAAAAGGATATATCCGAATTTTTTCAAAGGAAAAATTAGATTGGAAAAACCTGAAAAAATATCCAAGAAGATGGCTCTAATACCACTTGATACGATTGGAGGTGACCCCTCTCGTATATCACAGGAATATCATCCCCAAAGGACTGTCTCGAAAAGAAATCCACACAAAACAACCCAATCTTCTTGAAGATTCAACCAAGCTCGAAGCTCTTTGATAAACAACAAAAAAGAAAAAAAAAAGGATATATCCGAATTTTTCAAAGGAAAAATTAGATTGGAAAAACCTGAAAAAATATCCAAGAAGATAGCTCTAATACCACTTGATACGATTGGGGGTGACCCCTCTCGTATATCACAGGAATATCATCCCCAAAGGACTGTCTCGAAAAGAAATCCACACAAAACAACCCAATCTTCTTGACTCCTTTGTCACCTGTCCAAAGACTCCAAGAACAACTTGAGTTGTGATGCTTGAAGATTCAACCAAGATCGTTGAACTCCTCCTTTTACGCTGCAAGTTAGACTCCTAACCTAACTCATGGCATAGACTCCTTTCCAACCAGTGGAATAGACTCCTACCCAACTTGTGGAATAGACTCCTAATTGACGAACACAAAAGAACGAATCAAACCAAATGGAAGAAACCAAAAGCGGAGATTTTGGTCACCATGGAATCACTCCAATAAGACCAGGATTTAGTTCTAATCCAAGAACTAAGGAAAGCTCTCATAGAGAGAAAAGCTCACAATTCTATTAATTCATCTTGCTTATGAAAACCATACAATAGTTAGCCTTATATAGGCTTTAAACCCTAAAAACAAATTAAAAAAAAACCCTAAATAACAAATATGGAAAGTTTAAAGTAAATAAAAGTGACAACAACTAATGAAAATCCTAAAAACACTAAAGTTCGCAACTGCTGCAAAAGTTCTGATCGTACCCACGGCACGGACTTCATGCTTGCAGCTTCGGTCAGAAGCCTTTTTGTGCTATTTTCTTCACGCCTTGCTTCATCCAACCGTTCCACGACGCTTCAACCTTTTGCCCTTTGAGTGGATGATAGGTAGGCTACTTGAATGATACGTGTGGGGCTACCAGGAACGTATCAATTGGGTTGCCTTCCAACAATCGCTTCATTTAGAATTGAAAGCTAGACTCATTCTAGTGCATGCTTCACTTTATAGGACCATGACCCAAAAAT
Organism: Mitragyna speciosa; assembly: GCA_024721245.1. Lineage (NCBI taxonomy): Eukaryota > Viridiplantae > Streptophyta > Magnoliopsida > Gentianales > Rubiaceae > Mitragyna > Mitragyna speciosa. Next base: position 11,984,501 of record CM045557.1, read on the forward strand.
ACTCCTCCTTCTTGGTCTTCCAAAACCTGGAAATGTAGAGATGGGCACATTATCATCAAATTCGTCAATCATATAAACATCAAAAGAAGATGAAGGTTGTTTCATCATATCATTTAAGCCAAAATTTACTTCACCCTCCCTTACTTTAAGTTTGAGTGTACCATCTTTTACATCAATAATAGCACCAGCGGTTGCTAGAAAAGGTCTTCCAAAAATTATAGGCATTAAAATATCATCCTCTATATCCAAAACAACAAAGTCAATTGGTATGATAAGTTTATTCACTTTAATCAGCATATATTCAATTACTCCTAGTCGATGCCTAATTGATCTATCGAGTAGTTGTAAAGTCATGTTTGTACATTTCAACTCCTTAAAGCCTAGCCTTCTAGACATTGATAATGGGAGTAAAGAAACACTTGCACCCAAATCATATAAACCATTTGAAAAATTTAAACCTCCAATAGGGCAATGGATAGAAAAACTCCCTGGATCCTTAAGTTTTGGTGGTAGCTTGTTTTGAATCCTAGCACTACACTCCTCAGTGAGTGCTATGGTTTCAAAACCATCCAAACTCTTCTTTCTTGTCAACAAATTCTTGAGAAGCTTGTTATACTTTGGAATATGCAAAAATGCATCTATAAAAGAAAATTTTACATGCAATTGTTTTTACATTTGTAGAGCCTTTTCTAAGCTTTGATCAATCTTTGAACTTTTGAGCTGTTGTGGAAATGGAACTTGTAGGGGAGTACGGAAAGTTTGTGCTTGAGATTCATCATTGACTTTATTATCACTTACTGATAAGTATAGAATTGGAGTATTGTTTAGGCATTTGTTTAGGCTTGTTTGAAGTAGTTTTTAGGAGATTATGTTAATGTTTGACTGATTTTTCTTTTATTTTATTGGAGTTGATATTTATAGTTTTTCTTTATTTTTGTTATAAATTACAGGTTTGACTAGCTCTGGAGTACCAAAGGAGCCTAATTGCCAAGAATTTGGATGTTGGTGAATAATGAATGAAGAAGGAAGGATGGTTTTGTGCAGAATTCGTGAAGGTAGAAGAAAAGCTCTACTCGCAACAGTTCCCGTGCGCGGATACGCGTCACAGGTATTTTCTCCGCCGCGAAGGTTGAGTGTCGCGGGAAGGCATATCTGCGACAATATCCGGTCGCGGATATGCGTCGCAGATACAATGAAGTTTCTGTTTCGCTACAGACGGGAGCGAAAAAAAGAGGAGATTTTCTATTTTTTAAGACTTCTACTGCAGTCCAATTGTTTCCCTTAAAAAAAAAAGAGTAGTCTAGGGAAAGAAAAAAAGAGGGTAAGCGAGATAGATCGTAGTTTTAGTTTTTACTCTGAAGAGTTAGTTTTTCTCTTGGATATATTATTTTTAGCCCTAGTTAGAATAGCAAGAAAAGGAAGGATTGTGGATGAACAAGCAAGGGAATTGTGCAGATACTTGACGATTTTCATGAATCAATAAGTTTTTCTTTCCATTCCTCTTGTTTTGTGATTTAATTATGTCATTTGAGATGAAAGATTTCATCTTTATTGCTATAATTATGAATACCTAATTTGTCTTGTCTAGGGTTTAGATGATTGTTATGTATAATGATTGTTTGATTGACTGAACTTTGTGCCTATGTTGCTTTGTTTATTCATTGTCTTGCATTAATAGGGTTGTAATTGGGTGGCCAACAGTTATAACCATCTAAATTACTCCTATGCAACGAGAGTTGATAGTGGTAGTGGAAAGGGGGCAAGTGAAGTTTAGGCAATATTTCACACGAGAGTAGTGGTATTCCTAGATGAGTCGAGAGCAATCCATAAGATAAAATGAACCAATATTAATCACTTTACCACGAGAGTAGGAAAGGGTTAATAAGTTGGTAATTACTAGTTTGTCACGAGAGTGAAAATTAGATAAAATTGGGATTGGGCTCTAAACAAGGTAACTAAGAAGGCATAAAGGATGTTAATTTGTAGCAATTTAGGTTGTAAAATGATTCTAGACCCTAGGCATTCATTTCCCATATTCTTCTTAGACATTGCTATTTCATTTTAGGTAATTCTTAGTTAGTTTTCTTTCTTAGCTAAATTCACTCTATTGTGTTGCCTAGATAAAAGGGGAGTTCGGAAAAATCTAGTATTTCTTAACTGTTCCCTGTGGGATCGATCCTATTCCCTACACAACTGTGAGATCTGTATTCTTGCAGATGCAGGGAATTAGGTGATTTAGTTTGATAGGTAGTGGCCCTGTAGGCTGTTCTTTTGTTAACCTAATTTAAAGCCTGTCACTTACTATCTCTTTTCCCTTTTTCTCTTTTTCATCTTCATCACTTCCACATTTTTTTTTTGCTTTTTCAACCAATGGTTCACCCAATTCTTTGCCACTTCTTAATGTTATGGCTTGAACATGTTCCCTAGGATTAATTTTGGTTTTGCTTGGTAATTCTCCTTGTTTCCTAAGGTTCATTTGTTCAGCCAATTGTGCAACAGTGTTTTTAAGGCTTCTTATTCTTGCATTAGATTGGTTTGCATGCAATTTCATTTTTTCCATCATTTTTCTAATGCTACTTCCTAACCTTGTTTATTACGAGAAAATTTGGGTGGTGTATTCAATTTTTGCTTCCTCCAACCAAAATTTGGATGGTTTCTCCACCCGAGATTGTAATAATTAGAAGAAATATTGTTAGAAGAAGATGGCTTAAAGTTATTTACATATTGTACTTGTGCACACATAGATGAATCATGCATATCTCCACAAATAGTACAATATGCAAAACCAAAAGTTGAATTTTGATTTCCAATGACAAGTTTACTCAAAGAATTTATAGCATTCATAAAACCATGCATTTGTGCTTTTAACATGCCATTAGAATGAACTTCATACATACCTTGGGTTCTCCTATGAGTACCTCTCTCATTTGCCCATTGGTAATGGTTGGCTGCCATTTCTTCAATCAAATCTTGGACATCTTCTACCGATTTCGCCATGAGAGCTCCCGCTACAGCTGCATCTATATTGATGTTTGTTGGATAGTTAAATCTGTTATAGAATGTCTACACTATTAACCAATTGATAAGTGCATGGTGACATTTTCTTATCAAGTTCTTAAATCATTCCTAGGCCTCATATAGAGACTCTCCATCATTTTGGGTGAATCCAGTAATGTCCATTCTCAATTTTGTGGTCTTTCTCAGTGGAAAGTATTTGGTCAAAAGGGCCTTAGATAAGTCCGTCTATGTTGCAAAGGTATTTGGTGGGTATGAATTAAGCCATTGCTTGGCTTTGTCTCTTAATGAAAATAGAAATAATCTTAGCCTTATGACGTCTTTAGAATCACCATTTTGTTTAAACGTATCACATATTTCCAATAAACTAGCCAAATGAGTGTGAGGATCTTCATTATTATATCCACCAAATTGATTTTGTGCAACCATTTGTACAAGTCCCGGCTTAAGTTCAAAATTTTTAGCATTAACCGGTGGCCTTATTATACTTGTATGTGAACCGACTCGGGTCTAGCATGGCATAATCTCTTAAAGAACTGAAGTTGAAGGCTTAGGATTTTGATTTACCTCCTCCACGGATACCTCTTGTTGTAGTTGGGGTTGAGGTGCAATTGAGGTCTCACCAAACTCCTCCATCTTTGCTTATTCTTCTTGCCTTTGTCTCCTTGCCTTCTTTGCCATTCTTTCTATTTCTGGATCAAAGAGAAGTACCACTCTTAGGCTCCTGGGCATGCACCTACAAAATGAAATAAAATATTAACAAACAAGTAAAATTGAACAAAGTTTAGAGTAATAAAGCTTGCGTTGGCCCTAATATTGCCTTTAATTCCCCAGCAGCGGCGCCAAGAACTTGACATGGATTTAGATTAGGTGGGAAAATAGAGGCAAAACCCACAAATCAAGTAATAAACCTAACCTCTCAACTTTACCGAAAGTATACGGGTCAAGGGTAGTATGGGGAGTATATAAGTATCGCATCCCACGAGAAATCAGCCTATGGCTTTACGGCGTACTTTATTATCTAAACAACCGAAAATCAAAGTGTGTGGTAAGGAGAAAATCCAATAGAATAAATAAATGATGACAACAACTTGTAGGAATTCAAATATTCAAGATGTCTAGAATATAGAATCCACAAATGAATCATAATGTGCATGAATAGCTTGCCAAGGGTTATCTTGCCTTGTTTGGAATCCAATTCCATTTAAATCATAACTAGTTCTCACTCCGAAATGATTAGATTCCATCTATTTTCATGAGGAAATCTTATGAAAACATGAATTGCAATGATTCACTTAAAAATTCATTATTATCATATGAATAACTTGAGCAATACTTGTTCATTTTCCATTGTTAAGAGTATTTCTCAATGACAAATAACAACTAGATAACTTGCTTAAGTTGGCCATGCAAAAACTAATATGTGCGGAAGAATGTAGATAGTAGGAAAGCTTGAAAATCCAAGTGTGAACTTCGAATCCTTTCCCCTTGGATGAACATGACTCTAGAATCAGCACCAAAGCCTTGATCAAACAAGAAAAACAAACTCTAAACTCAAGGTTCTTGATCTTGAAATCACTCAACAAGATCGAGGGTAGTTCTTAATCAGCAAAGAATCGAGAAAACTCTCAATAAAGAGAAAACACTCAATGTTATTGATCAAAACATCTTAAAATTCGTAATAGTGTTTTGGCCTATAAATAGGCTTACATAACTACTTGCAGAAAGTTCTAGAAACTTAACAAAGAGTACCAGTTGTAACCTAACACAATATGATAACTTTCTAAGAGGTGTTAACTTGTAAACAAAATAGAAAACTTAACATAAAAGAATTAAACCTAAAAAATCGTCCAAAAATTGTTCATGGGTTAGACACCTTCTTTAAAGCATCATTGGGCCTCCATCTTGCATCTTTGAAGGCCTCCCAAATATGTCCAAGTGACCAGCCCCTTGTACACATGATATGGACAACTTATTTACTTCTTTTGGGCCTTCTTTGTGTGCAGATTTGATCCAAAGCCAATAACTTAACTTGTGGCCCAAATTCTTTGCTTGAATTTCATCTTTAAGCTTCACTCGAGCTATTGGATCCATAACCAAAAGAGTAGCCAAAACATTTGAAACCCCTCAGCCCTTTTGAACCTTTTGGACATTAAGACCTCTTTGGAACATATGCTTGATCCAAAACCATTGGGCTAGCTTGTGATCCATCTTTTGAGCCCACGAACTACGAACCAACTTGGACTTGATGTTGAGATCCATGAACCAATCTCCTAAAGCCCAAATTGACTTATTCAAGTCTATTGCTCTCCAAGCTTCCAAAACTCTTCTTGGACATGCTTGAAGACTTGAGCCATAGCATGAATTGTGATACCCCTTGAAATCAACAATCACTCCATTTAATGTTGCACCTTGCTTCCTATCAAACACAAGAGTGAAATCTTGAACAAGTAAACAAACAAATGCTAGCTTAGCAAGTAAAGGTAATTTAAGTCATGCTATGGATTCATTAGCTTCATCTAGAATAGATGAAGCTTTTAGTGAATCATGACTATTGAAACACCAGGAGATTTAAGAATATAAGAATTCAAGCTTCAACTATGAAAATAAAAGATAGAGTTGAGAAAGGCTTATAGACAAGTCTTCAACTTCTATTTCTTCTTCAAAATGCTGAAGTACAAGAGAGTTTGTATATGAAAAGCACTATTCTATTGAGTTTTAGAGAATTCTATTAATTCTTTTCAAGAATACTAACTTTTAGACTAACAATTACTAAAAATTGGATGACAAACTTGTCTACAAGTCATTTTCCAACTTGCAATTACATTCAATGCATGAAATGATGAAGATTTGCATTGAGATTCTAAATGGATAAAAAAAGTCTTCAATTATGTGCTAAAAACAATCTCCAGCTGCAAAAACCCTAACTTCTCCAGAAAAGTCTGTAGAAACTAGCTAGAAATAAATGCAAGTTGTGGCCCCAGAAATTTCATGTCGACCTGCTGATCGGTGGGTGCCATCCGCGAACTCCCAATTCTGGGCCCTACTTGATTTTTTGAATTTTGTTGAGTTGGCTTCCATGTGTGCAAGAATTTTTCACATATTTTCATACAATTTGATAAAGAATTCAGTCTCTCAAATATTCTTGCACAATTATTTCTTTTATTGTTCTTCACTTGCTTCATCCAACTAAATCCCTTGAATCATCCTTGAATTTGATCATCCTTGACTTCTATTTATCCAAATTGAGTTTAAGTGTGATGACCCTACAAAAGTATACAAGAATTGTGCTTTAATTTGCTCAAATTAATAAATTGATACAAAAACGCTAATTTTTAGAGAAAACCCCTAGCTCTAGAAAACGTTGGAAAATGCATCATTAGCTATGGTAATATTAAAATCACACCAAAAAATATAATAATATTGGTAAATTTATTACTTATTTCAACCCTATTACCCTGTATTACTGCACAATCTGTTCTCTTGCAGATAATAGGGTAATTAGGTTATTTAACTTGATAATTGTGTGACTTTTATTGATTTTAGTTGATATATTCTTAGCCTAATTGTGCACTTGCCAAGTTTTTTGGCACCATTGCTGGGGAACGATGTCTTGTATATTAGGACTGAACAAGCTCTATTACTTTAAGCATTCTGATGCGACATAGATTAGGTATGAAAATATTGGCAAAACACACACAAATCAAGTAATAAACCTAATCTCCAAACTTTACCGCAAGTATGCGGGTCAAGTGTAGTATGGGGAGTATATAGGTATCGTATCCCGTGAGGAATCAAATCTTTGTAAGTGCTAAGGATTTATGGCTTACTTTATTATCTATGCAATTGAAAATCAAAGTGTGTGGTGAAAAGGAAGCTCAATAGAATAGGTTAGAAATGACAACAACTTACAGGAATTCAAATATTCAATATTTCTAGAACATAGAATCCACTAATGAATCATAAAATGCATGAATAACTTGCTAAATGTTATCTTGCTTCGTTAAGAATCCAATTCCATTTAAATTATAACTAGTTTTCACTATGAAATGATTAGATTCCAACTATTTTCATGATGAAACCTTATGAAACATGAATTGTATTGATTCACTTAAGCAATCATTATTCTCGTATGAATAACTTAAGCAGTACTTGTTCATTCTCCATTGTTAAGAGTATTTCTCAATGTCAATTAACAACTAGGTGACTCATTTAAGTTGGCCATGCAAAAACAAGAGTTAAAACTTGAATAAGTACTCAAACTAATGCAAGCTTAGCAAGTAAGGTAAGTTAAGTCATGTTATGAATTCATTAGCTTCAACTATATTCTAGATAAAGCTTTCAGTGAATCATGACTAATGAAACACCAAGAAACTTAACAAGAACATAAAAATTCATGCTTCAAATTGGAAATTAAAGAGAGAGTTGAGAAGAACTTATAGACAAGTCTTCAATCTTCTATTTCTTGTCCAAAATATTGAAGTACAAGAAGTTTGTATATGAAGTAAACTATTCTATTGAATTTGAGAGAATTCTATTAATTCTCTTCAATTATACTCACTCTAATACTAACCAAGGGATGATAATAATGGCTTCCAAGCTTGTTACAAATGACTCCTATTTATAGACAATTGATCTTCAAGTCATTTTCCAACTTGCAATTGCATTTAATGTACGGAAATGATGAAAATTTGCTTAGGGATTCCAAACTTGCTCAAAAGTGCTCATTTATGTTTTCAATGAGATCTCCTACTTGCAAAACCCTATTCCCATCTAAAAATGACTACACAAACAGCTGGTAGAAGATGCAATTGAAGCCCTAGAAGCTACTTGGCCGACATCGATCCGCGAGTCAGATCGACGGGTAGCAACCCGCGGATCACACTTTTGTAGTCCCGACTTGATTTTTGATTTTGCTAATCTGGGATCCACGTGTGTAGACTTTATTCACATATTTCCACATATTCAAAGCTTAGCCCTTTGAATCACTTTTGAATTTTATTTTCCTTGACTCCAATTGATCCAAAATAAGTTTAAGCATGATGAACCTGCAAATATTCACAAGAATTGTGCATTAAATGCTCAAGATAATAATTTTTCTTAAAAAAACCTAATTTTGGGAAAAACCCTAATTCTTAAAAAGTTTGAAAATAATGTCATTTCCAACCAAAATTGCTACAATTATACTTAAATAACACCAAAAATACATAATAATATATATAATAATATTGGTAAATGTATTACTTATCACATTTTTTTTTATTGTTTTTTTGTTCTTAATTTCTCTTTAGTTTTTACTTATTTGGTAGGTGTATGCACCAATCTCTTCGCCCTACAGTACTTTTTGATCTTGAGACTGAAAGGACTATAAGGAGAATCAGGAAGTAGAAGAAGGAGCAAGCAACTAGAAAAAAGTGAGGGAGAAGATATAGTGGAAAGGATCCCGATTGAAGCAATGGCTAAATGGAAGAAATCAATTGTACGTCACTTGGAGAATTGTTTGATTCAAATTTTGGAGAAAATTCTTTATAAAAAATGCAAGGAATTTCGTGAATCACATTTGGAAATTTCAGCACACAATTGAAATTACATATCAATAAGAGTTACTTGTTTGAGTGTGAAGTCCTAACATGCTATATTTTAATTAACTAATCACATCTTGACAAGTTTTTGGTAGTGTTACCCAGGAACCAGGCAATATTGGAGTTAAAAGCAAGATTTCTTAGTCTAAACTTACTTTATTTTTTTGTTATTCATTTTTTCTTGTTTGTTTTTGTGTAGTGAATGCATAGATCCTTGAGGGTTTTGGTTCCATTTGATATAAAAATCAAAAGATTGCAAGGAAGGTTTGGAGTCAATCTCAAAACAACAAACCAAAATAGAGGAAATCGAAGGAGAGACCTCAGGTGCTAGACCGTAGGTAGAAATCATGACGGAGATAAATCCTGGAAGTTTACTTCATTTTGCTTTACCTGACATCATAGGTTCACAAACAAGCATTGCAAGGCTACCAATACATGCCAATCATTTTGAAATTAAGCCATTGTTAATTCAAATGGTTCAACATAAACAATTTGGAGGTAAAGCTACAAAAGATCCTAATGTACATTTGGCTAACTTTGTCAAAATTTTTTACACAATCAAATCAAATGAAGCAACAAAAGATGTCATTAAATTAAGATTGCTTCCATTTTTCCTAAGGGATAAGGCCACTCAAATGCTCCATTCATATGGACCTAATAATTTTACAACTTGGACTAATTTATCCCGAGCAGTTTTTAACAAATATTTTTCACTAGGAAAAATTGCAAGACTAAGAGTAGGCATTACCAGTTTTACTCAAAGTGAAGGAGAATCATTATACGAGGCCTGGAAAAGATTTAAACAACTATTAAGAAGATGCCCTCACTATGGCTTCTTAAACTGGTTGATTGTTTAAACATTTTTATAATGAACTTAACTATCCTACAAAAAATAATTATTGATGCAGTTGTAGGTGGAAATCTCATGCAAAAGTCCATTGAGCAGGCTCAAAAGTTGATTGAAGAAATGGCAACAAATCATTATCATTGGACTAGTGAAATAGGTAACTCTAAAAAATAGCATGTATGTTTGAAATTGATGCTATTAGTATGTTAAGTGCTAATGGATGTGGTGGTTAGTATGCTTAATAAGCAAAATAGTTCCAATTCTAGTGTAAATATGCATGCTTTCTTGTGGATGAAATCATCATACAAAAGATTGTTTTAATTCTGAGCAAGTACAGTATGTCAATAACTACAATCGTCCATCTAAAGGTAATTCATATTCTAATACTTATAAAGCAGGAGTGGAGAAAACATCCAAATTTTGGATTGAAGAACAAAGTAACCATCAAAGACCAACTAATCCACTATGATTTCATTCTCGTACTAATACATCTGAGTCTAAATCTTTTTTGGTATTGGCATTGGAAAAGTTTGCAAATGATACCAATGGTAGTGATAAGCGATAAATTTACCTATTTTAGCATAGTATTTTATATATATTTTTAGTGTGTTTTTAGTATGTTTTAAGTATTTTAATATAAAAATGGCTCAATTTCATAATTGTTCTTCCATTTGAAGAATTTTCCAAAAATTAGAGTTTTTACCCGATTTTTAGGGTTTTGAAGCAAAATTTAGATTCTAAGCAAATTAATGCACAATCTTTGTACAATCTTTTAGGTTTTATACATTCAATCATAATTTGGATAAATTGGAGTAAAGTTCATCCCATTCTTAGTGGATTCAAGGATGATTGGATTGAGAATTTCAATAGAACAACTTTTACATTCAAACTTGGAGGATTGTTTTGCTCAACTTTTGAGAAATTCTCATCAACAAATTCACCATGGAATTAAAGGATCAACATCACAAAAAGTTCTCAAGGGCATAAGAGGCATAACAAGCAAAAGAAAAGTGCAAAGAAGCAATGGAAGTGAAGAATTGGAGAAAACTAAGCGCCGGTAACAATGACACATTTTGTATTTTGGTAATAACTTGAGCTACAATTATTGGATTGAGATGATTCTTGTGGCATTTTAAAGCTAAGAGGATGAGACATCAAAATCCAGTTCTCACATCTTCATAGCCAAAAATCTAAATTACTAAAGAACAAAGCTCTCCCAACAACGTCTTAGTATTTTGGCCATATCTTTGCATCTAGAACTCTAAATGACCTGATTCTTGTGGTTTTGGAAAGTTAATTCAAATGACTACTTCCTTGTTTTTAGGAAAAGTTGATTTTGCCTTCTTCTAGGAGCAATACACCAATCACAATCCATGGACCAACTACCCGCGGATCTTCAATGTCGGCCAAAAAATGATATCTTCAACTTGCAGCTTATCTCCTAGCCCCCTTTGATGACTTTTTGAAGATTCTTTGCACCTACACAACCCAAGGAAACATTGTAAAATTCAAGGGAAATCTTTTTGTGAGTTCAAGACAACTTTTTATGCAATTTGCCATGCAAGTTGGTAAGATGATTAGGGTGAATTTGTCTATAAATAAGGAGCTCTAGCAAGACATTTAGAAGAATTCTTGAAGGGAGAAGCACTCCCAAGTAGCATATAGTAGTAGTTTTCTTTGTAGTTTAGAAGAATTTTCATTACTTGTAAGAAAACTCTTGGAGGATTCATGTGTATCAATTCATATCAACGAGAAATGAAGCTTTGGCAGCCATGTTCTACCAACAAATGAGCATTTCTTACCTTAGCTCTTTAATTTCTTACTTGTTTATGAGTTGTTTCTATGATATGTTATTCATACAAGCTATGTTTAACTAAATACATGTCTTTGGGTTAGATGAAGCTAATTATATAATTTGAATGTTATTATACTTGCTATAACTTGTATTTGCTTGTTCATCTATCAAGGTTTAACATTTGTAGTGGCTTGATCAACTATTGCAAATCATTTAGATGTTATTTGACAATAAGAAATGCTTATATCATTGGAAAACAGGTAGATGAAACTTATATTGTACACACATGCAAGTAGTTGTGCAAGTAGGTGGATTGAGGTACCACAACTCATGCATTTCACAAGAGTTCATCATGAACATAATTGAACTCTAGTCAATTCATTGTGAAAACAAGTCTTGATTTCATATGGAGTTGCAATCCTAAGCAAGACAAGATTAACATAGCAAGGTGTTAATTCATTTAATCATATTAGTGACAATTAGTGGATTCTAGACCCTATTACTTGTATTTGTGAATTTCTTCCATTTGTTTTACTTCAAGTAGTTGAATTTTCTTATTTTGCACACCACCTATTTGATGTATTGTCTAGATAATGGAGTAAGTTAGTAGTTTTGGTACTTGCAAATTCTTGTTTCCTCATGGGATCGACTCTAATACTTCCCCTACTACATTTGACCCGTGCACTTGCGGAAAGGGGTATTAGCTTACAAATTTTATTACTTTTTTATGTGAATTTTGCCTAATTTTGATAGTACCTAAACCTGACAATCAGGTAGGTTTCATAAACATGATGTAGATAATTCAGAGAGGTTTAGACAATTGGAGGGAAAAATGGGCACTAGGATTAGAGAACCTGATTTTAAAATAAGGGAATTAGTTGAGACAATGAACACCAGGAATCTAGGGAACTACTGAGCAAAACTGAAATCAATCCTAGTGAACATGTTAAAGCAATTCCCCTAAAAAAATGAAAAAGAGTTGAATGAACCACTTGTTGAAAATGAAAAAGGAGAAAAATTTAATGAGAATGAAAAAGAAAATGAAAAGAGAAAAAATTTGTCAAAAAAGACCATAATGAACGAACTGATTATACTCCTATTCGACCACAAGTTCTATTTCCACAAAGGTTAAACAATACAAGGCTGGACAAGGATTTTGAAAAGTTTGCTAAAGTTCCTAAGCAACTTCATATTAACTTTCCTTTTGTAGATGTTATTTTGCGTGTTCCAAATTATGCAAAGTTCCTCAAGGATTTGATGTCTACAAAGAGGAGCATGCATGATTATGAAAAAACATCATTAACAGAGGAGTGCAGTGCAAGAATTCAAAACAAGTTGCCTCCAAAGTTGAAAGATCCTAGTAGCTTTTTAATTCCATGCACAATTGGTAATATTGATTTTTCAAAGGCTTTGTGTGATTTATGAACTAGTGTATCCTTAATTCCTTTATCTGTTGCAAGACAATTAGGCTTGACTAAGCTTAAATGCACTAATATTATCTTGCAATTAATTGATTGGTCTATTAGACATCCATTAGGAATTTTAAAAAAGGCTTTGATTAAAGTTCGAAAGTTTTATGTTCTTGTGGATTTTGTTTTGTTGGATCTGGAGGAAGAAGTTTCTATGCATATTATCCTTGGTAGACTAGCTTTAGCTATTGCAAGTACTATTATTAATGTCATAAATGGCAAGCCCAAATTCCACGTGGGAGATGAGGTAGGGGAGTTTAATTTGAATGAGGTGTAAAAAATTTCTTTCTTTCACTGATCAAGTTTATTCTATCATAACTAGGAGCAATCAATCCAAGACGACAGTCAAGTCAATCTTGGAAAACATCCTCTTGAAATTTGTTTGGCAAGTGCATGGAAGGAGATTGAAAAAGATGATGAAATTGAAGAAATTGTGTGGTTTTTGAATGCACAAGTGCCATACAAAAGAAAGGAAGTTTTTGAAGGCCTTGGAGCAAGTAAAGGAACTTTTACCACCTTCTGTTGAGCAAGCACCAAAGTTGGATCTTAAACCTCTTCCTAGTCATCTCAAGTACGAGTTCTTTGGAGATAATGAAACTTGATACTGAGCAACTTGAGAAATTGTTGAGAATATTGACGCAGCACAAGAAGCCAATGGGTTGGGCTATTGGAGATTTGAGATGAATTAGACCTTCCTTACACATGCACCCGATTCTGCTTGAAGAAAATTGTAATTTTCATTGTCGAAATGCAAAGGAGACTAAATCCATATATGAAAGAGGTAGCAAGGAGTGAGATTCTTAATTAGCTCAACGCAGGCATTATTTCTTATCTCTTATAGTTTTTGGATTAGTCCAATTCATGTTGTTCCAAAGAAAGACAAGTATAACTGGTAAAAATGATGTCCGTCTAGAATTGCAACAAGTTGGAGAGTGTGTAAAGATTATAGGAAGGTAAATGTTGTAACTAAAAAAGATCACTTTCCTTTACCTTTCTTGATCAAATTTTAGAAAGAATAGCAGGGCATAAGTATTATTATTTTTTATGGTTATTTTTGGCTATAATCAAATTGCTATTGCACCTGAAGATCAAGAAAAGTCAACATTTACATGTCCTTATGGCACATTTGCATTTAGAAGAATGTCATTTGGTTTATGTAATGAACCTTTTGCATTTCAATGTTTAATGATGGCAATTTTTTCATATTATATTGAAAAGATTATGGAAATATTAATGGATGACTTTTCTGTGTTCGAATCATCTTATGATAATTATTTGCATAATCTTGATTTAATTTTTCAAAAATGTTGATAAGTGCAGAATTAATTGTAATTTGGTCTGTTAAATGTTTGTTTTGAGTAGGAAAGGCGTATTTTTGTTTAGTTTTCTTGTGAATTGCTATTCATGTTTTTCCTTGTTTTATGTGTTATTGCAGGTTTTTAAGTGCTATAGCACCAAAAGGGTTCAAGTGCTAGGAGTGGAAAGTGAGCAACTACGAGCTCTTGAAGGATGGTGTGGTAAAGAGATTCAAAAGGGAAGAAGAAGGAAGTTGAAATTCACCAAAATAAAAAATGAGACAAGGGTATCCACGAGTCTACCCATCTGCAGATACCACTTGCGAAAATACACACGACTACGACCCTTACCTGTCGCGGGAAGAAAAGTATCTACAGACGTATCCGTCCGCAAGTATGATCATGAGAAGGCTAATTCTTCTGGTTTACTATAGGTGGGAGCTAGATTTTTGGGAAGATTTTATCTTTTGAGAGTCTCCTATTGCAACAACACTACTTTCTTCCTTAAAGACTCTTTAGGGCTTTAGAACTCTGCAATTTTAGAGCAGTCGTAGCTTTTACTTTTAGTTTTCATAGATAGCCAAAAAGTAGTGTAGAAGAAACAAGAGTAGAGAGAAAGACTTGGAGAATATCACTTGTACAATTTAAAAGGGGAAAAATTGTAGCAGACTTGTGGCTTCTAATTACAATAAAAGCAATAAGTCTTCTATTTAATTTCTATTCTTTGTTATTTATGTCAATTGATTGCAAAGAGATTGTTTTTACTGCTTTCATTATGTATACTTAATTTGCTTGTCTAGGGTGTAGATGGACTTTTTGTTTGCTTAGTTTATGAAGTAATTGATGATCTTATACCATTTCTTTGCCTTTTTTATTCATTATCTTGGATGAATTTGAATTGTAATTGACTGGCCATCAATTACAGTCTCTAAATTACTATTATGCAACAAGAGTTGGTAGTAGTACTTGAAAGGAGATAATTGGAGTCTAAGTAGTATTTCACACAAGAGTAATGGTACTCCTAGGTGGGTCTTAATCATTTCATAAGGGTAAATTAACCAATATTAGCTGCTTTATCATGAGAGTAAGAAAAGGCTAATAAGTTAGTAATTGCTAGTTTATCACGAGAGTGAAGACTAAATAGAAATGCAATTGAGCTCTAGACAAGGTGAGAAAAATAGTATAAGTTGAGTCAATTACTACTAATCCTTAGGTCATTAAGGGATTCTAGACCCTAGATACTCCATTCCATTCAGTTTTTCCTCAACATTTACTCTTGTGTCTTTAGATTTAGGTGTTAGATTGTTTAATTTTAGGCTTAATCATTTCATGGTGCTTAGATAATAGAGTAATTCATAAGGGTCTTGTGCTTCTTAATGTGGGTTCGATCCTAGCTCTCTATACTCGAGAGTGACCCATTCTCTTACAGATATAGGGTAATTAGGCATATTTAATTTGATAGGTTGATGTATTTGGAGTCTTTTCATAGCTTGATTACGAACTTGTGAGATGTGAAAAGACAAACCCTATTCTTAACTAGGTAAAATGTTGTTATGGTTAGAGAAGGTATTGTCTTGGGTCACAAGATTTTTGCAAAGGGGATTGAAGTAGATAAGGCTAAAATTGAACAAATACTGCATAGTATTTTAAAAGGGATTCATAGTTTTCTTGATCACGCTTGGTTCTATATGAAATTCATTAAAGATTTTTCTAAGATAGCTAAGCCATGTATGATTTATTCTGTAAATATTTTTGTTTTGAATTTCATGAAAATTGTTTGAATGCATTTAACAAGTTGAATAGAGAGTTAGTTTCACCACATATTATTACTTCACCGAATTGGTTAGCACCTTTTGAGTTAATGTGCGATTGTAGTGACTATGCGGTTGGAGTAGTTTTAGGTCAAAGAAAAGATAAAAAGTTTCATATTATTTCTTAAGCAAGCAAAGTGTTGATTGATGCAAAAGTCAAAAAAAAATAATGCGCAAGTTAATTATGCAACTATAGAAAAAGAGTTGTTAGCAGTGATATTTGCATTGGATTAACTTAGATCATATTTAGTGTAGTGACGTGGTGTAGATTAGGTATAGCAACTTTAAACACATACATACAAATCAAGTAATAAAAACCTAATCTCCCAACTTAATCCACAAGTGCACGGGTCTCTTGTAATACTTGGAGTATTAGGTGTCGAATCCCACGAGGAATCAATTAGATGCAACTACTAAGGCTTTTGTCACTAACTTTTATTATCTAAATACAAATGAAAATAAGAGTGATATGGGGTCCCTTCAATAGAATAGATATATCATTAAGAACTTTTGTAGAATCCAAGCAAAGAAGCCTAGAACATAGAATCCACTAATGAATCGTGCATGAATGACTTGTTAAGTGTTACCTTGCCTTGTTTAGAATCCAATTCCATATGTGTCATAACTAGATGTTTCTATGAAATGACAAGATTTCAACTATTCTCATGATGGAATCTTATGAAAACATGAATTATATTGATTCACTTGAGAAACAATTATTCTCATATGATTTACTTAAGCATTACTTGTTCACTTTCCATTGATAAATGCATGTCTTAATGTCAAATAACAACGAAATTACTTGTTTAAGTTGGCCAAGAAAAAACAAGTGTTAAATCTTGAACAAGTAAAAAAACAATGCAAGCTTAGCAAGTTTTGGAAATATAAGTCATGCTTTTGGATTCATTAGCTTCATCTACATTCTAGATGAAGCCTTTAGTGAATCATGACTAATGAAACAACTAAAAGTTTAACTTCAAAGCAAGAATTCATTCCAACAATGGAAAGTAAATAGAAAGGAGTAAGAATTGCTCAACCAAAGTTTGGACAAAGCTTCTCTTCTTATTCACCTTCAAAGTTGAATTTACAAAAGCTCCCTTACAATGATCCACACTATTCTATTGAAGGATGAAGAGAATTCTATTAACTCTCTACCAAAACTAGTATAAACTAAGCTAATAACTACTTTCTACTACTAAGACTACTCTCCTTAATGAGTTACAAATGACATCTATTTATAGACAAAGGTTCTTCAGATCATTTTCCAACTTGCAATTGTCATTAATGCATGAAATGATGAAGGTTAGCATTGAGATTCCAAAAATGGCACAAAAGTCTTCATCTATGTTTTCAATGAAATCTCCAACTTGCAAAACCCTATCTTCTTCTGAAAATGTATGCAAAACTAGCTGCAAATGGATGCAAGTTGCAAGCCCTAGAATCTGCTGGCCGACTTCAATCCGCAGGTTAGCTAACCCGCGGATCCCACATGCGAATCATTGCTCATGGTCCCACTTGATTTTTCTGATTTTGATGACCTGGAATCCATGTGTGCAGGCTCTTTTCATGCATTTCCACATATTTTTTATGTAGAATTGGATTTTCCAAATATTTGCACAATTTATTCTTCAAATATTCTCCAATTTATTCATCAAAGCTTACTCCTCTTGAATCTCTTTTGTATTTTGATTTCCTTGACTTCAATTGATCCAAATTGAGTTTAAGTATGATGATCCTACAAAAATATACAAATATTGTGCATTAAATTGCTCAAATAACATTTTCGCCTCAAAAACCCTAATTCCATGACTAGTCGGAAAATGAGCCATTTGCAAATAATATTACTTTAATTCTACTTAAATAATACCTAAAACATATAATAAACTATATAATAATATTAGTAAATTTATTACTTATCAAACTCCCATACACTTGAATCATTGCTTGTCCTCAAGCAATTGAAAAATCAAGAGATCCAAAAACATGATTCAAGTATTGAAATAACAAATGCTACTATGTTGAATAAAATTCCACAAATCAAAGTAAATAGATATTATACCATTCCTTGTGAAGTTTCTAATAATCATTATATCAAGTAAAAGAGAATTGGATCTCCCAGGTCTTGCTGGAGGAGAGATACGGGTAGATAGATTAGGTTTTCATTCTATTAGGAAATGTAAGCACTAATTTATTTCTCTATGTGGGTCTTTTGAGGTAAGGTTTTATGTCCCCCTCATTTAATTTTTAATAAAATTGGGAGTGGCGCCCACCCCCGTGTACGGGGTTAGCCAAAAAAAAAAAAGAGAAATAATTATATCAAGATTAAAACATTGTTCAACCAAATTCCAATGCCTTACAAAATTTCACTGTATTTAAAATGGAAAATCATGTACAACTTTAATTACACACAATAGGGACTTATTGACCTTTGTAATTTCTAAGTGTCTTTTGACGCGAAGGTTGACATTTTTAGATGAAAAACCCAAGTTACTCAACACTTTCATCCTTTTTACCACATTTTAATCCTTAGTTTGAGAAGTGAAATTGTCTTTTGATGAAAGGATCGACATTTTGTAATGAAAATCCCTTATTACTCAACAATTCACTTTCAATCAAACTTGCTATGCATACTCTTAATTCTATTGCTATTTGACGCGAAAATTGATATTTTGTGACGAAGATTCTCGGTTACTAAACAATTTGAATTATTGGAGTAGAGCTAAATAAACATTTGTCAATTTTTCTCATAATACAATTGTCCCTTAATTCAAATAAATATACTTTTTGTCCATATCTACCACTTAATGATGTAAAATTAAGTAAAGAAAAGGAATTTAAAATCAAACATGCCAAATCAAGACATAATTACAACCATTTTACAAGACATACTTTCTTAAAAACAAAACTCCTAATCACATAATAACTATTTCTTCATATACTTGTTGAAAATATTCACTCATAGTTGCATAAATTATTTCAAAAGTAAGAAAATTCAACAAGTTAATAGCACAAAAGTATGATAAAGAGGCAAATTTTAACATTTACAGCTAAATTCAATGTCCAACCGCATCTACATAGCCCTAGGAGAATATTGCAATGATCAAGGCAAGGTTTTTCAAGATTTGTAATCAACTTTCATCATATCATCTTGAACTTGGACAATGACTTGAACTAGGATTTTTCTTATAAATACATGCCTTTGTAGTTCATATAAGACAAGCTTGGTTTGATGAAAAACAAATCTTACAGGGAGGAGCACTCCCAAAGTAGTTAGCTTAGTAGTTTTCTTTGTAGTTTCATAGGAAATATCAATACTTATAAGAAAACTTTTGGAGAATTCACTTGTACTACATCATATTCAAGAAGAAATGAAGGATTGGAGCCATTGAAATGAGAATTTCTATTGCTTCCTCTTTATTTCCTTGCTTGTTATGAATTACTTCTTTGAATTCTTATACTTTCAAGCTATGAATTCCATGCTTAACTAAATACTTGTCTTAGGGGTAGATGAAGCTAATGATATGAATTGAATGTTATTATACTTTCTATAACTTGTATTTGCTTGTTCATCTATCAAGTTTTAACATTTTTAGTAGCTTGATCACTTATTGCAAATCATTTAGATGTTATTTGACATTGAGGAATGCTTATAACATTGGAAAATGGTAGATAAAGCCTATATTATATACACACATGAAAATAGTGGTATGAGTACATGGATTGAGGTTGTTTAAGACCACAATTTATGCATTTCACAAGAGTTTATCATGAGAATAGTTAAACTCTAATCAATTCATTGTGAGAACAAACTTTGATTTCATATGGAATTGCAATCCTCAGCAAGACAAGATTAATGTAGCAAGGTGTTAATTCATTAAATCATATTAGTGACAATTAGTAGATTCTAAGCCCTATTACTTGCATTTTTGGATTTCTTCCAATTGTTTTACTTCAAGTAGTTGAATTTTCTTACATTGCCTACCACCTATTTGATGTTTTGTCTAGATAATAGAGCAAGTTAGTAGCTTTGGTACTTGTTAATTCTTGTTTCCTCGTGGGATCGACCCTAATACTCGTCACAACTACAATTGACCCGTGCACTTGTGGAACGAGTATTAGGTTATAAATTTTATTACTTGCTTGTGTGATTTGAAGTGGATTTATTGCTATATTTTGATATAACCTAAACTCACAATCAAGTTTTTGGCGCCGTTGCCAGGGAAACATTGAAACTTTGGCAATATCAAGGTAAATACAAGCTTTATTAGTTTAGACATTTTTAGTTTTGCTTGCTTTGATATCTCTTGTGTTGTGTTTTTGTATGTACTAATTGAATCTGGGGTGAAGGAAAGCTTTTAAAGGTTGAAGTTGATTCAAGCATTTCACCAAACACTTGGTAGACATGTTCAAAATATGCATATGGATGCGGTTTTGCCAGAATTTTCAATGCCATATGTTACAAATCAAAGGCAAGAACAAGAAACAAGTGTAAGTGATTATGAATTTGATTCGGAAGTCATTTGGTGTGTTAAACATGACCAATTTCAAGGAAATCCAATTGAATATGCTTATTCTCACTTAGCCAATTTTTTGAATTTAATTGAATCACTTAGTTTTGATGGATACAATGGAGTAAATAAGGATGATATAAAATTAAGATTGTTTCCATTAACTCTAGTACATGAAGCTAAAGATTGGCTAAGATCATATGAATCAAATTATTTCACTTGTTGTAAGCAATTAGCCAATGCTTTCCTAGAGAAATAAGATATGCATTATGTTGACTATGAGTCTAATTTGAATATTACTTGTTGTACTACATGTGAAGGTGACCATGAAAATCATGAATTGTGTAATATTAGCTAAGGTAGAACCTTGTGGTATTCAAAATGATCCATATGTTAGCATTAGTATTCCAACTTGTGAAAAAGATGACTTTAATAATTAAAATAAGCATGTATGATACAAGGGTGCAAAGCATGTCTTATGATTCTTTTATTCATAAAAATGAATGTGAAGAAATGCTTGATAATTCTACTTTTGAACATGACCAAGAACAAGTAATTGAAGAAAATGCATATGTGTGTGAGGAAGTAGTTGAAAATGGGGAAATTGATGACAATTTAAGTGTTTCTTTTACTTTTGAGCATACAAATGTTGATAATGAACTTGTTCTTGATGAAGAGGTTGACAATTCAAAGGTAGAGATTAATGGGCTTAATGTGAAAAATGATATTTCTTTTACTTGTGATTTTTATTTTATTGGTATTGACAATATACTAACACAAGAGAAAGGCATAGCCAATTTTGGCTATGAAGTTCTTTTAAAGTGTTTCCATGAGGTAGGAACAACTAGCAAAATGGATGACGGACTTGGGAGCACTTATTTTGGCAAAAGGATACACCTCTATTTGTTGAACCAATTGAGCACTAAAGGTGTATTAAATCCTTTGTGGGATACTCCAATTATGTGAGAAAATTGGAGAAAAGTCTAGCTCTAGACTATAAATGAAGCACTTGTTGGGAAGCAACCCAATGATTTTGGTGTTTTAAGTTGCTTTAGTGTGTTTTATGTTAAGTGTGTTTTGTAGTTAGTTTGCTTGATTAGTTTAGTTTGAATTTGACTTTGAAGCATTTTGATGCAATCCATGAGGTTTTGCTTGATTAGTTTATGATGCGAACCACAGTCGCGAGATGCCCAAGACTTCTTGAGGATCCGTGGGAACCAATCTAATCTTCTTGACCCCTTCGTTACTTGTCGAAGAATCCAAGAATAACTTGAATTGGGCGCTTTGAATGCCACCAAAGATCGTTGGTTCTCCTTATGGGATGCAACCTAGACTCCTACCCAACCCGTGGAATAGACCCCTAGTTGACGATCTCACAAGACGAAGAGCAAACCCTTTTGGAAGAACAATCCTAAGCAAAGAAAAGGCTTGATCTTAACAAGTCGATTGTCAAGAACAAGAGTAGTTCTTGTTTTACCAAAGAACTAGGGTAACCCTAATTTGAGAGAAAACTCACATTTAATTCATTCAATCATGTTGTCCTTCATTCATTACACCAAATACCTTATATAAGGTTTACAACTCACTATGCTATTAAAAACTCGTAAAAACAAACAAACGCGTTCGCGATTTCTGATGAAGGCCGCGGGGAAGGCCGCGGCGCGGACTTGGGCGCGGCCTTGGTCAGAATGCCTGTTTCGCGTTGGCAGTTTCGGATCAACTCTCTGATGAAGCCCGTGGGGAAGGCCCTGGCACGGCCTTAGGTGCGGCCTCGGTCAGAAACTTCAATTCTTCTTCATTTGGCTTGGTTTGACTATCTTGCTCACTTCCCTTGGCGTCAACATCAATCCAAGCATACGTAATCACCCGAACCGGCATGTTCTTAGCCCAAGTAGGTTCTTCTTCCTGCAATTGCGTAAGAAGTCCTTGCATAGCTTGTTTCATCCTCTTGGTTCGAAGCCTCATCATTGGACCTCCTATGCCTTGTAAAGGATTGGCCTTGAATGTGTCCTCACGTTGGCTTCCACGATCCTCATCAATGTGCCTCTAATTTTGATGATAAAAAACCAAAATGCTACTAATTATTTTTGTTTAGAAATATGTGTAGCATTAAATAGGTTTTGTTTTGAGTTGGAACATGGATCAAAAAGCATAATAGTTCGAACACCCTTTCTAGCCGTCTGAAGATCCTTCAGACAACATTTTGGACATCCTATCAGTCGTGCAATGACATTCCTAGAAAGTCCAGAAACTTTCAGACACATGTGCACACTTCGAATGTCCTATCAGTCGTCCAATGGCATTCCAAAAAATTCTAGAAACTTTCAAACGCATATTCAGATGTCCCATCAGTCGTCCGAAAGCATTACAGATATTCCAAAAACTTTCGGACATGTATTAGGCTAGTCCTTTGGCCATTTGGAAATAATAGAGAAAAGACAGAAATGTTCAGACGCTAGCTCAAACAAGGGACATCGACTACGGTGTCCAAACAAATTGCATCCAATTCAACAATAAAGACTTCAGACATTGATTCGGATAGCCACTTAAGGGATAATAGGCTGGTCGAACTCCCAAACGACTAGTTTTTTGCATTTAATGCTTGATGATAAGTAGTAAATTTATCAATAATATTATATTATACATACTATTATGAGTATTATGAGCAATTTTGCTTGCAAATGACATCATTTTTCAATTTTTTATAGAATTACGATTTTCCCAGAATTAGGGTTTTTAAGGCAAAATCACTAGTTTGAGCAAATTAATGCACAATTCTTGTACAATATTGCAGGTTCATCACACCTAAACTCATTTTTTATCAATGGAATCAAGGAGAATCAATTTCAAAAGGTGATTCAAGGAGCTAGGGTTGGATGAACAATTTGAAGAAATAATTGTGTAAAAATAATTAAAAAATCTAATTTACATCAAAATGCTTGGAAATACATGGAAATGGTTGCACACGTGGATTCTAGCTCAACAAAAATCAAAAAATCAAGTGGGGACCACAGGAAGTAATCCGCAGGTCAGACCTGCAAATCGTAAGTAAGTTGGGATTTTCTAGAGCTTCAACTTGCATCTTCTTCTAGCTATTTTTGCAGACATTTTCATATGGAAATAGGGTTCTACAAGTGAGAGATTTCATTGGAAACATAAAAGAAGACTTTTGTACTCATTTATAATCTCCAAGTAAATCTTCATCATTTCCATGCACTAAATGCAATTGCAAGTTGGAAATGACTTGAAGAAAATTTATCTATAAATAGAAGTCATTTGTAATGTATTTCTAACAAGTTCTTGTAGTAGAAAGTAGTTGTTATCTATAGTTTTATAGTTAGCTTGGTAGAGAATTAGTAGAATTCTCTTCATCCTTCAATAGAATTAGTGAGGAATCATTGTAAGAGAACTTTGTAGTGCAACTTTTGAAGGTGAATAAGAAGAGAAGCTTATTCCAATTTGGTTGAGCAATTCCTAAACTCTATCTCTTTTACTTTCATTTGTTGCCATGAATTCTTATTTTGAAGTTGAACTTTTATTTGTTTCACTAATCATGTTGAACTAAAAGCTTCATCTAGACCATAGATGAAGCTAATGAATCAACAAACATGAATTAATGTATTTGCACTTGCTAAACTTGCATTTGTTTGTTTACTTGTTCAAGTTTTAACACTTGTTTTTGCTTAGCCAACTTAAACAAGTCATTTAGTTGTTACTTGACATTGAGAAATACATGTAATAATGGAAAATGAACAAGTAATGCTTAAGTTAATCACATGAGAATAATGGTTGCTTAAGTGAATCATTACAATTCATGCTTTCATAAAGTTTCATCATGAGAATATATTGAAATCTTGTCATTTCATAGAGAGATCTAGTTGTGACACTTAAGGAATTGGACTCTAAATAAAGCAAGGTTACACTTAGTAAGTCATTCATGCATGATTCATTAGTAGATTCTATGTTCTAGGCTTCTTTGTATTAAATTTTACACAAGTCCTTAATCATTTATCTATTCCATGGAAGGGACCCCATATCATTCTCACTTTGTTTGTGTTTAGATAATAAAAGTTAGTGACAAACCTTAGTAGGTTACATATATCTGATTCCTCGTGGGATTTGACACCTAATACTCCAAATACTACAACCGATCCGTGCACTTGCGAAATAAGTTGGGAGATTAAATTTTTATTACTTGATTTTTGTGTATTTTGTTCATAATTGTTATACCTAATCTACACCACGTCACTTGACCATTGGAGGGTGGTTGAAGGCCATTTTTGGTGAACTACATAAGCAATAAAATCCAAATCTATCGCTAACTATTGTATTGAGTAATATTGAGCTTTGAGAAGTGAACTTGAGCAAGAAAAAGCTACTTTCGTTGTATTTATGAGCTAGAATTTTAATTCTTCATTGTAAGAGGATCATTCAATTGTATAGTTGAAAGGTTAGCTTGTGAGATGTAAAATTTCTTAACTCAACTAAAAGAGTGTCTAGCGTGAGTAAGAAGTGAGCCTCTCATTGTACAAGCTAGTTGTGAGTCATCTACAAGTGAAGGGATTCAAGTGTGTTACAACTTCAAGTTAGTGAAACTTGGAAGTTTTGTGGCTTGATTAATCCATCCCCTTTCTTATTTCATTTAATTTGTTCTAATCGTTCTTATATAATTTGTTGCATTAACAACTTGGTTGATCACTTAGATAGCTAGGTAAATTTGATTTTGAAAATTTGCTATAACAAGTTAAGTTTCAAAGGAACCTAATTCACCCCTCCCCTAGCCGGCTTAGGTTGCTTAGTGACCAACACATTCAAACAATTCTCATTAAAATCAAAAGGTACATTTTTGTTCAAAACTTCACAATGGCTTAGCTATCTTGAAAAAATCTTTTATAAATTATCTATAAAATCCTACGTGACAAAGAAAGCTATGTATTCCCTTAACATTATTGGGGGGGGGGGGATGCATTTGTTCAATTACTTCAATTTTAGCTTTATCCACCTCAATTCGTAATTAAAAACAAGGTTTGTTGGCAAGCTTACAATTAGGCTATGAAGAAGACTTTAAAAGAAATGGACTTACCAAATTAAACTACCTAATTACCCTATTTCTGCAAGAGCATAAATCGCACAGTAGTGTAGGGTCGAACCCATAGGGAACAGCTCAAAAGTACTAGATCTCTACAAATTACTTTGTTATCTAAACAATTAATGAGAATGAATTAACCTAAAAGATCTACTATGGATTAAACTAAGGCAAACTAGCAATGCTTTAAGAAAACTATATGAATGATGTTCTATGATTTAGAATCACTTTATAACCTAGGGTTGTGAATAACTAACTTCTTTTATGCCGTTATCTTGGGAATTAGGGCCAACTTCCACATGTCTATCACAAGTATCTACTATATTTACAGCATTAGTTTTAGGCTACCAGGTAGACTCTTAGAATTACCTCTATACTTTTCAGTCCATTGAAATTGATTGAATGCCATCACCTCAATTAATTTCCATGCATCTTCAGATGACTAATTCATCAATGCTCCACCCACAGTTAGGTCTAAATTCAATTTTGTAGCAAAGTTGAGCCATTATAGAATGTTTGGATTACTACCCAATTGGAAAGTAGATGAGATGGACATTTTCTTCGTAGATCCTTAAATATTTCCAAAGTTTCATATAATGACTCTTCCTTATGTTGATTAAACTCAATTATCTCCTTTCTTAATGATAGGCGTCTAAAAATATAGCAAAAAATCCAATTCTATCACACACAAATAATCAAGTTATAAAACCTAATTACCTTATATACTGCCAGTGCAACAGGGCAACAAGGTCTATCCCACAAGGAAAATGTTATTGAAGTACTAAGGCCTTATTGCTAACTTTATTATCTAAATAACCAAATCACAATAAGAAGAACAACGTAGAAACTAAATGACTAAACCAATCAACTTTATAGAATAACAATATCTAGAAGAAACTCAAAATCTTAAGACTCTAGAGAATAGAGTTGACTAATGGCCATACATATGAATGAAAGGATCAACTTACGCTATTGATTCTTGTCTTGTTTAGGATCCAATCTCCATTATACTTAACCTTCACTTTCGTGACTAGTTAATGATTACCTCCCTACTATTTCTTTCCTACTCTCGCAGTAAAGATACTAGTATTGGTTCATTTATCTTATGGATTGCCTAATTGACCCACCTAGGAGCACCACTACTCTCGTGTGACATGCAACCTAGACTTTAACTATTTCCTTTCCATTGTTATTATCAACTTTCATTGCATAATAACAACTAACAATTCATAGTTGGTGATCAAGCAACTACAAATAGAGAACAAACAAGTCATATGCATGAGTTCATTAGTTTTTCATAACCCTAGATAAATAATTTAGCACATACCCATGGTGGATTTCACATAAAAGATTAAAACTTTAATAAACATATAAATCAAGAAAGAGACAAAAATAGAATAAAGAAAACTTATTGATTGATGAACAAGTTTCAATTTTTCTACTTCTCCTCCAATCTTGATATGTACACATGAGTCCTCCAAGTATAGTTACTCTACAGAGAGGGTTCCTAATCTATAAGGGTGGCTCTCTCAAAGAGAGAAAATCTCTCTAAGAGAGACCCTTGCTAATCTCTATTCCACTCTCTCTGTGGATGTGTATGTATGGTGTACAAGATGATTATCTCCTCTCAAAGAGTTAAAACTCTCAATATATAGAGTCCGCTAGTCTAAAAATTACAATTAGAATGCTCAAAATTGGACTCATAAAGTGTTGGGCTTGTTTGGCAAGAGAAATCTCGTGTTGCATAGAAAATTACAATTTCTGCATTGTTCTCGGGACGGTTCCCGTGGATGTATACCATCGCAGGAACCAAAAAGTTTCTGCCCTTGTATCCATGCTTGTGTCCATGGCTAGATTGTCATCATGGTTACTCTCCAGTCATGCAGCGCCATGATACAAACCAAGTGGCAAAAGCTCAAGTAGATAGAGGCATCCAAGTCATTTGTAGAGCATCACCAAAGCGGAGGCCATTATCAACCTTTAATGGAGGCTTAGAGGCGTCAAAGAGGGTCACAAGAGGCAGGAGGAAGAGGCCGCCCATGGCTAGAATGAGTACACCTACGAAAGTTTAGGAGATAACACGAAGAAAAGGCCATCAGAAAGTTTCTGACGAAGGCTGTGCCACGGCCTTCCCCATAGCCTCTGTCAGAAACTCTGCCAAGACAAAATGATGTTTTGATCAAGGCCACACCGAAGGCTACCCTGCGGCCTTCTTCCACAATTCTACAATTTTATTTGTTTTCTACATTTTTACTTAGTTTTAACTTGTAATAAACTATTTTAATTACCATATTAGTTGTTTAGGGTGTTTTTGCCTATATAAGGCTAATTTCTATCATTGTTTAGACAATTATCAGAACTTGAATAAAAATATCGAGGGTTTTCCTCTTGGATTCTCTTTGTGAGACTTGTGAATTCTACAAGTGATTCGTGAATTCTTTCGATATTCTTGAGTTCTAACCAATGTCTGGGGTTAGGGTTTGGGATCCTTTATCAATCTAGTTTCAATTCTTGGGTAGAATTGGGGTAAGGTTGTTCCTAGATACACAAGAATGATCCTTGGGAGGGTTGTCCCTGTGGTTGGTGATTGTTGTGAAGGTTCTCATTAAATGATTAACGAAGGGTCTCGAGGTGGATCGTAACATTAGTGCATAGTCAAAATAAGAAAGTTGTAGCTCTTTGAATTAGCCATCCATAAGTACAAGAATCATGTCATTTGGAGTTTCGTACGCAAAGATATGGCCAAATTATGAAGATGTGGTTGAAAAAGCATCGATGTACAAGAATGCTTCAATAATTTGAAAATTTGACACTGCAAATGGGAGAATCATCTCATAAGAATTGTAGATACTTCTCTTAGCTTTAAAATGCTTCAAGAATTATCTCAATTCAGTATCTCTAGCTCACGTTATGACCAAACTAACAAAACATATTAGGGCAGTGAAACCCTTTCATCACCAATTCTTCTTCTAGTATTACTTCTTTGTGCCACATCTTCGGTCTTTTTTGTTTACCACTTCTCATCAACTTCAAATCACATTTAAAGATCATCCAAATATGCTTCATTTGATCCAAAGTGACGATTTTTATAGCTAAAACCTATAAAACAAAAAGAATTGCACATTAAACCACTCATTTACACATTGTAGCTACAAACTCAAGATTAAAAGAAATAGATATAAAAATGACTATTGTTCATCATTTAAATCCTAAAAACTAGCCTAAAATACTAATCTAGACACACTAATAGATACGCAAACTACACAATTATCACTTAACCTAACTGATTTACTATATGGAGAGTATCTAATCACAAAAGCATTGGATAAATCTTGCCAATTCGTGAATGTGTGTGGTGCAAGTCCATCTAACCAATCTTTAGCTTTAGCACATAAGGAAAATGGAAACAATCTAACTCTAATAGCATCTTCACTAACACCTTCGTACTTGATTGTTTCACAATATTCCAAAAAATAGGCCAAATGCACAGAAGGACTTTCAACAATATTAACTCCAAATTGTGTATTTTCTAATAATTGAATCAAATCAGTATCTAAATTAGAACTATTAGCACTTACCTTAGGCTTCAAAATGCTACTTTGAATACCTAAAGAATCTAGCAAGAAGCAATTCACAATTGCCTTTTTGAAGAAGTCCATAACGTGTTTGACAAAATTCCTCAATTAATTCTTTTCTTTCAGTTGAAATGCCATGTACCTACAAGCACAAACACGAGATATTTACAAAACACTAAATACAAATAAGTTTAGAGTAATAGAGCTTATATATACCTTGATATTGCCAAGACAACCAAAAAATTCTCTCTCTAAAATTCTCTCTCTACGTGATTCCTTTTGAATTTCAAAGCTTCTTCATGGCTGCCCTTCAACCACCGGTTGGAGGGCAACCGAGAGTGAATTGCTATTTCATGGATGTTGTTCTTAATTCTAATCAATCCCCTATTAAGATTAAACCTGTCTTGGCTTACAAAGGTGAACCTGTGATTGCTTTCTCAAAGGAAGATATCTCTAAGTTAGCGGCTCCTTTTAAATTTGCATTAGTAGGGAAATTTTCCCATGGCCGGCCCAACATGGACATGATCAGAAAGTCTTTTACTTCCATTGGATTTCTCGATTCTTTCTCCTTAGAATTGATAGATCACAGGCACATTCTCATTAGGTTCTAGTTGGAAGAAGATTTTCATAGGTGCTGGTTGAAGGGTTTATGGATTATTCAAGAATTTCCGATGAGAATATTTAAGTGGACACCAGATTTTCATTCGGATACGGAATCCTCTCATGCCCCAGTTTGGATTGCCTTTGAATATTTATTATCCACTTCATTGATAAGGTGGCTTTGTTTACAATCACAAGCACAATTGGAACCCCTCTAAAACTTGATGCTGCTACGGTAAACCTGTCGAGACCAAATCTGGCGAGGGTTTGTGTAGATTTAGATGTGGCCAAAGAGCCACCCCAGCGAATATGGATTGGTGTTGAAGTTGGTGGATTTTGGCATAATGTTACTTATGAAGATCTACCGTCTTATTGTTCCAAATGCTATAAGCAAGGACATAGTGCTGTTCAATGTAAGTGGTCAAAGCAAAAGGAGAAGGTGATGGAGGAATCTGATAAAGGTGACCAGATCTTGAAACATGGAAACTGGAAATATGTTCCCAAACATACCCAAGATTCTTTTGGTGATGACATATATGGGCATAAAGGGCATAAGGAATGGGATATTCAGAACAAGGATGATGCTGGAACTTCCAGGGATACGCTTGAAGAAAAGAAATTACCTGATAACACTTATCTAGTGGTTTTGCCAAGCAGCACAGCGAATGAAAGTCCACGGAAGTTGATGTTTAATCATTAGAACATGGAAAGAGAGGATGAAACCTATTCTGTTGAGGCTAGAAGAGAGGTCGACTCGGTCCAATTGGTGGAAAGGACTATCCAACAGGATAGGATAATTGACACAGAAGCATTGGTTGGAAATTTGTCACCCCGTGCGATGGAAAAACCTCAGTGGATTGAGCAGTCAAATATTGAGCACAGATTGGCATTTTGTAATCTGGAAACTACATCATCTCAAATACATAATGTTCAACAACAGCAGGAGGATTGGATTGTCATTAAATCTTCAAAGAGGAAGCCCGTTCACCCTAAAGTCTCTTCGGACAAAATTCTAAGATCTCAGGTTAGATCTACCAATAATTCTTTCCAGGTTTTATCCCAATAATTAATCTCTTATTTTGGAATATAAGGGGTTTGACTCATCCCCCAAACTTTAGATGACTAAAACTTTTGATTAAAAACCATAATATATAGCTTGTTGCAATTTGTGAAGCCAAAGTTGATGTAGTGAAATTGAATAGTATTAGAATGAGGTTGGGCATGGATGCTGGGTTTACTAATTCTAATGGCTCGGTATGGATGTTTTGTAAGAATTCATTATCTTGTGACATTGTTGGGGAGTCTAATCAACATTTGTCAGTTTTGACGAAATCCCATTCATTTGCGTTAGAGTGTAAAGTGTCCTTTGTTCATGCTAAATGCACGATCACTGAAAGGGAGAGGTTATGGGAAATATTAAAATGTGAATATGTTGCAAGTCAGCCATGGATTTTGGCTGGTGATTTTAACTTGGTGGTATCTGCTAAGGAGAAAAAAGGTGGTAGGCCATTTGTAATGAATTAAGCCATAGATTTTTTTAACCTTCTTGCAAGATGTGAATGTTTTTTATGCAGGGTACATTGGTGCTTCTTTCACCTGGTGCAATAGTAGGTAGGGAAGAGCTCGGGTTTTGAAGAGGCTTGACCGAGTGTTGATGAACCAGGAAGTTTCCACTTTGAATGTCAAGATGCAAGTGCAGAACCTTTCTTGTTTTCCCTCTGATCATTCCCCTATGTTGATCTGCGGAAAGTCTCGGCTGCATAATAAACCAAAAATGTTTCAGTTTCTCAACTTCTGGAGTAAACATCATGAGTTTATGGACGTGGTTCGGGAGGCTTGGAGCATTGTCCAAACTGGTTCTCCTTTAGTGACGTTGGCTGCAAAACTAAGCAAGGTTAAAAAACATCTTAGATCCTGGTCTAAGGCAAAGTTTGGTGACATATTTGGCAAGGTGAAGTAGATGGAGCTAAGGGTTACAAAGGTTGAACAGAAGAATGATGAGGAAGATTCAGATAAATCTTTACATACCTGGAGGCTACATGAACTAAGTTGAATAAAGCCTTAACAATTGAGGAAGCTTTTGGAAGCAAAAGGCTCGGATAAAATGATGGAACGAAGGTGAAAAAAACTAAAAATTTTCCATGCAATTGTAGCTAGACGTCGGAGTAGATCGATCATACATAGAATCAAGAACAAGCATGGTGAATAGGTGTCATCTGAAGATGATATTAGTCAATATGCTACGGAGTTCTTTGCTGAATTTTTTTCACAGAATGAGCTTCAATGGACCGGTGAGCTGAATCAAATTCCAAATTTAATATCAGACCAAGATAATGGTGCTTTGGAGGTAGTCCCTTCAGTTGAAGAAATTCGGAGGGTGGTATTCCAAATGGATGGAGATAGTTCCCCGGGTCCGGATGGATTTTCTGGAAAATTCTTCACGTATGCACGGAGGATAATAGGAGATGATTTATGTATATCTATGCAAAGCTTCTTCTGTGGGGAAGAATTACCAAAGGCGCTAACTTCAACTTTGGTAGTGCTTATCCCCAAGGTCTCTCACCCTTAGAACTTTTCGCAGTTCTGATCTATCAGCTTGTGCAACTTTGTCAACAAAATCATCTCAAAGATTCTAGCTAACAAACTAGCAAATGTTTTACCTAGGATTATTTCTACCAAGAAAAGTGGATTCATCAAAGGTAGAGGTATATCTGAAAATTTTTTGCTAGCACAGGAATTAGTAGATGGTATGGAGAAGAAGAATAGAAGGGGGAATGTGGTGTTGAAGTTGGACATGGCTAAGGCATATGATCGAGTATCATGGATTTATCTTATCAGAGTCTTGCATTCATTTGGATTTCGTGAGAGGTGGATAGACATGATATGGAGAGTTATTTCGAATTGTTGGTTTTCAGTTCTAATTAACGAGACCCCTCATGGTTTTTTTAAATCTTCGCGGGGTTTTGTCAAGGAGATCCGATATCGCCTTCATTGTTTGTCATTGTTGCAGAAGGGCTATCTAGAGCCTTAAATCAACTCCCTACATTGTATGGTTTTACACCTTTTAAGGTCCCACATGGATGTCCCACTGTTACTCATCTATCTTTTGCTAATGATTATTATTATTTTTTCAAGTGGAGATAAGAGATCTTTGAAGCTAATTATGGAGGTTCTAAACAAATATGAAGAAAGCTCGGGACAGAAATTGAATAATGTAAAGAGTGGATTTTCTACCACTCCAGTGTCAAGAGAGGGAGGAGGCAATCAATTAAACAAATTACGGGGTTTACCAAGAATTTTTTTCCGGTAAAAGTATCTTGGCTGCCCTTTGTTCGCTGGAAGAAATGAAAAGGTTCATTTTTCTGAGATTATATCATCCATTATGAACAAAATACTGGCTTGGTAGAATAAATTGCTTTCTGTGGGAGGCCGGATGATCCTAATCAAACTTGTGCTTTCCTCTATTCCATTACATGTGTGAGTGGCCTCTTGCCCACCGAGAGGGGTCCTTATTAATATGGAAAGGATGTTTGCGAGGTTTTTATGACGCAGTGAGGCTGATTGTTTCAAGTATCATTGGATTAAATGGGAGAAGTTGTGTTTGCCAAAAGAAGAGGGAGTAATTGGTATAAGAACACTGGACCAGATATATGAGGCATTCTCTATTAAGATTTGGTGGAGGTTTAGAAAGCAAGAATCTTTATGGGCTGTGTTTCTATTTAAGAAATATTGCAAGTCCGTTCATCCATCACAGGTGGAGCAAGGAAGACTAGACTGTAAAACCTAGAAATGGATGTTGCATGTTAGGGGAGTGGCTGAAGACAATATGTGTTGGTTGATGGAAGACGGTGTACAAATGGAGGCGAGCAATGTAGGAGAACTTATAGATAGGTTCATTTGGAAGCCAACGACTTCTGGGGAGTTTTCCTTGAGTTCAGCCTTTGATATCATTTGAGTGAGTAAACCTACTTCGATTCTTTCTAAACTGATTTGGGATTCTTCTTTACCATTAAAGATATTATTTTTTATGCTTTGCCTCTTGCTCAGAAGAATTCTATCTTTTGATATCTTGTAAAAATTTGGCTTCCATGGACCTTCAATGTGTTATTGTTGTCATTCCCCTTCTTTGGAGTCCATTGAACATCTGTTTGGTAGGGGTGAGATACCTTGTTTAATTTGGGATCATTTTGAGGAACCGGTGGGGATAGTAAGGCGGCATAAGGATGTTCATGCTAGATTGATGCAGTGGTGGATGATGCCTAGGAAAAATAAATTTATGTACTATATCCATCATGTGACTCGAATTATCATTTTTTGGAATCTCTGGAAGGTTAGGAATGAATTCCTTTTTTCAAGATCGGTTCCTCAATGGGAGAGGGTGGTCCGAAATATTGTGAGGGAAATTAAAATGGGTCTTGAATGTAAGTTCTCTATGAAAATGGCTTCTAATAGTTGGAGGGAGTTGTATTCTAAATGGCGGAAGTTAAGGAAAAATTTCCAGCTACATGGTGAAATAGAAAGTACCAACTAAATTTTTAAATTAAACGTTGATGATTGTTCAAAAGGTAATCCAGGGGAGTGTGGAGGGGGTGGTATTTTAAAGGATGGTAAAGGTAAAGTCATTTTTGGTTTCTCATGTTATTTTGGATAGGGAACCAGTTTAGAAGCCGAAATCAAGGCTGTGTTACACAGGGTAAAGTTATGTGTTCGCAATGGAAACTCAATTCATTTGGAATCTGATTCTCTTGTTTTGGTTAATATTCCCTATGGTAGAAGCTCTTGTCCATGGAACTTGGTCCATCAGGTGGAAGGAATTAAAAAACTCCAGCATTCTTTTCTTTCTGTTTTGCATTGCTATAGACAGGCAAATCAACCAGCAGATATTTTGTCAAATGAAGCCATACAGGTGAAGGAAGATAAAGTGTACACTAGTTTCTCTAGCTTGCCAAAGAAAGCACGTGGAGTAGTTTGAATTGATCAACTAAATTTTCCAGCATTTCGATTTTTTAGGTCCTAAACTATTTTTTATTATTATTAGTGGAATGTTTGCATTGTAATAAGACTAGTTTTTTTGTATGTATTAACGAGTAGTACTCCATAGTTCATTTTCTTTGATATATGCTGTAATAATTTTGATAGAGGTAAGGTTTATGTCCCCTTCTATTTTATTAATAAAATGTAGGAGTGGCTCCCTCCCCCATGTACGGGGTTAGCCAATAAAAAAAAGATATTGCCAAAGTTTCTTTGTTTCCCTGGCAACGGCACCAAAAACTTGATTGCAAGTTTAGTTTACTATCAAAATTAACACAATTCACACAAACAAGAAATAAAATTTATAACGCAATACCCATTCCGCAAGTGCATAGGTCAATTGTAGTTGTAATGAGTATTAGTGTCGACAATGAACTAGCAACTACGAAAGCTACTATCTTGCCCTATTATCTAAACAACCAATTCTTGGAGTGGTGAAATGGTTGGAAAATCAAATTCAAGTAAACAAACAATGAAGAAACTTGTCAAATAAAGTTGACTACACCAAAGATTCTACTAAAGGTCACAAAATATGAAAGCTTAACTTATGGCCATTATAAATTTCCACCCTTATTTATGATTCAATTCCAATTGTACTTAAAACTAGATTCTTTTACGAATTGAAGACTACTAAAACATGAGCTTTCCTACTTTCGTGGTAAAGTCTTCCGTGCTTAGTTCATTTGGTTCGTGAATTGTGGCGTTCCAAGTTATGCAACAAAACCTTAACCACCTATGAGAATCACTACTTCCGTGAGATTGAACATGAGTTTCATTTACTTTTTTCATTGTTAAGTGCAAGTTCCCTTGTCAAATAACAACTAAGATGACTTGAGATTGGTAATTAATCAACATCAAGTGTTAATGGACAAGTAAATGAATAAACAAGACTAAAGTATGGTCATAAACTCAATCAATCATATCAATAGCTTCACCCTAAACCTAGAATCGTTCAACTTAGTTCACAATAGTAAAATGAAATTAAGCACATTTATGAATGTAAACATACATGCATGAATGAAGATGAATAGAATAAGGTTAGTTAGGCTCATTTTATTGATGAACTTGGCTCCAAGACTTATCCTTGCATTTCATCAAGCATGTTTGTATACAAAGGAGTTCCTTCAAAACTATGTCTACATGAAGATGATATTCATACTAGAAAACTACTAGATAAACTACTCTACCATGTACAAGAGAACCTTGTTTCTCCTATTTCTAAAGAGTCCTAAGACTCTATAGTCTTTCCAAACTCTTTCCAAGCTCTATTCATTTATTCATTAGGGTTGTAATTGTACAAGAAACTAACCCTAATCAACTTGGGGCATAATCATCAAGATTCCATCTCAAGTTGTAAAAGTAGCTTTCTTGAGATTAACAATATTCCCTTGAGCAACCATCCTGCAGATGTCCATTGAATTTGTCTAGAAAGTGAGTGTGAATTAAAGAGAACTTGATGAAGGTCATTATCCAGCTAAAATAATCAAGCAATGGGTGGCCACCTGCGAATTACACCCGTAGCTTACCACACCAAGGGCAATTCTATCCCTTCTCTTATTGATTGTTCCTCTTAAGCCCTTGACACATTTTTGTGATGTTAAACCTCGCATTCCATGCTAATTTTGTGGATGAAAATTTTCCAAAAGTTGAGCAAAACAATTCTCCAAGTTTGAATGTAAAAATTGTTCCATTAAGCTCCTGATTCAATCATCCTTGAATTCACTAAAATGTGATGATTTGTCTTCCAATAGATCCAAATTATGATTGAATCTATAAAACCTGCAAGATTGTACAAAAATTGTGTCTTAATTTGCTCAAAATATGAAATCCGCCTCAAAAACCTAAAAATCGAGTAACAACACTGAATTCTGGGAAATTCATAAAATTGGAGGATCTTCATGAAAATGAGCCAAATTTATACTAAAAGTACTAAAAACACATAATACTGCATATACTAAAATAGGTAAAATATTCTTATCAAAATGATGAAGATGTTTCTTGAGACTCAACATGTGCACAAAAGTCTTTATTCATATTCTCAACGAATTCTTGAGTAGCCAAAACCCAATCTTCAACTGAAAAATTGTTGGTCTCTAAGCAATCTAAGAGGGAGGGGTGAATTAGGTTCCTTCAAAACTGATGCGAACGCGGGATCTAGCCAATTACCCAAGCTTGGAGCATGAAGAAACCCAACGAGATGGCGAAGATGGAAGGCACAACAACCAAGGTGGATACTCGATTGATAAGCCAAAGTAGGAGGTGCCACAATTAAGGTGATTACTTAATTGATAAGCCAAGAACACTTAGAGCAAACCCTAAAACATTCAAAGAAAGCTTACAAGAAGCCAAGAGAAGAAAACCCTCAAAAGATGAAATTTTATTTAAAATAATATCAAAGACTAATTAGTCTTACAAGAAATAAAGTATTTATAGGTCTTACAATAGCTAGAAAGATGATCCCTACATCCCTACTTACAAGCTATATTAATACAATAAAAAATGAGGCCCAAAATGAAATAAATAGCCAAAAATGTGTGACATTATGTTCTAGGCCGTGGGGTAGGCCATGCCACGGCCTTACCCATGGCCTGGTTAGAAACATCACCCCCACATTGGTGAAAAAACCAAATCCGTGACTGACCCGCGGATCCAGCTCTGTGGATCAAATTCTTTGCCAAATTTCTCCTTGAAAACAGCTGAATCAGCTCTTATGCAAAACAACAAAGTTGTAGCCCTTTGAGTTATATTTCCAATGGCACAAGAATCATATGATTTAGAGGTCTAGAAGCAAAGATATAATTGAAATACTAAAGACTGATCAGAGAGCCTTGCAGTGCAGACACACTTTAATAATTCGAGCTTTTGGCTCTGAAATCATAAGAACTGGACTTTCATGTCTTCATATAAATTGGAGAGCATTCTATTAGCTTTGAAAAACACTAAGAATCATCTCTATCCATGTCTTGTAGCTTGATTTATCATCAAAATACCAAAGCATGTCATGCTGTCAAACTCTTTCCTGTCCGTTTCGTCATCTTCCTTTGATAGTAGACCTTGTACTCCTTGCTCAAAGGCTCAAGAATGGTGTGAATGTTTGAATTTGCTATAAATCTCATGATAAATAAGCTTGGGAGGTGTTGGTGTGTAAGGTAATAAGGGGAGTAACGCAGCGAAAAATTTAAAAATTTATTACCTTAGCCATGGATCTCTTTGATGTAATCTATACGATTAAAGGGTGTTTAGCACAAATACCTCAAGCATAGAAGGTTTCTATGCTTCAAAGGGCAAGATCCTATTCGATGAAGGTGTTGATCTACCATAAAAAGCCCTCCAAGTGTCGAGCCTCCAACAGTATCCACACGAACATGATCTTTAGGAACCTTTGGGCTTGCTTGCCTTGCCTTTCGAGTGCTAGCTCCCTTGAATATCATGAAGAACACAAGAAGAAGAAAGAAGTTGAAACCCTAACAATTAGGGAAGGAGGTGTGGCGTTTTTCTTGGAGAGAAAAACGCCACCAAGCTCTCAATTTTTCTCTCTCTAAATTTTGTGTTATGTTTCATCAATCAATCAAGAGTCAAGGCATGGACTTATTTATAGATGTAGTATCCTAGTCTTTAAGGAAACAAGAGCAATTGGAAACCAAGAAGGTTTAGGAAGCTTGCCTTAAGCTAATCCTATTCCTTTAGGAAACCAATTCCAAAAGGAAACCAAATAGCTTCTTAATTCCTTTTAGGAAACTAATTTCCATCAAGACTTAGAATATTTATAATTAAGTCCTTTAAGTTAATTTATCACATAAATTAACCCCATAAGTATCTTATACTTATCTTAATAACAATTTAACCCAAAGACCATGTTCTTATTGTGTGTGACCCATTAGGTTCCATTCACGTTGGCAATAAGTACAAATTATAACTCATTAATTAATTAATTAAGAGCCAGATAAATTAACACTTTAATTTATCATTAATTCACTAATTAATTAATTTGCACTTATAGATCATGAGTGGCGTCTAGCAATGCATCATGACCACCCAAGTGAATAGGAAAGTCATATGGTAGACTACACCTATCAATGACAATGTTACCGTGTAATTAATATCCTTTCACCACACTATATCCCAATTAGTCTAAGAGTGTAGTGCGCACTCTTTAAATGACTAATTAATGATTTCTTGTTCCCGAAATATAACTTTCCATAAAAGTATAACCTTGAAACTCTTTCAAGTCATACTTTCACTTTTGCGCAAAAGATTCTTTAAGTCATATTTCAACAAGTGGCCAATCCGGGATATACTCTCCCATAATAAGGAGTGGTGAATCCTATATCGATTACTCACTATCCTTCCATGCTTCATACTATACCCAATCTCTACCGTATGGGCTACTCTTTTACGAGCACCGAGCAATAGAGTCAAAGCATAGCAATCCACACTCAAGATACCATGGTAATCTCAAGTCTAAGGATCACTTACACCATTGCCATTAAGAGTATAATTCATTAGCACTATGAATAGTAACTCTCGGCGGATCAATCCAATGAACTTGTTCTCTAACAAGCATCCACATACCAGCTTAGGTGTCACACGCCATAGTTGACGAGATCAACTACTACTTACCATAAGTAGAGGCAAAGTATGTGCTAGTCTTCCCATATTAATGATGTCCAATCTCATTAATACTACGACTAGGGATGTTTAAGAATATAACTTAATGTGTAATAAGAGTCTCATCATTGTAACTCTTACAATCTCTTATACACAGTTAATATTCTATGGACTTTATCAAATAAACAAGTAATATTAATAACAAGTATTAAATGACAAAGAAAATGCCACATATATAAGTATAACACGAAATAAGCGTAATAAAAATCCCAAAAACCAACTTGGTTTTAGGGCATACACTAACATGGTGTGGCTTGGGTTGCATCATTCCCTTCCTCTTGAAAAGGATTTGTCCTCAAATCTTCATCAATAAGCTTGTGGAGCATTTGTGCCACTAGGTTCACATCATTCCCTTTCCTCTTAAAAATGATTTGTCTTCAAAAATCCTACATCACAAAAGAGAAAATTACTGATAATGAAAGCAAACTCCAAGGGAATATGCTTACCTAATGATTTTTGGCTTATATGCCTCAATAATGTGCGTTGTATCCCATTCAAAATTCCTTTGAGAAGGGATCGTTTCCTTAAATGTGCAAATCCATCCCTTGAAAAACTCTAGAT
Source organism: Mitragyna speciosa (assembly GCA_024721245.1). Classification (NCBI taxonomy): domain Eukaryota; kingdom Viridiplantae; phylum Streptophyta; class Magnoliopsida; order Gentianales; family Rubiaceae; genus Mitragyna; species Mitragyna speciosa. The sequence continues at coordinate 12,024,344 of CM045557.1, forward strand.
ATAACTCTTCATTTGCCCCACTAAATCCAAGCACATCAAAATACTCAAGAGAAATGTCATCATAATTAAGCAAATAGGACAAAAGTGCATTAATCCACTTGACTGTTCAAAGCATAGAAAACTTTTACCTGCACATGATCCTTAAAGACTTTAGCCAAGTATAAGCAACAACTTGTCAAAATACTATCCATAAGAGAATTCAGACATTGGATCTCATGAGAACTCATAATATCACACAATCTACTTATTCTACTAGCATGATACTCGTAATGTGACTCTTTAGTGGAATGGAGAGTAAGACAATTGGTCATGCAATCTAAAGAACTAGATGCAAACACACTTTCAAAACAAGAAAAGATAAAGTGGCTATCACTACCATATGAAAAATCATCACAAAAGCCATAGCTTAAAACATTGGACTCTTGAACACTCATGTTAACTTTGAGAAACTCAAGAAACTTAATGCCACTATCAAACTTATTCAAACTACTCCTAAGGACAAAACACCTAGAAATATACAAACCATGACTAAGCCAATAAACAAATATGGAATCGATATTAAAAAAATAAAGTAAGCCATACGGCCAACCAAGCATACCATCAAGTTTAGGGGTAGAATGGCCATACTCTATAAGGGTTCTATGCATAGCACGTCTATCCACCCATGTTTGCCAAATCTTCCAAAATAACTCGAAGAAACAAAGTTGAGAATTCTCCTTGACGGCTCCACTTTTCACCAATTTATGTCCTTGAGACTCTTTATGCCGTTTAGGTAGCGCTTGGTACTCCACACCTTTTAAGGAAAATGGTTCATAAGGCAAGCCATTGTGAGAGAAAATATCAATTCCCTGCATGAAAGAGATAACAACACTAGGAGAGCAAAGTTTAAGAGAGTTAGCAGAACACAAGACTTCTTTGTAAGCAGGAACAAATAGAGGTTGGTAAGTATAAAGTCCTTTCTCCAAATCTTTAGCTTTTGTACACACTAGTTTTCTCTCTTGTTCTACCTCTAAGGCTGAATTATCTATTGCTTTTTTTCTCTCATTTTCCTCGGCCTTTGTGTCCCTCACCTCTTGCTCTCTTCTTTTTCTCTCATTTTCTTGCACACTCTCATTCTTTTGTCCACTCTTTTCTTTTGCTTGTGAGCTCATTATCCTCACTCGATCTTCATATGCCTCACGAGGTGTTAATGGTGCTAACACAATCTTGTGATTGCTCCACATGAAGAAGCATCTATCCTTGTGCTCATCATATGTAGCCTTCCTTTTACACCGCCATGGACGGTGATAAGTAATGAATTTACCTATTTTTGTATAATATTTTATATATGTTTTAAGTATGTTTTTAGTATGTTTTTAGTAATTTTGATATTAGAATGGCTCAATTTCATTATTTATCATCAAATCAAGGTTTGCTCCTAAAATTAGGGTTTTTGGTCCGGAAATTTGGGTTTTAAGGCAGAAATATTATTTTGAGCAAATTTATGCCCAAGTTTATTTGATTATGCAGGAAAATGATGTTTAAACACAATTTGGATCAATTGAAGCTCAAAGAATATCAAATTCAAGGTTGATTCAAGTTGTACTAATTTGATCATTTAAGCTTGGAATTTCCGGCAATTATTTTCTTCATCAAAATCTACCAAGCAAATTATGGTTCAAATGGTGGAAAAATGTCTCAAGGGCATTATAGGAATAACCAAAAATTAAAAAAGGCAAAATGGTAAAAGGAGTGATACGCGACTACGATACGCGGCAGATCATCCGCGTATCGCAGACGCGTATCGACACCAACTTGTAGATTTCGGCTCTCTTCAACTTGTAGCTTATTCACACAACATTTGTAGATAATTCTAATGTCCAGCTGCATTTTGAGAAGTCCTAGAAGATAACACAAAGCTCAAGGAAGACTTTGGAGGCCAAAGGAATCAAATTTCATCATGATGTCTCCAACTTGGACAAGGACTTGAGCTAGGGTTATTTCTATAAATACATGCCTTTGTTATGCTTAGTTCTATGCTTAGTTTGATGCTTGAGAAAGCTAGAACTATAGCTTGGTAGGAGGAGCACTCCTTGTAAATACTTAGAGTAGGTTTTCTTTCTTAGTTTTGTAGTAGGCAAAATCATATTCTTGTAACAAGACTTTGGAGGAACTACTTTGTATTCAACATGTTTGATGAAATGCAAGGACAAGTTTTGGAGCCAAGTTCATCCACCAAATGAGCAACTCTAACCTTATTTCTTTTAGTTTCATTCATGCATGCTTGTTTACTTTCATTTATGTGCTTAATATTATCTTTACCATGTTGAACTAAGTTGACTTACACTAGGTTTAGGATGAAGCTCTAATATGATATGAATTGGTTTATGGCCTATTTATTCTTGTTTATTCATTTACTTGGTCTTAACACTTGTTGTTGATTAGCTACCAACTTCAAGTCATCTAGTTGTTATTTGACAAAGAGATTTGCACTTAACAATGGAAAGAGTAAATGGAACTTATGTTGAATCTCACGAGAGTAGTGATTCACATAGGTGGATTAAGGTTTAAAGCCACAATTCATGAGTTAAATGAACTAATGCATGCTAGACTTTACCACGAGAGTAGGAAAGCTTATGTATTAGTAGTCTTCCATTCGTAGAGAGATCTAGTTTGGAGTAAAAATGGAATTGAATCCTAAACATGAATAAAATCATTAAGGTCATAAGCTAAATATTCATATTGAGTGGATTCTTAAGCCTAGTCAACTTTGTTTAACTAGTTTCTTCATTAGTTGTTTACTTGAAATTGATTTTCCTTCCATTTCTTCACCACCAAAATTTGATTGTCTGGATAATAAAGCAAATTAGTAGTTTTGGTAGTTGCTAGTTCATGTTTCCTCGTGGGATTGACCCTAATACTCGTCACAACTACAATTGACTCGTGCACTTGCAGAACGAGTATTAGGTTATAAATTTTATTACTTGTTTGTGTGATTTTAAGTGGATTTATTGCTATATTTTGATATAACCTAAACTCACAATCAGACGGCCCAAAATTATATGACAAGTTTCCATTGGCACCACATCACAAAGAACCTTGTCATGATATTTTCCTATGGAAAACTCCACTTCCACTTGATTGGTAACCCTCCAATCCTTATTATCAAGGAATAACGGCAATTTGTAGGGCCGTGGATGCCTCAAGGTGGGCAATCCTAACTTCTCAACAAGTAAAGTACTAGCCACATTAATGTAACTTCTTTTGTCAATGATTACACCACATACCTTGCTATTAACATAGCATCTAGTTTGGAAGACGTTTTTCCATTGCACTCCATCTCCTTCCTCCTTAGGATGCATGCCAAGAGCTCGCTTAAGAACCTTCAACTCATTATGTGCGGGTTGTTCTACCTCATCTTCTTCGCTAACTTGTGAGGATTGAATCTCTACATCACTTGATGAAACACTCTTCACTTCCTCATTGCCCATCTCAACTTCACTACTACTCTCCAATGGTTCCCCTTCACTTGATGAGATGCTCTCCACGTCACCATTGTCTTTTATGACCATTGCCTTTTTGTTTGCACATTGAGAGGCAATGTGTCCAAATCCCAAGCACTTGAAACACTTGAGGTGGCAATTCATTGATGGGGTCGCATGTTGATCCTTCTTATGAGACTCCAGTACGGCCACTTTACCCTTAGCCTTTGGAGACTTTTTAGGCCCTTGATTAGCACGCTCTTTTTTTCAATCAAAAGCTTGATTGTTCCTCCATTTGATAGGACTTGAAGAATTTGAATTTTCTCGATTGCCTCTCCAACTTTGAACTCGATCATTCCTCAAATTGGTTGAACTCGATGAATTTGCACTAGCTCGATCATCTCTCCATTCATGAACTCATTCTTTTCTCCAATTTGTGGAACTTGAGGGACTGGGACTAGCCTTTGGATTTCTCCAATCATAGACTTGATTACTTCTCCACTTGATCGGACTTGAGGAATTTGAACTATCACTAGATGTCCCCTCATTGGGTCGCCTTTCTATCAAATCTCTACTTTCCATCTCCTTGAGGTAGTGGATTGGCACATGACGCTTTCTCATAGTAGACTTTAATGCTTCCCAAGTGCAAATAGGTGGCTCCCCATATTCTCTCACATCTCTAGTCAATTGAGCCCACTAATACTTGGCATAGTTAATAAATCCACTAACGGCTAGTTTTACCTTTTGCTCCTCAGAGTATGAATGGCAATTAAAGATCTTCTCAATTTTCCTCTCCCATCCAAGGTATGTCTCAGGATCTGCCTTGCCTTGGAAGGTAGAAATTCTCATCATGGCCTCTTTGATGGCATCATCTCTTCGCCCCTTGTCAAGCTTCCCTCGCCTTGATCTCCTTTCAAATGGTGATGGCTCCTTCGTCTCCTTCTTCCTATACATGTTTTTCATAAGAAATGTACCTACAAGAAAATGTTAGTAATAAAATTTTTTTTCCTTACCCACTCTCCCTTTCCACGATGAACTCTCACTCTCGTGTATCACTCAATTCGCTCTAATGCACTCACCATTCCTCAATGGCCTTTGATTGCTTCTCTTGAAAAAATTAGAAATTTCCTTCAAAAGTATTCAATAACTTACCAATTGAGAATCACCCAAGTATGGCAAGAGGTTGGAATAGGATACAAAGAAGCTAGACTCAATTTGGAAGTTCAAATAGAAGCAAAAGAATAAAAAAGGACAAGCTGGAATTTTATCAAACACAAAGAGGGCATTAAGAAAACGCAAGAATTTGACTCGAGAAAGGATCAAATATGACCCTAACCCCCAATATGATGATATTTGAATGAATTTTGCTTGGACAAAGGATTATAATCCACTTTCTTCCTCCTCAAGAATCAACAACCAAGGATTTTCCTTTTACTTTTCCACTTCAATGTTTCTTCTTCTTCTTCTTCTTTTCTTCTTTTTTTTTTCATAGCAGAAATCAACACAAAGACCAACCAAACACAAACAAAACTAGACCAAATTCACTCGGATGAACAGTAACCAAATGAACAGTACTTCGGCATGAACAGTGCATTGAACAGTAAGCTACAGTAATGGAGAACAATGATGATCTTTTTTTTTTTTTAAAACCTTCACTTTTCTTTTGAAACTTTCTTTTCTGCACTTTTTTTTTTTTTACTTTTCTTCAACCATTCTTTCATCCCAAACAACCAACAATCAAAAAACCCACAAGAAGATAGGACTTTTTAAGTCCAAATAGCAAGATATTGCAAGATTGATGAAACTAATTAAAAGACACTTGCTTTAGTTCCTTTTGAAATCCAAGAACCAAAATATATCACAAAAAGTGAAACTTTAGGTCAAACGGTTAAAGCTTTAAGATAAAAACCTAAACTAGTCAAAAACTAGGGTTTTGAAGACCTATGAAGAAAACTCAATAAAACCCACAAACGATGGACTAAGGCTGCAACTTTTTGATGTTTTGGACTCGAAGAAACAAACCCAACACAAAAGAAAGGGTAAGACTCAATCTTTTTGGATTTTTGGACTAAAGAAAACAAAAAACAACAAGAATAAGATGAAAAACCTAGCAAGAATTTTCTAAGGCTCAAAGAAATATGAAAACAACAAGAAATAAAATGATATAACCTGAGTAAAGGCACTAGCACTGATACCAATTGATGCAAATGCAGGATCTAGCCAATTACCCAACCTTGGAGCATAAAGAAACCCAACGACATGGTGAAGATGGAAGGCGCCACAACCAAGGTGGATACTCAATTGATAAGCCAAAGTAGGAGGCACCACAATTAAGGTGATTACTTAATTGATAAGCCAAGAACACTTAGAGCAAACTCTAAAGCATTCAAAGAAAGCTTACAAGAAGCCAAGAGGAGAAAACCCTCAAAAGATGAAATTTCATTTAAAATAATATCAAAGACTAATTAGTCTTACAAGAAATAAAGTATTTATAGGCCTTACAATAGCTAGAAAGATGATCCCTACATCCCTACTTACAAGCTACATTAATACAATAAAAGATGAGGCCCAAAATGAAACAAATAGCCAAAAACGCGTGACATTCTGTTCTAGGCCGTGGGATAGGCCGTGTCCACGGCCTTACCCTATGGCCTTGGTCAGAAACATCACCCCCACATTGGTGAAAAAACCAAATTCCGTGACTGATCCTGCGGATCCAGCTCCGTGGATCAAATTCTTTGCCAAATTTCTCCTTGAAAACAGGCCGAATCAGCTCTTGTGCAAAACAACAAAGTTGTAGCCCTTTGAGTTAGCTTTCCAATGGCACAAGAATCATATGATTTAGAGGTCTGAAGGAAAAAATATGATTGAAATACTAAAGACTGACTAGAGAGCCTCGCAAGTGCAGACACACTTTAATAATTCGAGCTTTTGGCTGTGAAATCATAAGAACTGAACTTTCATGTCTTCATATAAGTTGTAGATCATTCTATTAGCTTCAAAATACACTAAGAATCATCTCCATCCATGTCTTGTAGCTTTGATTTATCATCAAAATACCAAAGCATGTCATGCTGTCAAACTCTTTCCTGTCCATTTCGTCATCTTCCTTTGATAGTAGACCTTGTACTCCTTGCTCAAAGGCTCAAGAATGGTGTGAATATTTGAATTTGCTATAAATCTCATCATCAACAAGCTTGGGAGGTGTTGGTGTGGCTCGGGTTGCATCAAAAACTTAACTTGGTTATAGCAAATTTTCAAAATCAAATTTACCAAGTTATCTAAGTGATCAACCAACTTGTTAATGCAACAAATAATATAACTACGATAACAACAAACTAAAATGGAATGAGAAAAGGGATGAATTAATTAAACCACAAAACTTTCAAGTTTCACCAAACTTTAAGTAAATACATTTGAATCCCTTCACTTGTAAATGACTCACAACCAACTTGTACAATGAGAAGCTCACTTCTTACTCACCCTTGACACTACTCTTCTAGTTGAGCTAAGAAATTTTACAACTACAAGATAACCTTTCAACTATACAATTGTATGATTACTCTTACAATGAAGAATTCAAATTCTCACTCACAAATACAAAGAATATAACTTTTTCTTGCTCAAGATTGCTATTCAATGCTCAATAAAACTCAATACAATAGTTAGTAATAAATTTGGATTTTATTGCTTATATAGTTCATCAAAAATGGCCTTCAACCACTCTCCAACGATCAAGCATTAAATGTAGAAAAACTAGCCGTTGGGGTGTTCAGTCGGCCTAACCCTCAAGTGGTTGTTTGAACCAATGTCTGAACTGAATGTAGTCTATTCGGACGGCCAAGGTAGATATCTCTCATCCAATCCAGCGTCTGAATGTTTCTGTCTTTTCTCTATTATTTTTGGACAGTTCGAAGGACCATCTGAACATGCATCCAAAAGTTTTTGTCTTTTCTCTATTATTTTTGGATGGCCAACATGCGTCTGAAAGTTTTTGAAATTTTTGGAACGTTATCGGACAACAGATATGACATCATAAATGCTGTCCGAAGGATCTTTGAACAGCTGAAGCTATGAAATATGTGTCCGAAAAGGTGTCCAAACTATTTTGCTTATTGATCCTATGTTCCAACTCAAAGGGAACCTATTTAATACTACACACATTTCCAAACAAAGATAATTAGTAGTATTTTGATTTGTTATCATCAAAACTAGAGTCACAAAAGTATCCAAAATCAGCTGTAAAGTGATGCTTGTTGAAGCCTTCATGAAACCCTAGCCAGAATGGGATCCGTGGGTTAATCTGCTGATCGCCACATGTGGATCCACCTTGACGTGGCCCACTTGAGTTGCTTCATTATTGATTTGGCATTCTACATCTGTGTAGGCATTTTTCATGTGTTTTCATGTATTTTTGCTGTAAAATTCAATCTCCTTAAGTTTTGCACAATTAAATCTTTAATCATTTGTTCTAGTGTTCATTCAACTTCATCACTTGAATCTACTCCAATTCATTTAATTCGTGATTAAATATCATGAACCTAGAAAATTTTACAAAAATTATACATAAATTAGCTCAAAATAGCAATTCTATCTCAAAAACCTAAAGTCTGGGAGAAAACCCCTAATTCTTGGAATTCAATGTATTTGAAGCCAAATTCACTTGAAATGCATTAAAAACATACCAAAACGTATAATAAATCATATACTAAAATATGAAAATTTTATACTTATCAATGACCAAAATTTCAATGCTTGTATTTCTTCCTCCAATCTTAAGTTGTACAAAGAATCCTCCGAAAATCGCTATTCTATAGAGGGATTGTCAACTCTACCCCACTTGTTTGGTTCCCTAAATGAGAAAAATATCTTTAAGAGAGATATTACAAATCTCTATGCTATGTGCTTTCTCTATTTTTCTCTCTTGTTTATCTTATCCTAACATATGCTAATGTTAATACATATGGAAATCTTAATATAAGGAATATTAGATAGCTAGGACTCTCTTAGAAGGCTTCTTGTAGGCCCAAAGAATCGATCTTTAGTGAAAAAGTAGTTCAATAACCCAACTCAAATTGCCCACAAAATTGCTGAAAAAAGCTATGCCCAAGAAACTGCACCGAAAACCATCCCTGACTGCACTTGTGGCAACTTTCTAGAAAGTAGTCTTGAATACAGCCTCATGCAGTTTATAACTGTAGCAACTTTTTGGACAAGCCAAATTAACTTTTATACCAAACATAAAAGTTCTATCATATTGAGTTACCTTTCCAACGTCACAAGAATCAGGTCATTTGGAGGTCTATACATTGAGATATGCCCAAAATATTGAGTAGTAGTCAGAAGAGCATCACAACACAAATATACTTCACTAATTTAGAATTTTGACTACAGAAGCATGAGAATTGCACTTTGATGTCTCATAAGAATTATAAGATCTTTTTGAAACATGTCATCATTGCCAATCCTTTTCCTTTCCAATTCTTCTTCTTCCATTGCTTCTTTGCACCTACATTTTTGGTCCATTTTCTCTCCACATCTCATCAACTTCAAATCAATTCCAAATATCATCAAAACACACTTCACTTGATCTGAATTGATAATTGTATAGCTAAGACCTATGAAACACAAAGAATTACACATTAAACCACTTGATTGCACATTTTGGCTACAAAACTGAAGATAGGAAGAAACAGACATGACCAGACTTCATCATATAAAGCCTAAAAATTAACATAAATTGTAGATAGACACACTAATAATTACGTAAACTAGAAACTTATCAAATACTGCGAGATATAAATGTGTTGTTTGTAATTTACTATTTTGGAAATCAATTGTTTTTTTATTTTCATTATTCATGAATCATATGATGTACTTCCCAGGGTGGCAAATTAGTAATTATACATAATGTTCTACTACATATCTAGATTTCATTTGATAGATCGTGACTAATGAAGCAACTCTGAAAGTTAATTTGTTGAGTCAAAAGGAATTAATCATCCCAAAGAGCACTTTTTTTTTTTTTTTTGCAAAACCCCGTACATGGGGGAGGGATGCCAGCTCTTGATTTTTTAATATAAAAAACCAATCATCAAAACTTATTACATCATACCTCGTAAAATGATAAAAAGCTAACTTAGGAGTACTACTCCTTTACATTGATATTTCTAATATAAGGGAAAGAAAAACTATCTAATCTACCTAAAACTCTAATATTCATTGGCAATTGATGAAGTGACACAACATAGAAATGGTCCATGAAATTTAGATTCACAAGTGCATCTATTACCACATTGACCACTCTGAAAATATGACTAACCGAGCCCCTTATTTGTTGTAGTTGTTGCTTGATCTTTAGAATTGTGTGACACGATGGCCATTTTGATACATTATGTATTACAACCAACTGAAAAAGAACATAAGAATCCACTTCCACCAACACTCCTATCATTATACATTAGTACATAATTCCAAACCAAGACTCAAGGCTAATGCTTCTATTTCTCAAATTGAACAAAGCTTTCAACCGTTTATGAAATGGTGCCACCACTTGTCCCCAATGGTCTTTCACAACTCCACCACTTGCCACACCATCTCTATTTACTAATGCATCTGTGTTAAGTTTAAACTATCCATGAGGAGGTCCTTTCCATGGTACTATGATTGCCCTCTTCTTTTTTGTGCTCTTGACTGAGAATTGCTGCAAAAAATAGACCCTTTCATCACCCTTACAATTGGTTCGGCTTTTGCATCTTCTGCAAGGTGTATAAACTCTCTAATGCTCGAGATGATATCTACTGGCCTTTGTATTTCCCCTTCAAATGTTGCCTTGTTTCTTGCACGACATATGTACAACACTATAATTATTGACATCACCCATCTAGTATGGTCATTTGCCCCTCTTGGAGCCAAGAACATCCATTGCATCAAATGAACTCCATAATAGTTATGATCATACAATGGAATTCCGAAAGAAGAATGAAAATGATTCCATGCTTGTTCTATTGTTGAGCATTGCAAAAATACATGGCTTGTCATTTCTCTCTCCATGCAAAAATAGAAATTTGAGGCCAAGGCAATACCACATTTTTGCATATTATGATCCATGGGCAGGGTGTTATTCAAAATTCTCCATGCCAAAAACAAAAATTTGAGAGGTATAAAAAAGCTCCAAACAACTTGGCGAGGCAAAGACACAATTCTTTTCTCTCTTGCTATTTCATAAGCTGAACTTGTTGTGAATGTGCCTGATGGTGATGCATTCCAAATCATCCTATCCTTATTGTCCCTTTGTATTGGAACTTGCATCATGATGCCCACTATTTGAAGAGGAAAATGCTGTCTTAATTTCCCTTCATTCCAACTGTTTTCTTTTATAAAACCCTTGACTTGAAATTCAGGAGAATTTTGTTGTAAAGAAATCTGTATAAGAGGAAAAAGAGTCCCCCCAGTGTTGTCTACTTTACCAATCTTTCTAATATGTTCACTTATCTATGGGATTTAATTATGCATAGTTATGGTGATTAATAAAAATACATAGGGTTATTTAAGGCAGTGTTTTCTACTTAACTAATCTTAAAGAGAAATGGCTATTAATTCAAACAAGAGTTATTCTCCAACGGTGAATATTCAAAATGTAAATCAATATCTTTGTATCTATGATTAGTATCACAATTTCCAGAGGCAAAAACTAACCAAGATCAAGAAGTTCTTTGCATTTGACTTTCTCTTTAATTTACTTTTGCGTTACATAACCCTTTCTCTAGTTGTATGTAAGAAGAGTGACGAACCAATTTTTTTTTTTATCACACGTATTTTGCATTATTTTCAACAATTGAATTGAAACCCCATTTTTACTTTTTATTTTAGCTACTTCTAAAATCACATGAAAAAGGAAACTCTCTATGGGATCAACTCTTGCTCCTCTTTTATATTATTTTTGGGGCTTAAGGAATAAATTTTGGCTACACAAGCGATATCATCCTCTCAAAATTTTTGCACCATTAACAAGGGAGTGCACCTATTTCCTTTTGTGCTTTTGTTTTTTTTTTTTTTGGTTTCTCTATGTGAATTAATATTTTCATAGTCTCATATGCCTAACACTCAATCTATTCTAATGTGAATTTTGAGTTTGATTACGAGATTGAGAGGACAATTTGTAAGCCAAGAAGAGGAGAAGAACAAGAAGAAGAGAAAACCATTCTTGAGAATCTATTTGAAAAAAAAATTTGAAGAAAAGAAAAAAAATAATTGCACAGAGGACATTGAAGGAGCTGGGTACTCCACACACTAACCAATAGTCCTTATGCATTACTTATCCTACTTTAGTTACTAACAACACTTTTAAGTGTAAGTCATGTTTGATTCATTACTACCATCTTTTTATTTGCAAGTAGGGACCCGTACAAATATCTCAAGGAGTTTCACATAGTTTTTACTAGCATGAAGCTTATGGATATAACTAAAGAGCAGATAAAGCTTAAGACCTTTGCATTTTTATTCAACAATTCAACAAACGACTAGCTTTATTACCTACCATCCAGAAGTATCACCACGTAGAATGAGTTGGAGAGACTATTCTTAGAAAGATTTTTCCCCTATTGTAGGCTGCCAACATTAGAAAGGACATTTGTGGGATTTGGCAATTTAATGGAGAAATAATTTACAATACTAGGAGCAATTCAAAAAACTATGTGGTAGTTGCCCAACCACCAAATTAGTGATCAGTTCCTCATCTAGTATTTTTATCAAGGACTCCTACTAGTAGAGAGAAATATGGTAGATGCAGCAAGTGGAGGAGCCTTAGTTGATCTTCCTCTAGAGGCAACTAGAAATCTGATATCCAATATGGCGGTAAATTCACAGTCGCACGGGTCAAGGAATGAGGACACCTTCAAAGAGATCAAGCCAGCCAAGTGTTTCATCTCTAATAATAAGATTTTGAATTTAACCTCTTTGGTGCCTCAATAGTCAAAACAAGCGGAATTTGCTCTAGGACCAGCCATCATACTCATATCATACTCGTATGTAGCCCTCCATACAAGATGACAGTATCGAAAAAGTTGGTGTAGTAGGAGGATTCATAGGACAATAGAGTGTATGTGATCCCATACTTTAACGTGTAGAATCCTAGGTAGTGGGATCTTCCTTGGTTATGGAAATCTAAGATCATAGTAGCCGTTGAACAAATCCCATCCAATTTCTAGCAGTCTAACCAATCTTACCATCTTTGACCTCAAGCACATCAAAACTCTAGTTCAAGCATATCTCTTAAAGAAATTATGAAAAATCTGGCTATTGAATTTCTTGAATTTTGATAGGCGAAGAGTTAGTATTTAGAATCAAGAGAATCAGGGAGGACGAATGAAAACATTCACCAGCCGTCTAGAAGCACAACAAACTACCACCTCAAATGGTTGAGCATCAACATCATTACCCTGATAGACAATAAGGAGGTTGAAGAGTAAAGCCAGCAATTGCCATGGAACTTTTATTTATGGTAAAGACTGATTTGTTACATATGCTTTGTAAGATTTGAATAACTAATTTTTTTTTGTTTTAGGTACTATGCTGAAGACTAGAGAAGGATGCACGACAATTGCATCTAGTAGTCAACAAACAAAGATCAAGAAAAATGAAGGCACTTCAAGTCGTAGTAGGGAGGGTTATAATAACTTTAGTTTTTTCCTTTATGGGGAATCAAGAGGGGTATGAATTGAGGACTGATAATCCAATCATTAAGGAGAAAAGCATAGCCCCTGGAATAGAAGCATATATTAGCATTGATGAGCACCTTGACAAGTTAGGATGGGAGCCTATCATGAGATTGCCTGAGTTGATTTTTACCAACCTAGTAAGAAATTTTTAAGCCAATGTAGTGGAGAAGGATTTTAGTCTAGGAATTTCATTGAATCATATGTGGGGGTACAACAATAGCAATATAGCGATAAGGTTGCTCTAGCACTCGACTGTGGGAATAAAGGGCTAGAATTAAAGAAGGGCCTTTATCTACCTCCAAAGTGTGCAATAGGTTTGGAGCTTCTTACAGACTACCTAAGAAGGAGCTAAGAAAGAGTGATTTATATTTCTTAGGTGTGATGTTCAATGGAGATGTTCAAGCCTGCTACATTCTACTTCCTAGCATTATTGGTAGCTATATAACGATGGTAGCACAGGTTAAGGACGAGGGCATCTGCCATGGATTTTTGAGACTCCTCACCCTAATTTTTCAGTATGACGGAGTTGATTTTGAAGGTGAAGTGCATGTGGTTTTCGATTATAATGAGTAAGTGGGTCCTAGGATTTTGAGATAGATTAGGATGCTGCCCAATTAGTTGCAGAGATAGAGGGACAGCCCATTGAGATCCTGGATGATGAGAAAGAAAAGGTAGAGAACCATGCACAGCCAACAGAGCCATCTACCATGGGGCCATGAGGAAGAGGTAGGACCATCATATGCAGCACCAATAGTGCCACCTCCTAATACTTCTGATCTTGATGCCCAACTAACATGGATATGAGATACCATGATTGCTTTTAGGATAGATATGGTTGACCAGCTAGAGAATGTCAGTTGGAAGCTCTAGCATATTGAGAATCACATGGGCATTCCTCATACTCTAAGCTAAGAGAATCGTAGGGATCATCAGGAGATAATCCTACTATTGCTTGATGACCATTATCACTATCATTCTTTTACTAGTATTTTATTTTATGTTTTTTCCATGGACAATTTAGTTTCTTGAATTTAGTTTCGCAATTTAAGTTTGTTGCCTATTGTTTTACTTTTTCCCTGTATTAATTCCCACATTTTGCATTTGCTTTAGTTATTTTTGATGTACTAATGACTATGGATGTTTTCTTTTTTTCTTTTTTCTTTTTTTGGTATGTAGCTGCAATTTTATGATAGAATAGATAAACAGAAAGTGGCTACAATAATGCTTCTTCAAGGCTTTGATAGGGAAGTATGGCATCTATCTTTTTCTTTTTATTTTTCCTTTCACACATTGAGGACAATGTGTATTTATTTGAGAAAAATAGAATTTTGGTACTAAACGTTTGGAGCATCGGCAATTTCAGCTACTAAAGTTTGGGAAAAGCAAATCTAGTACAAAATCTTTCAATTTTTTAGCATATTTAGTCCTATTGACCAGTTTTGCAAAAATTCTACTGGAATCCGATCATGTGAAACTCATGTGCTTGTGAGCAAATTTTTTAAAAAAAATAAAAAGAAAAAATTTAATTCCCATAATTTGTAATTAAAGGCACTAATTTGAGTTCACACACAATAAAATATGTAGATAAAACTAAACAAATTGTTTGGATAGTGCATTCATTTGTGCACTTTTAATTAAATTTTTTTTCTTTTATTCTAATTCTTTTTATGACTAGATTTATATAAGATTTTGACAAAATTAGTCAATAAGACTAAATGTGTTGAAATTTTGAAACATTTGATACTAGACCTGCTTTCATCCAAACTTTAAGGACTGAAACTGTTGATGCCCCAGATATTTAGTACCAAAATTGTAATTTTCTCTATTTTAAATGTAGTGGGAAGGTTCAGGAATCTTAGCAATTCATGAAAGTTCATTGTTTGCTAGAATTGATTGAATTGCTAAAATTTTTGGATATGCTGAAATTTTTTCTATTGGTACGGAGTCGTCCTATTTTGGGAGAGACATTGTCAAAATTTTATCCAAATTTTTTCAAAATTTGCAAATTTGACCAAGAATTGTGTTATTGCCAAGTGTTTCGAATGGTTATCTTTATGCTTAAGGGCAAATACTTTGTGTTAAGTGTTTTTCCACAGATATTAGTAGTCAAATCTTTCTCTAATCTTAATGATGTAATTTCATGTGTCTTTTAGGGTATTCTTTCTTGATTGCTAGGAAATAACTATGATATGATTGGGAGTTTTGCCTTAAAGAAAGTATATTAGGTAAAATGTGAATAGTTATGCTTAGATTTTGCTTGTTTGTTGAGATTTTTCTTCTTTATTTTGATTTTTGCAAGTTAAGTGATGAGTACAATGGATGAGTACGACGCATGCTTGTTAACTGAATAGTTTGCTCCAACAGACTATTATATGTTTTGAAAAAGAAAATATAAGAAATGAAGAAATATTCCTATGGTATTAATATTGAGTAATCAGGAGTTTTTATCTAAAGATGTCGATTTTCACTTATGAAGTTGCTAGAATTATGAGTATGCATAACAATTTAGTTGGATGAATTGGTTAAGTAATCGGGGATCTTCATCCACCAACATCAATCTTCATGATGAAAGATAACTTCATTTCCAAGTAAAGCTAAGTTATATGAATAAAAGTCCCTCTTTTATATTCAGTTGTCAAAAGGCATATGAATGCTTATTTTTAGTGTATGCCCTAAAACCAAATTGGTTTAAGGATTTTTGTACTTATGCTTATTTATGTTATATTTATTCATGTGGCATTTTTCTTTATCATTTATACTTGTATTTCCATGTTACTTGTTTATTTGATAAAGTCCTTAGAATTTTGACTGTGCATTAGAGATTGTAAGGGTTACAATTATGAGACTCTTAATACATAAAGTCATATTCTTAGATATCCCCAGTCATAGTATTAATGAGATTGAACATCATTAATACGGATAGACTAGCACATCCTTTACCTCTACTTATGGTAAAGTAATAGTCGATCTCATGGACTATGGTGTACGTGACACCTAAGCCGGCATGTGAATGCTTGTTTGGAACAAGTTCATTGGATTGATCTGCCAAGAGTTTTCAACTATAGTGCCAATGGTTGAACTCTTAATAGTAATGGTGTAAGTAATCCTTTGATTTGAGATTACCACAGTATCTTGAGTGTGGATTGCTATACTTTGACTTTATTCCTTAGTGCTAATAAGAGAGTAGCCCATAGGATAGAGGTTGGGTATAGTATAAAGCACAGAAGGATAATGAGTAATCAATATAGGATTCATCACTCCTTAATAGGAGAGTATATCCCAATTTGGCCACTTGTTAGAAATATTAACTCAACAAATATTTAGCAAAAGTGATAGCATAACTTGAAAGTAATTTCAAGATTATGCATCATGGAAAGTTATATTTCGGGAACAAGAAAATATAAATTAGTCATTTAAAAGTATGCACTATACTTTTTAGACTAATTGGGATATAGTGTAGTGAAAGGATATTAATTACATAGTAGCATTGTCATTGATAAGTATAGTCTGCCATATAACTTTCCTATTCACTTGGGTGGTCATGATGCATTGCTAGATGTCACTCATGATCTATAAGTAAGAATTAATTAATTGTGAATTAATGATAAATTAAAATTTTTAATTTACCTAACTCTTAATTGATTAATTAATGAGTTATAATTTGTACTTATTGCCAACGTGAAATGCAATGGGTCACACACATAAAGAACATAATCTTTGAGCTAAATTGTAATTAAGATAAGTATGAGATACTTATGGAGTTAATTTAGAAGATAATTAACTTAAAGGACTTATTTATAAATATTCTAATTCTTGCAGGAAATTAGTTTCCTAAAATAAATAAAGGAGTTATTTGGTTTCCTTACAGAATAGAATTCCTAAAGGAGAAGGATTAGCTTAAGGTAAGCTTCCTAAACCTTCTTGGTTTCGAATTACCTTTATTTCCTAAAAGACTAAAATACTACCTCTATAAATATGTCCATACTTTGACTCTTGAATTATTGTTGCAATACAAGACAAAACTTAGAGAGAGAAAATTGAAAGTGTGCCACCAACCCCCTTAGTGTGCCGCCACCCTCCCTCTCTCTCTTCCTAATTGTTAGGTTTAGTCCTTCTTTGGTGTTTTTAATTAATTCAAGGGAGCTAGCATTCAAAAATCAAAGCAAGCAAGCCTTGAAGGTTCCCAAAGATTTGTTTGTATGAATATCATTAGAGGCTCGATGCTTGGAGGGCTTTTTGTGGTAGAATTACCTCTTCATCGAAGGATCTTAGCCTTTAAAAGTATAGAAATCTTCTGTGCTTGAGGTAATTTTCATGTAAACCCCCTTATAGTCATGTAGGTATATCAAAGAGATCCATGGTAAGGTGATAAATTTTTATTTTTCTGCAGAGTTACCTATGTTATTACTTATTTATTATATGAGTTGGTTACTTGTGCATTTTGGATAGAGTTTAGAAATTAAGGCATACTAGTGAAATTGAAGTATGATTGTTTCTCTTCTACTTTACATTATGAGTATTTAATGCAAGACAAGTGATTATATAATGGTCGTTTACTTAGTTTTGAGGGGGATTTCTTTGAAACACGTGAGTTATCTTGTTAAGGGAAGTCATTGTTTGTTGACTTTATTTTTTCTATTGCTTGGAGCAAACAATGATTTAAATGTGGAGGATTTGATAAGTCTAAAATATGTTAGGTTTTATTTGGTTAAGTTTAGTGCTTTATGTTACTTTTCTTTCTAATTGTACTTAATTTCTTCATATTTTGATATACGATGTTTTGGAAGAGCTTAAGGTGGCAAAGGTTGAAAAGCAATGAAATTAACCTCTAGAGTGATGTGAAGAAATGCAAGTCAGAAATCCTACTATAGAATAAACAAAAACAAAAAACAAAAACGAGTATCAAACTCATGGGTGAATTCGCAAGCATATCTGCATGCATCAGTCATATATTCCTAGTTGTGGTTCTTCTTCTAAAGGTTTATGTGGGTTAATACTGGAGTATCAAGTTAAAAATTCTAGTCATGTATATAGCATTGGGTTTTGGAGAAATTACAGCGAAGTTACGGGATTGATTCAGTATCTTTGTAAACCTACCCTATTTAAAATCCTAGTATATGTGAAGTGCCATTAGGAAGGAGTCTTTTTAGGATAGAAGATATATATATGGAGTCTAGATAGTATCTTAAAATCGGATATATCATTATTTTTGTCTTCTACGTCCTTTTGTTTTCTCCGGTGTCTTGTGTAAAGCCATGAGTAGCTAAACAAGCTTTGCTTTTGATCAAGGGACTGAAGCTTTGGGATTATTAATACTATGAGATCTAAATGTTTGTTTGTGATTTACTATTTTGGATATTAGTTGTTTTCCAATTTTCATTGTTTATGAATATTCTGATATGATTCCCAAGCTGGTCAACTAATAATTATACATAATGTTCTACCGTAGATCCAGATTTTGTTGAGAGATCTAGACAAAAGAAGCAACTAGGATAATTTTTTTGTTGGGTCAAGAAGAATTAATCATCCTAGGGTGAACGATTGTCTAGGCTAAATGCAACCATGTCCTTGTGTTGTTTAGTTTACCAGTCTTTCTAGTTTGTTCATGCATCTATGAGATTTATATATGCGTCGTTGGGGTGATTAATGAAAATAGATAGTGTTATTTAGTATGGTACATTCTACTTAACTAATCTAAGAAAGATGGCGATTAATTCAAACGGGAGTTAATTTCTAACTATAAATATTCGGAATGTAAATCAGTATCTCTAAATCTGTAATCAATATCCCAGCACCAAGAGGTATAGGTGACCTAGATCAAGATTTTTTTTTTGTTTGACTGTCTCTTTAATTTACTTTTGCATTATTTTTATTATTTTCAGCAATTGAATTGAAACTCCC
This sequence comes from Mitragyna speciosa, assembly GCA_024721245.1. Classification (NCBI taxonomy): domain Eukaryota; kingdom Viridiplantae; phylum Streptophyta; class Magnoliopsida; order Gentianales; family Rubiaceae; genus Mitragyna; species Mitragyna speciosa. Next base: position 12,043,425 of record CM045557.1, read on the forward strand.
ATTTTACTTTTATTTTTGTTACTTCTAAAAGCACATAAGAAAAGCAACTATTTTGGGGGATTGAACATAAGAAAATCAACTCTTTTGTGGGATTGACCCTTACTCCCCTTCTTGATTATTTTTGGGGTTAAAGAATTAATTTTAGGTGCGCAGGCAACACCATCATCCCTTAAATTAATCCACTTTAACTTAAATTGGCATTGCAATTTAACTTGAATCCTATGTACTAATAGTCCAACATATAAGCCCAAACATGAATAGACTTATCATAAATTTAATTTAATTTTTAATTTACTTTTCTTTAATTTAGTCAAGTTTAATTTGTTTACTATTGACTAATGAAATTAAAAAAATGCTTCATTGTCTACAAATGCATTATATGACACAGCTTTAAATTCTTTCATATGAGATTTCGCATATTGTCAATATAATTGTACACGTTTACGTTTTATAGATGCTTTGTGTATCCGAAGTACTGCATTCTAATTTTAGGATAATTTGGAGGCACTGCATTGACCCTAATTTAATTTCATGTTTGGTTATTTTATTATATTTACCTGTCTCACAAAACAGCTTAACATGAATACTGAATCACATTGCAGAAATTTCTTAAGAAAGCAACATTGGTTTTAGGATAGACTCAAGCTAGATTTTCAAGTTGGGATGACAACGGCATGAACTTTAAACATTCAAAGATCAGCTTGTCACTCACAGTAAAACTATTTGGTCATCAACATTTCCAATTATGACTACATGACACTAACCTAGGAAGGCTTCTTGGTATTGTTGAACTCCCATACCACTAAAATGCTGAGGTGCTAGGACTTCCGACTTCTGGTAGCCATACGCAGTTGAATTGTAAATAGGAATGGCAATCGGGTCGGGTTTGAGTTGACAGATCAAGTTGAGAACTAAATATAACAGGAAACCTACTGACTCGAAACCGACCCGCCAACCCGTCAACATACTTGACCCGAACATGACTCGAAACAAGTTAACAGGTTGACAAATTGACCCGTTTAACCCTGGGAAAAAAAAAACACTTTACATGCCATGCCAAGACATTAGAAAAGTTTTTTGAATCAAATGGATCAACTCGCCAACCCACGGCCAAACAAATCGATCCACACTCGAACCTGACCTGTTTTTTAGTTTTTTTTTGTCAAATGAGTCAACACGATCTCAACCTGAACCAAATCTTTTTTTTATGGGTCAATCAAATTCGACCTGGTTCTTACCAAAACCCATTCAATTCATTATTTTCGTATAAAGTTCATATCATGTTTTCAAGTCGTGTCAGAAATTACTATCCTACTTGTCATTATAACTGAACAAAAGCTCTCCAATTACCTTCCCTGCCTGCCGAAGGACCTCTACCAATGGTCTAGTTTGTGGCAGATAGACGAATAATAAAGAAAATATAAGGTAGTAAAGAAAAGTTTATTCCATTTCTATTAGGCCTAGCACCCACATTTAGGAAAATTAGCCCAACCCGTTATCGTCGGAAGGAATCTGTGAAAGTCAGCCCCATTCCTATTAATGCGTATCCCATTCCTATTAACGCGTGCCCTTTACGGACACACTGATATTACATCAATTCCTTGCGGATGCATAATATTTCAAAATGAGATTTTCAGTAGGCAATAGATTGTTTATGTAACTTGGTTGTAACATTTTTTTTTAGCCCGCCCTTAGATTCATTTGTTCGGAGTCTGTAAACTATTGACCTAACTGCTGGTTTGATGGAGAATGTCCTACTTTGACTCCTGGTGAATAGTTCCACATCCACAATCTTGAAAACCTCCGGATGCTAAAGCACCGGTCAAATGTAAAGCATTTCTTCTGGACAACAGGAGGAAAATCAAACAACGTTGTGCATTTGAGCAGACCGGATGGCACATGAGTGCAAGTTCATAACTAAAGATTAACAACTTAAAACTTAACCAAAAAGAATATGCACCGAAGTCATTGACATTTACTTCTGGATATAGAATATAAAAGCAGATTCAATCGGAAGGATAGGGGATGGCAGACGTGGGAATCTGGAATCATAGATGGAATACTCTCACTAATGATGGGAGAATAGAATCAGTTAGGTCACAGAATTGCTTGATTGATACTGTGGACCAATTGATTCAAAACAGGTGCTGGAATAAGAACCTTATAGACTCCCTTTAATAAAGAAGAGGTGGAGGACATCATGCAAATTCCTGGCAAATGCCAGGCAGGACAGATTAGTTTGGAAAATCAATGACAATGGAGAGTATTCTATTAGCTCAGGATATTTGGTGGCCAAGCACCTGCATCAAGGTTTTTAGTAATTGACACAGCAGGAAGAAACCAGTATTGTCAGACAGCAAACTAAAGTTAGGAGAAGTGTCTGGAAAATGGAAGTGAAACACAAAATCAAACACTTACATTTGGAAGTATCTTAATCAGATTCTTCCAGTCAATGGCCTGCTCTACCATAGAACCAGGAAGGGTGAGCCTTATTGCAGGTTATGTGGAGAAAGTGTTGAAACAATTGAAAGTGCCCAATTGTTATGTAGACATACTCAAGGAATATGGAAAATATCTCTGATACAATGGGATGGCCTGGATGGTTGAGGGCCAGCTTTTGGAATTGGTGGGAACAAATGCTAGGGCTATGAGAGGAAACATGGCCAGCAACACATTGCATTAACTGCTACCATTTTATGGCAGATTTGGATAAATAGAAACAATCAATTACTCAACTCATGCAGAGGACACAGGGAAGTTAAACAAAAGGCAATGACAAAGTGGGATGAATATGACTCCACCAACAAAAGCGAAGGAGGACTGAGCAATGAGGAAACAGAAGTTACAGAACAAGCTGAGAAGATCCAGACTGCAAGCAGCAGAGGGATAAGCATATACACGTGTCATCATCAGCAAAACTAATACGAAAGTTGGATATGCATTGTGGGGAAAGATCAGAGGGATCATTTGTTGCTGGTGTGGGCGCTGCTGCAGAAGGGAATGCAGAACAAAGAATGGAGGAGGCTAATGTCATCAAGTTAGCCTTAATGATTCCAAAGGAAAAATGCTGGACTAAATTCACCATCCATGGTAGCAACAAAATAATGATGCAGAAGCTGCTGAATCAAGAGATAAGGATGTCAAATGTGCGACAACTATGGAGAACATCTTATATCTCAGCTCTTTGTTTCAGTATCGCTCATTCCAACACATCAATTGTAAAGACAATAGTGGAACTAGGAAAATAGCTCAAAATGCTGTAGGACTTCAAATGTAGTGTTGTAGGAGAGAGATTTTCCCGTGGATTCAAAGAATCAGAGAGAAAAATGGTGGGACAGTTGCCCTTGTAATTGATGTTATACTTTTGGCATAAGCACCGTGTACACACACACACACACACACAAACACACAACAACACACACACTTCTTAACAGAAAAAAAAAATATATGGAGCTTGTTAATCACAAGACCTTTTGAAATAAGACAACGGAAGGATGATCAATAAACAATCAAAACCCAAATCCAAACCCAAACCTGTCAGAATCATTCTGTTTTGTTTTCTGTCACAAAAAACTTGGTTCACCAATACGATAAGAAATTATGCACAATTAAATGCACAAACAACACAGAATGGCTGGTCACAGAAAAATTTTAATTATGTTTACTCATAAATGTAATCTTCCGGAAACAGATACGATACCACAAGATTGTTAAACAGGTGTGGGAATTTGACCTCTCCTGAAAGGAAAAATTTAATCATGCTTCATCTCCACTGCTCTCTATGATAACAGGTGTCTTTCTGGATTTCATTTTCTTAGATTTGCTTGTTTGACTCTCCTCCAAGATATTGTCAGCTTGGTCCTTGGACACAAAATTTTCAATTTCTTTGAGAACTCTGGTTCCATATTTATCTGCCTTCAGCTTTCCAATCACCTTCTCCAACTGCAATTACACAGAATCGATCATAGCAAGATCCACCTTTGCTTGTATAACAGCAGAGCAGATAATCTTAGGAAAACCACAAAGGTCGCTGCAGAGATTTTAACCATGATGATGCAACAAAACATCATTTTCTGCCTTCTATGACAAGCTTTATGTGAAGGTTTGTCCATTCTCTTAATGTAATGCAGCGAATTCACAGCAAAACATTGTTATATATTATTTGTTGCTAAAATATCCGTGGTCCAGGCAAAGACTCTTATAAAGTGTGTTATAAAGTTCAAGACTCCTATCTTATGCCTTACACCAACAGATGGTCACCAATTAAGCTGTAATAAAGCACTCACTCACCTGTTCAATTGATTTTGGTTGTTGGACACTCAGCGTGCTAATTTGTTGGGTAGATAACACAGAGTGAGGGAATATCCCCCCATCACTGGAGGCAAGCTCCTTTCGCAGCTTGTCAAGTTTGAACTCCAAACTGCTTGATTTGGTGCGTTTTGATTGTTTCATAATGCTTAAGCTAGCTTTCTGTCCACTGAAAACCTCAAGCTTAATAGTCTTCTTCCCTGCCAGTGGCTCAAAAAATAATAAATATTACCACAAAATGCAGACAATGTTAGAACAGCATTTCTTGATTGCAAATAGATCATAACAGCAAACACACCTAGAAATTCAAGGTGTTCTAGTAAGTCAGATAAGCCCTATGGGCCAAAAATAGAAGTATTACACATTTTCATAACATCAGTCAGCAGAGTTGATCTACCTCCTCAACAGAACAACACTACAATTATAATCTACGAGAACCACAGTGAAGTAGATTCCAGGTATATGACCACAACCAACACAATGAAAAAAGTAACACACAGATTAATTTTTGAACATCCCATAACATGCTGTACATGAATTTAGGACCCATGAGAGAAGTAAATAACCCCACAAATAGAAGGTCTCCATAAAGTTTTTCAAGTGCGATTTCAGCGTTTAGTTAAGAAAGCTAAACAACATCATCCATTTCACTCCTATTGACTGCCCACCTTCCCCAACTGCTCTTGTACATCTTAACAAAGCTAACCATAAGAACCTACTTCGCTGGTCCCCGTAGTCCCCCTATCACTTTTCTCAACACTTAGGCACTGACATGTAAGTGAATATGGGCATAAAGGCATCCCAACCTGAATTTGATATGACAACCATCCCTGCCGAGGCATGTATGGAACGAACAATCTTGACCATTTCAACTTGTGAATTGAAGATTAATCATTATTATTCAGAAAAAGAAATGGACACGTCATATTTTCCTGCACCTCAAGTATTTATACCCAGGGGCAGAAAAACTTTTAAATTGATTCGATCAAGGGTTTGAATTATTATATATTTTGAGAATGCAAATAAAAAACATCCCCAAGGGTTTAAACACAATCAATATTAGAACAGACTTCCTTTAACCGTCTCATGCATTCCATAATGATTAGCCACGATAAATAGAATGCACAAGTAAGAAAGAATCTGATCTGATATGTCCATGAATTCAAAACAAAATATAAATTAGGATTTGCTTAAAAAAGTGAAGCATCTTACCATGTAATACATACTTTGAAAGAGGTCCAATCGTGACATAAGCATTTGTAGAATAAGCAGTATGCTGGAATTCCTCGTTCTGAAAGAAGAGACATAAGCATAAATACAGAACAGAAAGTATAGCACCTCAAGCAAAATAATAGGCAACCAAGAAAAAGATAAGAGAAGCCAATGAACTTCATTTTAATTGTTCAATTCAAAAAACAATTTCACAAGTAAAACTTTATTTTTTGCGCATGCTCGTGCATTAGAGATAGAAGAAAGGAACAGGGGGCCGGGGCTAATCGAAAAACTGACTGACAACTTTAAACCCTCAAACCATAACAACATGAATTCTGTACTGTAGCATGACAAAAAAAATAAGTAAATAATTTGCAACCAGAACAACAAAATGACCAGGAGAACTCAGCAAGTTAACTGTTCCATTTCTGAAAATTGATATTAGTTAGTCATACGAAATATTGCAGAGCTGCTTTAAATGGGATGAACAGGCGCACGAAATAAGGAAAATGTTTGACTGATTCTCTTCAGCAAATTAAACATGCTTCGCTGAGGTTTCAGTTGGTTGAACAAGCTATCAATTTGATCCAAGCAAAAACCATAGACAAGGAACAGCTTCTCAGGTTACTGGGTCTAGAAATTGGTTAACAATCAACTTCACAGGTAGCTTGAGCTATTGCACAATATTCAGATTCTCCACCTGATCTCATAACAACAGTTTGTGTTTTTACTCTTCCATGACACCAATTTAACCTTGAAGAGAATACAATACCCACTAATTGGCCTCCAATCCCAGCCCAATCCGCATCTACGTACCCTTCAATTTGTGTACATTCAAGGTTCTTGTACAACAAACCTCTTTCTAGAGCACTTTTAATATATCTAATTACATGTACAGCAACATCTCAATGACTACATGGAACATCAAGGAATTGACTAACTACACTGAATGGAAATGAGATATCTGGTCTAGTGACAGTGATATAATTAAAATCTCAAGTGGTCTTTGACACCATCCTGGATCATCTAACAACTCACCTTCATCTTCCACTAACATGACATTGGGATCCATCAGCTAACATCACAACTTCAATCGACATGTCAAGAACCTACTTTTTCTAGCATAGGTAAATTCTGTACCATGACTAAGCAAGTTCAATGTCCAAAAACTATCTCAAACAACCTAAGTGTTTAGTTTAAAACTTTGGCTGTAGTGTGGATGTGATCAGTCGAATTTCCTTATGGACATCACCTGTGATTACAATATCTTCTACATAAACTAGTAAAACTTTATCAGAACCAGAAGATAAAAGAGTGATACCAAGTCCACATCTCCTAGCCCAAACTCCATCATGACACTGCTAAACCGACTAAACCAAAGCTCCAGAAGACTGTTTTAGTCCATATAAATACTACTTCAGCCAGCAAACTAGTTTGATGTTCTCCCCTTCAGCAACAAAACCATGAGGTTAGCCTACTCAAGCTCTTTGCCTTAAAAGACATTCTTTGCATATAATTGATACAAAAGCCATTTAAAAATTACCGCCAATGATACAAGATGATGAACATTTCTAATATTAGCAATGAGAGAAAATGTCTCCACATAATCAATACCATTTAGTGTGTGTATCCTTCTGCCACAAGACGGGCCTTTAACCTATCAACAGAACCATCAGGATTTACTTTAACTGCCTACACACATTGGCAACCAACAACAATTTTCCTTACAGGGAAGGTTACAAGATCCCACATTTCATTGCTGCAATGCAAACATTTCTTCCATAGCAACTTACCAACAAGGCTGGGGTAAAGCATCACTAAAGGAATCAAGTGAAACAACAAATGGATGACAGGATAGATGAACAGTCATGAGTCAAGGTCATAAATAGGATGAAAAGTTACTATGCAATGGAGAGTACTTGCGATGAAAGTAACTTCAACCGATGAACAATGATTTCGGAATAAATATTGCTCGCAATGTGCATAGTGAGCCAAGGAACAATAACTTATTTTTAGGGCTAAGATGCTTTCCTTACTCCCCTAGAACTTTGCTCTAGTATCATGTAAAAGGATTATGGGAGGAAAAACTCAGTACTTCCAACAATGGGTGACCTCCATATATTTATAACAGTAAAAACAAGTACAATTTCATATAATGATCAATCTTTGATGACAAAGAATGCAACTTTCCAGCACAGAGAATGGCGGTATGTAACCTATGTGTCGCATCCTGAACTCAGTTTCTCCACCTAGAACCAATTCACTTTGATTATATTTCATGCTTCGTGAAATAATATTAAACTTATAACAGGACCTGCTTGAATCTAACTCTTTCTTCAAGTGGTCTAGGTCTAGTCTAGGTATAGTGCTTTCAAGTGAGTTTCTTATAGCCATAGGGGGCACACCAATATGTTTACAACCTTAAGGTTTCTTTTCTTCCCCCCTTCGACAACAAATAAGAGCACAAAAATATAGAATCACATAGAGCGGGACCGAATCTAACATGTTAAACTATCAACCTGCTTACTACTAGGAAGTACCATAGTAGTGACACTTCAATAGAAGTCTTCTCTGTCCTACCTAGGACTTAACTTTGGTCAATCTCACGAGACCAAGGTCTTGATGTGATGCAGGACAGAAATACTTGGAAAACAATAGAAGATAAGAAACTTAAATATGGAAAATTTCAGTTTAAAGCTGATCTGAATATGATATCTTGGTCGATTTTTATGTTATGATTAGGTTGTAGGCTATGGAATATTTCTTTAATTTCAGCACATTTTGAAGTAGGTCACAACTCGTAAAAACCACAGTCTTGCTGCTCCGGCAGGATGATATCAGGAATAGAAGTTTTGCTAGAGTCAAGCTTTTAGTATTTTTCAAGTCATATATAGCAGCTTCCTGCTCTAATGTAATCAAATCTGATGTTAAACTTACTTTGTTTAGCTTTTAGCTCTATTATTAGTTGGCTTCGATTACTTAGAGGTCAATCAGCATTTAAGAATCCATATATACCAGTTGTGATAGATCTCAGAGGGACTTTTAATGAAAAAAGAATTTCACAAATGAACTTCCTCTCTCTTTCTCAGTTGTTAAACCTGATTTCACCTCTCCTCTCCACTCTTATCTTCTATTACTCCTCTTTCCTAATTTGCCATCTCTTCTCTGATTTCAGTACTATACTTCTCAATTCTATTTTCTGCTCACTTATAGAGGTCAAAGAGACACATTCTGCATACATATTCATAGACATCTGGTTTTGGTGCTAAAGCCGACAAGATACTGCGTTACATTGGCACGCTACCAAGCTTTTTGACTAATACAATCAACAGTATAGCAAGTAATATGAAACTACATGGTAGATTGAATGAGAGGATCACGAGGGGCATAATCAAAAGACTAAGAAGAAAGACTCAGGCTACATACCAACACTCGTTCCAATATGAGCTGAATGACAAGTTGCTCTAATTCATCTCTCATTAGCTCAGGACCTGTGCAGAAACCTTAACCATTTCATTTTTTTGTCCCAAATATTTGCACATTATGCTGAGAAGAGAAACTAAGAAGATAACAGTATTTAGTGCTCCACTTACGGAGAAAGAAAATGGAAGATAATTAATGTCAAAAAAGAAACAACCAATGCCATAGTGAATTAAATGAAAATAGTCCCCTATGGAAGTCTAGATAGCACCCTCTCCATCAATTACCCACAGATTAAATTAAATTTGTCATCCCCTTCAGTAGATGAGAATTGAGAACAGACACTTCTTTGTGCATCATAATCATTTAACTTTGCCCATAATGCAGAACAGGCTAATACAAGGAAGACCAGAACTATGAGCTTTCGAGCAATGACATAGATTTATGTGCCAAACAATGTCTGATGAGAGTGGAAGCTTGTAATTTTATTATACCAAAAAGGATTAAAGAAAAGACAAGAAAAAGAGGAAAGTTCAAGTCACAAAACTTTAATAAGGATAGGTTGATAATTTATATCACATCAGTTCAGCGACAGAAGTAACCAGGAAACAGTATGTCAATTGGAAACTTCAATTAGTATGTCAAAGGTACATCAGGACATAAGACAAACCTATTGCCTTTTGCTTAACCTTCAATTTGTCCACCAGTTGCAACATAGTAACTCTTTGATCATTCTCTTGCAAATCTTGCAATAACGATACTATCACTTTTGTGTGGGCTGCAAATCACAACCATCTTAAGCATAAACCACATATACAAACTAATTTTTGACAAAATACCAGTTCGTCAAACAAACTTCTAACAGTTCTCTTTTCCTTGTCTCCCATTCCCATCTAACTCATCCATGTAAATTTCAAACAAGTACATTATTTCCATTTTGGAAATCCTCTAAATTGCATGACACTGCATAGATAAATTTGCCATTACACAGAAACGAGTATACCAGATACATCCAACTCTTTGACGTCTCTTGCGAAAGAACAGTTGTCACACATCCCTGACCAAGATACAATCAATTTCAACATGTTATGTGCTAGCATCGGAAGGCAATGTGTCAAAGCTCAACCACTTAATAGCATAAGCTACAGAAACTTTTATTTTATTTTATTCTATTTATTTCTGTAAGCAAGCAACAGCAAATTTACCATTACAATCCTGTAGAGGCTCAGCAAAATGCCGGAAGAAAGCTCTTCGGCGGCATCCACTTTTCAACTGCAATTTGAAAAAAACACACACCCAAGTCATATTGGATTGCATAATCATCTAATCATCCATAAACTCCTCAAGTTGGCATAACCAAACAAGTAGTAATGGAATATCCAACAACTCTGTTATCATTATGACCAAGTATTGTACAGTTAAGAGAAAGCTTTTACACTTCATTTTCATTTCCCAGACAGATGACAGTGGCCCCAAAGTTTATTAATTTATTAAATCACTTCTAACAAATTTGCCATCCAAATCCTACAACATGACTGGAGAACACTCTAACATTAAGAGCCGCAAAAAGAAAAGTGTGCCATGCGACCAACACCAAAGTTGCTAGAGTACATGGTTCACAATGCCTGTAACTCATGGCCTAGGGACAAAGATAAAATACTAGGCGCACTTCCCAGGATTGATTTTTGAGCATGGAAACCTTTGTACCCCAAAAATAGGCTAGCTACTCTATGTATTATGTGACATCCCAATTTGACCAGTTGCTAGCAATGAGCTTTGATAACTTTTAATTGATATGGGTAAACCGTTCAGAAGTAACTCCAGTATGTGAAGTAGGCTGAGCAATTTAGAGAACACATCCTTCCACATGCATGGCCTCAACATGACCTCAACCTCACTACTTCACTATCTAGAATATTTATATGCGTAAAGAGAGGCCCCCAGACTACTTCATACAAAGTGCAAAAATTGGCTTCCTGTAATAATTCTTACAAAAGGATAGAATAGTTTGTATCTTACATAATCTATCTGTCATCAAGTATTTCTAAAGTACTCGAACATGCTCAGTAATAAATAGAAATAGCTTTTTGGAACATAGAAGTAAACTGGAATAATAATAGTTTATTTATAAACTTCAAGTCTAAAGGCCTTATCAAGGAACTTCACAGTTAACACACACTCACATAAAGTTCAAAGCCATAAGAAAAAGATTGCCTATGTAGTCAATATTCACAATAAGGTAGCAAAATCCATCATGACACCACTTGACATGAATCAACTGAAAAATTCATAGGTCCAGGTTGAATTTCAGTGTTAGGATAATATACAAGTAGACCTTATTGGTGAACAAGAAAAATATGTGACACCATTTGACTTATTCAGAAGAAAATCTAAGGATTGTTTTCTGAATTATATATCAATTATATTACACAGATAGAGAATTCAAAATACTGAAAAAAAAATGAGTATTAGCTGGTCAATATTCAGTCTCTCATTTCTCTCATAAATTTAATTCACCCCAAGGTACCTAAACTACCTATGATGTTTCACAGCAGACTTCCTTTGCTTACTTTTGTTCAAGTTCTTTAACAGTTCATGGTATCTTTAAGCTTTAGTAAGACGCCATCAGATATGTTTAGTAGTATTTTTTTTTTTTTTTTTAAGTCAAGTAAGTAACACCAAGTTGAACAGCTTATTCCCCTTTAAAAAACCTGTCAACTAGTATACTCATGCCAGCCCAATCTAACGAAAAGGTCCTGATGTAAAGCGATTCCTACCACCTACAAGAAGTAAGCCAACCAAAAAACAAATCTCTGTGTCTTCTTGTTTGTCTTAATATCTTAACCACTTCAATTTAAATATTCACCATGTAAATCAGATAAGCCAACTGATACAGTGAAGCCAATGTCTTTATATTTGTGACTCGATGATTTACCACTTTAGTCAATCTAACAATTGCGCACATGAATTCCTGCATTCCCTGCACAATCACTACTAATACATTCATTCTAGCGGGAACTAATGACTGATGTAACTTCAACCATATACTACCAGACATTCAGAAATCCATTTACTTATGATTCCTGTATATGTTCCTTTAGCAAGTTTGATTCCTCAGCTTTTGTCTATATTTATGTGGATAACAATTAGGTAAATTACATTGCCTACCCCGAGTTCACCGAAAGTCCTAGTTCTGACCTGGCTATGTCACATGGACTCTTCACTTACCCCCACTGTACCCGTGTTGCATCATGTTGATACGATACGGATATGGTGTGGATATGGCATATACCCTTGTCCGACTCTTCATTCATACCCTTGTCCACATTCTCCCATACCTGAGTCCATGTATCATAGCTACCTGGAGCTTTTTGAGATTACCTTGGCTTCTCCTAATGATGTTGGCTCAAATATTTTCGTAAAAACATAAAAAGCGCATATCATCAAAACATCAAAATGTAGGAAATCTCTATGAAAGTTACTCCATGTTAATATTTTTTTTTTTTTTTTTTGGGGGGGGGGGGGGGGGGGGGGGGGGGAGGGTATTGCATCACTTGGGTTGAGAACATGGGAGGGAAAGGAAAGGAGAGCAGTAGAAGGATTTAGGTAGTTTGGATTGATTTTTGAGAATTGAAACTAGAGTGCAAGGGGCAATGGGCTTAAGCACAAAGCAAAACGCACACTGTTTTAAGTCAAAGTGCACTGTTATATATAATTCCTAGTTATACAACAGACTGTTATATGCTCGCATATAACAGTTATTCCACATAAATACATTAACTTGAAAATTGGGAGTGGGGAAAGGCAAGGAGGGTGGGTAGAGGGTCGGAGAGAGAGAGAGAGATAGAGAGAGACAAAAGAAGAATAATACAGTCCCAGAAAGGAGATGGAAAAAAGAAGAGGATGCAGCTTTTAAGAAGAGACAGAGAGAAGAGACAAACCTGTTTTTGAGTTTGAATTGGAGCGCCTTTTTTTTTTTTTTAAGGGAACAAAATATAAGATTAATATTTAGTGCACCTCACCATACTTTATTCATTTAATCAATAACAAATATAAAAAGGCCAACAAAATAAAAGGTGTGATTTTCTTGTGCTTTAAACTTTTTCTTTTTTGCACTTTGCGCTTTCCCTATGCTTTATTTTGCTCATTGCTTCAAATAGAGAAACAAGATGGCCTTGTGCTTTGCCTTGCTTCATGCTTTGCTTGCTTAACTACTATGATTGAGCCTATTATTTTGTTCATTATTGCCTTCCATCAAAAATTGGTTAAAAATAGAGGGAATGGACACTCATTTTGAATTAAACTAGTTTTACTACATAAATTAACATATAATTCTTTTCGTTTCCTTTATTTTCCTTCTCTCCCTAAACAATGTAACAATTTATTTCTTTCTTTATTATTCTCTATCTAATAATGGAAAGAAACTACTTTCCTCTACTGCTCCTTCCCTTTATTTTTCACTCTAGACAAGGCAAATCGGTGGGGTAGGTGGGATTTGGCGGGATTTAATTGGGACTGTAAATATGGACTGTAAAATATGGACTATACCCAAACAGTTCCATATTACTCATAGGATTAATATGTACTGGACTAAAATGGGCTGAACCCATTTTGATATTGCCCAAATACATAATAGATCCCATTTTATTATTTTTTTCTAAACCATCTTTAGTGCACCTCCCCACATACTTTATTCATTTAATCAATAGCAAATATAAAAAGGCCAACAAAATAAAAGGTGTAATTTTCTTGTGCTTTACACTTTTGCTTTTTTGCGCTTTGCCTATGCTTTATTTTAATCGTCGCTTCAAATAGAGAAACACAATGGCCTTGTGCTTCGCCTCGCTTCATGCTTTGCGGCTTTAACTACCATGATTGAGCCTATTATTTTGTTCAAGATTGCCTTCCATCAAAAATTGGATAAAAATAGAGAAAATGGAAACTCATTTTGAAGAAACTAGTTTTACTACATAAATTAACATATAATTCTTTTCATTTCCTTTCTTTTCCTCAACTCTCCAACCAACGTAATAATCAGTTCTTTTCTTTTTTCTTCTCTATCTAACAACAAAAAGAGACCACCTTCCTCTATGCTTCTATCATTTCTTTTCCACTAGGGTGGTATCTAGAGAAGGAAAATCGGTGGTGTAGGCAGGATTTAGGCGAGATTTAATTGGGACTATAAAATGCGAAAACCAAACAGTCCCACGTTGGTCATAAGATCAATGTGTGCAAGACTAAAATGAGCTAGACCCATTTTTATACTGCCTAAATACTCAAAAGATCCCATTTTATTATTTTTCTAAACTATCTTTTCTTTATAAATCAAATGATGCATTTTGTATATCATTCAATTTTTTTGGTTTAACCTCAATATTGCTTTTTTATATTATTTATTTATATGATCAAAGTCAAGGTACATGCTCAAGTTCCAAAAATTAAGCAGATTATCAGAGAAAAAAAAGGAAGAAATTGTTAAAATTATTTCTCATATCAATTTAGACAGTTTTATTTGCTGTTCTTTCTTGGTTAAAAGCAGCAAAGCATTTCCCCAACTGCAATGTTAAATTTGGAAATGAATTTTGGGTCTTCGTAGGCCATGCTTCAATCCATGATCATGAATCTGTGAATTTGGAAATGTTAAGAAAAGACAAGGGTAGTGCAATTATTCCAAACATTTTTGAAACTTGAGTATATTATATGTACAACAAAAAACTGATAACAGATACCAACCATACTATCTTAACAGAAGAAAGTCCAAGTTGCTGAGGGTGTACTCCCAATTAGGCTCAATCTCATATTTTTTATGTTCATCCCTCCCAAATTAAATTTGGGCATCAGGAACCCACTAGGTCTTGGGACTTATTGCACCTCTACTGGTACTATTTCCTTTCCTTCAATCCGAATGGTGCCTTAGTGGAGATTATCACAGTGAAATTCAAGGCTGGTCTCTCTAATTCATCATTTACTTGGGCACCATTTGGATTTATTAAATTGAAAAGAAGAAATTAAATATTTTGAATTTGGATTTATTTTTGAAGAGGGAAATGAGAGGAGACAAAGGGAAAGGGAGGAATAAGCTTTGAAACTCAGGTTTCATTTTCGTCCAAAAGTGAGCAAAAATAGAAAGTAAACCATTTTGATAAACCTTTACCAGATTACCTACAATATCCTTAATTTGAAAGAAAAATTTAAAAATTATTTCCTTTCCCCTCTATCCCCTAAACAAAAAATATGCGTAATCTTTTCTTTCTTTCCTTCCATACCCATCCAAACAAAATAAATGAATGTTATTATCTTTTCCTTTCCTTTCTTTTCTTTTCCACCATAATATTTTCCTTTCATTCATTTCCTTCAATCCAAACAATGCCACAACAAATGTTATAATTCGGCCTTTTCAACCAAAAAAGGAAATCTTCGAGTTCCAAAAGTGTTAAACATTCCTAGCTGCTTCACTTTGCCTACAACCTTGCTTTGTCATTAAGCACACTACCTATGGTTAAGGATAATTGTTCTTAGTTTCAGGCTGTCATGAATCACTTGGAATTCAACTTGAGGCTTTGGTTTCTTGCAAATCCCCTCTGATCAATTAAATAAACTAGAAGGCTTTCTATTGTCAAATATTTATAAATAAATCTTCCAATTCCATGCAACGATGTCCATTAGAAACCTAGACATGCTTCTTCTAGAGAAGCACAAAGAAATGCTGAAGTCAAAAAGGAACTTGCTCAATGCCTAGCGCCCTGTCATGGTTCTAGGCACTTTTATTGTATGTACAATAATATTCAAAAAGTCCATAATCAAGTATCCCAAGCCAAAAATTATCTTAATAGTACCGCAAACTAGAAGAAAACAACTTTCTCAAATTTCATTTTCACCCTACCAACCCTCTCTCTAAGCATCCGATTTCTTCCGTCTCCTTATCTAACCCTTCTTCATCCAACTTGCTAATCTAGGAAAAACACAAGGAAATCAAGGACAAAACCCAAAGAGATAGCTGAGAGAAGCTCCATCTAGCCATTCTCAAGGTAAGATTGAAGATTTAAAGCTTTACATGTAGTGTTTTGAAACAGGTGTGTTGATTTGGGGAATATGAGTTGGTTCTTAATAAAGTGACCTTTTTATATGAAGGCTTGAGCTAACGGGACACTTGTTTGTGGCTCTATTAGTGCTTGCATGTGTCATCTGAGCATGATTTGTACCCAATGTTGGATGTGTATTTTGGGGGCTTATGTGAGCATTGGCGCTATGTTCTTCAGAAAGGGGGTAAGGTTTGGTTGAATACTTGACGAAATTGGCCTATCAATCTTGTGTTATAGAATTCTCTTTGCTTGATGGCATTCATTGATGCTTTGGCATAATTTTAGTCGGTTATGATTAAGGACTTGCAGCTAAATTGGCAAGACACAAGTGGAAATGGATTCTTATTATTGTAGAGAATCAACATTCAAACAAAAGAACCAAGGGCTTTATGCATACGAACAACAATCAAATATTTACATTTTTTAGAGTTGGGGTGTTCATTCAACAAAACTCTGGAATTATTCATCCGAACCCTCACCACTGTTGAATGCTTGTATATTTTTTTTTGTTTGGCCCTTAAATTGTGTCTGTAGATTAATTATGTTGTATTCCAAGTGTGTTAGATAAATTTTGAGTTGAATTCGTAGGCTTTGGCCTATCTGGTGTGTGACTTATCTGGCAAGATGAATACTTGACAATTATATTAGTTGTGCCAAGAAGACAGCATATAACTCATGTTGATATGAAGTTATGTTTCAATGTGAATGTAAAATGATGCATATTGTTTCAAATTGAATTGGCTCACACGTTCTATGTGTGATATTAACTCTTTTGATGATTTATGAAGTGTATACTATCGTGTTAACATGCTCAAGCCAGTAAGTAGTAACTAGATTTCTTGCTAAAGATGGTGATACTAAATCCTTTGACATTGCACTTCTCAAAAATAACATGTTTTGAAGAAATTGAATGCGATCACCTTTGGTAACAATAATGGGCTTATTTGTGTGGATAAAGTCAAGGTCTTATGTTGGATAGCGTTGATCTTGTAGTGCCCATATATTAATATTTGAGCATTGATGTTGCAAGGCAATGAATATGTTTTATTTGGAATTTGCACTATCCTTGGAGAAGCTTATATTTCAGTCACTTAAGACTTGCTGCAGTTGTTAATGCACTTGTTCTTCTTAAGCTTGTAGTTGTTTAGTATGAGTGTGGATGATTTGGTTTCAATTTCTATGGTATTTAGCTTTTGCAATTTTTGATGTACTTGTTCAGATTGATGGAATTATGATGCTTTGCACTTGTGAGCCTTGTGTTTTGAGATTATTTCTCTGATCCCAATGTTTCTAATAGAATTTGGAAGTGTTTTTATTTTTTGGTCTCTAATTGCTCAAATTGCCAGAATCAGGTTCAGGTCTCATCAAGTTCAGTTTTCATTCTCTCATATTCTCACTTTTTATATGAGGTGATCTTTTGCTTTGCATTCTTCCTTATTTCCATAGAAATGTCATCTTACATCATCAAACCAAAGAAATACTTAAATGTATCTAAGTTAAGAAGATTTAGCATTAGAAAATTAAAAAAGTTATTTTTGTGAGATCGAAAGATTGCAAGCAGATTTCTTCTAGGTGACTCAGATTTTGGAACTAGGCTGCACTGTTCTACTCGGAAGAATGCCACATTGCCTACAAATGAAAAGTTAGTTGGGAATTAATGCTTACAGGATGTAGCTGTGCTATGAGGATTAAACTTTGGTGCACGTTCCGTTCCAATGTTTTGCTACAGTCAAAATTTATGCGCACTGAATATTCTAAAGGGGCTGCCCATCCAAATTGTTACCATGACTCAGTAGGGGAAAACTTGGAAAAGAATGTTGAAAGTCACAGATTTGGCTTAAGAGTATTTGAAATTCCTAGTCAACAAAGAAGAGGTTCTGGTTAGATTCATTTTGAGGGGGTGCCTAATCTATTGCTTCCGGATATTTTTTACTAACACGGCTGGAATTTGTAACTTTTGCAAGATAACTTTGGTCCTCACCTCACACAACAAATTTCATCTATAGACTTCTCCTTTACGGAGGACAATGACAGGATGATTTAGTCCCAAACTACGAGTTGAAATTTTATTTCAAATTCAGTATCGGAGTTAGTGTGGAAAAGAAAATCTCAATTGGTGACTAGAAAAATATCTGAAGACGAGATTATCTCTTAAAAGTCTCCATTTTTATGTGAGACTTTTAATTAGGCTCTTGCCGATAGATGATATTTTAAAGAGGTGAGGATTTTGTTAGTCATTAAAGTGTATTTCTGCAAGGAGGAGTCTATCAATCATCTGTTCTCAATGTACTATTTCAATTCAAGTGTGGCATTAATGAAATACCTCAACCACATTATGGTCTTGCTTAGCTTATAAACTATATGACAAATTGGGTTATTTGACTTTAACTGACTTAAGAGTAGGGTTGTTCTTGACTCGAACTACTTGCAAGTAGCTCGGTCAATAGATCAGCTCGAGCTTGAGGTGAGTTATCCTCGAGCTGAACTCGAATAATAGAAACGAAGCTCAAGTATTGGAATATTCGGCTCGAAAAGTTCAAGCCCGATAATATATATATTATTTTTTTATAAATTGGCGATATTACAAAAATACCTATACATTCTGCAAAAATTACATATTTTTATTAATGCTCGAGTTCGAATTGATTCGAGCTCGACCCGAACACTGACTTTCGAGCGAGCTCGACACAAAAATACTCATACATTTTGCAAGAATGACATAGTTTTATTACTGCTCAAGTTCAAGCTCGATTCGAGCTCAACTCGAACACTGACTTTCGAATGAGCTCGAATTTATCTAAACCTTTAACGAGTCGAGCTCGAGCTTTGATTTTGATACTCGATCGAGCTCGAGCATAACAAAAATTTTCGAGTTTGAATTCGTGTAAGTTAATATTCGGGCTCGACTCAGCTCATTTACAGCCCTACTTAAGAGCCAATGTGTAAGATAACACTTAACTTTGGCCCCAAAGTGCAATTAGACTAAACGTTTAAAGATTTCTGCATAATTCACTACAAATACCTCAACCTTTTTGTCATATGCACAAGTCATTCACTCTAACTTCATAGCTCGCTCGTGCACACACACACACACTCTCTCTCTCTTCCACTCTACTATCCCTCCAAGCTCTCAAGCCAAGGATCACCCATTACCATCTCACCAAGACCCAAGGTCCATACCTTTAGGACAAACTATGGGAACTAATTTGAAGTGTTCTTGTTGGTTATGTATGATGAATGGGATGCAATGTATGAGTTTATATGAATGTTTTATAGTCTATTTGTGGTCGCTACAACATTGGAAAGCATGTGTTTAGGCGTGTTTAAGACATTGGCTAGTATGCAAAAAAATGTCAATTTATGTTACCTAGATCTAGCTTGATTTTGATAAGCACGAGTTTACATTGAAATATTAGGACTAATCTTCAGTTGACTGAACCATTCTTGAAGTGGTTGTGGTTGTTTGATGGCAACGGTGCAAATGTGCAGGTGTGCGGCTTACATTGTGCAAAAGGAGATCTGAAATGGAGAGAAATTGAAGTGAAATTGACCATCATCTTGCATGCAATCAGTTCTATGTTGTATTATGTGTTTATGTATGTTTGAGGTTGGGTTGGCTGCATTTGGTTGAGTTTTGGAGGCCTTAATGGCGAAGATGAAATCTGCAATTTTTGCAGAGTTTGGGCATTTGTTCAAATGCGGGCAGAATGGTTTGTTTTGTGCAAAATGAGGATTTGGACTGCCAAAGCCCAGATTCATTTGTCCAAAGGTCTCCACTTCTCATTTTTGCTTCATTGCTCATTTCCACTATGGTTTTGTGTCTAGTAGCTTTTAGGATTTTTGTGTACTTGTACCGTATAGTGTTCAGAGTGTTATGGTTATGGTTGTTCCTGGCCGAATTGGTGGGCTTGTTTTGTATAATGCAAGTTAAGTTTGATTTGAAGCTTCAAGATCGTGATTTGGAAATAATTTCCGAATTTGTACAACTTCCAAGGGGGAAAGCGAAGCAAGGGGGGTAACGTTCTGATCTAGTAGCAAGTCTTTTGTCTAGTCTTATGTATTGTAGTTCCTACTCTTCTTCTTTATCTTGAAATGTTTACTTTTAATACGAAACTCACCTTGACTATCCATGTTATATCTTTTGGATATAAAGTTGATAGCATGTGAACTCTTACCATGCTTTCAATATGATTATGATTATGAATTTGATTGTCTAAAGCTCTTTATTACTTGGTTAACTGATGCAGCATCGGGAAGCATGTGAGAAGTGGATTCCAATTGAACTTTAGTTTTAGAGATTTTAGATTGTGGAATTACCATATATATTTTAATTTAGTGATTTGTTTCCTAATAAAGAGATTTGGTCATTGACTAATTCTCATTTAATTAGTTTCTTATTTTAGTGGAATTCCTGATTTGAAGGGATTCTTTCCTGATTTTGTGGACTGGAATGACAGTCTCTTTGGTATATGTATCTCTTGTTATTCATCTCAAAAATAAGAAGAATAATTTCTTCTCTCTGAAATTTCACATGGTATCAGAGCCTCCATTCCAATTCGTCTCTGAAAACCTAAATCTGTGAAATTCATTCTTCATTTTCATTCCTCCTTCAATTTCATTCAGCATGACAAAATTTGGAGCAGCATTTCAAACCTCCTCTTCTGAGGTCACTTCAAAATCTGAAGGAACAACAATTGCTGCTCATGTCAACACAGATTCCGGATCAATTCTGATCACTAGTCATAAGTTAAATGGACAAAATTACCTTCAATGGTCTCAGTCCGTGTTGATGTTTATTTCTGGAAAAGGTAAGGACGAATATCTCACTGGGAAATTGAAATTCCAGATAAAGCAGATCCAAAATTTAGGCAGTGGAAGAGTGACAACCATATGATCATGTCATGGTTAATCAATTCCATGAACAATGATATAGGTGAAAACTTTCTTCTCTATTGCACAGCAAAGGAAATCTGGGATGCAGCAAAAGAGACATATTCCAGTTCTGAAAATACAGCAGAACTGTTCCAGATTGAGGCCATCTTGCATGATTTTCGCCAAGAGAATCTCTCAGTCACACAATATTTCAACACCCTAACACGTTACTGGCAGCAACTTGATATGTTTGACACTCATACTTGGAAGTGTGCAGATGATGCAGCCACTTACAAGAAAATTGTGGAGCAAAAAAGGATCTTCAAATTTTTATTGGGACTCAACAAGGAGTTAGATGAAGTTAGGGGACGGATTATGGGCACCAAACCACTACCAAGCCTTAGAGAAGTGTTTTCCGAGGTTCGACGTGAAGAAAGCAGGAGAAAAGTGATGATGGGATCTCAAGATGTGGCAGCGAATAGTCCACTGCTTGATGGTTCTGCACTTGCAGTCCGAGGAACCAACTTCAAGGCCAATGAAAATCGACAACAACGAGGAAGGCCTTGGTGCGAACATTGTCGCAAGCCAGGACATTCAAAGGAAACTTGCTGGAAGATCCATGGAAAACCTGCTGATTGGAAGCCAAACAAGTCAAACCGGGATAAAGAAAGCCGTGCCAATGCTGTTTCATCAGTTGAGGAGAAAACACCAAGTGAAACAGGTGGATTTAGCAAAGAACAAATAGAGATGCTGCAGAAAATGATTAGCCACAATCTCTTGCAATCCACCAGTCAACCTCAAGCAACAAGTATGATGGCTCATCGAGGTAATTTTCCTGTTGCCCTTATGACTAGCAGGGACCAAAATGGATCTTGGATTGTAGATTCCGGAGCATCTGATCACATGACAGGAGATGCAACTCTCCTACATAATTACAGACCTCAAAAGGGTAACTCTTCAGTTCGTATTGCAGATGGTTCTCTCTCCATGGTCTTGGGAATAGGATCTGCTTACTTAACAGATGATATTGTTCTCTCCTCTGTTCTTCATGTTCAAAATTTAGACTGTAATTTACTCTCTGTTAGAAAGTTGAGCCAAGATCTTAATTGTGTTGCTAAATTTTTCCCATACTTGTGTGAATTTCAGGAGATGGAATCGGGGAAGATGATTGGCAATGCTGAGTTGGTGTCAGATCTCTACCTATTCAAAACCAATAATCTTCCAAGTAGACAAGCTGGTCACTCAAGTTGCAAAATGTCCTCTACCATGTCAAAAAGTCAGTCATCATGTCATTTATATTCCTCCATTTTCAATTCTAGTGTCAATAATGTGGATGAAGTTATGCTTTGGCATCTTCGCCTAGGCCATCCCAATTTTGTGTATTTAGAAAAGATGTTTCCTCAATTGTTCATCAATAAAAATCCAAGTTCTTTTCACTGTGAAATTTGTCAGTTTGCTAAACATACACGAGCAAATTTTCCTTCAATTCCTCACTTACCTACCCGTCCATTTACCATGATTCATAGTGATGTGTGGGGTGCATCAAGAATTAAAAGTCTCACTGGTGCTCGGTGGTTTGTGTCATTTGTGGATGATCACACTCGTCTTACTTGGATATTTCTTATGAAAGAAAAATCTGAAGTTAGTCACATCTTTCAGAAATTTCACATGATGGTTCAAAATCAATTCAATGCTCAGATACAAATTTTTAAAACTGACAATGCCAGGGAATACTTCAAGTCCCATCTTGAATCATATCTTTCACATCATGGCATAATTCATACCAGCTCATGTGTAGATACTCCTCAGCAAAACGGAGTAGCCGAAAGGAAAAATCGCCATCTTCTTGAGGTAGCTAGAGCACTTCTATTCACAACTAATATGCCTAAATATTTTTGGGGTGAGGCAGTTCTCACTGCTGCGTACCTAATAAATAGAATGCCCTCTAAAGTTCACAAATTTCAAAGCCCTTATCATGTTCTTCTGAAAACCTATCCTCATACCAAATTCATCTCCTCAGACATCCCTACAAGAGTTTTTGGGTGTTCGGCATTTGTTCATAATAACTCCCCAAATCGAACCAAATTAGATCCCAAGTCTATCAAATGTGTCTTTCTAGGTTATTCTTCCAACCAAAAGGGTTACAAATGCTACTCTCCTGTTACAAAAAGGGTCTACAATTCAATGGATGTCACTTTCTTTGAACATGAGCCTTACTATTCAAAATCTGACATTCAGGGGGAGAATATGAGGGAATCTCAATTTTGGAATGAGCTTCTCATCAAAGAGTCAACTCAAACTCAGGACACAACTCAACCTCAATCTACATCTCAACCTCTAGTCCTTCTTCCCTCTGACTTAGACACTACACCAAAATCCAATTTCGAGCATTCATCACCTGATAATCCAACCTCAAATCACAGGTCTGTGCAACTTGAATCTTCCCAGCTTCGTGTCTATACCAGGAAGAAAAAGAATAACAAGGAGACTGAAGATCTCATACCTCTCGCGCATTGTCATGACTCCGACCCAAATTCTAATGCTCCTCAAGTTCACTCAGGTGAGTCCAATCATCCTCATGAATTAATTGTTCCAGAAATTGATGATGTTGATGTCCCTATTGCACTAAGGAAGGGTGTAAGATCCTGTACCAAACATCCAATTGGAAATTTTGTGAGCTATGACTCTCTTTCTCCAACATACAAGGCATTTATTACTTCTCTTGACAGTGTACACATTCCAAAGACTATTCATGAGGCTCTCAAACATCCAGGGTGGCAGAAAGCTGTCCATGAGGAAATCACAGCACTTGAAAAGAATGGAACATGGGTGATTACAGATTTACCTATTGGAAAAAGGCCAGTAGGTTGCAGGTGGATCTTTACCATCAAACACAAAGCAGATGGAAGCATTGAAAGGCTGAAAGCGCGTCTAGTTGCTAAGGGATTTACACAGTCCTATGGTATTGACTATCAAGAAACATTTGCTCCAGTTGCTAAGCTTAATACCATCCGAGTTCTTCTTTCAATTGCAGCAAATTGTGACTGGTCATTACATCAACTAGACGTTAAAAATGCATTTCTAAATGGCAACCTCGAAGAAGAAGTTTATATGGAAGTGCCACCTGGAATAGAAAATTCTCATACCAAAAACAAGGTGTGTAGACTACAAAAGTCCCTCTATGGACTCAAACAGTCTCCTCGAGCATGGTTTGACAGGTTTGCGAAGTTTATAATCAAATGTGGGTATAAACAATGCCAATCAGATCATACCTTGTTTGTCAAGTTTTCAGCTAAGAAGAAAATTGCTATTTTGATTGTGTACGTTGATGATATTATTCTTACTGGTGATTTTGAGGAAGAATTACAGGTCTTAAAACAACATCTGGCCCGGGAATTTGAGGTTAAGGATCTTGGTAATCTAAAGTACTTCCTCGGCATGGAAGTAGCAAGGTCAAGAGAAGGTATTGCAGTGACTCAACGAAAATATATATTGGATTTGTTGAAGGAAACAGGAATGCTTGGCTGTAAACCAGCAGAATCACCCATGGATCCAAGCAAAAAGATAGGTGCAGAATCAGAAGGTATGCCCGTGGACAGGGGGAGATACCAACGACTTGTTGGGAGATTAATTTATCTCTCCCACACTCGTCCAGA
Organism: Mitragyna speciosa; assembly: GCA_024721245.1. Lineage (NCBI taxonomy): Eukaryota > Viridiplantae > Streptophyta > Magnoliopsida > Gentianales > Rubiaceae > Mitragyna > Mitragyna speciosa. The sequence continues at coordinate 12,067,975 of CM045557.1, forward strand.
CATTGGATTTGCTGTTAGTTTAGTAAGTCAATTTATGAACAATCCAACAGGGGAGCATATGGAGGCTGTGTATAGGATACTGAGATATCTGAAGTTGACACCTGGGAAAGGATTATTATTTAAGAAGAATAACAAAAGGGAGATTGATGTCTATACTGATGCTGACCATGCAGGGAATCTACTAGATAGACGCTCAACTTCTGGTTACTGTTCATATGTCTGGGGAAACCTTGTTACATGGAGAAGTAAGAAACAATCAGTTGTCTCACGGAGTAGTGCAGAATCCGAGCTAAGATCACTAGCATTGGGGATTTGTGAAGGTATCTGGATTCAAAGATTACTTAGTGAATTGGGAATGGCAGACAAACAACCGATCCGGTTATTTTGTGATAACCAGGCAGCGATCAACATTGCTAAAAACCCAATTCATCATGATAGGACTAAGCATGTTGAGATTGATCGCCATTTCATCCTGGAGAAGATCGAAAATGGAATTGTTCAAATTGTTTACATCTCTACTCAACATCAAACTGCTGACATCCTCACCAAAGCACTTCCAAGAACCAGATTTGAAGAATTGAGTTGCAAGCTGGGAATGTACAATTTGTACAACCCAGCTTGAGGGGGAGTGTGGAATTACCATATATATTTTAATTTAGTGATTTGTTTCCTAATAAAGAGATTTGGTCATTGACTAATTCTCATTTAATTAGTTTCTTATTTTAGTGGAATTCCTGATTTGAAGGGATTCTTTCCTGATTTTGTGGACTGGAATGACAGTCTCTTTGGTATATGTATCTCTTGTTATTCATCTCAAAAAATAAGAAGAATAATTTCTTCTCTCTGAAATTTCACATAGATTTAGAGGACAGTTTCCAGATTTTAATTCTGAAAATCTAAGAATATAGAGTGAAGAAGATGACTTTAAGAGGAAGAAGAGAGCAAGAAAAGGTGAAGTAAGAAACTCTAGGAGTTCCACCCAGATCACCCTAGGATAACCACCTAAAGTAATGATTCCTTCATTTCAAAAAACGCACACAACATGTCATAAACTCAACAAAAATACTTCATCTCCTCCTACAAAATTTAAGGAATCTTAAATGTGAAGTAAAATTCACAACTATGCAAACCTAACAACTAAGAAAGCTAAAAGTTGAATACAGTAAGAAGACAAGTTCGATTTGACTAACTGAAGAGGCAACCATTGAATTTGGATTTAAGACAATTTTTGACTCAAGCAAAATACTAATTTCAAATACTACATACCATTGTAATAAACCTCAAAAATATCAGTAGGAGCAGCTAAGAAAATCTAGAATTCCATTGTTTTCTCAGATTCTCCAAACATCTTTATTCAGCTCTATCCATTCTGCATCATTCTCCCCTGCATTCAAGAAACCTAGTCCTCAAGTTTTGAAGTGTGGAAGAATAGAAAAACAGAACATCTTGACTGCCTCGTTCTGTTGAAAGTTAATGTCTTGGACTTGGCTAGACATTTGTTGTTCCAACAGAAATTTCCGGTTACTTAGGTTCTCCCGATCTTGATTAAAGTTCTGTGAGAGAACAAGATCGATTGCTATAACAAATAACTCCAGCACTTCTTAATTTTTTGCTGAAACTTGAGTAACAACTTTGTCATCAATGTTGCTTCATTGATGATTAATTTCATGTGTACAGCAGCAATCGTATACTCAACGACTTCTTTATCCTCATCTTTCTTGACGTTGCTTCTCTTTTCATCAAGCTTGAGAGATGCAACATCTAGTTCCTTAGAATCAGCTTGTTGTTTGGCATTATTTATAAAAGATAATAGAAGGAAAGAGACAATGAAACACACTACTGTGTAGAACAATTCTTTATAATGATATTCTATTTACAGGGACTTATATAGTTGTATATCACCTAAGTCAGCTCCTAGAATTTTGGATCTAAATTACAACTATCTAAATATAAAACTAATCATATATACACTAGCCATATATAGACAAATTATAATTAATTACATGGTATCTTCTCACATATCTTCTCACACTCCCCCTCAAGCTCAACTTGTACATATTGAACAGTCCGAGCTTGTCAATCAATCTCTCAAAGTCAGGTTTCCAAAGGCTCTTAGTTAGGACATCTGCCACTTGACCCGAGGTTGGAACATACACAATGCATATTGTTCCATCTTCTACTTTTTCTTTGATAAAATGCCGATCTACCTCAACATGCTTTGTTCTATCATGATGAACAGGATTATGCGTGATGTTGATTGCTGCCTTATTATCACAAAATAGTTTTAATGGTCCTTGGGTTGGCATTCTTAGTTCTCTGAGTAAATTCTTTAGCCATAACGTTTCACATAGACCATGAGCAAGAGATCTCAATTCAGCTTCTGCACTACTTCTTGCCACCACTGTTTGTTTTTTACTTCTCCAAGTTACCAGGTTTCCCCAAACATAAGAACAATAGCCAGAAGTTGACCTTCTATCAACCACAGATCCTGCCCAATCTGCATCAGTGAATGCTTCAATTCCTCGGTTAGAAGTCCTTTTAAAGAACAATCCCCTACCTGGGGTTCCTTTAAGGTATCTTAACACTCGATTTGCTGCTGCCATATGTTCCTCAGTTGGAGCATGCATAAATTGGCTAATACAACTTACTGCAAAACCAATGTCAGGTCTGGTATGTGAAAGATAGATTAGTTTACCTACCAATCTTTGAAACCTTCCTCGATCCACTGGGCTGCTTGATTCCTGTTCTCCCAATTTTACATTCGAATCCATAGGAGTTTCTACTGGTTTACATCCCAACATACCAGTTTCCTTCAATAGATCCAGGACATACTTTCTTTGAGAGACTGAAATTCCAGACTTGTTTCTGGCAACTTCCATCCCCAAAAAGTACCGTAGCTTCCCTAGATCCTTCATTTCAAATTCTGAGGCCAATCCCTTCTTTATACTTGTCATCTCTTCTATGTCATCCCCTGTAAGAATAATATCATCCACATACACAATTAGAATAGTTATTTTACCCTTTTTGTGTCGATAGAATAAGGTGTGATCAGCTTGCCCTTGCACATATCCTTGCCCTTTAATTGCTTTCACAAGCCTATCAAACCATGCACGAGGAGACTGCTTTAGTCCATATAGAGATTTTCGCAGCCTACACACCTTACCTTGACCACCTAGGTTGAACCCTGGAGGAGGATCCATGAAAACTTCTTCTTCAAGTTCTCCATTCAAGAAGGCATTTTTCACGTCAAGTTGTTGTAATGGCCAATCCAGGTTGGCAGCCAAGGATAAAAGAACTCGTACAGTGTTGATTTTTGCTACCGGTGCAAAGGTTTCCTGATAATCTACTCCATAAGTTTGGGTATATCCCTTTGCAACCAATCTGGCCTTATACCGCTCTATTGTTCCATCAGAATTGTACTTGACTGTGAATACCCATTTACAGCCAACTATAGCTTTATCTTTGGGTTTTTCAACCACCTCCCATGTTCCATTTTTTTTTAAGGCCCGAATTTCCTCCAAGATAGCTGCCTTCCATTCTGGTTTTTTCATTGCTTCGCTAACTGTCTTCGGAATCTCCACTTCAGATAAGTTAGTCACAAATGTTTTCATCTGTTTGGAAAGATGGCCATAATCGATAAACCTCGAGATTGGGTGATTTGTGCAAGATCGGGTTCCTTTTCTCAGAGCAACAGGAACATCCAAATCACCTTTTTCTGGACTTGAATTCAGGTTCAATTCTTGGGAGTGCAAGGGCTCAATTTCCTTGACCTCTTTTAACTGCTTTCTCCGTGAATAGGTTAGTAGTTCTTTGACTCTATGATTGTTTTTTGGCTGTGTTTGAGGCTCACTAGGGATTGACAAAGGAGTTTTTGGCTCAACAGGATTTGAATATTTTGGAGAAGACTCTTTTTCTCCGAGATTTGGTGAGCTGGATTTTTCCTTTTTTTCTTCTATGGAATCTGGTCGTTGAGATTGAGGATCTTTGGATTCAAAAACTGACTTTCCCTCATAAGGTTTCAGATTTTGTGGACAAGGATCCCAAAAAAACTCCCAAAAATCTGTTGTTGAATTTTGAGTTGGCTGCAAATTTGGAATTTCTGAATTTAGACCAGATTTGATATGATCAGAATCTAGACCTGATTTGATATGATCTGAATTTAAGGAAAGACCAGATTTGATATGATCAGAATCAAGACCTGATTTGATATGATCTGAATTTAAGGAAAGAAATTGATTCCCGAAATTTGGATCACTCAAAAACTCCCCCTGAGACAAATTACGAAGGAAATAGGCTTGATTTTCAAAAAAAGTCACATCAATGGATGTAAAATATTTTCTATTTTCAGGGTTATAGCATCTATATCCTTTTTTTGACGCAGAATAACCAAGGAAAACGCATTTAAGAGATCTTGGGTCTAATTTGGATCGACCCTGACTTGGTACATGAACAAAGGCAACACACCCAAACACACGTGGCTCTAAAGAAGAGAAGGTTCTGTTTGTAGGAAATTGAGAGGATAAAAAATCGAGTGGAGTTTGGAAGTTAAGAATCTTTGTTGGCAATCGATTTATCAAGTAGCATGCAGTGAGAACCGCATCCCCCCAAAAGTATTTTGGAACATGGGTAGAAAACAAAAGAGACCTTGCCACTTCAAGTAAGTGACGGTTTTTTCTCTCGGCAACACCATTCTGTTTAGGGGTGTCGACACACGAACTTTGGTGTAAAATCCCATGATGTTTAAAGAAATCCCCAAGAATCAAATTAAAATATTCCGTTCCATTGTCAGTTCGGAGCATTTTAATTTGTTCATTAAACTGAGTGTGGACCATTTTGTAAAATTCTTTGAAGACATTTGCAGCATCAGATTTGTCTTTAAGAAGATAAACCCATGAAACCCGTGTGTGGTCATCTATAAAACTGATAAACCATCTATGAGATGTAATGGAATTAACACGAGAGGGGCCCCAAATGTCACTATGAATTAAAGCAAATGGTTTAGAGGGTCGGTATGATTGGGATGGTAAAAAACTCCTTACATGCTTAGCCAACTGACAAATATCACATTGAAAAGACAAACTTTTATTCTTAAATAAGGATGGAAATAAATGTTTCATATAAACAGAACTTGGATGTCCTAATCGGTAATGTAATAACATAAGCTGATTATTTGTGGAGCAAGAAGAAAGACCAACAGAACTAGTCACAGAGGAACCAATTGAAAGACAGTAAAGACCATCGAGGACTCTAGCACTGCCAATCCTCCTCCCCGTTTTCAAGTCCTGAAAAACACAAGTAGATTCAGAGAATTTAATATGGCATGGAAGATTTGTTGTTAACTTGGAAACTGACAAAAGATTGTAGGATAAATTAGGAACATGCAGAACATTTTCCAATACAATTTCTGGACAAAGTCGAATAGTTCCAGTCCCAGCAACAGCAGAGAATTTTCCATCAGCCACCTGGACCTTTTTCAAACCAGAACTTGGGAAATATGTTTGAAAAAAACATGCATTACCGGTCATGTGATCGGTTGCACCTGAGTCTACAATCCATATCTCACCTGGGTCAATCATCTCGGCAACTGAGTGTCCTGCAGTACCAGATTTAGCCATGAATGAACTGCTGGCCGTCGAGGAACCAGAGAGAAGATTGCAAAGATGATCCACTTGTGCCTTTGAAAAATTAACAATGCTTGGTGGAGTGCCAGAGCGCTTATCCTGTGCATTAGAGCCCCTTCTTCCGAAGTCGGTTGGGTACCCAATCGGCCGGTTTGCCATGAATTTCCCAGCATGTGTCTCGAGTGTGAAATGATTTGTTGCAGTGATCACACCATAGAGTTTTTTTCTGTGATGCAGGACGATTGGAGGGGGAGGTACGTGCAGCCATAGCGGAAGAATCCAGCAGTAATGAGGAGCCACCAAGCATCACACGACGTCTATGCTCTTCACGGCGAACCTCGGCAAAGACTTCATCTATAGAAGGTAAAGGATGACGGCCCAATAATCGACCTCGAACTTCATCAAGTTCTTTATTAAGGCCAGCAAGAAAGTCATAAACTCGGTCCTTGTCACGCATTTTCTTAAAAAGTTCAGCATCAAAGGGGTCCTTCCAAGAGGCGGTATTGTAAAGATCAACCTCTTGCCATATTTTTCTCAAAGTGCTGAAATATTGGGTAACATCCAGATCAGCCTGACGGAGATCCTTTGCTTGATTCCGCAGTTCAAACAATTGAGAAGAATTCTCCAGATCTGAATAGGAAAGTCGAACTGCATCCCAAATTTCTTTAGCCGTGGAATAGAAGAGATAGGTATCTCCAATTGTGTCTTCCATAGAATGGATGAGCCACGCCATCACTATAGAGTTGTTAGAATCCCATGTTGTATAAGAGGGATCATCAGTAGATGGGCGTGAAGCAGAACCATCTATGTAACCAAACTTTCCCTTTCCACGAATCACCATGGCAGCCGAACGGGACCATTGGAGATAATTTTTGCCGTTCAGCTTTTGATTTGTGATTTGGAGGGTTGGAGAAGAATTTTCATTCATAGTAGTGGGAACAATTGTGGAGATAGACTTAGAAGTGACAGAACGCACTTCCGAGTTATTGTCTCCGCTTATTCCTGACATTTTTGTCTCTCTCTACTTGCTAGAACCTTTTTTCCTTTGCTCTGATACCATAAAAGATAATAGAAGGAAAGAGACAATGAAACACACTACTGTGTAGAACAATTCTTTATAATGATATTCTATTTACAGGGACTTATATAGTTGTATATCACCTAAGTCAGCTCCTAGAATTTTGGATCTAAATTACAACTATCTAAATATAAAACTAATCATATATACACTAGCCATATATAGACAAATTATAATTAATTACATGGTATCTTCTCACATATCTTCTCACAATTTACCTCTTCAGGAAAGGAAACAGCGGCTTAACTTTCCATCAGCTGATTACATGGAAACTGAATTTTGACCATTGAATCTGTTTTTATTTGCAACCAAGTTGCAGAACCTATTTGTTGATAAATTAAAGCTTCTATGGAAGTTTCAAGGAATCAACTGCCACTCCAAAAGAATACATCTTAGAGTTAACGGACAGTTGATTCGAAAGAGTCCATTCTGGAATTCAAGTCTTTATTGCTTTCTCCAAGTTTCAACCTTTGAAGAAAGTTCAGCGTTTGTAACAATCATTACCAAAAGAAATTGAACAAGAAGAAATATAGGGAAGGAGTTTTAGCACTGATACCAAACTAATGCCACCAGCAAGTGTGTGAGGCATGGATTGAATAGAACTTCAGTTTTAGAGATTTTAGATTCAGAAAACAGTTTCCAGATTTTTGTTATGAAAATCTGAGAATAAAAAGTGTAGAAGATTGGAGTTTAGGAAGAAGAAAGAGGAAGAAATGGCAAAATAAGAAGCTCTAGGAGTTCCACTTAGATTTCCTTAGGATTAACCACCTAATGTGAAGTTGCCTTTACTTCAAAGAAAGCACAACAACACAATATAATATCAATAACATACCTTCATTTTATATCCTCCAAAAGCTATTACAACTAATACATATATACAAGAAACAAAACTTAAGGATTCTTAAGCGTAAAGCAAATTTCATAACTAACCAAACCAAACCACTAAGAAAGCTAAAAGCTGAATACAATAAGAAGTCAAGTTCGATTTGGCCATCCCAAGAGGCAGCCATCGAATTTTAACTTTAAGACAATTTTTTACTCAAACAAAGTACTAATTTCTGATACTACAAACCATTACAATTAAAAAATTATAATAATAAACTACCAGCAGGAACAGCTAAGAAAATCCAGAGTTCCAGTGTTTTCTGAGATTCTCCAAACAGCATTATTTAGCTCTATGCATCCTGCATCATCCCCACTCCTAATGTACCTTTTATTAAAAGGACTTCTCAAGCTAGACAAGTCCGGTTATCCCTATCTAAGAAACTACAACAAATATTGTCCATCAGGACAAGTGTATGCCCTCCTAATTTTCTTGTAGCTCAACCAATTTATTTTTGAAAAAGGGGTACGGGTCCATGCCAATATCCCCACCACCTCAAGGTGTTTTCTTAAAAAAAAAAAAAAAATTAAGGAAAAGAAGAAGAAGAAGATTTAGAAGCAGGTCGATAAATCAGTTTGAACAAAGTAAAGAAGCTCCAACACTGTTCTGTGCTTTGAGTTGAATTTCAGTTGATGTCATCGTAGTTGAATAGGACTATCCTGCCCTATGTTCAACACTTGTAATGAATAAGCATTCAAAGTATCAAGACTGCTCCCTGAAAGGATCCCTTAACATATGTTGCCTCTTAGTAAACATGACAAATAACAGAAGTTCAATATAATGAATAAATGTAAGTTCATGAAGTTATAGACAGACAAAAATGTGAGATACGTTTATGATTTCCAAGTCTGATGGCAGAGAAAAAGTTAAGATGCAGTTCATACTACACACAAATATCAATTTAGTGTATCAATCCAAGAAAATAGGGTGTCTTGCCAAAAAAAAAGTACTGTACCTGACAGTATAGCACTATGTCATAGAGATTTTGCAATCCGGCATTCTCATAGAAGATCATTGAGCTCTGATCGAGAAATGACAACAGCAAAGAGTATACAGCATTATGAACAAAACAAAAGTGCATCAGTTATCAATTATAAGATCTTCATTACCTGCCGAGGAACATCACCAGGTCTGAAGTACAACACACATTCTGAAGGAAGACCATCTCTTCCTGCCCGTCCACTTTCCTGCAAAGGCAGAAGTTATAGAGGAAATGAAGTAGAATCCAAAGAAAGATTCTTAGAAGGAGCAAAACCTGGTAGTACGTCTCCATTGATTTGCTTAAACTGTGATGAATGACAAACCTGACTAGAAGCAACCCAATCAGATCAGTATGACAAGCCAGAAATAATTTCCAGTTAACTGAATATTAGAAATCCATGGAGGGTGATCCAAATGCACAAATAGTCCAATGCATTTGTGAACTTCCCAACTTGTCAGGTTTAGAAAGCACTGAAAGGAGCAAAACCTGGTAGTACGTCTCCATTATTCATAACAGACCTCATAAAAATTTTTGGCTCTCAAAATTGTAGAAAAACCAACATTACTCCATTGAACCAAGACACAAGCATTTATTTCCATAGAAGGAAGTCAGAAAGCATCGTGGCCACCAAAAAAGGCAGAAGCAAAACTGCAAAATTCCTACAAAAGACTAAGTAAGCAGGAGAACCATGCACCCAGCCAAAACTAACCATCTGGTTTGTTGATTCCCATACCAAATGCCACCTGTAAGAAAGCAGCCGCCACAAAATATTATCCGAAACTAATACATAGAAATTAGTAACAATTCCTATTTATTTAAGATAAATCAATAAATAAATAGAGAGAACTTGCAACACATACAGTTCCAACAATAACCTGCAACTTGCCAATGCTCCACCTATGCCATCAAATATAGCATTAGAAAAGAAAAGGACACTCCATAGCATATATCACAAATCACGTACTAGCAATCACAAATCACCAGCATTATTATTTGCCTTTTAAAAGAATATGCTAAGATAAAATTGCTTAAGCATGTCCATACAGTCTATCCTACATCCACAATATAACACAAGCATGAAAACATGAAATCAGAATCAATCTTGCAATGTGCCAATAGATCTTCTCAGGACATTGAGTGTACCATGAATGAACTTTCTCACGAGCATTTACATCCATATCAGCATGATAATAGTCAGCGGAAATTCCCTTCTCACGCAATTCTTTTGCAACCTACAGTTCTTGGGGAACAACAAAGTCATAAACTACGCGAATAATGAGGCAGTAACAATTTTATAACCATGGCAACAATCTGCAATTAAATTATGGGTGCTCACACATCTGTGTCCAGATACTCTGAACCTTAGAAAACTTATTAACAATTTATTGAAAATCTCATACAAGACAAGCAACCTGATATATGAACTACATATATCTTTCACAACCAAGTGCGCCTTACTGATTTCTGCATTTGTTCATAACATAAATGCATCAATTGCACTTGGCGACAAAATGAAAATGACCAAAAGAAGAAAATGCATCTCGAAACCAAAGATGTAAGACTACATCCTTCCACCAGTGGCCGTTCCAGGCTTAAAGCTATGCGTTCATCATTCTACCTTACTAATCTGTGGTTTAAAGCCAAAACAGTCAAACCAGTGGGGCAGAGCTTGATTTAAGACAACAGCGTAAATCTAGTATTTCAGTACAAAAAAACACTAGATATAGACTGCAAGACACTAATGGGATTTCAATTTCAGTATGTCATCTGTACATTGTTCTTTATTAGGTTTTTCTCTCGAGCATAGCAGCTACCAATTGTTTCTAAAAATCAAAACTTTCCAATTTTTTATATTTTTGATATTTCCAAAAATTGAATGTAACATTATAGAATTACAAATTATAATCTTGTTAACATCCCTCCTTGGTCAACCAGCAGATATAGACAGGCAGATTTAATTGGCATTCAATTAGCATAGTCATACCCGCTGGAAGGACAACCTACGTCAAGTCCGAATGAAAAATTATGATGCATCCGTTGATTTAAAGTAATAACAGTTAAAATGTAATAAGTTCATGCAGATACACATTTTTACTTCAGAAAATATGTTAAAATAGATATAAGATAAGAGTTAATATTATTTTGAAAAACACAGAATAAATAAACAAACGTTGCACTTTTGAGATTTCATGTTTCTCTCTTTCTCAGCTCTAAAAATTTTATGATTGTACTTGTAAACTGGCATATATAGACAATAATACATGACAGGTTTCCCCGAAAGACAACATTATTTCCACACATCCACATCAAACAACTTTATATATGCAAAATTACTCATTATCATAGAAATGCATGTGCTTTGTTAAGAATATGGTACTAATGACTACTAAAGGAACATGAAAATGTTGAAAGTACATCAAGTTACAAACCTGTTCGCATTCCTTTCTGGAGAAACAATAAACTATCCCGGATTCATTATTCGGATAAGATGCTTGTATGTATTCAGCAATTTCATCAATAACTACTTTCCCAATGGATGATTTCTCTCTTACCTACAAAATTTCCACTTTTAAGTGTATCCATTTACAGAACAATCACATAGTTCCAAATAACTCTCGGATGATAGCTACACCATATAAAAAAGATTAGGCCTGTTCACTGTGCTGACAAACTTGACACATTTTGAAATATGTAGCATCTCCATTAAATCTTCTTGCACTTTCTGTGTTGCTGTAGCCTGAAATATAGACAAGAAATGAAGCTCTGAAAAATATATGAAGATCATATTACAAACTTTTACAAGAGCATCAATTTATTATACTGTAAGATGAAGTAGGGCATACAGTCAAAGCAACAACAGGAACATCTGGAAACTGAGTTTTTAAAATGCCAAGATTCTTGTAGTCTGGACGAAAATCATGGCCCCATTGACTACAGCAATGAGCTTCCTACATAAGGGCAATAAACGGTCAATCACAAATATCAAAAAACATTGCCAAGATGCATTTGCAAAGATTCACAGGAATCAAGCATTAATAGCATGATAATGGAAATAAGCAACTTCAAGGGCAGCTATGAAACTAATTTGCCATTTTCATAGAGAAAGAAAATTGCTATAAATATAGAGTTACAGATTACAACCAATTTTATCATGTCTTGCCTTATATTCATTATGAAGCATTCTACAACACAATATTGGTTTACAATCAATATCTTTTCTGCTTTAATGAGAAAATAAATTGACTGATTCTGAAGAATAGGATGAACAATTCTCAAGGAAAATGCAGTAAAAGATACATAAGGAACACTTAAACAATCCTCCCATTACCTGTTATTGAAGAATCCGACTGTAGTAAACACCAAGATGATGAATAAGTTGCACACGTTCTGCCTATTCCCTTTTGTTTGTTTCTGACTTCCTTTTAATTGTTGATTACGTTTACCTTACTCCAGAAAAATAAGTTTCAGATTCACTTTTCATGATGGTGATTACCAAGCAAAAGACAATTTTCTTCCTTGTCCTTCAATTTCCAAATCAGTTCTTATAATTTGTGAAATAAAAATAATAGGCCTCCCTCTACAATTTGATGAATTTGCTTAGTTGCAATATTATCATAGAACTTAAATGCATTTACACTATAATATTCCTGGAAGATATTCTATTCTAAATAGTTGTTGCTTTGTTGTTCCCTCCCTTTTCTTTCATAATCCAATTTCTTGGTACTGGGCCAGTACGTGAAGTATCAAAAAGTAACAAGAGAAGACTAAGAACCCATCCACTGAATCAAATAGCATAACTGCTTTTAATTTTTTTCTTAAATGAGAAAACATGTACAAAGAAAATCTCACGTATTGCAAGACAGTCATCAGCAATTTTAAGGGATATTGATAACTACAAGCTCAATAAAATCAAAATAGGGCTCTTGGACACCAATTCCTAATCTTCCTCCAGCCTATGCGCAACACAACATAAAAGTATTGCAAAATATATCAATCTAGAAGTAGTTAGGATATTTGATCATGAGCTTACATCAATAGAAATTAGAGAGAGCCGGCCAGCATGATGACATTTTTCAAGTTTTGACATGAATCTTTTGCTCTTCGATATCTTCTCTGGCGTAACATATAGTATTTTAAGCTCTCCATCACCCTTCTCAAGAGCTTTGTATATGAACTTCTCATCTTCCTTACTTGTACCTGACGTTAGCATGAATGCCGGGATGCCCAAAGCAGCCAAACCCATTACCTAAAAGCAATAATTACTGTCACACAGACCCTAATTGAATTGATTGAAGCTACGAAAACCATGTAAATAGTTTAACACCCTTATTAGTAATATAAGAACCTGGTCTTGAATGAGAGAAAGCAAAGGACTGACAACCAGAGCAACTCCACTTTTAAGAACTGCAGGAAGTTGATAACAAAGACTCTTGCCTCCACCAGCAGCCATAATTACAAGAACATCTCTTCCACTCATGATCGCATTTATTATCTACTAGCAAGTAGCTAATTAGTAGCTAATTTGAAGTTGTAAAATACAGTCAAACACATTAAAAAATTCAGCTACATTCACTTCAATCAACTAAAAGAAAACAAACAACTACGAAGCTAAAGTAATACATAACAGATTGAATAAAAAGAATTCAAATTGCATATGTAATATCAAGCCATAATAACAACTAATCAACAATACCAAATCCCTATGCAAAAAGGAAAGACAAGGAACTTTTAATTCCTGATGATGTCGTCTTTATTTATTCCAATAACAGGCTGTTGCACGCAATGTACATCACATGTCAACAGCCATCGAAGACCAACATTGAAAAAGCAACAATTTCGTCAGATGGCATGGCAAAATGCAAAAGTAAAGAGGTAACTGAACTTACAAGATAGAAGAGGTGACTACATGTCCCTGTCATTCAATTTCTATGGCATAAGAACCTATGAAAATTAAGTAGGCAACTTAGTCATACAAAGATAGTAGGGAATTTTGATTACCTTCAATGAGTAGGAGAAATATACAAAGACCCGATGAACATCTTGGAGGTTTTTGATGCCTTGTGCAAATAAAAATCTACCCTCATATAAAGCATTCACAGTGGCCCAAACTAAACAAGTTCAAAACACCTATAATTGTGAATAGGTTCCCAAACCAAACAAGTTCAAAACACCTATAATTGTCAATAGGTTTACAAGTAAAATATCCAGAAGCCTATTTAGAATGAAACATTATCAAAAAAAATTTGCACAAACTATCATTTGATAATACGCTCGAAACATAAGAAATGGCCTACAAACATGCACAAATAAGTTAAAATTTACTTAAATGATAAATTTTGACACAATGCAATTGGAAAAGATGTATAATTAGGTCATAAGTAAAATTACTCTACCATCCTAGACCTTGATGAAGAAGAAGATTCTAAACTTTTGAGGTTTGAGTACATTTCAAATGCCAAATGCGTAGTCTAAAAATGTAGAAAAACTCGATTGAGTTGTGCCAAGTCAAATAGACTAAGATAGCATGTGACTCGATGAGTATCGAGTTTTGGATTAAACTCGATAAAACCACAGAATAATCACGTGTTTTTACCTAAGTTAAATTTATTTAAAAGTAACAAACATGATAAATTGTGAATAAAATTTCTAAATTGATAATATGTATAACAATCATAAAAAAAAATTCGTACATTTTAACAATCAAACTAATTTTTAGAATAAATGCATATAGCTTAGATCTCCAAGTTTTCACTATTTTACTTAATAAGTTTCCGAGTATACTCAATAACTTTTCGAGTCAAATCCCAGTTTTGTGTTTTTAAACGCTATCCAAAGGACAAAACAAACTTAGCTAGTATGAGTCTAAATGAACTTAAAGCTCTTTCACTTCACCTAACCTTCAACAGTAGTGACTAAGAAACCAAATTTTTCTATTTCTTGAATAATCCCAGCAATAGATTTCCCATGCACATTGTCAGTGTTTCAAGTAAGCAAACCTGGAGCTAAGATCGTTCTGGAATGCAGAATGAAAAAGGGAATGTAGAATACTAAGTGTAGATTTCTATAAATATTTAGGAGGACGGAAATTAGTTTACCCAAAATGAAAATGTGAGATAACTAACACTATTAAAGGCTTATTTTCCTACTTTTAGCTTTTTGGTGTAACTATAAATTAAAAATATACAATACATTAAAAACACAAGCAATTTAGTACTCACAAGATTTTTTTTTTTTTTAGAGGGTAAAAAAATTCCTAAAAGAATACAAAATGTTCTACTTGTTATCCTCCCAGTCCCTACTTTCAAGCTAAAAATAATCCATTTCTCCTATATAAGTTTTTCAAAAAAAGGGTTGAATTTTGGCAACTCTCAAACCCTTTCCTGTCTTTAGTTTCCAATTTTTAGGCCAACTCCTATGTCCTTCCTCACTACTCTCCAACTTTATATGGCTCTTCCTTTTTTGAAACTGGAACCCTAAAAACAACAATCCAACAGCCAATGATCCCCGACAGGATCATGAGTTGCAGTTTGCAAATTATAGGGTGGTGCGCAATTTGTTGTAACCATGGTTTTAAGGCCACGCAGATTGTCCTTTCCAATACCAAAGGAAGAGATTCTGATAATGGATTTGAGAAACCTTAGTTGCAGACATTGTAAGAAAATATGATAATGGAATGGAGTAACAGAGTGGAAAAACTAAGGGGAAAAAATGACATAAAGAGGCAGACAGATCTTCAACAATTCTCTTAAGTTCAATTCCACTACCCTTGGAAGGATCATAATCTTTAGGAAACTTCAAAATTATGAAGCAAGCTCATTATTAGTAACCACCTCTTTTTTGGCCAATAAAAGAAACTGATGAATAATGGATCTTGACCTCTGAATAAAGAATGAAGCAGCACAAAGAAAATGTAAAGTCCAGCAGCACAATTATGACTTCCTTAGGGTAAGTTCTTGTAGAACGTATAAAAGAGAGTCAGGAAAGAGGGAAAAAAACCCTTTACGCTTAACCACCTGAATTGAGGTTGCATAAACATTAGGCATCCAAACCTCGAAAAGATATTTTAGCATTATGACAATAAATTTCTTGCAGTTCCCATTTGTGAATATTCTTTTGAGTTAATTATTTAGCAAAGCGAGGTGAATTTTTGCTTTGAAATGATAAAGAGATCATAATTACTACACATTCACCACCCGGAGAAAAAACAAAATATAAGTCAGTTATGGTTTATGGGAAACATAGTGAAAATTGTGATGGTTTATGTCTCCTACAAAAACAGTGCGATTTCTATTGAGAAATCTACCTATTCTGTGCTGTTCAGCTAAATTTCCTCCAATAATTGTGCTAGAATAAAATTCATCCACGGGGATAATTTGTCTTCCTTTCCTGTGACTTTAAATTGCAAATTCGTGCCAGCATCAAGAAAGGTTTGGATCCCACAAGTACCACACTAACTGTCTCTCTACTAAAATAAAGGATGTAAGAAAGGAGGGGATAAAAAATTATTTTAATTTCTCACCCTTCATGATCCAAAAAGCTTATTGGTATGCTACTCAGCATGGAACAACACTAAGAAGTTGTTAACACCACCTAGTAGAAGCAAAAGCTTTTACATTTTCCCTCATAGAACAGTGGAACTTTGATAAAACCAGATTATTAAACTGCTAAAATTCTTTTCTGTACTTGCTTTTATGTCTAGAACACAATGCTTTAATGTCAATAGAAGACAACGCAAGTTATATGGATTCTAATCTGCATAAAGATTTCAACTATTGTTCCTCTCCTCCGTATTGCATATAATTCCCGAGGCACCTCATATTGAAAGTACACCACTGATGGTGGAGCCATTGCTCAATCTAACATGCAATAGATTACAATCTAACAAAATGTTTTCAATCAAGCATGTGCTCTCCTGTGTCGATAACCACAGGTAACACGATGTCAGTACTTCCTCAACATGGGATAACTAAATCATTGCGTTCATCATTAAGGCAGTTGCCCAAAAAGTTCCCATTGCCCTAGCTAGTATAGAAGACATCATGGAAAAAATAAGTTAAAAAATATAATCTGAAAAACACTTAGAATTATAGGAAAAATAACATCAATCCCTCATTGTCTCATCCAATAATAGATCACTGGGACCATCTAGAATAGTTACTTGTTGCGTCTAATCCAACAACATCAAGTGGAAAATTAGAAACTTTGTTGGTCTCCCGTAAAATTCTTAAAAGAAATGCAAATTCACATAAATACTTTCCACGAACCTGCCAAAATTATAAAATGAAGTAAGACTTCAAAATTTAGGGCCTTGTTTAATAAAGAGGGCACAGGTTTTATTAGTAATTACAGATAAATGGCATTATTCTATTTCTCTACCAACTGTGCAGATTTTCTTTAGCACAATTTATAACAGACAAAGGGACATTCTGTATTCCGGTACAAAAGTAAGTACAAATGCCTTATACAATATTAATAGTCTAAATCGTGTCCTCCTAATTGGCTGGGGCTTCAAGCGTCCTTTCCACTAATTTTCCCAAGATTTAAATCCTACAAGGGAATTACAAAAATCATGGCTGAGAAAACACCAACCTCTCGCTTGATTTGCACGACAAGTAGGTATGCCGAAAACATTGAACCTAATATCATCAGCATTTAGAATCCCATTCAAATGCCCCTGACCAATTCTCAGTGCAAACAGACGAGCCATCATTAATAGGGCTTCTTCTGGATGATGATGAATCACAGCTTTCCAATAAGGCTTTAAGTTCAGATTGCCTTTCATATAACTCATCTTGGCGGTCTATCAATTTCTTTAATTGGTCTGTGACACATAAATAGTATAAAACAAAACTTTTATTCAAAAATAGAAAATTAGTAGTACAGAAATGATGGAAAAAGATAATTGGAGCAAAAATAAATAAAAACCTTGAACATCTTGAAGTTCGACCTCGACATTGAGAAGCTCCTGTAGGATATCTTCTATACTTCCCATGGCTCCTTGGTTTCTCTTGGCTTACAAAAACACGATCTTTTTGTAAGAATTTCGGAGATTATATAGTAGATTGCCTTGTGTAGGGCATTAGGAATAGAGGATTAATTATATTTTGCTCCCCTGAACTATTCATCTTGCATAACTTGAATTTTTTTACCAAAAAATAAAAATATTTATTTTGCTTGGTTCGTAGGGAATGGAATCGGAAGAAATCAGAATAAATCTCTTGTACTCTTCGTGGGAGTAAATAAGAATTAGAGGATCAGAATTATTTCTAAAAATTTGAAAAATTTTCATTTCTGACTAAATTGAAAGAAATGAGAATCATTTCTAAAAAATTTACAACTTTAATTTCTTTTTTATTCTTCAATTGTTTTGTTATAATAAACTATTAATAGATATCATCATTTATTTGTTAATCGATAAACTAGATAATTTAAGATTATAAAGTTTTCAAAAGTAAATGATTCCGATTCTAAAATCTAACCAAGTTAGGATATTGAAATAAAAAACCTCATTCTAATTCCAAGGTGAATGATTACGATTCTGATTCCTCTCTGCGAACTCAAGAACCCCCTAAATTTTTATTTTTCGACATATTAGTTCAATTTCATTACGTCCAATCACCATTGCAAGAGAGCAATACTCCTTATTTTTTATCACCTCTTATTATTTGAGAATTATAACTGGAATTTTTTCATTAATAAAATCGGGGCATCTACAAAAAAAAGGCATATTAGTTCAATCGCCTAGTCTTGTTGAAATTTTATGAATTTTACTTAATCATGTGTCTATATAAAACTGGGGTGCATGCTTTTGGGCTAAAAATAAGCTATAGGCTCCCTTAAAAAAATAAAAAATAAAAAGCTATAAGCAAGTTTTTCATGAAGGACAAAATTAGACAAATTTAAAAAAGCTCAAGCCATTAAAGTAATATGGGAAAATAAGAAGTTTGATGTTGTAAAATGCTATAATTGATAATTGATAATTTGTGATGTTAAGTACAGAATAGAAATAATTCGGTGGTGCCAAATGTAATTGTCCAACAAAACTGTTCACCACGGCCTATTTTTTTAGGTAAATTTTATTTGGACCCCCTTTATTTAAAGTCAATGTATACTCGACTCAAGTTTCATGGAGAATCCAATGCTTTAACAAATATGCATATACACTGTTCTTTTACCCATGTGTATTATCCCGTTAAAAAAAATGGGGATTATTTTGGTAAAATAAATATATTAATAGGGGGTCCTTATTAATAAATATAATTATTTAACATTAGGGGATATTTTATGCAATTTTAGAGTTATTAAAAGATCTAATTCTTCTCTCTTCTATCTAACGTTATTAGAAGAAAAAACGTCAGAAAGAGAAACAAGAAAGGGAAACAGCTGTGAACAACAAGAAACAAGTATTGACGTCGAAGTAGGTGCAAGGGAAGGGAGGAACACGATTTAAAACAATTCGGGTAAAATCTAATAGTTCATCCACGAATTATATTTTCATAAGTTTGAAAAAAAAATAATAATGGTGGAACTAGCCTGAATCTAACGAACAAACATAAGTATTATGATACATAGGAATTAATTTGGAGAGCTTTTCTTTAAAAGTTTAGCCAACATAACAAGAATCGATTGTCTGGGATTAATTAATGTGATTATTATGCATATATTTATAAACAAACTGATTTGAGATCTTATTAGATTTTACTAGAGGCATGTGATCGGGATATTTTGAGGAAAATTGATAGCTAAGGAAACTGATTTGAGACTCTATTAAATTTTATTGAAGGTATCTAACACTGAATATTTTGGGAATTACTCGTGGATAGTCACATAAATGCATAAAGGTAGGTGCCTTTTTGCCTAACTAGTAATTTTTATAAGTAATGGATTAAATATTTATTTTTATATAAATATTTTTATATCCTGGTGAATCAATTATTTTTTATTAATTTTCAAATTGTGGCATGACACGTATTTTTAACTATAACTACGGTCAAGCATATGATTGGCTTATGCGAATTTTTTGATATACTATAATTGATATTGTTGCATAATGGTGATAAGGAGAAATTTGTTTCTTTATTTGTATTTGTGTATATGTGGTTTGGTACCATTCCAAAATTTATAAATTGTAAAAATAATTGTGCCTTCCGAGGTTAGGTGTGGGACATCCCTAGGCCAGAGGGGTGATGTCTGTTCCAGCATCTAGGTTAGAGGGGTTATGTTTGGCCCGGCAACCTAGGTTACTAAGTGTTTTGATCACTGAGTTTGTTTGATGGTGGTTGTATCTGATATATGAATTTGTTGAATTTAAAAGTAAAAATATGGATATATGATTTGTGTGTGTGTATTAAGAAATAAAAATTGAACGTTATGTGTTATGCTTGATTCGGCTAGTTTGGTGAACTATTGCTTATTGGGCTATTGAGCTCACCTCATTAATCTTTCCTCATTTCAGATTTTGAGTATTGATCAAGGTACAGGCTAGGAGTTGCAAGCTTTGGTGGGAAGAATTAGTTAGTTTATTGTTTTCAGTTAAATTGTTGAGAATAAAACCCATCTTTGGGAACGTTAGTAAATTGAATATTATTATTTAAATTTAGAAGTTGTTACTGAAGATGATGAAATTTTATTTTGATTTAATTAGTAAAGATTAAACAAGTTAAATTGATCTTGATTAAATTAAATTAAATTTAAATTATTTTACAAGTTCATTTATGTTCGGGCTTATAAATTGGACTTTTAGCATGTGGAGCTCAAGTCAAATTTTAATGTCCTCAAATTCATTTATGTCTTGATTTATAAGTTAGACTATTGATATGTGAGCCTTAAGTTTAATTATTAATGTCCATTAAATTAAAGTGGATTAATTTTATTAATTCATATTGGACTATTTTGGCCAACCCATTTATTAAGACTACTTTAAATGTGTTTTTTCATATACAAGCAACCCAAGTTGGTGGAGAATTATAGAGAGTTTACTTTAAAGCCAATTATACTCTAACCCCACGTTTGGTACACGGGAATAGGGTGGAATGGAAAGACCTTTCCAACTTGTCCATTCCATTCTTATGTTTGGTATGAACACTTTAAGTTGGAAAGGTCTTTGCCACCTGGAATGCCATTCCAGCTTTTTCCTGGAATCCCATTCCTCAACAAAATATAGGGAAAAGTCTTTCCAACTTCATCCTAAAAAGGCCTTAAAAATAGGAGTCAATTTTATCCTCTACACATTTTTTTAGCTGATTTTTTTTTTACCTAGGATACATTTACTAATTTTTAATTTTAAAATTTAAAAAATATAAATAATAACTTCAATTAACAATTTTTTATGATTTTTAAATCATAATCAGTTTAATATATACTTAGAATTTTTTTTCTTTTTACTATAAAAATTTTTAAAATATTATTTTTAAATTTTATGCAAATGTGTAAAAACTAAAATTTTTATTAATTAAATTAAATTGTGAATGTAGTTTCATTATTAATTTTTTCACAATTTTAATTATAATGCTAATAATTATAAACATTTTAAAATTAATTAAAGAGTATAATTGATTTAATTTTAGCAAGAATATTAAGAATTTTAAAATTAAAAATATTAAAGTTTTTTGTAGGCATAGAATTACAAACAAAAAAAATATGATATATTCTAGTGCAAAGAATTAAGGGCAATTAAGTCAAATTAATATATATTTTATTCCATTCTGACATCTAAATATGATCATACCAAACGTTGGAAAAGGAATAGGCATTTCATTCTGACTTGAGTTACCAAACAATGGACTGGAAAACTTTTTCCAATCCATTCTGGGAGGAAAAGCATTCTGGGTGGAAAGGTCTTTCCATTCTGGACCATTCCAATGTACCAAATATGGGGTAAGTTTTTGCTATGAATAAGGACTCTTCAATCTCAAGTCAAGACATATGATAAATTCTCCAAAAGCTTAGAGAAAGCTTTACCAAAATTCTCTAGAGATTTCTATTCCTTAAATCTCTCAAGCCCAAGTTCAAGTGCAAATCAAATCTTCAAGTTCAAGTTCAAGTTTAATCAAATTCTTACGTTCGTGTTAGAGGTTTGAGGGCACAAGATTCAAGTGTTCGAGGCGACGGAATCAAATCAACCTTTTCCTATACCGAAATTGTAGAAGACTCTAATTTTAATTCAAGAACAAGCCTTTTTGGCCCTTGAATTAAATTTTGTGAGGAGATGAATCAGAGGATATTTTCTTTTATAAAGAAATTTATTCAAAGATTGTAACTCTTGTTTCAAATTAATAAAATTCATATTTATGCAATTTTCTTGTTTTTTGTTTGCATACACAAAATTTGTGCGTACAAATTTCTAGCATGCTCAATGGGACCATCTCTTCCTTACATTCCCTCTCTTCCTGCAAGATTATGTTCAAAGAATTCAACAATAAATGCAACCAAAACAAGTTCTTTTGATGTCTACTCCGAAACTGTTGCTGTTGGAGATTCAATCTTTTCTGCTTTTGCAAGTCAAAAGGTGTCATATGTTGGACCAATGACAAGGAGCATAATCTGCTTCTGCAAGTCAAAAGGTGTCATATGCTGGACCAATAACAAGGAGCAAAATGAAAGCTTTGGCACAAAAGGCAAAAAAGGATTCTACTGCTACCCTGTGGAGACTTCTGCAATTTTGCCAACCATGAATGGTGATCATGACTCCTATGCGGCATGTCTTGATGGTACGAATTGTTCAACAACTTTCGTGGTGATGCCCATGGTGATGCTCGTGATGATGACAAATACCTCAACCATTGAACATGTGCAAAGCCAAGATGTTAAGATAATTAAATTGATGGACCAGATTAAAAATATTGATGAAAATATCCCCTTTGTAGCCAAAGCAAACGGAAACCCATAAAGAACGAAAACCCATGAAGATGTAAAAACTTCTCCCGAGACAAAGGAGACATCAAAATCACACGTAACAAAACACGTCTATATTTCTGTCAATGAAACAATTTACATTGATAACCTCAAAGAATTCATCAAAGGGCCTATTCCCTTTCGTTTGTTTCTGCATTCCTTTTAATTGTTGATTACTGTTTATCTTCTTCCAAAAAGCTAAGTTTCAAATTCACTTCTCAAGATGGAGATTATAATGCAAAAGACAATTTTCTTCTTTGTCCGTCAATTTCCAACTAAGTTCCTATAATTTGTGAAATAAAAATAATAGGCCTTCCTCTACAATTTGATGAATTTGCTCAATTCTTGTTCCCTCGCTTTTGTTATTCTTTAACAATCCAATTTCTTGCTACCCGGCCAGTACGTGAAGTATCAAAAAGTAATAAGAGAAGATTAAGAACCCATCCGCTGAATCAAATACGATAACTGCTTCTAATTTTTTTGTTAAATGAGGAAAACATGTACAAAGAAATCTTACGAATTGCAAGACACAGTCATCAGCAATTTCAAGGGTTATTGATAACTACAAGTTCAATAAAATCAAATAGAGCTCTTGGACACCAATTCCTAATCTTCCTCCAGCCTCTGCCCTCAGTTGCGCAAATACAACATAAAAGTACTGCAAAATATATCAATGTAGTAGTAGTTAGGATATTTGATCATGAGCTTACATCAATAGAAATTAGAGAAAGCCGACCAGCATGATGACATTTTTCAAGTTTTGACATGAATCTTTTGCTCTTCGATATCTTCTCTGGCATAACATACAGTATTTTAAGCTCTCCATCACCCTTTTCAAGAGCTTTGTATATGAACTTCTCATCTTCCTTACTCTTTCTTGATGTTAGCATGAATGCCGGGATGCCCAAAGCAGCCAAACCCATTATCTAAAAGCGTTAATTATTGTCAGACTGACCCTAATTGAATTGATTGAAGCCAGAAAAGCCATGTAAATAGTTTAAAACTCTTATTAGTAATATAAGAACCTGGTCTTGAATGAGAGAAAGCAAAGGACTGACAACCAAAGCAACTCCACTTTTAAGAACTGCAGGAAGTTGATAACAAAGACTCTTGCCTCCACCAGCAGCCATAATTACAAGAACATCTCTTCCACTCATTATCTAATAGCAAGTAGCTAATTTGAAGTTGTAAAATTCAGCCAAACACACTAAAAAATTCAGTTACATTCACTTCAATCAACTAAAGGAAAACAAACAACTATGAAGCTAAAGTAATACATAACAGACTAAATAAAAAGAATTCAAATTGCACATGTAATATCAAACCATAATAACAACCAATCAACAATACCAAATCCCTATGCAAAAAGGAAAGACAAGGAACTTTTAATTCCTGATGATGTCCTCTTCATTTATTCCAATAACAGGCTTCATTTATTCCAATAACAGGCTGTTGCACGGAGTGTAAATCACATGCCAACAACCATCGAAGACCAACATTGAAACAGCAACAATTTTCTCCAGATGGCATGGCAAAATGCAAAGGTAAAGAGCTAACCGAACTTACAAGATAGTAGAGGTGACTACATGTCCTTGTCATTCAATTTCTATGGCATAAGAACCTATGAAAATTAAATAGGCAACTTAGTCTTACAAAGCTAGTAGGGAACTTTGAATACCTTCAATGAGTAAGAGAAATGCACGAAGACCCGATAAACATCCTGGAGATTTTTGTTGCCGTGTGCAAATAAAAATCTACCCTCATATAAAGGATTCACAATGGCCCAAACTAAACAGGTTCACAGCACCTACTATTGTGAATAAGTTCCCAAACTAAACAAGTTCAAAACACCTATAATTGCCAATAGGTTTACAAGGAAAATATCCAGAAGCCTATTAAAAATGAAACATTATCGAAAAAAATTGCACTAACTGTCATTTGATAATACGCTCGAAACATAAGAATGGCCTAGAAACATGCACAAATAAGTGAAAACAGCTCACGGCTCCAAAAATCTATTTACTGAAATGATAAATTTTGACACAATTCAATTGGAAAAGATGTATAATTAGGTCCTAAGTTAAATTACTCTATTATCCTAGACCTTGATGAAGGAGAGATTCTAAACTTTTGAGGTTTGAGTACATTTCAAATGCCAAAAACATAGTCTAAAAATGTAGAAAAGCTCGATCGAGCTGTACCAAGTCAACTAGACTAAGATAATATGTGACTCGATGAGTATCGAGTTATAGATTAAACTCGATAAAACCACAGAATAATCACTTGTTTTTACCTGAGTTAAATTTATTTAAAATTAACAAATATGATAAATTGTGAATCAAATTTCTAAATTGATAATATGTATAACAATCATAAAAAAAAATTGTACATTTTAACAATCAAACTCATTGTTAGAATAAATGCATATAGCTTAGATCTCCAAGTTTTCACTTTTTGACTTAATAAAAACTCGGTAAGTTTTCGAGTATACTCAATAACTTTTTGAGTCAAATCATAGTTTGTGTTTTTAAACGCTATACAAAGGACAAAACAAACTTAGCTAGTACAAGTGTAAGTGAACTTAAAGCTGTTTCACTTCACCTAACCTTCAACAGTAGTGACTAAGAAACCAAATTTTTCTATTTCTTGAATAATCTCAGCAATAGATTTCTCAAGCACATTGTCAGTGTTTCAAGCAAGCAAACCTGGCTCTCAGATCGTTCTGGAATGCAGAATGAAAAAGGGAATGTAGAATACTAAGTGTAGACTTCTATAAACATTATAAACACTTAGGACGGAAGTTAGTTTACCCAAAATGAAAATGTGAGATAACTAACTCTATTGAAGGCTTAGTTTCCTACTTGTAGCTTTTTTGTGTAACTATAGATTAAAAATACAATAATACAATACAATAAAAACACAAGCAATTTAGTACTCACAAGATTCTTGTAGAGGGTAAAAAACTCCCTAAAAGATTACAAAATGTTCCACTTGTTACCCTTCCAGGCCCTACTTTCAAGCCATATATAATCCATTTCTCCTTTATAAGTTTTCAAAAAAAGGGTTGAATTTTGGCAACTCTCAAACCCTTTCCTGTCTTTAGTTTCCAATTTTTTAGGCCCACTCCTATGTCCTTCCTCACTGCTCTCCAGCTTTATATGCCTCTTCTTTTTTTGAAACTGGAACCCTAAAAACAACGATCCAATTGCCAATGATCCCCGACAGGATCATGAGCTCCAGTTTGCAAATTATGGGGTGGTGCGCAACTGGTTGTAACCATGGTTTTATGGCCACGCAGATTATTCTTTTCAGTTCCAAAGGAAGAGATTCTAATAATGGATTTGAGAAGCCTTAGTTGCAGAAATTGTAAGAAAATACGATAATGGAATGGAGTAACAGAGTGGAAAAACTAAGGGAAAAAAATGACATGAAGTGGCAGAGGGATCTTCAACAATTCTCTAGAGTTCAATTCGACTACCCTTGGAAGGATCATAATCTTTAGGAAACTTCAAAGTTGATAAATCCTGCCGTTTATCGGAAGCTTCACGAATTTCTGCAGGAGCTTCAGGTAACGTTCCACAAGCCTTAAGGAAGTTAGGCCTGCAGCATAATGTTAGTGAAAATAAGAAGTACATGAACTTTGTAGCCTAACAACAGCTAAAACAAGTTCAACGCGCAAAATAAACAGATTTAATTTAATGATTTCATTTAACTGGCTACAAGAAATAATATCCCATCTCAGTATTGAAGATCATACGAGAGAAAACAGACCTCATCCTTGAGCTCCTTCAAATAAAATCCAAGTTCAGGCTTTGCAGTTCCCAGGTCTTCTTCCTCCAACTCAATTGGTGTACCTTCTCTCTTTACATTCCCACAATTCCATCCAAGACCACACCATTTTTAAATCAGAATCCAACAAAAATTAACAACACATTCAAATAATTAATCATAAAACCACAGAACAAAATTCCACTTTAAATGAAAATTCTGTAAAAATTAAATAATTGAAAAACAATGTGCAAATATCATTTCAAAAGTAGAAATATCTTTTTTTCTCAGGTAAAGAACATTTTTGCAACTAATAATTCCCCAAAAATAAAAAGATATAAACCCCATCCAAACTAATTTTAAGCTGCTTCATAAAACCCTAAAATCGAAGCACAAAAAATAATAAAAAAAGCACAAAATGTGGGAAAAGAGGGAACGTCCAAAATCAAGAATCGAAGCACCAAAGTTAATCAAAATCAAGCAAACAAAAGATTAACCGAGTGAAAAAAAAATTGAAGAAAAGAAAATTTATCAAAAAGAAAAAGAACCTTCAGAGAGAATTCATCACGAGGTTCGGAGGGCAGCGGCGGAAGAACTCATTGCCAACATATAGAGAGAGAGAGAGAGAGATGATGATGATGATGATGAGTGTGTATGTGTGCGTGAGAGAGAAAGAGAGAGTAGGAATAATGAGGGCGAGCAACAAAATTCATAGATTCAGATTGAAAACTATAAAATGCCAAGCATCATAGAATTAATTTTCACCCAAAATTTTGGGCGAAAATCATCCTCAAGGCGCTTACGAAATCCACATGACTACAAGTGTTTGCTGCTTCGAGCCCCTAAACCTTTTAGACCTCTTCAATCTTCTTCTTTTTGTTCTTCCAGGCCGCTGAAACCCTCCAATCCCAACAATGGGCTCAAAAAGCATCTTATATACTAAGGGCTTCCTACGAATTCTTTCCTTTTTTATTTTCGTTTTTGTACTTTGCCGTTTAACTATATTATATATGTTAGAGAAAATGATAAGTGTTGATATCAAATGTTTAAAGTAACGACAGTTTTGGTCTTTAAAATTTGGATGAAATTAAATTTAATATCAAATATTTTAATTTGTCAACATATTTAATCTTATTAATTAATATTGTCAAAATTTTATCAGAATCTAATCATGTGATATTCATATACTAATGACCAAAACTTTCAAAAAAATTAAAAAAGCAAAAAAATTTGGTTGTCATAATTTGTAATTAAAAGCATTAATTTGAGTTCACACACGATAAATAAGTAGATAAAACTTAAAAAAAAAATCTAGATGGTACATTTTTGTGTGCAGCTTGAATTACAAATTGTGATAGTTAAATTTTTTTCCTTTTTAAATTTTTTTTCCTTTTCCCTAATTCTTTTTCAAATTTGCTAACCGGCACGTGCAGGTTCCAAAAAAATTTCAGCAAAACTAGTTAATAAGACTAAATATTCTGAAAATTGAATAATTTAGTACTATATGTGCTTTCAGCCAAACTTTAGAGACTAAAACTGCTGATGCCCTAAACATTTAGTATTAAAACTGTAATTTTCTCTGTATGTTATTACCCTTGTAACTTCTTTGATTGTAACTGATTGATGACCCTAAATTTTTTAATTCTAATATGAGGAGGTAATTTGGAATGGTCTGTTTTTTTTTTTTTTTAACATTCTCAATCAAATAGTCTACTAGGAAATGAATATTTGGGTTAATTTTTACATTCTCAAGTTGATGGTTTGTATTAGATTTAGATCTATTGACTAGTTGGTAATGAATTTGAAGGACTAAAATTAGTGGATTCGAATTTGCTCAAATTTGATCTTACTTCAAATTCTTATCTTTTCCTATTCATTCATTTAAAAATCATGATTTGAATCCAAATATGTCAATCAAAAAAAAAAAATGGTGAATAGTTTTTGAAAGTTGAAATTGTTGGTAACTTTTAAGGTTTCTATTTTTTGCATTTTTACTTTTTTTCCTTAATCTTTTTGGGTTTCAATATTATGTTTGGAAATGAAAGTAATTTTTGGTTTATCTAAAGCAAACTTAACTTATAATTTCTCATGCCAAGGGCTTCTATCTTGTACACTTTTCTAGTACAAGGATGATGAAAACAATAATTACAATATTTCTTTTTGGATAAGTTTACAATATACTATGCCAAAACCAAGAAACTTCTTGTATGGCAAAAGCAGCCAATAAAAACGTGACAACACAACACACAATATTCAATGTGATATTAATGGAACAAGTTAAATTCAGTTGCAAAGCTAGCCATTTTGATAGTGTTGTAAAAATTAACGAAAACAACTGAATAGGAGAATCAATTTTAGGTGTAATGGGACAAGTGACCATAGAGTTAAAATCACATCCCCAAATATTCGGGAGACATTCTCTATGACTTTTATGTAAACAAAATATCAAACAATGGTCTTTAAATTTCTTAAATTCCTTTGGGCACAGAATTTCTTTCATTTTTTGTTGCATTTAGGATGAAACTTTTTTTATTCTTTTTTTTTAAATACTTCCATAACATTTTATTGATGAAGTGTTTTGTAAATCGGCTCCTATTTCAATTCGTGCTAGACCGATCGATATTCCAATCATCAAGGGATTTACGAAGAGTAGAACCTTATGATGTTTCTAACCAAGTCAGATCTTAACGTACCAATAGATACTAGAGGAGATCGCTATCAAGTCCCCGAGTTGAGTCTTTGAGAGTTCATTTCAAACAAAATAAACCCCTTCCGGTTAGGAAAAAATAATAATGAGAGAATGTATCCCAAAAATAATTTTTTTTTAAACAATTAACAGCTACAATTAGACACTTGGGTAATGACATGAATATCTAGACAAAGGAAATGGCTCCTTAATTCGACACTTTGGGCAAGAATTAGATTATACTAATCAAGCCGAAAAGACATATGATATTTGAATCATAATATTATTAACAGAAACAACCCCCTATATTTTAGAGCATTTTGTCCCTAAATTTTGGAGTAACTTAATATCAACAACTATACAAATAAGGATGTAAGCTCAAAAAACAAAGCTAGCATGCATAAGGAGTTTGGTTGTATAGAGAAATTTCTATAAAGTGTTCGAGATCTAGCACACGATAGTTGGTAAAATAAGAAATTCGCTTCTAGCCTATTATTTGAAAAGTTGTTCCAAATCAATCATAAGAATTCCTTCAATTCACAGATATATAATAACTTCCCCAAAAAAAATTTACACTGCATGTACAAGTACTTGACTCAACAACGCTTCATACTATTGCATCATCAAAATGAGACAACAGACTTGAAATGGTTTGAAGGCAGCAATTGGGACATTGTAGTATCAAATTCTTCAATTTTCATTAAAATCTGGTAGTGGCGCCCTGCTAGTTTGATTCCTACAATCCACCCAAAAAAAAATTCATAAAAATTTTCAGAACTCAAAGCTCCGTTTGGATATGATTTTTTAGAAAATTATTTTGAATAATTATTTGAATGATTTTTGCCAACTTTTTTACTTTTTTAGAAAATTATTTCGAATAATTATTTGAATGATTTTTGCTAACTTTTTAAAAGTTGGGAAAGTATTTAAATTTTAAAATTTTTTAAAATATGTTCACATTGTGTAACATGTTAAAAGTATCTCATTATGCGGTAAAGCAAGCACACCATCTTGCTATTACCTTTAATTCTATATGAATTCCATTTTATTAATATATTTCATGTTGTCCTTAAAAAAAAAAAGATAGTAAATAATTATTTTGAAAAAGTGTTTGAATTGTTTAAAACTTCCTAACAACTTGTTCTACTTTTTTAAACAATTATTCACAAAACATGATATTTTTTGCATTAAATTCTATAATAGAAAACAAAAAACACCATGAACATTTTTCTTTCCATATGAGGTAGCATTAGAATAACAAGCACTGATACCGAACATTCGTTACAACACAAGCATCCTAAAAGGTAGCAATCGAGGTAGAATGTTGGACGTTCATTACAGCACAAGCATCCGGTAGCACTAAAAAAAGTAAAAAGAGTTTGAATTTTGAGAAAATATTTAAAATTTAAGATGAAGACACTTGACAGGAAAAATTTGAACAAAAAATTTAACCAATGGAAAGGTGGAAATTTTTTGACTTGAAGCCCAAATATTTTCCACGAATCTAAACACAAAATACAAAAAAAATTCCAAAAATTTTGAAAAAATTATATCCAAATAGAACCCACATTAAAATTCTTGTTCAACAATGGCAGCAGCACATTAAACATTGAACTCATAATAAAAGAACTAGAACTATAATTTTGTGATGCAAAGTATAAAAAGGAAATAATTTAGTGGACAAAATGTAATTGTCCAGCAAAAATGTTCACCACGTTGTTTTTGTTTTTAGGTAATTCTCAGTTGGACTCATTTTATTTAAAGTCAATGTATAAGCTCAAGTTTCATAGAAAATCCTGTGCTTTAACAAATGTGTATAGATACTATTCACCCGCAAGTACCATATTTAAAAATTTTGTCCAAGTCTTGATCTCTACCATACAACATATGAATAAGAGAATCTTACTTAATCATTGAGAATCCTCTTTCCTTCATATAAGTAGTGAAATAATGGTTTAATTTTAAAAACCTCCCATAACTATATGTAAGTAGTAAAATAGTGGTTTAACTTTAAAAGCCTCCCATAAATTATATGAAATTGCATATGGTTAAGCTCACCATTCTATTATTATACTTACATGAGTTGACAATGAGATAAACCCAAAGAGAAGTATTAAATGCAAGACTACGAAAAATTGACATTTACTAACAATAAACTTTACTAACGGAAAGAAAATTGTTAGTTAAAGTCTACTTATACTAAGTGATTTAGGCGTTCATTAGTATAGTGTTAATATTTACTAAAAATCATTCCAAATTGTTAGTTAAAGGGTCAAATTTTACCAACACATAGATCAAATTGTTGGGATAGAGATATACTAACACTAGTAATTAACAATAATCCATTGGTATAGGCTTTTGATGTGGTAGAAATTTTGCACTAACAATTAACAAAAGTATAAGAAACAACACAACCTTTTTTTAATTCTCTATAGTAAAGGCCGCAAAACTAATGAGAAATTAGAAACTCAAACAAAATGAGTTCGCCAGTAGAAATGCCTCCATTATAGACCTTTAATAATTTCAAGACAGGTAACAAAAAGACAACGTAATGTAAAGAAAAATTAGATTCTTTAAAATATCTTCATATATAGTAAGATTTTCAATTTTGGTAAATCTTTTATTCATAACCTACAAAAAAAAAAAGGTAGCACTTGATGTATTTATTCAAAAAAAAAAAAAAGCTTTTGTTGTTGTCTACAAAAAAAAAAAAAAACTTTTATTCATAGGCACACCGATTTTGAATTCATTACTTAGGTAATGATCCAACATCCAGTACGCACATACCCACCCATGGACCCGATTGTCTTGGATATCACTAAATAGGGGTGTGCAAGTTGATCCGGTGACCCGAAAATTCGATCGATCTGATTTGGACCCAATTTGAAAAATGCGGATATCCGACCCGTCGGGTTTTAGCAGGATACGGGTCATATGATGAGTTACTCTATTAAGCGGGTCGGATACAGATCATGATTTTTAAAACCCAGTAGGTATCCAACCTGACCCTGCATATGAGGGATAATGATGTAATTTTATAAGGTTTCCTAATATTAATATGTGATATTATTATGTAATATTACTATGTGATATTATTATTATTATGTAATATGCTATTAGATATTATTATGTGAAATTACTATGTAGTATTTATTATTTTTTATTAATATTAATATCAATATCTTTTATTCTTATTTTGTAATCATAGACAGTAAAGAGTACCGCATTATCAATATTGAAATGTGAAGAATTGAAGATGCGATACTATAAACTTCTAGTTATGATAGTTGTCTTGTATGTTTTTTTCATTCTTTGCCTTAAAAACATGGTTGGTATTTATGTTATAAGATTTGTGTGTACAGTGTTTCTCTGTATCCAAAAATTGAAATTTTCTTTAGTGCTTGCGATAAATTCATAGTTTGTAACACTTGATTTAATATATGTTATTTAAGTTTATATTTGTTATAAATGACGCTCTAATTATTATTAGATTATCTCGGATTTGAAGCAAATTTAATAGTATGTGGGTACGATTTGAAAAATGCGGATATCTGACCCGAAAAATAAGAATATTCGACCCGTCGGTATCTCCATATGCGGATATGAATACGGGTTACAATTTTGCCTGACTCGCATATAGCGGATCAGGTAAAAAAATATCCTATACAAGTCGGATATTCGACCCGTGCACACCCCTATCCCTAGAATATCGGCACTTATCATCTATCTGCCCATTAAGGCATCAAATTAACTCATGCCCTAAAACATTTTTCCCTCCAGATCCGCTAGAGCTATTTTTGGATAATCTTTCCCTCTCTTTTTTCCCCAACCCCGTCAAAATTGGTCATCTTTCCCTATCTTTTTTCCATCTCCAAACCCTAATATTAGCAACACCAATTACTCCCCAAATACATGAAACTTCAACTGCCATATTACTTCATTTTTTAATCATCATCGACAGCCGTCTCTTACATGCTTTCTCCAAGTATGTAATCATCACCAGCAATTACACCACTGCAATACCTTTTCTAGTAAGATCAGACTCATTTTTCATGGTTTTTTCCCCCTTTTCCTACACAAAATGATGCTGATTTTGTCATGAATGTATATTGAATTATTTCTTGCAATTCATCTAATTAAGTATTCAATCTTTTTTATCCATTTTTTCAATTTTCTTTTTGAGAACTAAAGTTGTTTACCTTAGAAACAATTAATAAGCATTTTTTCTCAAATGTTGAACACAATTGACGAATGCAGAATGACATCAAAAGCCTTTTTTAGGCCCAAAACACCTTAAGAGAGCTATCATAGATGATTAGGAATTAGCATGTTTTATTTGAGCATCTTTATGGAAATGTAGAGATATGTGAAATTTATCCAGACAGACGCTTTGGTCCAATAATTTTCCACAGAAAATAGCTTTAAAATTTGCATTTGCCTGACCACTTAAAGGAGACGCTGGATAAAGGGATAAGTAAGAAGAGTGTTATAGTGTGGGAGAAACTGATTGATGGGGGCATTTGCCGATAAAAACTAAAAGTAGCAATTAGATATCTAGGAATTTTTGCAGGGGCCAATAATGATCAGCTTGAGACCTATCCCTTAGCTCTGCATAGTTAGATGTTGCAGAGAAAAGAAACATTATCTTACACAAGAACTGTAAGCTTCCTTGCCATACTGGTGGCAGAGAGGCTATGATCTTTGGGCTAATTTATAATAATAATATAGTTTGTTTTATAGTTTAAAATAAAGACTTTAATGGTGACCGTCCATTGGAAATTTGATTGTTTTAGATTGAGTTGATTCTCATGTTGCTCTTCAAAACAAGCACTGAACATACAAATCATGCTCTTCAAAAATAGACAGAATTACATTTAACTTGGTTTTTCACATTATAAGATCGTTATGGATTTTGTCATGAGCTATCTACTTTAGAGATATGGGCTGCAACCAATTGGGACACCCTGTGTATTTCTAACAATGAAGCTGTTTGTTTTTCCTTTCAGATTGGAAAGCATTGGAGGAGAAGCTAAAAGGCAGCTGGAGTTCCACATGAGGTTTATATCTACCTGGTCTTGCACATGCTTTTATGAACAACTCTCCTGAGGGGGCCCAAAGGAGGAAGAATATGGGATTGAATGACTCAGATGTTGCTGCTGTTGAACTGGCATGGTCACGTTTTCTTGCATGGATGAGTAAATACTTGTCTTCCTAAGCACCTTATTATCTGTTGTTTTACTCATCAATGGGTAGTAAAGATAATATAATCTGGTATATTGAGTGGTGAAATTGGAAGTTCTGCATTTTGTCTGAGTAAGTGATGCAGAAACAATTTGAATTTTCTTTCTTAAAACTTGAGCTCGAATGTGATCATATACTTTACCCCGCTTGAAGGCAGTTGTATTTTAAATGATTGTTCATCTCTTAGTCATGTTTGGTATCTGTTCATCTTTTAGTCATGTTTGGCTGGGAATTTGAATTTCTTTTCAAGTCTGTTTCAAAGTCACTAATCAGTTCGCTATGTCCTTGATTGAAGTTAGAATATGGTGTTCAATGCTCGACCCTGATAATAAAGGTGGGGGTTTTTTTCTTTCAAAATATTATAAGTTAAATACAAAGCTTGAAGAGACCAAGACGAAATAGTTTGCGCAAAAATAAGATGAAATCAGTTGTTCTGTCAACTGTTGGAAGGTTGTTCTTGGTATAAATACTCCAGGGACTTTTGTGAATCTTTCTCATGAATAATAGCTGGTAAAACACTTGTTTTGAAATAGTATATCTAGAGCTATCTGAAGGAAGAGTTCTCCTTGCTGATTATTTTAGAGACTTTATTTTCAGTAGTACACGTCTCGTCACCTGTGACAGAATCCACTATGACTTACTATGCTTTGGCTCAGGTTTCTGTTGCCAAAAAAGATGTTTAGACATAGATTCTTAGCTTACATCTGAGTATCATATTGTTGCTGGATTTTTGGAATGGAATGTATGTGTTTAGAATTTTGGTGGTTCTGATGTGTCTTGAACTTGAACCATATTTGTTAGTAAGCTTGTTAGTTTCTTAGTTTAGGTCTCTATCTGCATTTTGAGGTCTTGCTTGGAAATTGTTGGACTCAATGACATTTGATGTTACTTTTGATAATCAGCATGGCTTTTAGCTTGTGCATTTAATCTAAGCAAACGGGGTTAGTTCTGGTTGTGTAGATCTCTCTAGCTCAGAAGTTGGATGCTAATTAATTATGCTTGAGCAATGAAAAAGACTCTTAATTGCTACTAATTCACAATAGGCAATCATTTGTAGTGCACATTTTTGTCAATTTTTGAGCAGTACGTGCACCTATGAGACTAGGTTCCTATATTGCATTGCCACTTATGCTCAAATTCCTAACCACTGCTCTCATTTATTTTCCTTAAGAGAGTCTTTTTCAATTGAAACATTACATGGATGTTTATGAAAGGCTCCACTGCAGAAAAAGAACAATGTTCCAGGGAGAATATAATGTGATAAAATTATACAGGTATTAATTGATCCTACTGGTTTCCACCTATATAAGTTTAGACATTTTATTGTCATTAAGAAATGGAATATATTTATTTTGGGTATGCACACCTTGGAAAGAATAAGGCAATACTGTATAGAAGTCATATAGTTTCTTATTAAAGTTTTTGATCAAGAGTTTTTGATCTTTTTATGATTGAAGTTTTTAGTTGAAGTGACCCTTAGTTTTCCTTTTCTTGTTGCTGATTGGTAGGCATTGAAGGAGCTTAAGGCGAAAGCTTAAAAAAAAGAGGAACTTTTGGTGGTTTCAGGGCTGTAAAAAAATGGTGAAAGAAGTGAAGATTTAGAAATCTAAGAATTGTTGTAATAGATTGGTTTGTTATCACGTCCTGGAAGTGATTGTTGTTGATGTTAATCCATCTTCTATGTAAACCTGAATGTGCTGTGTGAAGCACGTGCACCTTTTGGATACTCAATACGTAAGCTGTCTTAGAATTTGCCTGTTTCTTTTTAGCCTAGTTTTAAGAGTGAAATATATGTGGTTTTTTGTTTAATGTTTTCATGCTCTATTGAACTTCATAGTTGCATTTGAGCTAATGATACCAGGATTCGTCAATTGATTTCAGACACAATGAATATGTCAAGTTTAGCTACCAGAATGTTCGCCTAGTATCTTCCCATCTGTAAATGGCAATTCCTAAAGCTGGCCCAAGTTATAGTTATCCTATTTTCTTATCTTCGGTATTTTGGCTGGCTACTCCTAGCATTGATTCTATAATCACTAGAGTGCTTGGAATATATTCAATGTACTTGTGCAAATGACATTTAATAAGTTCAGGTAGAAACTGACAGGTTTATGGAAATCAGGAGTGTGCTAGTGGCCCATGTGGTGTAACAGAACAAACATACTCTTAATACTAGGTTGTTCCAACCAGAAGGCCGTTGCTGCATCTAGTTCTTTGAATGCTTAGTTTAGAATTTAGAATGACAAAATGAAAGAGCATACGTCATTTGGAAGGGAAATAATCATTTTAGAATGACAAAACGACACAATGCGTTTTTACTAACGGTTCTATGACGCTGGTAAAAGTTATTGTAGACACCAAATTTTGACACACATTTTATAAAAATATGCGTATTACTTTATTTAGGGGTTATTATGATTTTCAGGGGCTAATTATAATTTTTGTGTATATTACGTCTAATTTGTCGTGTCAGGGAGCAAAATGGTAATTTCACCATGTAAATATTAGTTTATTTTATTTTATTTCTTAAATACATTGATTTTACTATTTTTATCATTATTTATGATTTTAATGATTTTTAGGAGTCATTCATCATTTATTTAAAATTTTAGTATTTTTTAATTTAATGGCACGTTTCCCAATGCATTCTTTTTATGAGAAATTTTTCAAGTGAATTTATTTATGCATAACTCATATATTCATGAATTTTCCGTATAAATTTCATGATTTTTAAAAAATTTTAATATTTATTTTAATACTTTATTATTATTATTGGTTTTTTTTTTCTATTAATCGCACATTTTAATGATATTTTAATTTTTAAATTTTTGCAGTAAATTTTTATTTACTCATTTTTATAACTCTAAAATTTTAGTATTTTATTTTATTTTATTTTATTTTATTTTATTTCTTTTTCTTTTTTCTTTTTTTATTAATTTTAAGAAATACAAATATCTTTTATTTTTTTATTTTTTTATTTCATTTTTCTCCTTTTCTTTCTCCTTTATTTCCATTACAAATTTTTTCTTAAAAAAAAAAAAAAAAGAGAAAGAGCAGGCTGCGTTTGCAGCCTGCTACTGTAGCAGCATGGGAGCTGCCATCAGAGCAGCCCCATGCCATCATCACAATTCTCTCCAACTTACACCTAATTCAACAGATTTTTAGGGATTTTTTTTTTTGCTTGCTTTTTCCTCACCATTTTCACTCTCTTCTCTCTCAATCACAGACATCTGCACAGACACACATCCCACTCATTCCTGCATTCTTCACACACGCAACTCACCTCCATCACTCCCTCTGCCTCTCCCTCACACACACAGATCACTCTCCCTCACAGCTCCATCACAAATTCACTACACCATTCACTCCCATTCCACTCTCTCGGCTCACCTGCACACAGGCACAATTCACTCACAATTCTCTCTTCTCCTGGCTTTCCTCACGACACCAGCAAAGCACACAACTCACACATACACACTCATTTGCACGCAATACACACACTGCACACACAAACTCAGATTCACACAGGCACAGAACACAGACATCACACACACCTGCATTTTCTCTCCCCTCCCTCTCTGCAAAACACAAAACACACTTGCATTCTTCACATTTGCAAACACACACGCACAACATACACACTTGCACACAACCTGCATCCATAATTCACACACACAAACACACGCACAACATACACACTTGCACACAACCTGCAAAACACACACACACCTGCACGAGATCAGCATTATAAAAAAAAAAAAAAAAAGAGGCAACAACAACAACAAACAACAACAACAGCAACAGCAATAGCACCACCACCGCCCCTATTCCAGGTAATTTTCCTACTCTTGCTTTCAAATTTGTTTTTGTTTTGTTTTGTATAAATCATAAAAAAAAAAGAAGCCGAGAGGAATCCGGCCGAGAGAGAGAGAGAGAGAAAGAGAGAAAGAGAGAAAGAAAGAAAAAAAAAAACTAGAGTATAGTCTGGAGAGTGAGAGTGAGCAGAGAAGAAGAGAAGAAGAGAGGAAGAGAAGAAAAGAGTGAATGAGTGAGCCGAAGAGAAGAAGAGAAGAAGAGAGGAAGAGAAAAAAAAAATGGCCGAAAAAAAATGGCCGAAGAGAAAATGGCGAAAGATTGAATGGCATGAAGAGAAATGGCCGAAGAGAAACGGCCGAGGAGAAGTAGCCGAAGAGAAATGGCCGAAAGAGAGAATGGCCGAAGAGAAACGGCCGAGGAGAAATAGCCGAAGAGAAAATGCCGAAGAGAGGATGGCCGAAGAGAAAAAACCGAAGAGAGGGTGGCCGAAGAGAAAAATCCAAAGAGGGGAAAACCGAGGATAAGAAAAGAAAATTTGTAGCCGAAACTTAGTTTTTTTCTTTAGTTATTTATTTTCATTATCTTCATTTGATTATATTACATTTTGCTCCCCTTAAATGCTTAATTGTTTAATTATGCCGTTCAATACCTTAGTTTACTTTATTTAAGTCCTCATTTTATTTTGGTTGGCCCCTAGAA
Source organism: Mitragyna speciosa (assembly GCA_024721245.1). Taxonomy (NCBI): domain Eukaryota; kingdom Viridiplantae; phylum Streptophyta; class Magnoliopsida; order Gentianales; family Rubiaceae; genus Mitragyna; species Mitragyna speciosa. Next base: position 12,106,642 of record CM045557.1, read on the forward strand.
TTTTGTAGTTTCTTTCAATTATATCTAAGTTAATTACAATATGTTCTAATATGTCTAGAAATTATAATTCTATACCCCTCATGTTGCTGAAAATTGCATTTTTGTCCCCAATCTTGCTGAAATTTTATTTTTGTTATTATGCATTGCTAGAATTGTATTTTTGACCCCTAAATTTTGCTGGAATTGTATTTTTGACCCCTAAACCTTGCTGGAATTTTATTTTGTACCCCAACATTGCTGGAAATTATATTTTTGTCTTAGAATATTGCTAGAATTTTGCATTTTTGCCCCCAAACCTTGCTGGAATTTTATTTTGTACCCCAACATTGCTGGAAATTATATTTTGTCTTAGAATATTACTGGAATTTTACATTTTTGCCTCCAAACCTTGCTGGAATTTTATTTTGTACCCCAACATTGCTGAAAATTATATTTTGTCTTAGAATATTGCTGGAATTTTACATTTTTGCCCCCAAACCTTGCTGGAATTTTTATTTTGTACCCCTACATTGCTGGAAATTCTATTTTGTCTTAGAATATTGCTGGAATTTTGCATTTTTGTCCCCAATACTTGCTGGAATTTCATTTTTATCCCTCCTAACATTGCTAGAATTTTATTTTGCCTTAGAATACTTGCTGAAATTTTATTTTTTGTCCCCTAAACTTGCTGAAATTTTTATTTAAGTCATTATACTTGCTGGAATTTTAGTTTAAGTCCCTATACTTGTTGAAATCTTAGTTTTAAGCTCTAGATACTTGTCGGAATTTTATTCTAAGTCCCTAATTTGTTCGAAATCGACATTTTATGCTCAATTTTTAAGTATTTCATATTTTATACTTTAAATAGTGGTACCTTGACATGTTTGTTGATTTTCTTAGCAAATTATACCGGGTTTACGAATGGGAGGTACCTCGATTACCCTTTTTATTTCTTTTATATGCTCCTACGTGCTCCTATGTGTTTTCTATATGTTTTCTTTTATCTCTTTGTGCTTATAATTTTATCCATGTGTGAGTGTTTATTTATTTATGTCGTATTATTTATTAGAAATTAATTTTTCATTATTCAAAGAAATGTAATAGATAGGTAATATTCTATTGAGCAAAAATTCTGTATTTAGATAGTTAATGTAGTAGACAGTGTATATCTAGTTAACAAAAATTAAATTTTGTATTTTAGATAAAAAGTGTAATAGATAGGTTAGATAGGATATCTTTTATTCTTTTTCTATTTTTAGATTGTAATTAGGTTATTCTCCGGTGTAATAGTTAGGGCTTTGTGTGCTATGTGCTTATGTGTTTTATTTGCTTTCTTTAGGATTTTGCATCTAGAATATTATGCCTATGTGTTATGTGCTCCTATGTGCTATTATTTACTTTTATGTGATTATTGCTTTAATACATGCTTTATTTATTTACTTGCTTTAATTATATATGTGTATCGTCGCCACACTAGTCCAACGCTAGTTGTGGTTAATTTCGGTTTTTCCGCTAGTCCAACGCTAGCAGGAGAATTTTTAGAAAATAGGCTAGCCCAATGCTAAGCCTTTAGGTCATTTAGTCTTAGGATCATTTTCGTGTGCATTTCATGACATTTCACACACATTTTATCTTTTTAGGCTTTTTTCCCATTTTCTATGAATTTTTATATATACTTTATAACTTATTTTAACATCTATTTGGTGCATAACATTTAGATTCCACTACACATAGAATTTTAGGTCATTTGCGTGATTTCGACTAAGAAATAGTCATCTACTCACGTGGGAAGCGATGGCGTACATGTCGTTCTCCCCTCCGTGAGTAGAAACAGTTAGTCACGAGCCCATTTCGTCTCCCGTACCCGTTATGTTGCATCCCTACTTTCTTTTTTCACTTACTATCTATACTACTATTTTTCTTTTCTTTTGCATTCCATTTTGCACCTATACTCGTGACTCCGTCGAGGTCTACATTCGGGTTTCGCAATTAATGCGATAATTCCGACTAAACCTTAATGGAACATTTGGTCCCTTAACGATATCCATTTTAGGACTAGATTTGCATTCATATAGTTGCATCCAAATGCGATAAAATTTTAGGGTTATATTAGGAAAATTTAGACTAAACCTTGCAACTAGTTTCGGCTAGGTTGAAAGGGTGCCTTAGGCACGAGCCTTTGCCTTCCCTTTCTTCAACTGTGACTCCCGAACCTTTTTTCTCTTGTTTTCAAAGACCTGGAGTCGTCTAAAAGGGTTTTCTTGTTTTTTCCTATATTTTTTCCAAAAATCATTTCCTTAAAAAATCATTCTTAATTTTCTTACCTTTTATAAAATATTTTCGGGTGACTTGGTACACCAAAACTCAATACCAAGTGGCGACTCTTTTTTTACTAAAAAACCCTTTTTAGACTCTATTTTCGGGCCCAAAAATCGTCGCATTTTCAAAGTCCCATTTTAGGCCCTTTTTCTTTTGTTTTCAAAATAAAGTATTTGTTTGTCACATTTTATCGAATTATCTTTTACAAATCATTTTTCTAAGAATTATTTTTACAAAAATTTACACGCTTCTCTTTTTCCAATAAAATAAACACAACCACATTTAATTCTTCCTTTTCCTTTTTCCGAACCACACTTTATCTTATCTACATTATTTATTTTCCTTCCTTCGAAAAATGGGGCGCGACAGTTATCATACACTAAAATATCTAATTATTGGTAAAATACCATCCAAAATATGTTTTTACTAATGAAACAAAAATGTTGGTAAAAATTATTTAAATCCGTTGGTGCATCCCTATTATTACCAACGAATTTTTTCTGTTAGTATAACAGTTTGACATACTAATGATATGTGATACTGTTAGTGTAGACCATGATATATTTATTATTGGTATGAAGTTTCGTTGGTGTAGACCACAGTGGCTATACCAACGGGAAAGTTTCCGTTGGGTAAAGAATTTACTATCGAGGGCAAGCCCAATGACAAGACTTTCCGTTGGTATAGCCAAGGCATGTCTGTACCAATGCTTTAATGGGTTATAGCAACAGTTTTTTTTTTTTTGTTAGTAAATGTTAATTTTTTTTGTAGTTTTATAAATATAGCTAGAGAGAGAAAGAGTTCAAACTTTTGCATTAAACCTTTCTATCTAGACATAAAACTAGATTTTGAGTCTTAGGTTGATTCCTTTTTATAGCAACATAACCTAACTAACGATCTTTGGGGGTTGTCAGTCTGCTTAGCTTCTTGTAATTTGATAGGCTTCCCTTCTGTAGACACCAAATTTTGACACACATTTTATAAAATATGCGTATTACTTTATTTAGGGGTTATTATGATTTTTAGGGGCTAATTATAATTTTTGTGTATACTACGTCTAATTTGTCGTGTCAAGGGCAAAATGGTAATTTCACCATATAAATATTAGTTTATTTTATTTTATTTCTTAAATACATTGATTTTACTATTTTTATCATTATTTATGATTTTAATGATTTTTAGGAGTCATTTGTTATTTATTTAAAAATATGCTATTTTTAATTCAACGGCACGTTTTTCAATGCACTTTCTTATTTAAAATTTTTTTTTCTTTATGAGAATTATGTGTGTGTGCATTTTATAAATTTTATGTAAGGAAAATTTTCATAATTAATTAATTAATTAATTAATTTTAAAGACCATTGGTTGTTTATTTTAAATTGTATTTTTTCTAACCTAGAATTAACTTTTTTACACTGAATTTTTCTTTTTCCTTCTTATAATATTGTATTTTAGTTTTAAAAGTGTTCAAGTAGTTTTTATTTTATATTAGGTTATTTCATTTTATGTTATTTTTACTTTTTCATTTATCTTTGTTTTCTTCATTTTCTTCTTTTTCTTCTTTTTCAAAAAAAAAAAAAAAAAAAAAAAGGGGCAGACAGAATGCTTCTGCAAACTCCATACCCCAAACCATGCCTCCTCATCATCACTTTCCAACCCCCCTGCAATTCAGCAGATTTTGAGGGATTTGGAAGGAATTTTTATTTTTTATTTTTCCTCACAATTCCCTCCTCTCTCTTCCCTCTCTGCAGAAACACACACAACCTCACTCCCTCTGCATACATACACACAGCACACCTGCACTCCCTCACTCAAAAAATTGCACTCTTCCCCCCTGCACTTCCACCTTCCCTCACCAGAACAGACTCACCCCTGCCTCAAACACACACGACTCACACAGACACAAACACCTCCCCCTTCACCTGCATTTCTTTCCCCTCCCTCTCCCTGCAATCACACAGACAAACAACACACACTCACCTGCATTCACACACTCGCACACAGAACACACCTGCACCTCACTTCACTTCCCCTGCATTTTCTTCCTCACTCTCACACTTCACCAGAAACACGCACAACACACACTCACCTGCATTCACACACTCACACAGAACACACGCACAACACACACTCACACAAAACACACGCACAACACTCACAATTCACACAGACACCAAGCACACACCACACAACCTGCATTTTCTCCCTCACTCTCTCGGCCATACAGACACACACAAAACACCTGCACCTTGACTTCTCCCTCTCTTTCGGCCTTCCCACAACTCGCACAGAACACGCACAGAACACACACCTGCAATCACACACAACGCAAACACACAACCTGCAGAAACACAATTCACACATCACACACACCTACACACCTGCAGAAACACACAATTCACACACATCACACACACCTACACACCTGCAGAAACACACAATTCACAGAACGCACACACAAAAACACCCCTGCAGAAACACACATCTTCGCACATCACACACACCTGCAATCACCTGCAGAAACACACAACTCACACACAACCACACACACAGAAACACACAATTCTCAAACGCACACACATACCTGCAAGAAGAGAAAGCCGAAAAAAAAAAAAAAAAATCAAGCAACAAACAACAACAACAGCAACAACAATAGCATCACTACCAGGTAAATCTCCTACTTTTACTTTCAAATTTCAGTATTTCGTTGTTTTTGTTTTCTGTTTTTTTTGTTTTGTATAAAAAAAAAAAAAAAAAAGAGAAAACTGAAAAACGTCCGGCCGAGAGAGAGAGAGAGAGAGAGAGAGAGAGAGAGAGAGAGAGAGAGAGAGAGAGAGAGAGACCTGTGAGAGAGAGAAACGACGGCGAGGAAAGAAGAAAAAAAAAAGAAGAAAAAAAAGAAAAGAAAAGGGGGAGAGCAGATCGGGGGGAGGGGAAAAGAAAAGGGAAGAAAAGAAGAAGAAGAAAAGGGAAGAAGAGAAGAAAGGAAGAAGAGAAGAAAGGAGGAAGAAGAAGAGAAGATCAGAAGGGAATCGGGGGGGAAGCAGAAGGAAATCGGGGGGGGGAAGCAGAAGGAAATCGGGGAAGAAGAAGAGAGAAAAAGAAAAGAGGGAAAAGAAAGAAAAGGAAAGAAGAAAAGAGAGAAAAGAAAAGAGAGAAAAGAAAAAAAAAGAAAAAGGAAATCTGAAAAAAAAAAAAAAAAAAAACCCGAAATCAGCCGAAAAAAAAAAAAAAAAATGTTTTGGTGAAACTACGTCGTTTTGACGTAGTTTCACTCAAAACTACGTCGTTTTGGTTAGTTAGTTTTTTTTATTTATTTTTAATTAATAATAGGTATTTATTTTATAGTCCTTATATTTTCAGTAATGCTACTGTGGCCCTGGAAATGTTTGACTTGGTGCATTTAAATTTCTGTTTATTGTAGATTGACCCCCATAATTTAATTTTCTTTGCAATTAGGTCCCGATTAATTGCATTTAGGTCCCTCAACTTTTAGATAATTATAATTTTGCCCCCTACGTTTTTAATTTTTCATTTTGACCCCTATATTTGTCGGTAATTACATTTTGACCCCTATAATTTTTCTGGAATTGCAATTTTACCCTCTGATATTTATGAAAATTGCAATTTTACCTCCCAAGCTTGCTGTTATTGTATTTTAGGCTTTAAATGTTGCTGGAATTCTGTTTTAGTCCTTGAATGTAGCTGGAATTTGCAATTTGATCCCTCACATTGCTGGATTTTTTGCATTTTTGTCCTCAAATTTGCTGGAATTTTATTTTTTGGCCCTTGTTGTTGCTAGAATTTATATTTTGGTCCTTTATGTTGCTGGAATTTGTTTTAAGACCTCCATTAATTGTTAGAATTATATTTTAGCCTTTTATTTGTTGCTGGAATTTGTATTTTAATGCTTGTAGTTGCTGGAATTTTTATTTTTGGCCCTTTTATATAGCTGAAAATTATAATTTGACCCTAGACATTGCTGTAAATTAGGTATTATTTAATGACTTTGCTGAAATTATATTTTTAGCTTTAAGTATTGCTTGGAAATTTTTATTTTTGGGTATTATACTTGCTGAAGACTACATTTTAGCTTTTAAATTTGTTGTAAACTATGTCATTACCTTAATTAGGGTTTAAAATTATAATTTTACTCTTTTGTTTTGTTGAAAATTACATTTTTCACTTTAGAATATTGCTTAAATTTTCACTTTTAATCCAAATCTTATAATATTTTATTTTTGTAAAAAAAAAAAAAAGTATTAATTAAAATTAGTTAAGTCCTCAAAGCTTTAAATTATTTCTTCTTACATTTTCTTTATTTATTTTTATCAAACTTATAATTAATGTTCTAGAATGGGGTCTTGTTAGTCTAATTAATGTTCAAATTAGTCTCTCTATTTCCCTTTTAGTTATTTTAATAATTCTTATTTGAGGTGTTAAAATTTCAATGTATGTATTATTGTATTTTATCTTCTATTATTATTAGTATTATTATTAGTTTTATTTTATTTTATCTTTGTTGTTTCGCTTTATTTATTTATTTATTTACTAATTTATTTTTACTTAAACAATTTTCATTTTTCTCCTAAATGATTAATTATTGTTATCATTATTTTTCTTTCTCTTATTTTGTTTATTATTGCTATAATTGTTTGAATTATCATAGCATGTTCATAGTGATCGGTAGAAAATTATTCAATTAGTGATTGATTTATTAAATAGTGATAATTTTGACATGTTTGTTCATTTTAGTAGCCATTTATACCGGGTTTACGAATGAGAGGTACCTCGATTACCCTTCCAATATTTCTTTTTATGTGCTCCTACGTGCTCCTATGTGTTTTTATGTATCTTTGTGCTTATAATTTTATCCATGTGTGAATGTTTATTTATTTATCTATGTCGTATTATTTACTCGAATTTAATTGTTGATTATTCAAAAAAATGTAATAGATAGGTAACATTCTATTTAGTAAAAATTTCTTTGTATTTAGATAGTGAATGTAATAGATAGTTTATGTTTTATCTATTTAATTAAAGCCTATGTATTTTAGATAGAAAGTGTAATAGATAGGTTAGATAGGATATCTTTTATTCTCTTTCCATTTTTTAGATTGTAATTAAGTTATTCTCCGGTGTAATAGTTAGGGCTTTGTGTGCTATGTGTGCTATGTGTTTATGTGTTTTATTCGCTTTCTTTAGGATTTTGCATCTAGAATATCATGTTTATGTGTTATGTGCTCCTATGTGCTATTATTTGCTTTTATGTGATTATTGCTTTAATACATGCTTTATTTATTTACTTGCTTTAATTATATATGTGTATCGTCGCCACACTAGTCCAAAGCTAGTTGTGGTTAATTCCGATTTCTTCTCTAGTCCAACGCTAGCGGAGAACTTATAGAAAATAGGCTAGTCCAATGCTAAGCCTTTAGGTCATTTTAGCATTAGGAATATTTTTTTTTGTATGCATTTCATGACATTTCACACACATTTTATCTTTTTTAGGCTTTTCCCATTTTCTATGAGTTTTTTTTATATATACTTTATAACTTGTTACTTATTTTAACATCTATTTGGTGCATAATTTTTAGATTTCACTACACATAGAATTTTAGGCCATTTGCATGATTTAGACTAAGAAATAGTCATCTACTCACGTGGGAAGCGATGGCGTACATGTCGTTCCCCCCTCCGTGAGTAGAAACAGTTAGTCACGAGTTTATTAGTTCCCCGTACCCGTTATGTTGCATTCCTACTCTCTTTGATCATTTACTACCTATATTACTATTTTCCTTTTCTTTTGCATTTCATTTTGCATCTATACTCGTGACTCCATCGAGGTCTAGACTCGAGTTTCGCAATTAATGCGATAATCCCGACCAAACCTCAATGGAATATTTCGTCCCTTATCGATATCCATTTTTTAGGATTAGATTTGCATTCATATAGTTGCATCCAAATGTGATAAAATCTTAGGGTTATATTAGGAAAATTTAGACTAAACCTCGCAACTAGTTTCGGCTAGGTTGAAAGGGTGCCTTAGGCACGAGCCTTTGCCTTCCCTTTCTTCAACTGTGACTCCCGAACCTGTTTCTCTTGTTTTCAAAAGACCTGGAGTCGTCTAAAAGGGTTTTTCTTGTTTTTCTTATATTTTTCCAAAAAATCATTTCTTTAAATAAATAATTTCCAAATTTTTTCCTTCCACAAAATATTTTCGGGTGACTTGGTACACCAAAACTCAATACCAAGTGGCGACTCCTTTTTCACTAAAAACCCTTTTTTAGACTCTATTTTCGGGCCCAAAAATCGTCGCATTTCAAAAGTCCCATTTTAGGCCCTTTTTCTTTTATTTTTTAAAGTAAAGCATTTGTTTTGTCACATTTTTATCGAATCATCTTTTACAAAGCATTTTCAAAAATTAGTTTTTACAAAAATTTACACGCTTTTTTTTAATAACCACAACACTACATTTAATACTTCCTTTTCCCTTTTCCCGACATCTTCTTTACACTTTCTATTTATTTTCGAAAAATGGGGCGCGACACCTTCCCTTTTATAATGAGAGGACTTGGCTTACGCCCCGACCTACTGCCCTGCACAATACGGATATCAACCGCCTCAAAGCTTCAGGCTTACTTGATTTGTTGGAGTGAAAAGGCTTTGTCTCCCTCTTTACCAAAGAACTTGTTCGAAAAGAGCTTTGTATGCTGTAAAACTAACTTAATTTAGGGCTGTACTTCACTTTTATTAATGATATTAATAAATATGATTTTTTTGTATCAATTTCTACTTGTTGTTTATCATCTAATTATATTTGATAAAGTCCATATAATACTCTGTATAAAAATTTATAATATGTTATAATAATGATCCACTAAGAGGTAACAAATGGATATCTATTTAATGCCACTAGTTTAACATCTTAATGACAATTACTATAGGTGATCCTTGTATTTGAGATTATTAGTATCTTGAGTGTGGATTACGATGTTAATATATGATCTAAAAACATGTCGTTTTGAGGTTTTACTTCACTCTTGTTCATGTAATAGATATGTATATTTCTTTATCATTTAAATGCTTATTATTTATCATACTTGTTTATTTAATCAAGTCCATAGAATGTTAAATGTGTATAATAAATTGTAAAAGTTACAATGACACAATTCTTGTAATAAATAAGTTGTATTCTTAAACAGCTCTAGGCATAGTATTAACGAGACTAAACATTGTTAATACGTGTAGAACAACACATAGTTTACCTCTATTTATGGTAAGTTGTAGTTGATGTCATTGATTATTGTGTCTGACACCTAAACTAGTTTGTGAACGCTTGTTGTAGAACAAGTTTATTGAATTGATCCGCTAAGAGTTACTGTATTGATACTATTTAGTACCAATAGTTTGAATTCTTAATAACATTGGTATAGGTTATCGTTGGACTTAAGACTATCAAAATATCTTGAACGTGATTTGCTATAATTTCTAAGTGTGGTCGAGAGTTATCAAGTGTAGCAAAATGTAGGGGTTGTGAGTGATTGTAAAACTCTTGGTTAGTTTCAGTAGAGCTTAGAATGACCAAATTGGAGACTTTGGGTCAACTAGAGCTAGAAAAAGAGAGAAAGAGTGATTCCTCCTTTTGTACATGTTGGTTAGCTTCACCAACTAGAGAAGAAGCTTATAGTGGATTGAATTCTAAGTCGTTGAACTTGGGATTAGACGTAGGTACCCGAATTTGGTATCGAACCATCATAAAAATCTTAGTATTGTTTATTTATTCCTTTTACTTTATTTATTGTTTATTTGTGAACCTATTTTGCTATAACTTTATCATTGTTATCGCAAGTTTGTTTATTTATGTATTGATTGCATTGTTTTTGGAGCCTACAAAGTTCTTAGTGTCTAGTCTATCTTATTGTCATATTTGTAAAGTTTCTAGTGAGGTGCAAGACGCACACAATCTAGCTATAGGATTAATATATATATATATATATATATATATATATATATAGATAGATAGAGTGGTTATTTAAAAAACAAGAAATTTTTCTAGATTTTGCCCATAGAAATTAGGACTGTCAATGGGGCCGGGTCAGCCCGAATCCGGCTCGCAAAAAAAGCCCGTGAGCCTAACTCTTGATCGGGCCGAGCTGAATTTGAGCCTAAATATTAGGCCCAAAATATTTTTGAGTCGAGCTTGGGCCTCAATAGGCTTAGCTCGTATAAGGCCCGACTCAGTAAAACATATATATATATATATATATATTAAACCTAAATATAAATTACATACATACACATATATATAATATGAAATTATGTATAATATATTAACTAAATCCTTAATATATCTCCTAATATATATATATATATATATGTATATATATAATAACCCAAATATAAAATTAGACACACACATATATAATATAAAATTATATATAATATATTAACTAAATCCCTAATATTTTCTCTCTTCTCAAACAACTCTATCGCCGGCTAAATTCCTAATTTTTCTCTCCTCCCTCCTCAAACAACCCCGTCGCCACCCAAATCCCTAAATTTTCCTCCCCTCTTAAACAACTTCATCGACTTCTTCTTCCTTAAATCTGAGGATTGCTCAGCATAATTTGCCAGGTACACACTTCAATTAACTAGATTTGCGTTGAATGTTGCAACTAGTCTACTTGGGGCTTGTGCAACCGGTTAGAACATGATAAGTTCTTGCTTTTGAGATTTTTCAGACATATGTTATGTGGTTGTTGTGTGCTAAAAGTAGATGCTTAACAAAAGTAAGGAATTATAATTCTAATGTAATTCTAATGCTTACAATGGAATTATTATGATCTCATTGTAAGCAATCGTCTCTCAAGAGTTTCAATCAAATGAGTAGTTACTGATTATGTGCAAAGTAACTGAAATTTGTACAATTAATGACATATTATTTTTTATTATTGGGAACAAAATTCAAGGAAAACTTGTGGTTTTGTATTGTGTTGGATCTGTTGAATTGTAGAAGTATCTCAATAGGTTTAGGCTCGTGAGCTTAAACTCACAACTCGAATATTTTGTGAGCTGAGCCTGAGCTTCACATTTACAATCCCGAAACTCATTACCCGAAGCTCATAACCCGATTTATTATGTGAGCTAAGCCTAAACTTATTAAAACCTGACTCATACAACTCGATTTATAAGCCTAATAGAAATACGTACAGCATGGGCTTAGAGTCTGTGGACGATCAAAAGGCAGAATAATGGTCCCATTCTCAAAAGTGTAAATTCGAAGTCTACCAATTTTGAAAAGCAAAATCATTCGCTTTTCTGAGAGCTAATTTTCCAGAAGCGCCAGTCATACGTTGAAGAAACAAGACACAGATATTTCTCTCTAAATTAATTTTGTTTACATAAATTTTACGTGAAAACTGGTGACTTTTATAACTATATTGATATTTTAACTAAATTAAGTATTTTAACCATTTTCCTATCATCATTGACCTAAATTATGTTCTGTAACCATAAAGTCATTTAGTCATGTTTTTGGATAAAAAAGGTTATGTCCAATAGTTTACTAGTCTTTCCAGCAGCAAAGTATTACTTCAACACAAGTTCAGAGGATCAAAAGATCACTTTAAGATCCCGCGTCCTTTTGAACCTAAATAAATAAATAAATAAATAATAGTGTCTTAAAATTATCAAAATGTATGCATATGTTGAAACGCACCAATAGAAGAAATTAATATTAGAGTGCCTACGTGAGTTTGTGTGCATTTGTCTATATACACAATGATTCTGCTTTGCCACTTAACAACGGTTCAAAAATTAATTGTCAACTTGCAGTTTTTGTACTTAATTTATTATGATGGTTCTTAATTTATTATCATTTTTTTTAAATGCAAATCTTAGTAAAGTAAATCCAAATTCGTGTTTTTCTAATTTATTTATGTTAACATATTATTTTGAATGAAAAAAATTGAGGCAAATGACATCATTTATAAAATAGTGTGAAAAAGAATTAAACTGTTAAGTCAATTCCGTTTCCACAAAAAGTAAACTATAAAAATGAAAAAGTAAAAGAAATTTTTGTGCAACTACATGAGATTTTTTTTAAATTTTTTTTAAGAACTACACAAGATTGTTATATAAAAAACAATTTAGAATGAAATATGCTTGAATTTAGAATATTATATACATGTGGTTTATGTATTTGAAATAAAATTATAATATGCTAAATACAAACGCAAAAAAAGGGGATAAAGTGTATTTTTTTCCTAATGGTATTTTGGTCACAAGTAGATTATGCTACTATTTTTCTTCGTTAAATAGTACTGACGATGTGATTAATTAACAGTAGGCAAAATAAATATATTCTGAATTTAGAGGGAAAGTGTTACTGAGTCTCTGTTTTTTTTTTTTTTTTTAACCAGAAAATGAAGTGTTACCGAGTCTCAACTTTAGAAGGACAAAGTGTAATTCACCCTTCATTTTATGCTGCAAAACGATCGGCCTTAGCAAAATACAGTCCAAATAATTGTATAAAAGAAGAATCGAACTCACTAAGTATAGTTACAAAATGTTTCGTTCTTGATGCAAAGAAATAGTCTCTCATATGCTAATGCCATTTTTTGTGCCGTAAACATTGAAGATGCGTATTCTCGGCATGCCTTTCCCCTTTGTGCTAATCTCTTTGAGCCTTCTGCCACCACCAACTCCAACGCCTCTAATAACGATTCTACGTTTGGCGAAAACATGAATCCAAATTCATCGTTTACAACAATTGTACCCTTAATGCTAGGGAATCTCGAAGCTACCACAGGCTTTCCACTCATCATAGCTTCCATGAGTGTGAGATCTAGCCCCTGGGGTCTAAGCGTTGGATTGACAAAAATGTCTATAGAATTATAAAATGCGCGTAGTTCAGATGGATTCATTGATCCTAGAGCAATTACTTGAGACCCTATATCTCTGTATCTTTGTAACCATGGTCCAGAACCCGCAACTACTAAGTAAACATCACTGTTTTTTTCCTTGAGTTTTGAAAATGCTTCATAAAGCAATGGATGGCCTTTATCCTTCACTAGCCTTCCAGCAACACCAAGAACCAAGCTTGAGTTTTGAGGCACACCAATTTTGGCCCTAAATTCATTTCCTAATTTCGCATCTTCTTGAAAATCTTCTTCATTCACGCCATTGACAATAACATGGACCCGTCTACTTGGAATTTGGTACACATCTCTTAGCATTTCGCCACAGCTATCGCTTATGGCAACATGGTGAGCATAATTTCTGAAAAATCTAATTTCGTTCAGCACTTTAGGAATAACCCCTTGAAGGCTATTATTAAAAGCAGGTGAAATCGGCTCATTAGGATGCCGTGCCAAATCTTGATAAATACTAGACTGCACGCTCTCGAGGGCTATACCGTGCCATGACACAACAAGGTTTGGAACGCGACGAGCTACATAGTAAGGAAGTGCCACGCTCTCTGAATGAATTACATCAAACTGTTTGCGATTGTTTTCTTCATTGTATTGTTCCCAAGCTTTATCGTAACGCCATCTTCCTGGTTCACCCTCGTGCCAGTGAATTACAGGTGACAAAGATTGAGTTCCAGGCGAAATATTATCATTTCCCGGCGGAGAAGTGAACACATGCACTTGATGTCCACGGCGAGCTAGAGATGTATGCAAGGTGTGTGCATGCCGCTCCATGCCACCTGGGCTGGCATTAATAGGCCATTTTCTAGAGAAAACCGCGATTCTAAGAGTTACCGGTGGGGGATTGTCATGATCGAATTTCAGACGATTCCAAGAAAATTCGACAGTGCGAAGATCACCCGACCATGACTTGATTTGAGTAGATAAATTTGTGCATATAGAATTTGTAGGCGTGTGAAGGAGAAGAAGAGCTGGGATTGTGAAAACAACAATGAAACAAAGGGTGGTGGAGAGACTAGATTGAAGGGAGATGATAGGCCTTTTAGGTTTGTTGACTACGGCCATTTTTGTGGTGAATTGGGAGTTTGGGCTGATATGATATGCATATATTTCTCTTGCTGTTTTAGAAGTCTATTTTATCAATTTGAATAATGAAGTTGAAAATGGTAAAGTTAAAAGTTAAGCAAAGTGGGAAGTTAGGCACGCAGACAATCAAGTGCTTTAGGTTGGAAGTTCTCTTTTGCATACGTTTCGCACGCCACTTGCATACAAAAAGTGCTTCTTATGCCTTAAATCATGAATCAGGCTTCCTTTTCACATTGTAAGAAAAGTCATCGGTTATATTTTAATACTTCACAAGATTTCTACTTTCCTATAGTATTCTTTTCATATACAGTCAAGTCAAGACTATTTGACAAGGATGTTGTCGGGAAACTTCAACCTCTAAGTTGGAAGTAAATGTTGATGCACGAAGAGATGAGGAGGCATTCACAGCATTGCCATTAAGGAATAAAGGGGTGCATTCTGGAGGCATACAAAGCACGCTTCCCGGCTGTATTTATTCCTTTGGCTGAAGCGAAGCCATATATGGAAATTGCCAAAATTATGAGCATTCCTCACAGGATCAACTAAGTTGATGCTTTGCGAGTTTCTGGGTGCCAAATGGTAAAACTTTTACATGGACTTGATCCACAATTCCACCTTTAGACCTTGTAGTTAAAAAAAAAAAAGATATCATTATTAGTATTATTATTATTCTATCACTTTTCTGCATCAACATGAATCACTAAATTCATATAACTACTTTTTTAAATTACAAGATTCACAAGATGATCCATGTACGAATTTCTCCTTTTAATGGGGCTAAAACTTTTGTTGATTGGAAAGCTTGGTCTAATTGCTGCCAATAGTTTAGCATAGTAAGCTTTTTGTCCTGCTAAGTTAGGTTCCATTGCACTTGGAGAAAGAGGGACTCAGGTCGCCAAAAATTTCAGAGGCAATTGTTTGAGATAATTAGTAATGCACATAAACACTACATAAACAAAAGTACACACTTTTTTTTCATGAGGTGTATACATTAACCCAATATCAATCAGATCCTACTACATAAGTAAATTTGCTATTCATTATTTGGAGATTACTGACATAAACCACCCGCCTTACATATTTGAATAAAATATAATTGATATTGATGCACTTTAACTATGGAATACCTTCTTGCATGCATGGTTTTTAGTAAAAAAGTACAGAAAATATTGGGAAAACAAATTCTACTGGAAGAGCTTGGTAATTTATATTTTTCTCTTTTTTTTTAAAAATAAACGTATGATTTATTAAAGACATCACTTTGTGTGAAATTTTTTTATTTCAAACGCATTGCATGTTTTGTGACATAAAAATTAATTGACATTACTTTGTATCAAAAGTAATCAGTAAAAAAATTCAATTTAACCCAAAAAAATTTAATGAATAAAGTACTCTTCATGTTTTTCTTTCTTTCTTTTTTTTTTTTGGGTTTTTTTTGGGGGAGCTCCAATAAAGTCACCAGTGAAGATGTCAAGGGTCAACCGTAGATCATTTAACCAAAGTAGACGCTACTCTATGTGCATCTAGACCGAATTTTAGTCATCACTCCATAACAGTTATTTTAGTTTTTTTTTTTTTGGTTCTTTTTTAGGGAAATCCAATAAAGTCACACGTTAAGATGTCAAAGGTCAACAATTAAATCATTGGCCGAAATGGACGCTACTATAAGTGCATTTCAACCGAAATTTTGGCCATCACTCTAGGAGAGGCACTTTTATTAGGTTCTAAGTATTTTGATTTGTAAGAAATCGATTTGAATGCACTTTTGACTTTTACACACATACCTGGTTACCTTGCTGCCTATTGAAGCACCTTTTCGCATGGGATTGCTTAGACTATGAATCAACTCAAAAATATAATTTAGTACTGCCCAATGCATAGGACATGTACTGTTGTATGAAAAGTAAAAAGAAAATATTGAATTTAAAGTTTTTTTGAACTTTTTAATAAGAATTATTTTAATGTTAAATTAGAGAAATGAAACTCAAGAAAAAGAAAATATGGATTTTAAAGTTTATTTGAACTTTTTAATGAGAATTATTTTAATATTAAATTAGAAGAATGAAACTCAGATGCATTAGTGATCAATTAAGATTGGTTTATTTAAGAATTTTGATTCCGTTAGTGATTAATTAAAATTGGATGTACATTTTTAGCTAGTAGTATATCGAGAAGCAAACGAAAACTATGATGGGAAAGGTGTCAAAATTTTGCAGATAAGTTAATTGTTTTGGTTGCATTGATAATATTTTGGAGGGATAATTTCACATACCTCCCCTGAGATTTGTCATAATTACACTTACTTCCCTTCGGGTTTTAAAAATTACACTTACATCCCTTGTATTTATATTTTTCATAACAAAACAAGTCCATTTTGATAATGTAATCTAAAAAAACCAACCAAACATCTTAAAATATACTTATTTGCTATTAAAAAAGATAAATAAATATTAAAAAATTAATTAATTAGTCACAGAAATGTCAAAAGTACTTATATTCTTACATCAAATTTTTAATCTCTACCAAATATTACTTCTTCAAAACTCAGTTATCGGACTAATTTAAATAAATTTACTTTATCTATTAAAATTTTATAAATAAATATATTAATAAAAAATAGATGAATAATTTAAAAGCAATTTAGGATATTTTAAGGTGCTTGGTTGGTGTTTTTATATTACATTATCAAAATAGGACTTGCTTTGTTATGGAAAATATAAACACAGGGGGTGTAAGTGTAATTTTCAAAATCTAAAGGGAGGTGAATGTAATTTTAGCAAACCTCAGAGGAGGTATGTGAAATTATCCCTATTTTAAACCATTCAAACCATTAGTTAAGTTCCAACTGCTTTTCGCACTACCCCACTTGACGGATGTTTTGTTTGTTGTTAAAAGTATAAATGCATTGATGCAAACTAAAAGGGTTCTTGGTTTAGGAGAATCAAGGAAGGAAATGGGTATCATAAGTAATGATACCTATTGTTGATATTTGTTAAACAACTATCACTATCATTCGATGGGAATGATAGTGATCAATTGGGGTGTTAATAATTCCCCCCAAAATACTATTCTATCAAACCCATTAACCCTTATGATTAAGGGCAAAAACACACCCACTAAAAAAAATACATATCTTTTGAGTTATCTACCCCTAATATACTATTCCTCTCTCTCTCTCTCTCTCTCTCTCTCTCTCTCTCTCTCTCTCTCTCTCTTTGTGTTTTGTCTTTTGATTTCAAATATTTTTTATTAGTACTTTATAAATTTTTTTATATAAATTCTTTTTAATCAATTTTTTTTTTACATTCATATTTTTTTATGAAAAATTGAACTGAAAATTGAAGATATATAATACTCTCTATTAATACAATAAAAATGACTTTTTTTTTTAAAGTTATCATTTGCATAAAACTCAAATTAGAGCATGGCTATAGTTAAAAATGAAGAAATATTTTTATAATTTTTCTTTAAAGATACAAAATAAGAAATCTAAAAAATATGTATATCATAAATAAAGATTTAAAAATTTTAAAATTTACTTGAAAGTCATTCCAGTAAACCAAAAAAGTATTTTTATAATGATACCCATTCCTGTTAGTGTATGCCCTAAAACCAAGTTGGTTTTTGAGATTTTTATTACGCTTATTTCGTGTTATACTTATATATGTGGCATTTTCTTTGTAATTTAATACTTGTTATTAATATTACTTGTTCATTTGATAAAGTCCATAGAATATTAACTGTATATAAGAGATTGTAAGAGTTACAATGATGAGACTCTTATTACACATTAAGTTATATTCTTAAATATCCCTAGTCATAGTATTAATGAGATTGAACATCATTAATATGAGAAGACTAGCACATACTTTGCCTCTACTTATGGTAAGTAGTAGTTGATCTCGTCAACTATGGTGTGTGACACCTAAGCTGGTATGTGGATGCTTGTTAGAGAACAAGTTCATTGGATTGATCCGCCAAGAGTTACTATTCATAGTGCTAATGAATTATACTCTTAATGGCAATGGTGTAAGTGATCCTTAGACTTGAGGTTATCATGGTATCTTGAGTGTGGATTACTATGCTTTGACTCTATTGCTTGGTGCTCGTAAAAGAGTAGCCCATACGGTAGAGATTGGGTATAGTATGAAGCATGGAAGGATAGTGAGTAATCGATATAGGATTCACCATTCCTTATTATAGGAGAGTATATCCCGGATTGGCCACTTGTTGAAATATGACTTAAAGAATCTTTTGCGCAAAAGTGAAAGTATGACTTGAAAGAGTTTCAAGGTTATACTTTTATGGAAAGTTATATTTTGGGAACAAGAAATCATTAATTAGTCATTTAAAGAGTGAGCACTACACTCTTAGACTAATTGGGATATAGTGTGGTGAAAGGATATTAATTACACGGTAACATTGTTATTGATAGGTATAGTCTACCATATGACTTTCCTATTCACTTGGGTGGTCATGATGCATTGCTAGACGCCACTCATGATCTGTAAGTGCAAATTAATTAATTAGTGAATTAATGATAAATTAAAGTGTTAATTTATCTGGCTCTTAATTAATTAATTAATGAGTTATAATTTGTCTTATTGCCAACGTGAATGGAACCTAATGGGTCACACACAATAAGAACATGGTCTTTGGGTTAAATTGTTATTAAGATAAGTATAAGATACTTATGGGGTTAATTTATGTGATAAATTGACTTAAAGGACTTATTTATAAATATTCTAAGTCTTGATGGAAATTAGTTTCCTAAAAAGAATTAAGAAACTATTTGGTTTCCTTTTGGAATAGATTTCCTAAAGGAATAGGATTAGCTTAAGGTAAGCTTCCTAAACCTTTTTGGTTTCCAATTGCTCTTGTTTCCTTAAAGATTAGGATAGTACATCTATAAATAAGTCCATGCCTTGACTCTTGAAAGATTGATGAAACACAAGATAAAATCTAGAAAGAGAAAAATTGAGAGAGGCGTGTTTTTCTCCCAAGAAAAAAACGCCACACCCTCTTCTCCCTAAGGGTTAGGGTTTTGTCTTCTTCCTCTTCTTATTCTTGTGTTCTTCATGAAATTCAAGGGAGCTAGCACTCAAAAGGCAAGGCAAGCAAGCCCAAAGGTTCCTAGAGATCATGTTTGTGTGGATATCGTTGGAGGCTCTACACTTGGAGGGCTTTTCATGGTAGATCAACACCTTCATCGAATAGGATCTTGCCCTTTGAAGCATAGAAACCTTCTACGCTTGAGGTATTTGTGCTAAACACCCTTTAATCGTATAGATTACATCAAAGAGATCCATGGCTAAGGTAATAAGTTTTTAAATTTTCCGCTGCGTTACTCCCCATATTACCTTACAATTCCATTATTAAACCAAATATGTTGTGGGAATCATCAAAACCCATATTCATAGTAGGGCTAATGATACCTATAGTGATAGTGTTTGAGGAATTTGAACCAAACGGCCCCAAAATATATTAAGGAAAGATTGCCCGTAGAGCATAGAAAGGTGATCATGTAGCAATGTTACTATGCAAAGTAAGAAAATTGACTTTGCTTAACTATGTATAGAAAAAAGTTGATAAAAATACTTCAATGTACACTAGATTGTAGTACAGGAGGACATGTTCATGTAACATTAAAGAAAAAGAAACTCAGGGCCAACAGAAAAAAAAGGAAGGAGGTCAAACTGCTAACCTCTTAAAATCTAGCTTGTAGTTATACTTCATCATGTTAAGGGTAATTTGCCAAATTGGTCCCTCATAGTTTCACAAACATCTTTTTAAGTCATTTACATTCAAAATCAACCAAAATAGTTCCTCAAATATAAAAAGTGTGTCTTGATTGGTTCCAGAGCTCATTTTGTTCAATTTTTTGGTAAAGTTGTAGACACCAAATTTTGACACACCATTTATTTTCAAACATTAGGGGGGCATGTTTGCACTTTTTGGGGCAAGTTTTAATTTTTTAATAATTTGGGGGGCAAAATAGTAATTTTATCTGTAAATATTTTTCTATCAGCTTTTGGGGGTTTTAAATTCATATTTTTTTTTACTTTTATGTGAATTTGTTAATTTCTTATGATTTTTCTGAATTTAATTGGTATTCTTTATATTTTTACCAGCACAAGGGCAAAATGGTAATTTCACCTCATGAATACCATTTTAGCTCATTTTTAGTTCCAAATTCATTTTTTTAATTCTTTAAGCATGTTTCTGAATTTTCTTGATTTTTTCAGAGACGATTACTATTTTTTTTTGTAAATTTTCATTGCCCGAGGGTAAAATCGTCATTTTACAGTTTAAATTTATTTTTCAACAATTTTGAGTCACAAAAGTATTTTCTAGTGTTTTAAGCTTATTTTTAATTTTTGGTAAATTTTTGAGGTCAATATCTATTTTTCTGTAAATTTTCACTTTTCAAGGGCAAAATTGTCATTTGACAGCTTAAATTCATTTTTTTGTCACATCTTGAGTCAAAAAGGCATTTGCTAATGTTTTAAGCTTACATTTAATTTTTGATAATTTTTTGAGGCTAATATCTATTTTTTGTGTATTTTCGTTGTCCAGGGGTAAAATCGTCATTTTACACCCCAAGTGCGTTTTTATTAGTTTTGAGCTCTAGTTTTTATTTTTGAAATCTACTATGAATTCTTTTTAAAAATTTAGAGATCGTTGTCATATTCCTTGTATTAATTTTTAATTTTAGGGTTAAAAAAAATATATTTTTAAATAAAATTAGCATTTTTAATACCGGTGGCGTTTTCGTTATTTTATAGTATTCTTGGCCAACAAGACAAGGGGCCTATAAATACCCCTTTTAATCAGCAGAAAAAAAGAAGAAAAAATAGAAAACCCTACAAACACTTTAGTTTTTGTGCTTTAAGAATCAAACACACAAAAAATACCAAAAAAACACACACTAAAAAAAGAGAAGACGTTGCTTGTTGGCTCCATTTACTGTTCATCTTCATCCCAAGAGTCATCACTGTTCATCAGATTCTTCATCATCTTCCAAAAGGTATTTTCTTATCTCCTTTCTCTTTCTTTTGATCCCTTTTCTTTCATTATGCAAGTCCAATTTTGTTAGGTTTAATGGCTTGAAATTTGGTTGAACTTTGTTATTGTTTATTCTTTAATTTTTCTGTTTTCTCTCGCCTGATATTGTTGAGTTTAATTGTTTGAAACTTGGTTGAATTTAATCGTTGGTTTTCTTCTTCTTCTTCTTCTTAAGTCTTTTTGGGTTATCAGTTTTTTCTTCTTCTTTAGTTTTTTTCTAGGTTCATCTCTCCACCGTCTCTTCTCTCTCCTCCATTCCCATCTCCACCACCAGACCTTCATCAATCATCCGTTCCAATTACCCATCATCAACAGCCCACCTGCAAAAACAACAACAAAACCAGCACAACGACCCCATAACCAAGTTTCAATCAACAAATTACTACCAATTCAAGCTCCAATTATCACCTGCAAATCACTTTCCCCTGCACCCAAATTGACCAAGACTGACCACAGCCAGTACTTCCACTGCCGTCTCCTTCCATCTGCGCCATCACTTGCAAATAAAATCAACAGCCCCGCCTGCAAAAACAACAACAAAACTAGCACAACAACCCCATAATCAAGTTTCAATCAACAGATTTACCCCAATTCAACCCCAATACCACCGCAAACAGTCAAATTCTCACGCCCATGCCCACCACAATCAACCATAAATCCACCGAAACAAACAATTTAAAAACCTGCAAGAAACTAGCATTAAACAACGCACAAAAAACCAGCAAAACCATTCCACTGCCCTTTACCACAACTCATCACCTGCAAAGAATTGTAGCAAAAATAACAGAAACAAAGACCAGAACCACGCACTCCACCATTCACAGGCCATCCCTCAAACCTGCAGCAAACAACCTAAATCACAAAATCAAAGCACAATCCCAATTACTAGACCCTATTCGCTGCCAATCACAGACCAAAGCTCTGCACAATCACTCAAAATAACCCAGGCCACAATCAGTCACCAAAAACTGTCATCACACCGCCAATTACACACACAAAATCACTGTACACGCACACAGAATATACACTTACACACAGATACCCAAAATTAACCCCATTCAACCACAAATATCAAACAATTAGCAGCCATCAACCATACAACCACCTCAAGCCCAAACTACTTCAGGATTAATTCGCTATCACCTCCCCTTCCCTTCTCATCTGAAGAGGTAAAGCACCTGATTCTTCTATAGTTGGTTTGAACTTGGTCCAACAGCCTTGAGTGACTCACTTTTAATTTGTCATGGAAATTCTTATGTTCAAAGAGTAGAATGATAAAGAATCTGATTTAGGGAAATTCAAATTTGGGCATTCGATTTGAAAAAATCAGAGAGAACAGGAGAAGAGAAACCGAGAGGAAAAACAGAGGGGGGCTAAAGAAGAAGAGATAGAATGAGGAGAATAAAAGAAAAACAAAGACGCAGAGAGATAGACAAGGGAGATGCGAGAGTGAATTGAGAGAAATCAAAGAGAGACCGAAGTGAGGGAGACCGAAGAGAGGAGAGACTGAAGAGAGGAGAGACCGAAGTGAGGAGAGGTTGAGGAGAGAACAAAGCTGAAGAGAGAGAGGCTGAGGAGAGAACAAAACCGAAGAGAGGAGAGGCCGAGGAGAGAACAAAGTCGAAGAGAGAGGAGACCGAAGAGAGACCGAAGAGAGGAGAGACCAAAGTGAGGGAGACCGAAGAGAGATCGAAGTGAGGGAGACCGAAGAGAAACCGAAGAGAGGAGAGACCAAAGTGAGGGAGACAAAAGAGAGACAAAAGAGAGACCGAAGAGAGGGGAGACCGAAGTGAGGGAGACCGAAGAGAGACCGAAGAGAGGAGAGGCCGAGGAGAGAACAAAGCCGAAGAGAGAGAGGCCGAGGAGAGAACAAAACCAAAGAGAGGAGAGGCCGAGGAGAGAACAAAGCTGAAGAGAGAGAGGCCGAGGAGAGAACAAAACCGAAGAGAAAGAAATTGGGGGAAAGATGGAGAGAAACCGAGAGAAATAGAGAGAAGTTTGGATTTCATCTGGAAGAAGAGAGAGCAGGGAAGGGGGGACGAAACAGAAATAAAAAATGAAACAGAGACTGAGAGAGATGAACAGGAAAGAAAAAATGGAAATTTGGGGAATTTAGTAAAAAAGGGGGGGGGGGCTTTGATTGTTTCTTTTAATTTGGTTCTAATTCATCCTGGTTTTTGTTGATTTATCAATTTTGGAATGGCCCCTCTTTTGTTCATTCGGTATTAACTACTTAATTAGATAATTTGGTTCATTAGTTTAGTGTTATTTAGTTAATATTTTGTCTTTTGGATTATTTTATAATAGGCAAGTATTTTAATTAAAATTCTTGTTTTGTTACATATTTTCAATTGGCCCCGAAATTGTTATATGGCATGCAATTAGGTCCTCATAATTTTTTATTGACCCCCCTTACTTTTAGTTTCTTCCAATTAAGTCTTGACTAATTATAATTAAGTTCTAGTGGCTACTAGAAATTATATTTTGTTCCCCTGACTTACTTAAATTTGTGCAATTGTACCCTTTAGACTTACGCAAATTTTAGTTTTATCCTTTCAAGTTTTATAGAGTTTTATTTTAGCCCTTTAGTTGCTAGAATTTATTTTTTGTCTCAAATTGTCAATAGTTTCATATTTTAGGTTTTGTTTGTTTATATTGAGGTGCCTTGATTTTGTTTGTTCATTTGATTAGTATTAGTACCGGGTCTTCAAAGAGGTATCCCGATCTCTCGTTATTTTTCCTTTATGTACTCCAATATGTTCCAATGTGATTTTATTTATTATTTATTATTTATTATTTTATATACTTGTTGCACATTTACGTAGTTAATTTGTTTAATTTTGAATTTTTATTATTTTGAAAAATATAGTTTGTTTGTATTTAGCTAGTCAATGTAATAGTTAGATTATTTTTCTCGTATTTTAGCAAAAATTGTGTAATTAGATAGAAAGTGTAATAGATAGTACATTTTTAATTTCCCCCCTTAAATTGTAAATCAAGCCCCCCAGTGTAATAGTTAGGATTTATTTGCTTTTGCTTGCTCATGTGTTTATTTCTTTTACCGCTTTCCTTAGGATTTTTGCATCTAGAATATTATGCTTATGTGTTATGTGCTCATATGTGATCTTATATGTTTTTATATGTTCAATTTGCTTTTAATTCATGCTTTAATGTTTAATTCATGATTTATGTTATTCCGTCTCTACACTAGTCTAACGCTAGTTGTGGTTTCTTTCTTTCCCGCTAGTCTAATGCTAGTGGGATTTTTAGAAAGGGTTAGTCCAACGCTAGACCCTTAGGACATTTTAGTGTTAGGTGCATTCGTATGCATTTCATATTTCACACACTTCTAGTTTTCGTTCCATGTGACATGATTTTATTATTACTATTATTATTATTATTATTATTTTAACACATTTTTAAAAAATGCATAATATCTAGGTTGCATTTCACTTAGAAATTAGGACATTTGTGTGATTTAACTAATAAATAGTCGTCTACTCACGTGGGAAGCGGTGGCATACATGCCGTTCCCCCTTCCGTGAGTAGAAACATTCAGTCACGAGTTATTAGTCCCCCGTACCCGTCATGTTGCATACCCATCTTCTTTCTTCACTTACTATATATTATTATTTTCTTTTCTTTTTGCATCACATTTTGCATTAGACTCGTGACTCCCTCGAGGCCTCACCTCGGGTTTCGCAATTAATGCGATAATCTCGATTAAGCTTCGACAGGACATTCTGACCCTCCCGATATTCACATTTAGATTTAGGATTTGTATTCATATAGATACATCCGAACGCGATAGAATATAGGGTTAATTTAGGAAATTTTGATTAAATCTCGCAACTAGCCTCAGCTAGGTTGAAAGGGTGCCTTAGGCGCAAGCTTTTGCTTTCCCTTTCTTCAAATGCGACTCCTGGACATTTTTCTCTCATTTTTCATAGATCGGAGTCGGAAAAGGGTTTTAAATTATTTTTCTAAAATTTTACTTTTTGTTTTGCTTAAACAATTTTTTCGGGTGACTTGGTACACCCTAACTCAGTACCAAGTGGCGACTCCATTTTCAAAATAAAAACCTTTTTCAAATTAAGTTGGCCAAAACTGTCGCATTTTTTAGTCCCGGCCTTATTTTCTTTTAAAATACCATTTTCTTAAAATACACTTTTTCTACTAAAATTTGATTTTTCTCACACACGCACGGTTTTTCCAAAGACCTTTATTTTTGAAAAGGGTCATCGAGACCGGACCGTCTTTTCAGGACTGCGACAGTCAACGACTCCACTAGAATCCTTTGCTCACAATTTTTAGGACGCGACAAAAGTCAAGGGCAAAAATAGAAATACAACACAATTCTATTTATTAAAAAAATAAAATTTGCAAATTTCCCCTATTTTCACCCAATTAAAAACTCTAATTTCAAATTCATCAAATCCCCAATCTATTGACAAGGACTTGTGAATGATTTTATAGGATCAAATTGGCAAATTTCACATTTCTAAGAGAGGAAAACGTGTGTGTTTTCATTTTTGTCCCTAATTTTGCCAAAAAAATTGAGCAAAAATGAGTTATGGGTCCAATCGAGACATATTTTTTTTCATCTTTGAGCAACTATTTTGGCTAATTTTAAATAGGAGAGATTGAAAAAGTTTTTTGCGAACATGTGAGGGACCAAATTGGCAAATATCCCTAATGTTAAAGTGAACTTCATCTTTGCTCTAGAATTTATAGAAAATTAACAAGATAATTAATAATGATGTATTGATTATTATTACTTGAATACAACCTAAAAAGGATTTGTCGATGAGGTCACCAATATAAAAGAAAAAGTAAAAATGAAAAACTTACATGGATTGCAAGAATCAAGGGAATGACTTATGTTGGTCGATTCTGAAAAAATAAAAAGTTTGATTGAATTAACAGCCCTTTAGCCGATTTAATTATATTATTACAACGTTAGGTGAATGTCATCTCCATACCAACTTATCCAGAAAATGGAAAGGAAAAAAATAAAGAAAATAAGAGATATTATGAAAAACCAAAAAATGCACAATATCCATTTTCTTTTTATTTATGATACAGTGCATTTAGTTGTGATTGTCATTCCTAAACTATTTTTGTGCCAATAATGATTAACTGCAATTTGATTTCTCAATTAACAAGCATGAATATTTTGTTTACATGCATTTATGGTTTCTTACATTTTTGAACTACATAACTACAAACAACAGATTAGAATCGACAAATACTTTTATAAATACCATGTAACCAAAATGAATAATCAACTTTAAGCAATTAAAATTATTCAAAATTAAATAAAAAGAAAGGATAGTGACTCAATAGAAGGCTTAGGCTGAAAAATCCTTCTATCTGTGTGTGTGTGAAGAATAGTTCCCGTCTAGCAGTAGAGCAAGGGGCTCAGATCTTAAAAATTAATTTCTGTCGTATTCATAGGCATGTGAATTGGCATAAATTTGAAAAAGAATTTTTTTCATTAGGTTAAAGTCAAGTAATTTATACAGTAAATAACTTTTTATGTGTTTGACTTAAGCGTGGATCTATTGGGCTAGTAATTATTATTGATCTTGTACATGGAAAGTTCTAAAGAAGTAAAAAAAAGTTAATTTATCATGATCCTCAAATATTATAAAATTTTAAAGATGAAAATATTTCAAAAAATTCCTAACATTGTGATGAATTTAAAAATTCTTCTATAAAAGGAGTGAATTTTTTGCACCAGCAATATTTGTACTTAGCAAGCTCATATTGAGCACATTTAAAGCTTGCATTTGCTAAATGTGAACCCATGAAATCTTTTTCATAAAAAATTACAACATTTTTGTATATATGTATTTTTTTAATTTTAAAAAGCATATCTTAAATGATTTTCATCCAATAAAAAAAAACTCAACCCAAATAAATTTAGCAATGTATATATTGGACCTAGAATTTGAGGAATAAATGGATTGTTAAGAACTTACCTTAGAATTTTCAATAACGTAACATGTTTATTAGGTTTTAGGTTTCATAGTTGCATAACATGCTTATTAGGGTTTACGGTTTAGAGTTATGCGCACAATATGTTGTATTATATATCATACCTATGATGTAACACCCCTTCTCCAAACCAAGACTTTACTGAATACCAATCGATGTGCCTGCCTAGGTCTCACTAGGTCTTAGTAGCACTGTAAGTATAACAATCAAACTTAACTTGTATATATATTAATCAAAATATCTACAATGGTACGAGTCACCCAGGCCTCAATGTACATCACTCTCAAAAGAACACGTCACTATTACAACCTTATTAATCGTCTCTGCTTATTTCCCATATCTTTCCACCTATAAGGAATACAAACGAAATAAAGTAAGCCTAAAACCCAGTGGGGTCCATTTAAAAATTGTGTTGGGGAAATCCTTTACAGCATATTTGTTTGAATAATATTTTACTCAGGTAATTAGCACCCAAGAATATATAAAAAACTAAGTAAACACATATTTAGGACAGGATACAACATGACTAACAGCACAAAGAGTACATATTTTATATGATAAACTATTGTCTATTTGTTGTGACTTTATGTTAATATATGCTACTTAATTAGGACTTTATGTGTTTTGCAGCTAAATATGAAGAATAGTCAAAAGATGGACCAAAGATGTGACATGAAGAAGCAAATGAAGGAGAAGATAAGTGGTTGGTAGCAACGACACATTTTAATATTTTGGCAATAACTTGAGTTAGAGAAATTAGATGGAGATGATTCTTGATGAATTTTGAAGGTAAGAGGATGCTTTACAATTTTAATGACATATCACTTCCAATTCTCAAGTTTTCATAGCCAAAAGTCCAAATTACTAAAGTATATTTGTGCTATAGTACTCTTATAACCACTTCCCAATATTTTAGCCATGTCTCAGTGTCCAGACCTCCAAAGGACTTGATTCTTGTGGTGTTAGAAAGTAATTTAAAGGGCTACAAATTTTAGTTTTGAGTAAGAACTAATTTGGCCTTTTTCATGAGAGGTATTGGTCATAAAGCTGGTCTTAGTGTCGGTCATATTTTGATCCTACGGGATAATAAAGCATAAATTCATGACTAGGCCTAATCGTAGGGCTAGTCTTGGTCACGAAATTGATATTTTTCAGCCCCAATAAGCTCAATTTTACCCCATTGTTGGGATGCTACTTTATGATACTATAAATTGGGGTTGTTAGGTTTTCTTTTGGAAGGAGGAAGTAGCAAGAAAAGAGAAATTCATAGAGAGAATAGTTAGGGTATCTCTTAAAGAGATTTTTTTTTTAATTTTTGAGAGAGCCATCATAGATTTGAACAATCACTCTATAGAACAACAACTTGGGAAATCTCTTGTACAAATCAAGGTTGGAAGAAATAAAGATTGAATCTTTTCTTATCAACGAATAAGTTTTCACTACTTTGTATTTTTTTACTTGATCGTTATGAATTGCGCTATTAAAGTTCTGATCTTTTGTGTGAAATTTGATAAGAGATAAATTTATCTATTTTAGTATATATTTTATTATATGTTTTAAGTGTATTTTGAGTATTTTCAATATGAATTTGGTTCATTTTGACTAAGTTTTTCTAATTTGATAATTTTTCTAGAAAAATCCAAAATTTAGGGTTTTGAGGTGAAATTATTATTTTGAGCAAATTAATGCACAAGTTATGTGAATTTGTAGGTAAATGATGACTAAATACAAATTCGATCAATTGGATTATAGGAATTGTTATTTGAATTTGATTCAAGATTATACAAGAACATCGCATACTTAGAGGTTAATTGCTCAACATTTTGGGAAAAATTTCATCTCTGAATTTGCCAAGAAAATTATAGAGTAACATTAGAAAAAGATCTCGAGGGCATCAAAGGAATAACCAACAAAAAAAGAGGGGCAAAGAAGCAATGGAAGAAGAAGAATTTGAGAAAACAAGGTTTGGAATCAACGACACATTTTAGCATTTTGGCTATAACTTGAGCAAAAAATATTGGATTGAGATAATTCTAAATGCATTTTAAATGTAATAGGATGCTATACAATTCTTATGAAGATATTAAAATCCAGTTCTCATGTATGCATAGCCAAAAATATAAATTACTAAAGTACATTTATATTGTGAAGCTCTTCCAACCACTTCTTTGCTTTTTGGCTATTTCTTAGCATCCTAAGTTCAAATGAGCTAATTCTTGTGGTGTTCGAAAGCTAACTCAAAGGGTTACAACTTTTATGTTTTGAAAAAACACTAATTCGTCCATCTTCATGGTGCAATCCGCAAACCAACAGCTCGCAAATGGCATCCGCAAATCCACTCTAAGTTGCTACTTTTCAGCTGCTCTCAACTTGTAGCTTGTTGACAGTTCTTTTTCAAATATATTCAATATATAGCTGCTTTTGGTTGCTCAAGAAAATGGTGCAAAGCTCGAGGAGGACTTTTGAGGCAAATGGAATCAAATTTTATCATTTTTTCTTGCAACTTAGAAAATGACTTGAGCTAGGGTTTGTTCTATAAATAGAGATCTTTGTAAGACATTTTATTCATGCTTGGTTTGATGAAAACTGTTGTTTTGAAGGGAGGAGCACTCCCAAATAGCTTACGGTAGTAGTTTTCTTTGTAGTATATAAAATTTTTATTACTTGTAACAAAACTCTTGAAAGATTCACTTGTATCAGTTCAAATGCAAGGAAGAAATGGATGATTTGGAGCCTTGTTTATCTATTCAATGAACAATTCTTATCTTATCTTTTCATTTATCAACTTTGCTATGAATTGTTATATTCATTTCTTATGTTTTCAAGTTATGAATTCCATGTTTAACTAAATACTTGTTTAGGGTTAGATGAAGCTAACTATATGATTTGAATGTTATTTTATTTATTATAACTTGTAATTGTTTGTTTGTCTATCAAGGTTTTGTCACACATCGAAAAGGATGAATCTTTTTAAGAGTTTCTTTTGGAAAACCGTGTGTGTGTGAAAAAATTGGGATTTTATGAAAAAAGTGTATTTAGTAAAAATGATTTTTTAACTTTTTTGAAAAAAATAAAACAAGGCTTTGACTTTAGAAACGCGATAGCTTTGGCTGAAGATTTTTTGAAGAAGGGATTTTATCAAAAAATGGAATCGCCACTTGGTAATGGGTTTAGGTGTACCAAGTCACCCGAAAAAGCATCTAGCAAAAAAAAAAAAAAACAAAATTTTAAGAAAATGTTTGAAAAAAACTCTTTTTACGGCTCTGAGTCTTTGAAAAAGGAGAGAAAAGGGTTCGGGAGTCACATTTGAAGAAAAGGAAAGCAAAGGTTTGCACCTAAGGCACCCTTTCTTCCTAACCGAGGCTAGTTGTGAGGCTTAATCAAGACTTCACTAAAATAACCCTAGAATTTTATTGCGTTTGGATGTGACTATACGGATGCAAATCCTAGACCTAATAGAACATCAGAAGGGACAAATATTCCTTCGAGGTTTGATTGGGATGATCGCATTAATTGTGAAAATCCAAAATGATATCTCGAAGGAGTCACGAGTGTAAATACAAAAAATGAAGTGCAAAAGAAAAAGGCATATATATTACAGATAATAAGTGATCGAAAAAAAGGGGATGCAATATAATAGGTATGGGAGACTGAGACTCGTGACTAACTTTTCCTACTTACAGAGGAGAGAATGGGATGCTAAGGCCTAGGGAAAGCCAAACTTGCCCATTTCCTGCATAAGGAGGGCGACTCATCCTAACCTAAGCAAATGACCTAAAATTTCTATATGAAATACAATCTAAGTGTTATACATTGTATATATTAAAGTAGATAATAATAATAATAATAATAATATAGGAAAAATCATGCAAAATAAAAAATCCTAGAGAAAGAAAAAATGCATGAGGTTAGGTGTAATGCATACCACAGATGATACTAACACTAGAAAAGGCCTAGCGTTGGTCTGACCCGTTTTTTACAAATTTTCCACTAGCGTTGGACTAGCAAGGAAGTGATAAAACCACAACTACCATTGGACTAGTGTGATGATGGAATAATAAAAACTAATAAAAGCATGAATAAAAAGCAAATAAACACATAAAATCATACAAAAGCATGTAAGAGCACTAACACGTAGCATAATATCTTGATGCGACGATACTAAGACAAGCAATAAAACAAATAAACACATAAGCTACAAAAGGAACACACAAACCCTAACTATTACACTGGGGACTTAACTACAATTTAAGGAGAAGTAAAATAACCTTTCTATTACACTTGTCTATCTAAATACAAATACTTGGTAAATAACAAAATATAAACAAATGTAACTTACCTATTATATTGACTATTAAATACACAAATTTGCTAAACTAATAAAATATATCTATGTATTACATTTTTCAAATGATGAAAATCGTACCCAATAGATAAATAATAATGTAAATAAAACACTCCACAATAATATATAAAGCAATAAACACATAAAGAAAATGCATAAAGAAACACATAGGAACATACAACAATAAATTAAAAGTAGTGAAAGTGCCTCCCTTTACTAATACTTAAGAAAAAAATAAACATGTCAAGGTATTAAGATATAAATAAATAAAGCATAGAGTGTGTAAATGCGAATTCTACCAAGCTAAAGGGACTAAATTGTGAACTCTACAAAGTTAAGGGGTAAAAATTAGACATTCAAATAAATCCAAGGAGTAGTGATGCAAATTAAAGCAAATTGGGGTAAAATAGTAAATTCTAGTGAACACTTGACATAATTGCAATTAATTAGGATTTAATTGAAAGAAACTAAACTTAAGGGAGGCAATTTGTAATTAATAAGGACTTAATTTGCAGAAAACAAAATGCGCAGAGGATTTAATGACAATAGTCAGGACTCTAGAACTAAAAGGCAAAAGTTTATTCTATACTAAAATTAATAAAAGTCTTTAAACAAAATCAAAATCCTAAACTCTTCCCCAAAAAAAATCAAACACCCCCTATCGTCTTCTTTTTCTTGAAAATAGAGAACTTTCCCTAAATCCTAATCTCCCATAAATATCTTAAATTGAAGACTCAAATTCCTCAAAAAAATCAATTTCTTAAATTAACAAACAAACAACCTCAAATCCCCCAAAATACCCAAACTTCTTTCGGCTTCTACAACCCCTTCCCACACCAAATCATTCTTAATTTTGAAAACTCTCCTAAATTTGTGGCAAATTAGTAAGTATTTGAACCACAAAAATTGAAAGAAAAGGGACCTAAGATTTTTACTATTCTTGGCGAGAAGAAAAAGGGGCTAGTAGTGATAGTTTGAGAAGCAAGTGCATTGGTGGCACGATGTGGCGGCGGCAATAGGTGGATACTTTTTGATTCAGGCAGTGGTTATGTCGCAGTGGATTGGTCACTGATTACAGGAGTTGTGCGCTGGCGTAAAAGTGTATGTGGCCATGTTTGTGGGTCTTTGGCGGATGATTTGCGTGGAAGTGGAAGAGTTAAGGTGGTGGCGCAGACATAGTGGCAGTTAGAATGGTGATTGTGGGCTGGAGATTGGTAGCATTGTGAGCTTCGGTGGTTGCTGGCCAAATGGTGTAGGATTGGTTGCATTGGTTTTAAAGATAGCTTTATGGGTTGTTAGTGATAGCTACGGTGGTTTGGGTGGTGGAATTTGATTAGTCCGGTGGTAATGGGTTAGAGGTGTGGTGGTCAATGGTGGTGAGATTAAAGATTGGGGCTATTTACGATTCTATTTTGGTGTTGATTGTGGCTGCTTTTGGAGTCAATTGAGGGGAGTAGTGACTGTAAGATGGTACCAGTAGAGTTGGTGGTTATGTTGTAATTTGCCGTGAGTGGTTGTGGTTTGGTGGTCGACCATGGTTGTGTGAGGTGAATTTTGGCTGTCATTTGGGGCTAATTGTAGTGTGAATTTGGGTGGTAAAAAGAGCTGATAGTGGTGGTGGTTTTGGTAGTGAAGGAAGTGGTTGTGGATAGGGCTTTGGGTGGTAAATTGGTAGTTGTTTTGAGCTACTTTGGTCATGTGGTTGGCAGAGATGGCGGTGAACGGTGATTTTGGGTGAAGGAAGAAGGTGGTTTTGTGGAGCAGAGGTGGTTGGTGGTTGAGACTGGTGGGTATTGGCGGTGGAGGAGAAATTGAGGTTTATGGTGACAATGAGTTTTGGAATTGGACTGATGGTGTTTTAGGTGGTTGAGGCTTGGGCTTTTGGTGGTTTGCAAGCTTGTAACAGTGGCTAGTGTGAGGTGGTTGATTAGTGGGCTGAGGCTGTGATAGGGAGAGGGAGATCAATGGTGGTTGAATGGTAGTTGGCTATGGTGGTTCAAGATGGTGGAAGAAAGTTATGATTTAAACTCTAAAGAAAAAAATTTCCAAAAACTCCAAAAATCATAAGAGCAGCTGATTTCTTTCAAGAACATCACAAAGAGAACTATAAATCCATAAACAACATATTAAGTTATTACCTTATAGTAAAGATTAGTGATGTGAATAGTTGAAATTTATGACCTTCTTACTGGCTTAGTGGTTGATGAACAGTGGCAGGAATTTTCTTGATGTGTGTGTTTGTACGTGTGTTTTGCATGTGTGTGTTTGATCTGAGTATGTGAAAATTTGGCATGTTTGTGTGTGTAGTAGATCTTACTGTATGAGATTTTAGTGTATTTATGTGTGTAATAGATCTTAGTGTGTGAGATTTTGGTCTGTTTATGTGAGTAGTAAATTTTAGTGTGCATAGATTTTGATGTTTTAGTGTGTGTTAATAGGGACTAAAAAAATCTACCTAGCTTTTTTTTCTCTTTTTTTCTTTTTAAATAGAGCTTTTATACTATAAAGGGATACGACTTGGGAAGTTGCTAGAAAGCTTCCCAAGTCTTGTCCTTTAAGAGTAAACAAAAGACTAAAAAATTATTAATCAAATTACCGTTTTACCCCTCTAAAAAACTAATTTTAACATAATTTTTAAAAAATGCCATTGTCCCTCCTAAAAATATCAAAAATTAAGAAAAAACCAAATACGCAAATTATGAATTTTACTAACAAAATTCGGGTGAAGAAAACACTCATGTATCAAAATAATCATTTTAACGCAAGACCACGTTATTCATAGAAAAAATAGTTTTTGACCAAAATTTTTATCAAAGTTGAAAATATACTTAAAAGGATGAAATATGAATTTAGGACTCAAAAATGGATGAAAAAGGCATTCACAAGGTGAAATGATGATTTTGCCCTTAAGTTGGTGTGATATACAAAAAAAGAATAGTTGACCTCAAAAAATTATTAAAAATTAGAAATAGATTTAAAAGGATGAAATATGAATTTAAGACTCAAAATAGGGTGAAATGATAATTTTGCCCATGAGCTGATGTATTATACAAACAATAGCAGTTGACCTCAAAAATATTATCAAAAATTAAAAATAAATTTAAAAGCAAAAAATATGAATTTAGGACTTAAAAATTGCAAAAAAGGCATTCATGAGGTGAAATGATAATTTTGCCCCTTAAATGATGTAATATATAGAAAAATAGCAGTTGGCCTCGAAAAAATTATCAAAAATTAGTATTAGACTTAATAATATGAAAGATGAATTTAGGACTCAAGAATGGGTGAAAAAAGCGTTTGCAAGATAAAATGATAATTTTGTTCTTGAGTTGATGTAATATATAGAAAAAATAGCAGTTGCCCTAAAAAAAAGTACAAAAATTTAAAAACATGTACGAGAGCATAAATGTGAATTAGAAAACCAAAAATGGGTAAAAAAACATTTACATGTTGAAATTACCGTTTTGTCCCCCTAGAATTGCTGATTTTGCCATTTTAACTAGAAATTGAAATTTGATCCCAGAAAAGGTGAAGATGTCCCCCCAATGTTAGAAAAATAAGTAGTGTGTCAAAATTTAATATCGATAGGTTTAACATTTGTGGTAACTTAATCACCTATTGTAAATTATTTAGATGTTACTTGATATTGAAAAAAGCATTTAACATTGAAATATGGTATATGAAGCCTACAATGTGCACTTGGAAATAGTGGTACAAGTAAGTGGATTGAGGTTGTTTAAGACCACAATTCATGCATTTCACAAGGATTTATCATGAAAATAGTTGAATTTTAGTCAATTCATTGTAAGAACGAATCTTGATTTCATATGGAATTGCAATCCTTAGCAAGACAAGTCGATAATAGCAATGTTTTTATTTATTCAAACATATATGTGACAATTAGCGGACTCTATACCCTATTACTTATATGTTGTGAATTCTTCTATTAATTTTACTTCAAGTATTTTGCGCACAACCTATTTTATGATTTGTCTAGATAATGAAGTGAGTGGAAAAGCCTTGGTAGTTGTGACATTATTGTTTCCTCGAAGAATTGACTCTAATATTCCCCTACTACAATTGACCCATGCACTTGTGGAATAAGGGATATTAGGTTAATTTATTGCTAGTTTGTGTGTGTATTGGCATGATTTTATTGCATATTCTATAATCTTAATACCATCTGTAGATACCAAATTTTGACACACCATTTATTTTCAAACACTAGGGGGCATGTTTGCACTTTTTGGGACAAATTTTAATTTTTAATTTTTCAATAATCTGGGGGGCAAAATAGTAATTTTATCTGTAAATATTTTTCTATCAGCTTTTGGGGGTTTTAAATTCATATTTTTACTTTTATGTGAATTTGTTAATTTCTTATGATTTTTCTGGATTTAATTGGTCTTCTTTATATTTTTACCAGCATAAGGGCAAAATGATAATTTCACCTCGCGAGTACCATTTTAGCTCATTTTAAGTTCCAAATTCATTTTTCTAATTCTTTAAGAATGTTTCTGAATTTTCTTGATTTTTTCAGAGATGATTACTATTTTTTCTATGAATTTTCATTGCCCAAGGGCAAAATTGTCATTTTACAAATTAAATTCATTTTTCACCAATTTTGAGAAAAAAATGCATTTTCTAGTGTTTTAAGCTTATTTGTAATTTTTGATAATTTTTTGAGGACAATAACTATTTTTTTGTGAATTTTCATTGTCCGAGGGCAAAATCGTTATTTTACAAATTAAATTCATTTTTCACAAATTTGAGTCAAAAATGCATTTTCTAGTGTTTTAAGCCTATTTGTAATTTTTGATAATTTTTTGAGGACAATAACTATTTTTCTATGAATTTTCATTGTCCGAGGGCAAAATCGTCACTTTACAGTTTAAATTCATTTTTTGTCAAATTTTGAGTCAAAAATGCATTTTCTAGTGTTTTAAGCTTATTTGTAATTTTTGGTAGTTTTTCGAGGTTAATAGCTATTTTTTTGTGTATTTTCGTTGCCTAGGGGCAACATCGTCATTTTACACTCCGAGCGCGTTTCTATCAGTTTTGAGCTCTAGTTTTTATTTTTGAAATCTAATGTGAATTCTTTTTGAAAATTTAGAGATCGCTGTCATATTTCTTGTATTAATTTTTAATTTTAGGGTTAAAAAATATTTTTTTAATAATAAAATTAGCATTTTTTAATACCGGTGGCATTTTCGGTATTTTATAGCATTCTTGGCCAACAAGACAAGTGGCCTATAAATACTCTTTTTAATCAGCAGAAAAAGAGGAAGAAAATAGAAACCCTACAAACACTGTTTGCTTTTTATGATTTTTAGATTAAAACACACACTCTTCACTCAAAAACACACATACTACAGCTCCACCTTCAATTAGGTACTGTTCATCATCATTAGGGTACTATTCATCATCTAAAAATTTGACTACTATTCATCTTCAACCTCAAGCCTCATCTACCGTTTATGCTTAATCCATTTTCAAGACTAAAAGGTGTGTTCTTCTTTTTAATTTGGTTCACTTTTCTTTCATTCATAGATAAATCTGATAATTGTATGTATTTGTTTGAGACTTTTTGTTGAAGATTGTTTAATCTATTCTGAATTTGAGTGTTCTTGTTCTTGGTTTTTATTTATCTCCCCGGGTTTATGTTTTCTTCTTTTGGGTTCATCTCTTCCATCGTCTGCTCTCTCTCTCTGATTAACAAATCACCATCCCATCACACATCTCTCTCCTCCCTCTCCTTCTCTACCCACATCAGACTACCACAGGACCACTGTGCCACCGTTACTCCCTACCTCCACCATGAGCCACCACAAACTCTCAAAACCCCAGCAATCTCTCTGCCAAACTACCACCAACAAATTGCCCAATCCCTACAAATTATCACCGCAGCTCTCCCCTTGTAACAATGCCAACCTCCAGGACCATCCATCAGGAATCACAACTAGCCCAAGACTCCACTGACACCACTCACCTACAATGAAAGTAGCAAACACAAATAACACAGAAAATTACCACAAAAATAACCGGTTTATCCCCTCACATTAATCGCCACCTATCTACCCCAATTCAATTGCTCCAACAACTATCACCACCAGTACGTTCATCTTCACCAAGCCACAAAACTACCGTTGCCAACCCATGCAAAGATCACAACTTCCCTGCCCAATCAAAAGCCATGGCCTCTACCATCATTCACCAACCAAAGCCCAAAGTCATTGCCCCCACACCAGCACACAAGAGCCACCCAAGCACAAAACCCCCATCTGATCAAGAAACCACCAAAGCAATCACCCGAACAACCTGCAAATCACCAAGTTCTCTTCCCTTCCACCTTTCCTCCACCTGCTCAAACCCAAATTTCAATCCCCACAGCCACCAATCACAGTCCAATAGCTTGCCATCAACACGATAAACACCATTAAATCTTCAGCAATCACCACCGAAGTGATGACCCCCACAAATCGCAGCCCCAACCATGGCCAATTTTCACTTCGCTAGCACACACCTCATTAGCCCTTCCCCACGAACCACCATCAGCAACCTCCCACCACCACCACACATCTTCAACATGCACAAAAATAAATAAAACAACCCAAACACAAATAGCAACTCATCGCCATTCACCTCCCCTGCCACAAGGTCCCTGATCACTCACAAACCAAGCACAAACATCACCACCACCTCCCTTCCTATACAGCCCTCCAATCGGCCTCGCTGTCTGACATCCCCACTGAAATCACACGTGCACAACCCACTGCTACATGCCACCTCATCGTATCCCAATGTCCGCCTACCTGCCCCTGCCACCATCTTGATTCGAGCTTCATCGAAGGAAGCCATCGATTTGGGAAAAATTGATCATCGATTTCCCACGAGAAAGAGACCGAAAGAGCGAAAATAGAGCAAATAGAAAGAAAGAAAGCTAGAAAAGAATCAGAGAGAGGAAATAGATGAGAGACAGAGTGAGAGGGAAAGAAAGAAAGTGGAATCGAGAATAGAGAGAGGAAGAAGAAATCAGCAAAAGAAAATAGGGAAATGACAAGAACAGAAACTTGGATAAATAGAAGAGGGAGCAAGAAAGGGAAGAAGATGAAAGCTGAAGAAAGAACAAAAAGAATGAAAAAGAAGAAAAAGATCAGCGAGAGAGAGAGAAGAGAATCGGCGGGCGAGGGAGAGAGAAGAAGAAGAAGGAGGGAGAGAGAGAAAGAGAGAGTGAAATTAACAAATTTTGGGAAAATTGAATATGATGAGGGAGAAAAAGAAAAAAAACCAAATAGAAATTTTAGGAAGGGATGTGTTTTTGTGTTTTAATTCAGTTTAGTTAGTTTTCTTTAATTTAGTTAATTTTCTGATTTAGTTTAATTAGGTTGGTTTAGTTGGTTTAGTTGATTATTTTGGTTAATTAGTTCAGTTAATTAA
This sequence comes from Mitragyna speciosa, assembly GCA_024721245.1. Lineage (NCBI taxonomy): Eukaryota > Viridiplantae > Streptophyta > Magnoliopsida > Gentianales > Rubiaceae > Mitragyna > Mitragyna speciosa. The sequence goes on from CM045557.1 coordinate 12,145,807, forward strand.
GTTAATTTGGACACTTAAATTATTTATTGAATTCAGTTAGTGCTTTTTGGTTATTTTATTAGTGCATAATTATTCTTTTTATGTTTTAGTCCTTGAAGTCTTGGGTAGTTTTGTTGTTTTGTTTGCACATTTTAATTTATGCATTTTAGTCCCTGTATTAGTATAAATTGGCCCCCTTAAGCTTTATTTCTTTCAATTATGTTTTGAATTAATTGCAAATTGCTTCACTCTTGATTAAATTCACCTGCTTTGCCCCCCATTTTACTTTAATTACATTTCTATCCCTTATGTTTTTCGCAAATTTCTTATTTTACCCCTCAAGTTTTATAGAATTTTATTCTTAGTCCCTTTAGTTGTTAGAATTTACTATTTGCCTCCCAATTTTTGTTAATTATATTTTTGTCTTTAGACTTGTTTCGATTTTTAATTTTTGTCCCAATTAGTTTAAATTTACTATTTGGCCTCAATTTATTCTACTTTTTATTTTTTCCCTCTAGACTTGCTATAATTTACATTCTTCTAATGTGTTAATATTTCATATTTTACTCTTTATTTTTAAATAGTTGTCCCTTTAACTTGTGTGTTCATTTTTTAAGCTTTGGTCCCGGGTCTCCAAAGAGGTATATCGATTTCTTGTTATTTTCCTCTTTATGTGCTCCAATATGCTCCAATGTGATTTTATGCATTATTTTAATTTGTTTATTTCTTATTTTGGATATTTGTTGCATGTTCATGTATTTAATTTATTTAATTTTTGAATTTTTATTATTATTATTTTGAAAAAATATTATATTTTGTATTTAGCTAATCAATGTAATAGTCAGATTATTTTTCTCATATTTTAGCAAAAATTGTGTAATTAGATAGAAAATGTAATAGACAGGGCATTTTAATTTCTCCCTTTAAATTGTAAATCAAACCCCCCGATGTAATAGTGAGGGTTTATTTGCTTTTGTGTGCTTATATGTTTTACCGCTTTCTTTAGGATTTTGCATCTAGATATTATGTCTATGTGTTATGTGCTCCTACTTGACTTTATATGTCTTTATATGTTTAATTTGTTGTTAATTCACGCTTTACTATTTAAATCCATGTTTTATGTTATTCCGTCACCACACTAGTCCAATGCTAGTTGTGGCTCATCGTTTCCCAGCTAGTCCAAAGCTAGTGGGAATCCCTAGAAAGGGCTAGTCCAACGCTAGACCCTTAGAACATTTTAGTGTTAGGTGCATTCGTATGCATTTCATATTTCACACACTTCTAGTTTTCTTTCCATGAGGCATGATTTTATTATTACTATTATTATTATTATTATTATTATTATTATTGTTTTTGACACATTTTTAAAATGCATGACATCTAGGTTGCATCTCACTTAGAAGTTAGGACATTTGTGTGATTCGACTAGAAATAGTCGCCTACTCACGTGGGAAGCGGTGGCGTACAGGCCGTTCCCCCCTCCTGTGAGTAGAAACATTCAGTTACGAGTTATTAGTTCCCCGTACCCGTCCTGTTGCATACCCACCTTCTTTCTTCACTTATTATATTACATTATTATTTTCTTTTCTTTTTGCATCACATTTTGCATAAAACTCGTGACTCCCTTGAGGTCTCGACTCGGGTTTTCGTAATTAATGTGATAATTCCGACCAAGCTCCTGGCGGTACATTTCGACCCTCCCTATATCCACATTTAGACTTAGGATTTGCATTCATTTAGATACGTCCAAACGCGATAGAATCTAGGGTTAATTTAGAAAATTTTTATTAAACCTCGCAACTAGTCCTCGGCTAGGTTGAAAGGGTGCCTTAGGCGCAAACCTTTACCTTCCCTTTCTTCAAATGTGACTCCCGAACCTTTTTCTCTCGTTTTTCGTAGATCGGAGTCAAAAAAGGATTTTAAATGATTTTTCTAAAATTTTTATTTTTATTTTGATTAAATGATTTTTCGGGTGACTTTGTACATCCTAACTCAGTACCGAGTGGCGACTCCATTTTTCAAATAAAACCTTTTTTCAAAATTAGATGGCCAAAACTGTCGCATTTTTTAGTCTTGGCCATTACTTTCTTTTGAAATACTATTTTTTCTAAAAATACATTTTTAACTAAAAAATCGATTTTTATCACACACGCACCATTTTTCCAAAATCTATCTTTTCAAAGGGATCTCAGACCGAACCGTCCTTTTTGGGACGCGACAGTCAACGACCCCACCAGTACCACTTTACCTATGATTTTTAGGACGCGACACTATCACATCAAATTTTTGGCATAGTTGCCAGGGAAACAATAGAAACTTAGGCAATATCAAGACAAACACAACCTTTATTATCCTAGATGTTTTTATATTTTGTTATTTTAATCTCTCTTGTGTTGTGTTTGTGGGTACTTGGTGGTTTCAAATTGAAAGAAGTTATAGAATTGATTCAAGCATTTCATCAAACACATGATGGATATGTTCATAAGAATGCATATGAATGATGTCTTGCCTGAAGTTTCAATGCCACAGGATAGCATTCAAAGTAAAGAACAAGAGGTAAGTGTAAATAATTTCAAATTTGATCCAGAAGTTTTTGTTATAGTTCAACATGATCAATTTGAAGGAAATCTAAATGAAAATGCTTATTTTCATTTAGCTAATTTTTTAGATTTAGTTGATCTTACGAGTTTTGATGGATACAATGGAGTGAATAAGCATGCTACAAATAAGATTGTTTCCATTAACACTAATTCATAAAGCTAAAAATTGGCTAAGGCCGTTTGGACCAAACTATTTCACTAGTTGGAATGTGTTATCAAGTGCTTTCATGAAGAAATATGGCATGCATTATTAATATGTGGAAGCTACTATTGATTATGAGACAAATATGAATGATATTAGTGGTACTACATATGGAGGTGACCATGAAAATCAAGAATATGCTAGATCGGATAATGTACAACTTTATGATACTCAAAATATCTCATATGTTAGCATTACTAATCTAACTTGTGAAGAAGATAATTGTAGTTGTCAAGTGAGCATGTATGATAATAACAAAAAGGAAAAAAAATGGCATATTATGTGATTCTCTTTCATTTGGATGCGCATTTGAACATAAAATGTGAATAATGAACATGCATGTGAAGAAAAATTTGAAAATGAGGCAATGAATTATGATGCTCAACATGTTGAATGTCCTATTTGTGAAATCATGCGTGATGTTCATGAAAATGAATGTGAAAGCATGTTTAGCAACCATAATGTTGTTGATAATGCTGTATGTTCTGTTTTGTGCAGTGGAAACATTGTGTTATTCCAATGTGGAAAACTTAATGAAACACAAGTTGTAACACCCTAGAAAATGCACATATAAGAAGCATTTTTTTTATTATTTAGGGTTAAGTTCTAATCTTAGAATTATTAGTTGGGAGATTTCTTGAGTTAATTAAGTTAATTAGTTAAGATTTTCATTCTAAGCAAGAACACTTAGGTACTAAAGTTAGAATAATTTCTCTTGACCATTTAACTTATAGTAGTGTTTAAATTTTTACTAGTTCATTTCACTATTTTCTAGTCTTTTGACTACTTGAAATTTTGCTCAATTTTATTCAAAAGTTTCACTTATTTTCTTACCTTATTTTCTTTTTCCCTTGGCCGAAATTTTTCTCTCTCTTTTCTTTCTTTCTTGGCCGAAATTTTCTTTTCTTTTCTTTTCTTTTCTTTAGGCCGAAATTCTTCTTTTCTTTCTTTCTTATTGTGGCCGGCTTCTCTCTTTCTAATTTTGTTCTATTTTGCTTTAATAATTTATGTCTAATTATTGATTATATTAAGTGGTAAGAGTTATTAATCTTCACCAATTAAATTGATCCAAGTGGCTATTCTTGCATTAAAAGACTAACTATTTACTTTACTCTTGTAAGGATTTAATTGGACCACCATTTTCCCATCTTTTCTTCATTTCTTTTTCATTTTTCCTAGCCTAATTCTCTCTCCTTTTCTCTCACCTTGGCCGGCCAAGCTCTTTCTTCTTCTTCCCTCATTTTGCTCTCAACTTCTTGGACTTTCATCTCTCAAATTGGAACAAATCCACCATAGGAAGTGGACTTCTATCTTTTCTAAGCAAAATTCTAAGCATATCTAAGGTATTTACCATGAACCTACCTTATTAATTTCATGTTTTAATTAGTTTTTATTCAAGTTTAATACCAAGTTCTTGTTAAGATTACTTGAAGAAATTAGTTAGAACTTGATATGTACTTGTTAGATAAAGTGTTCTTGTGGTTAAATAGACTAGTATGTGGTATTGGAACCTTGAAATTTCATGAAGAACATGTTATTTGGGTGAAAGTTCTTGGAGCTTAATCCTTGACATTTAGTGAGATTTTGATTGAATTTGAGTTTGGATTGAACTAAGAAGTTGTAGAACTTGATGAATTATGGGTTGGATGATTGAAATCTTGATGAAAAACAAGATTGGAAGGGCCGAAATTTAGGGGAAATAATGCCCAATTTTTGTTAGAAAAACCCTAGAAAACCCTAAAACCTAAATAAAACCCTAGAATGAAAACCCTAAACCCTAAACCCTAAACCCTAGAAAAAAAAAACCTAGAATTTAATGAGGTATTTCTTGCATTTTCTTACTAGGTTAATTAGGGTATAAATTGGGTTTTTCATTAGATTATTTCTTTCAATTTGCAGGATCCAATAGTGAGACCCGACCTTTCTACGAGATATTTTCTTAGGCACCAGGTGAGTGTCTTTATGTGTGCATGATGCATGGAATGTGATAATTTTATTTTGTGACCATTATGCTTAACTTGCAAATATTATGTGAGTACATGTGTTATTTGAGGAAAGATGTGTACTTTATCGCATCTATTCCACAATGTGTTACACGCTTTTATTATTGAAAATGTTATTTGTGTGTGAGACTACCGTGACTAACGTCACTGTTATTTCACGGTTAGTCAACCGGGCTGCAAGTGGGAGGACATAAGGTGCTGGGTGTTTTAGGGTGTGATGTTCTTTCCTTTTGAGTTGTGAATCCTCAAAGAGGCCAACTCCGGAATGAACTTTCTTGATTGTGTGTTGGCCCTCCAGGGTTGAGATTTTTCTCCCCCGGATGTGGTAGCTTGTACGGAGGTTATAAGGTGATTGGCGGTTAGGGCTTGTGATTGATAAAACTGATATGTTCCTTGATAAAGACCTGAGCTATTATCTCGGTCTAAATATCGTGGCTACATGATCAGTACCTGCTCCTCTACGGTTAAGCTTGCTTCCGTAGTTGAGCCCTGTATCCGCCAGTGACTACATGTGAATTAAATTGCTCATATATTGTTTATTTAATTTATTGATTATTTTAATGACCTGAAATCATGAGTGCTTGGTATGATTGCATGAATTGGACATTCACTGGGCTATTATAGCTCATTCCATTTTATTTGTTTTCCTTTACTCAGGTCAACTGAAAAATTAAAGCTGGACCAACTGGTTTTTGGGTTATTATAAGTGTTTTAGTTGTTGTAATAGTCGCACTATGTTAGGCTATTATTGTGAAAAAATTATGTACATTATGACTTGTAACTTTTTGATATGACTTGTATCTTCAAGTTAAATAATAAGAGTTTGTTTTATTTTATTCCATGTCACTTCATGTTATTTTATTTTAAGTTAAGTACGTTTGGATTTTCACGTGAGTGCGTGCATCGAGCCCTGGCGAGAGCTAGGCAGGCAGTCCGCTAAGCCCTTTGGTGCGCCTCTGGGCAAGGTGGGGCTGTCACACAAGTAGCACACACTCATAAGAACATATCCAAAATGGTTCCTCATGATGATGATAATTATGATTTGAGATATGATGAGTACGTACATGATGGTTGTTTTGAGCATGTTGAACTATGGCTTGAATTTTCTACCTTTGATCATAATGAGACACAAATGTGTGAAATGAAGTTTGAGTGTGATAGGGTAGTGGAAAATAGGGAGATTAATGACAAGGCTAAATTTTTCATTTCCCCTATTTTTAAATCTATGCATGATAAAAATGAATATGTTTGTAAAAAAGCAGATGAAAATGTGAAAAATAACAATAATGATTAATGTGAAATTTCTCATACTTTTGATGAGTATGATAATTCTATGGATGAAAACAAGCATGTTCATGATATGGGAGTGAAGTACGATGAAATGTCATGTGAATTGCTTGATTATGAAAATCATCTTTCTTTCAATTCTGATATTGATTTTATTGGTACTTATGCTATGCTAACACAAGAGAAGAGTCTAGCTAAATTTGGTTGTGATTTCCTCGTCAAGTGCTTTTCTCTTGTATCTTTAGTGATTAATAGATTGAGAACAAAGGAGCACAAATTTTTGTTCAAAGGATGTACTCATATTTGCTAAATCAATTGAGCATTAAAGGTGTGTTACATCTTTTGTGGGATACTCCAACTAGTGAGACGGTTGGAGGTCTAGCTCTAGACTTTAAATGAAGTGTTTGGGGAGGGGGGGGGGAACCTAATGTTTTTGGTAATTTTAGTTACTTTGATGTGTTTTATGTTTTATGTGTGTTTTGAAGTTAGTTTGGTTGATTTGTTTAGTTTGAATTTGAGTATGAAGCATTATATGCAATCTTTGAGGTTTCATGTCTAAACTTGGATATTTGATACCCGTATTTCATATCTTTTGAATTTCATGTATTTAGAAAGGTTAGACATCTTGGTTTCATCATTTGGAATATGTTTTGAAGTGGTTTAGTAGTTAAAATGAATGAAGAAACCACATTGAGTTTCAAAGTTACTATTCTATTGGGTTACTATTCATGAACTAGGATTCAATTGAGTAATTTGACTCTCATTTTATACTCCATGGACATTTGATGTATAAATTGACTTTGAGAAATTTTTTTTTATCATTTGAAACTTGTTTAAAGTGTTTGTCAGGTTGGAATCAAGCAAATAACCAAATTGATGAATTAAATTGAATGGTTACAATTCCATTGGTAACTATTCACTTAATGAGAGTTGCTTTGTTAATTTTAGTTCTCATTTTGGAATTTTCATGTATTTCAAGCTTAAAAATCATGTGAACAACTTTATTTTAACATTAGAAATATGTTTGTTGTAGCACTCTAGAAAATGCACATATAAGAGACATTTTCTTTTCTTATTTAGGGTTAAGTGTTAATCCTTGATTTATTAGTTGGGAGATTTCTTGAGTTAATTAGGTTAATTAGCTAAGATTTTCATTTTGAAGCAAGAACACTTAAGTACTAAAGTTAGAATAATTCTACTTGACCATTTAACTTATATTAGTGTTTAAATTTTGACTAGTTCATTTTACTATTTTCTAGTCTTTTGGCTACTTGAAATTTTGCCCAATTTTATTCAAAAGTTTCACTTATTTTCTTGTTTTATTTTCTTTAACCTTGGCTGGAATTTTTCTCTTTCCTTTCTCTCTCTTGGCCGAAAATTCTTCTCTCTCTTTTCTTTTCTTTTGGCCGAAATTTCTTTTTCTTTTCTTTCCCTTAGGGCCGGTTTCTCTCTTCTATTTTTGTTCTATTTTGCTTTAATAATTTATGTCTAATTATTGATTATATTAAGTGGTAAGAGTTATTAATCTTCACCAATTAAATTAATCCAAGTAGCTACTATTGCATTAAAAGACTAACTATTTACTTTACTCTTGTAAGATTTTAATTGGACCACCATTTTCCCATCTTTTCTTCTTTTCTTTTTCATTTTTCTTAGACTATTTCTTTCTCTTTTTCCCTTCACCTTGGCCGGCCATGCCTTTTCTTCTTCTTCCCTCATTTTTGCTCTCAATTTCTTGGACTTTCATCTCTCAAGTTGACACAAATCAACCATAGGAAGTGGACTTCTATCTTTTCTAAGCAAAGTTCTAAGCATATCTAAGGTATTTACCATGAACTTACCTTATTAATTTCATGTTTTAAGTAGTTTTTATGCAAGTTTAATACCAAGTTTCTTGTTAATACTACTTGAAGAAATTAGTTAAAACTTGATATATACTTGCTATATAAAGTGTTCTTGTGGTTAGATAGACTAGTATGTGGCCTTTAAACCTTGGAAATTTATGTTTTATATGTGGTTTAGTTGAGGACTTAAGTTGGAACTCAAGAACACTTAAAACAGTCATGCTGGACCAGTTTTAGTAAAACTTTCATAACTTGGTGTAGATAGCTTGGATTCGAATGATTCTTGTTGTTTTAGAAACTAGATTCATAGGGATTTCAAACGGTATAAAGCTTGCATGGTGGTTCATTGTGTACTAACCGCAGAAAGCTTGCAAAGTTGGCTGAAAATTTGATTCTGTGTGAAACAGTTTTGATGATGAGCCAACTTGAGGGCTGATTTTGAACCTGTTCTAGTTGGAATTTGGATTGATGATCTTCACGAAAGTTGTAGCCCTATAAACGTACTTTAAAACCATGTAATCATAATTCCTTAGTTCTTAATGGATTGACCCCAGAAATGGCACGAAGTTGGCTGAAAACCAACCCTGTGCAGATTTGGGTGATGATTCTTAGAGTAGGGATTTTGAATTTGAGTGGAATCTTGATTGAATGTGAGTTTAAATTGAACATAGAAGTTGTAAAACTTGTTGAATTGGATTGGATGGTTGATTTTCTTGCAGGTTTTAAATTTTTGGGTTAGTCCGGTTATAGGGAAAATGCTGCCGAAATTTCGGTAAAACCTAAGAAATAAAAGTGATTAGGCTATGATTTAAGACTCTATAAGCTGTAATTTAGTGATTTAAGCGTGCAGAAATTTTTGTAGATTAGCTATTAGTGAATTAAACCTCTCCGAGCAAAACCCTAGAAAGTTAGAAAACCCTAATTTCGAAAACCCTAAACCCTAGGGTAAAACCCTAAGCTCCAAAACCCTAGAAACTTAACCCTAGAAAGACTTGGGGTATTTCTTGAATTTCCTTATGAAATTTCTTAGATTTTAGTCAGGGTTTTTACACGATTCTTTCTCGTGAATTTCAGGATCCGAAAGTGAGACCCGACCTTTCTACGAGATATTTTCTTAGGCACCAGGTGAGTGTTCTTCTGTGTGCATGATGCATGAAATGCCATGTCATACTAGTTATTATTATTTCCATGCATGAAATGGTATGATTACACTTGACATGAGTATATAATAAAAATGTGTTATTTGAGGAAAGATGTGTACTTTATCGCATCTATTCCGTAATGTGTTACATGCTTTCACTATTTAATGTGTTAATTGTGCTTGTGACTTCCATGGTTAATTTTACTATTTTCCACGGTTAATCAAATTGGGAGCGTATGGGAGAGATATAAGGTGTTGGGCGTTATTTGGTGCTTGTTAATTGTTTATCTGAGTAAAGTCCTGAAAAAGGCTAACTCATGATTGAATTTATTCTTGATCTTGGACTTCCGGGGCTAACTTCACCGTTACTCCTCGGTTAGTCATCCGGGAGCGTTTGGGGTGATATAAGGTGCTGGAGAATATAGGTGCTTGATATTCTTTCCGATAAGAGTTTCATTCCTCAAAGAGGGTAACTCCGGATTGAATTTTACGAGTATGCTGGACCTAAGCTTGCTTCTGCAGTGAGCCCGTATCCGCCATTGACTATTTGTTAATTAATTTGTTCACAAATTGTTTATTTACTCATTAAATATTTTATCGAACAAAAATCACATTTCACTGGTATGATCGCATGACTTGAGCACTCACTGGGCTATTATAGCTCATTCCATTTTATTTGTTTTCCTTTACTCAGGTTACTTGAAAAATTAAAGCTGGACCCACTGGTTTTCGATTATTATGGATGTTGTAACTATTGTAATAGCCGAACTGTGTTAGGCTATTTTTGTGAAAATCATGTATATTATGACTTGTAAACTTGCGGTATGACTTGTACCTTTCAGTTAAATAAGAAGAGTGTATTTTATTTTGTTCCATTTTATTTTAGTTTATTTTATTTTAAGTTAAGTACGCTCGGTCGTTTGCGTGAGTGCGTGAATCGAGACCTGGCGAGAGCTAGGCAGGCAGTCCGCTAAGCCCTTTGGTGCGCCTCTGGGTAAGGTGGGGCTGCTACATTTGTAGTGTTGGATTGGTCAAAAACTTGAACAGGAAAAGTTTGAATTTCAAGTTCATCTTAAAAATCAAAATTTCAGGTTTGACGAGTAGCCAGCTTCGATCCATTCTTATTTCATTTATGTTGATGTTTAGGATGAGTTTAAGGCATGATTTGAAAGTTTGTTGACATAGTTACCTGATTATAAAGTTGTTTGGGCAAAACTTGAGGTTTAAATAGAAAAATTCAGAAATCAAAATGGCCAAAAAATCAGCTTGGAACATACGAAATTGTAGTTGAAACTTCTGCATCCTAGGGGTGATACGTGGGTCAAATCCACAAGATCTTGATCCACGGATCCATAGAAAATTGGCCTTCTTTTGTTGCTTTTGTGTGGTTTTGTTTGGAAATGGTTATGGCTATGTTTGTTGGTATTTTGGCAACTTCAAGAGCATGAATGAACACTTTAACAAATTCCAATAGATTGCATTTCCCGTTTCAACATTCTTGCTAGGATGTAAGATTTGTAGGTTTTTCATACAATCATGGTTTAAAAGCAATATTTGGCTTGTTTTCATCAAAACTAATTTGTATATACAAGACATAAGTTGAAGAAGTAATGGTACAATAGGTTTTATGCATATGGTAAATGATTGATGCATGCTTGTATAATGCTACTAAAGGATCCAATGCATGAGTTTATTTGAAAATTATCTTCTAACTAATCTTCCTACTAGATTCCATGAGTTAATTGCACAGTGCTAATACAACACGCAAGCTTGAGAAAGTTAATGATGCAACGCACAAGAGCAAATCTTCAACACATAGTTTGGACACTCTTCAACCAAGCAAGGGGAGTATTCTTGTTCTATTTTTCATTCTTGTCTATTCCTTTACACATTAAGGAAAATGTGCATTCTAAGTGTGGTAGCAAGACTTAAGATACATGGTTGGTTTAGATTGAGATCAAAATTTTTGAAAATTTGCCCAACATTTTTTGAAAATGCTTAATTTTTACATACAAGAGCAATGATTTCATATGATGATTGTTTCAAATTCCTTTCCATATTGAAGTGACTTTATACACTTGAATGAATCTATTCTACATATACTTGGGAAATACTTATTATGTTATTAGAGTTTTGTTCTTTAAGAAAGTATAATTTGTAAAGTAGTTGAAATTATGTCTAAATTTTACATGTTTGGCAAAATTTCTCTTTTTTACTTGATTTTACAAGTTAAATGATGATTATGGTCAATTAGTACAAAGCATATAGTCTATAGTTTAATATTTGAAATGAGGGGTGCTTGTGCTATGAAAATGAAAAAGAATGAAGTAATTTTTCTGGTCCAATGGTTCTTGTGCTTAACAACCGGGGATCTTCATCCAAAAATGTTGACTTTGCATAAAATGGTGCATGAATTATGAGTAATGCATAACAATTTGAGCAAATAAATTGTTGAGTAACTAGGGATCTTCATCTGGCCAAATGTCGATCTTTGCATAAAAAGGCAATTTTATTTCTCAAATATGCTTTTTGCTAGTTGGTTAATATTGAGGTGTTGAGTAACCGAGAACCGTCATTGGCCAATATCGGTTTTCGCATCAAAAGGCATTTTCATTTTGATTAATCAATGTGCTAAATTATATTCCCTCAAGTGAAAAACAAAAATGATCATAGACATGTGAAAGTACATTGATTGACCATATATTCATTTTCTTGTGAAATTGGGTAAAGCAAAGAATTTTTTTTGAACTAGCTTAATTTTGATATAATTACTTTTCCTTTGCTTGATATTTTGAGTATTGAAGATAAGATAAATGATTGCATAATATCTATTTTCTTGGTTTTGTGGAATTGCATTCAAACATGTGCATTGGTAATTTCAAACCTTGAATCATGATTGGATCTCACATTTTCCAATTGCTTGAGAACAAGCATTTATTCAAGTGTGGGAGAAGCTTGATAAGAGATAAATTTAACTATTTTAGTATATGTTTTACTATATGCTTTTAGTGTATTTTGAGTATTTTTAATATGAATTTTGCTCATTTTGACTAAGTTTCTCTAATTTGATAATTTTTTCAAAAATTAGGATTTTACTCGGGATTTAGGGTTTTGAGGCAAAATTATTATTTTGAGTAAATTAATGCACAAGTTCATGTGAATTTGCAGGTAAATGATGATTAATACAAATTGAATCAATTGAAGTATAGAAATTGTTATTTTGAATTTGATTCAAGATTGTAAAAGAACATCGCATACTTAGAGGTTAATTGCTCAACATTTCGGGAAGAATTTCATCATTGAATATACCAAGAAAATTATGGAGTAACATTGGAAAAAGGTCTTAAGGGCATCAAAGGAATAACTAGCCAAAAAAGAAAGGCAAATAAGCAATGGAAGAAGAAGAATTTGAGAAAACTAGAGTTTGGAATCAATGACATATTTTAGTATTTTGGCTATTGCTTGAGCTAAAAATATTGGATTGAGATGATTCTTAATGCATTTAAAGCTAATAGGATACTCAACAATTCTTGTCAAGACATGAAAATCCAGTTCTCATGTTTGCATAGTCTAAAATAAAAATTACTGAAGTACATTTATATTGTAAAGCCCTTCTGACCACTTCTCAATTTTTTGGCTACATCTCAGTATCTTGAGTTTCAAATGAGCTTATTCTTGTGGTGTTGTAAGTCTAACTCAAAGGGCTAAAACTTTTATGTTTTAAGAAAATGCTAATTCGTCTATCTTCATGGTGCAATTCGAGGACCAATATCCATGGACCCATAGCCCACAGATCGCATTCGTGGATCCACTCCAAGTTTCTGCTCTTTGGCTGCTCTCAACTTATAGCTTGTTTATACTCCATTTTTAGATATATTCAATGTATAACTGCATTTTGGTTGCTCAAAAAATAGTGCAAAGCTCAAGGAAGACTTTTGAGGCAAATGGAATCAAATTTCATCATTTTTTCTTGCTACTTGGAAAATGACTTGAGCTAGGGCTACAAAGGTAGCGGGCATCTTTTCTCTCTCTTCTTCTATTTTATGTGGAGTTTGAATTTTGAATTAACTGTAGCTTGCTGGACTATTATCTCTTTTACGACTATTTCATCTCTCTTGTAACTGTTAGGGCTTTCATGGAGGCCCTTTAACCTTTAGTTGGAGGGTGGCCAAAGATCCCCAATAGGTCCTTTGCAGATATATTACTGAATCAAATCCTTTCCCCTTTGAAGATGGAAAAGCCTTCGATTCACAAAGCTGAGCCCGTTGTGAAGTTTTCCATGGATGATATTTGGAAATTGGTAGCCTCATTTCAGTTCACTTGGTGGGTAAACTTTTGCATGGTAGACCTAGCATGGAGCAAATCAGAAAATCATTTGTAGCTGTTGAATTTAAAGTAACTTACTTTCTATGCCTTCTGGATCAAAGACATGTTCTAATTGGGTTCCCTTTGGAGGAAGATTTTCATAGGTGTTGGTTGAAAAGGGCTGTGGTTTATTCTGGATTTTCCTATGAGGGTGTTTAAATGGTCTTTGAAATTTAGAGTCCACGTTGAATCTGTCCATGCTCCTGTGCGAGTATAATTCGAAGGCCTACTAGTGCATTTCTTTGATAAATTTGCATTTTTTTCAATTACAAATGTGATTGGGATTCCATTGAAGAATGATTCTGCAACTCTTTCCCTAGCACGACCGAATGTTGCTAGGGTTTGTATAGATGTTGATTTGAAGGAAACCCTACCTAGCTGTGTATGGATAATTGTTGAAGATAATGGCTTTTAGCAACATGTTGCTTATGAAAATTTGCCTTCATGTTGTCAAATTTGCTGTAAGCAAGGTCATAGTCAATGCCAATGTCGCATATTGAATCCAAAAGAGAAAGAAGAAGGAGTCGTGATGGTGCAAGACAAAGCTAAAAGAAAGGGAAAGACGCAATATATTTCGAAACATTAGAGCAAAAATTCTGATGAACAGCCATCACACAAGGCTGGTATGATGGGTGCAAGTTTAAGGTATAAATCAAATGAAGGGCAACATCTGTAGGTATTAATAAGTAAGCTCTCAATAATGCATGATTCGGTAGAGCAGGTTCTCAGTAATGTGGAGAATCAAGAAAATTTTGAATGTAAAGAATGGTGGAGAAAAAATGGAAAATAATAATATTCAGCTAGCGAAATTGCAGTCGCATGTTCATTCTTATTACAGTGTTGAGGAACAGCAAAAGAAGTTCAATGAGCAAGTTGTTGGGGATTTTGAATCACAGTAGCAAGTTGAGGGTAATTTAAAAGACTAAATTCAAGTTGATGAACCTGATGTGGAGGCTGGGTTGTAGTTGGATTTGATCGCTGAAGTGGATATTGTTGCTGGCAATCTTTCTCTTCAAGAAAATATTGATTCGAAAAGAAAGTCAGTGAGCCAAGTTGAGTAGCGATTAGCATATTGTAACTTGGAAGCAAACTGTGTAGAGCTTGGCCAGCAACAAGAAGAAGATGGGGTTGACTAGAAACCCTTGAAGAAAAAAGGCATTCGTCCAACTTGTGTTTCAGTCAGGAAGTTGAGGTCTCAAGTAAGATCTTTGACTCATCTTTTTATGAATTTCGAGATGATGAATATGTTATTTTGGAATATAAGGGGTTTTGCTAAAGCCCCAAATTTGAAGTGTCTTAAACATTCAGTTAGAAGTTTTAATTTGCAACTTGTAGTTATATGTGAGCCTAAAATAAGTGTTGATAGAATACATGATATTTGTAGGAGGATCGGTATGGATATGGATGTGGTTAATAATTCGAGTTTGGTGTAGATTTTTTTTAAAATCAGTTTTTTCATATTCTATTGATGGGGATGGAGACTAGTATCTTACTGTTCTTGTTCATAGTGCAATGATGGCTTCTCAATATTTATTAAGTTTCGTGCTTGCTAAATGTATGAAAGTAGAGAGATAGGTTTTATGGGCTAAATTAGCTTCATTAAACTCTAATAATTACTCCTGGGTAATATGCGGTGATTTTAATGTCATCGATCAAGCTAATGAGAAAAGAGGTGGAGGCCTTTTCCAATGGAGGAAGCCATGGATTTCTTGCACTTTTTGCACAATGCTAAAGTTTTTGATGCAAGTTTTATGGGATCCACATATACTTGGTGTAATAATCGCCATGGTCATGCAAGACTATGGAAAAAACTAGATAGCACATTAATGAATGACGAGTTTGGGGAGTAATGTAGAAATATCTATCCAACATTTGTCTAGGGCACCATCTGATTATGCTCCACTACTTCTGATGGGGAAGACAAGACAGGATGCCAATCCTTGACCTTTCAGATTTCTCAACTTCTGGACATCGCATTATCAGTTTATGGATTTAGTGCAGGTGACTTGGCAAGGGGAATATAGTGGTACTTCGTTAAATGTTTTGGCATCAAAATTGAAGTGTGTTAAACAAGTGCTCCGGCCATGGTCTAAGCAAGCTTTTGATGATATCTTCCAGAGGGTCGAACAACTGGAAAAGGAAGAAATGGATTTGGAGAAAATATATGATGAAAAAGACACTGAGCAAGCTTTTGAAAGAATGCAAGAGGCAAGGGCAAGTTTGAGCAAAACTCTTTATATAGAAGAAAATTTTTGACACCAAAAAGCACGAGTAAAATGGTGGAAGGAGGGTGATAGAAATTATACATATTTTTACTCTATTGTGGCAGAAAGAAGAGCTAAGGCAACGATTCATAAAATCAAAGCATCAAATAGGTAGTGACTTGATATGGATGAGGGAATCGCACAAGAGGCATGCCATTTCTTTTCTTCATTATTCTCACAGGAGGAGATCTATGAAGATTATGAGCTTCACCACATCCCGAGGCTAGTTACTAATGAGGATATTGATTGTTTAAGAAATTCACCTCGACGGAGGAAGTTTGGGAAGCTATATTTTCCATGGATGCAGATAGTGCTTGTGGACCTGATGGTTTTTGAGGTCAAATTTTCACTTATGCTTGGGAAATTCTTGAGATGGATGTTTACCAGGCAATACTTAGTTTCTTTTGTGGTGAAGTTATCCCCAGGAGCATCTCTTCTTCTTTGATTGTGCTTATTCTAAGGTGAGCTCTCCACAAGATTTTACTCATTTCCATCCAATTAGCTTGTGCAACTTTATTAATAAAATCATATCGAGAATTTTGAGTAACAGGTTAGCACATATTCTCTCTAAAATTATTTTTGAGCAATATAGTGGTTTTGTGAAGGCAAGATTGATATTTGAAAACTTCTTGTTGGCTCAAGAATTAATTGGTGGAATGCCTAAAAAGAGAAGAGGAGGTTATGTAGTATTGAAATTGGACATAGAAAAGGCATATGATCGAGTATCATGGTTATAATTGATTAGAATTACGAGAGCTTTTGGATTTAGAGAAAGATAGATTGACATGATATGGAGGTTGATATCTAACTGCTGGTTCTCAATTATCATTAATGGCTTTCCTTAGGGTTTCTTCAAATCAACTAGAGGGCAGTATCAGGGTGATCCTTTGTCACCTACATTGTTTATGATTGCTACTGAAAGGTTGTCTAAGGTATTGAATAATCTTGTACATCTATGAGGATTTTCTACTTTTAGTGCTCCTCCTCAATGTCCAATGATTACCTATTTAGCTTTTGTTGATGATGTACTTATTTTTTCAGGAGCTACAAGAAGATCTTTGAAGATAATTATAGAGGTGCTAAGCAGGTATGAAGAATGTTCGAGGCAAAAAATTAACAAAACGAAGAGTGGTTTTGTGTGCCATTCAAATATGTCTGTGGCTATGAAATTGATTATAAAACAAGTCACAGGGCTTTTTATTATGAAGTTTAGGTACTATCAAAACTAGACAATTTACACAAACAAGTAATAAAATTTATAACCTAATACCTCTTTTCGCAAGTGCACGGGTTAATTGTAGTAGGGGAATTATTAGGGTTGATCCCACGAGAAAACAAGAAGTATCAATTGCCAAAGCTTTTTCACTTACTTTATTATCTAGACAAATAAACAAATATGTTTGAATAAATTAACACCTTGCTATATTAATCTTGTTTTGCTTAGGATTGCAATTTCATATGAAATCAATACTTGTTTTTACCAAGAATTGACTAGAGTTCAACTATTTCCATGATAAACCCTTGTGAAATACATGAATTGTGGTATTAAACAACTTTAATCCACCTACTTATACCACTATTTGCATGTGTGTACAACATAATCTTCATCTACCATTTTCTAATGTTATAAGTATTTCTTAGTGTCAAATAACATCTAAATGATTTGCAATAGTTGATTAAGCTACTATAAATGTTAAACCTTGATAGATGAATAAGTAAATACAAGTTATAGCAAGTATAATAACATTCAAAACATTCAAATATATAATTAGCTTCATCTAACCCTAAAACATATATTTAGTTAAACATAGCTTGTATGAATAACATATAATGGAAGCAACTCATAAACAAGTAAGAAATTAAAGAGCTAAGGTAAGAAGTGCTCATTTGTTAGTAGAACATGGCTCCAAGTTTCATTTCTCATTGATATTAATTGATACACTTGAATCCTCTAAGAGTTTTTTTTACAAGTAATGAAAATTCTTCTAAACTACAAAGAAAACTACTACTATAAGCCACTTGGGAGTGCTCCTCCCTTCCAGACATGTTCTAAATGTCTTGTAGGAGCTCCCTATTTGTAGATAAATTCACTCTAATCATTTAGAGAACTTGTATGACAATTTCTAAGAAAAGTTATCTTGAAATCACAAAAAGATTTTCATTGAATTTTGTAATATTTTCTTGGGTTGTGCAGGTGTAAGGAATCTTCAAAAAGTCATCAAAAGGGGTTGGAAGATAAGCTGTAAGTTGAAGCCATCATTTTCTTGCCGACGTGCTAGATCCGTGGGCTATTGGTCCGTGGATCTTGATTTGTGGATTGCTCCCAGCAGATGGACGAATTAGTTTTTTCTCAAAACATGAAAATTGTAGCTCTTTGAATTAGGATTGCAAAATCACAAGAATTAGGTTATTTGGAGTTTAAGATGCAAATATATGGCTAAAATATTGAGACATGGTTGGGAGAGCTCCATAGCATACATGTACTTCAGTAATTTGGATTTTTTGCTATGAAAACATGAGAACTGGATTTTGATATTTCTATCAGATTTGTAGAGTTTCCTCTTATCTTTAAAATGCAGCACGAGTCATCTCAATCCAATATTTGTAGCTTATGTTATGACCCAAATACTGAAATGTGTCATTGTTGTCGAAGTCTAGTTTTCTCCAATTGTTTACTTCCGTTGCTTCTTTGCCCTTCTTTTTTTCTTGTTATTTCTCTTCTACCCTTGAGACCTTTTTGTGATATTGACCCCTTAATTCCATGGTGTATTTGTTGATGAAAATTTTTCAAAATTGACCAAAATAATTTTAAAGATTTTGAATGTAAAAGTTGTTCTATTGAAACTTCAATTCAATAATTATTGAATATGAATTTGATGACTTTTATTCCAATTGATCCAAATAATGATTGAATATATAAAACCTGCAAGATTGTTAAAAAATTATGCATTAATTTGCTCAAAATATAAATTCTGCCTCAAAACCCTAAAAATAGGGTAAAAACTCTAATTTTTGGTAAATTCTTCAAATGAGAATATTTATAAATTTGAGCCATTTTTATATAAAAATATTAAAAGCATACTAAAAACACACTAAAAACATATATCAAACTCTATGCTAAAATAAGTAAATTTATTACTTATCAAACTCCCCCACAATTGAATCAGTCCTCAAGCAATTAGGAAATGAAGAAATCAAAACTATGATTCAAGGCTTGAAATAACAAATGCTTCGTTGTTGAATGCAATTTCACAAAATAAAACAAATAGGCATTATGCAATTTCTTGGAATGTTTCCAATACTTATTATACCAAGGAAAAAGGAAGTAATTATATTAAGATTAAAAACTAGTTCAACAAAATTTTCATGCCTTACAAAATTTCACAAGTTGAGTATTCAATATGAACAATTAAGTACAACTTGTACTTATACACAATATCCAATAATAGGGACTTGTTGAACTTATTATTTGCAAGTGTCTTTTGATGCGAAAGTTATTATTTATTAATGAAAACCCCCGATTACTCAACACTTTGATCATTTTAACCACTTTTTAGCTTTAGCTTGAGACGTGAAATTGCCAAGATCAACATTTGTTGTTGAGGTCCTTTATTACTTGACAATTCACCTTCAATCAACTTGCTATGCATATTTATAATTCAATTACCATTTGCCACAAAATCGACATTTGTTTATGAAGGTTCCCAGTTACTAAGCAATTTGACTCATTGGAGCAGAAGTAAATAACATTTATCATTGAACTTTACAACATCATGGTTCCTTTATTCAAATAATACATAAGTATACTTCTTGTCTATAACTACCACTTAGGAATGTAGAATTAAGTAAAGAAAAGAAATTTAAAATCAAATGTGCCAAATCAAGATATAATTGCAACTATTTTACAAGATATAATTTCTTAAAAAAAAAACTCCTAATCACATAATAACTATTTGTTCATATATTTGTAGAAAAAATGCAATCAAAGTTGTATAAATTATTTTAAAAAATAAGAGAATTTTAGAAGTTCATGGCATCAAAACATGATAAAGAAGCAAATTTTGCAAATTTTGGCCATATTTTACTAAAACAATATCTAGACATAATTATTTAAAACCATACCAACATACTCCTATGCCTTTCCCCCACACTTAAAATGTCACATTGTCCTCAATGTGTAAAGGAAAAGATAAATAGGATTCGAACAAGAAAACTCCCCTTGTATGGCTCATGAATCCTTAAGTTGATATTGTTGTTGTGCCTTGATGTCCATTGGCCTTTGTGAAGTTTTTATTTTACAATGCTTCACCATGTTCTTCATATTATCTATTCTTGCTCAAAAACCTTGCTTCAAAGCTCAAAACACTTAAATGCTATGTTAGATTATAGTTCACTAGCAGATAAACACAATGAAAATAGAGCATGCCTTGAAACACTTGATTTTCTCCGCACTTAGTTATTGTAATATAGTTTCAAGGGGTGAAAATTTTGATGCATGTGTTATGTGAGCATATGTATGGTGTTATGATGAAGTGAAAAGCAAAAGAAACTTATGTCGTGTTATGTGAGCAAATGTATGGTGTTATGATGAAGTGAAAAGCAAAAGAAACTTGTGTCAAAATGTCTTAAGTCAAAATTTCATCCTTTGATGCAAAAAGTTAAAGTTTGAATCAATGAAATAAAACATGAGATGCAATCCATTTGAATGTATTGAAGTGATGTTTTCATGCCTACAAAGTTATCAAACAAACTTGCAAAGAAAGCCATTGAACACCAAACAAAATTTTTCAAAATCAGCCAAAATACACACAAACTATTGTTGATCCCTGGGTTAATCTGACCCACGGATAGGCTCTAGAAGTTGTAGCATTGCTACTATAATTTTTCGCACCACGCTGATTTTTCAACCATTTTGGCATTGATTTTTATCATTTAAACCTATAGTTTTGGGCAAAAAACTTTATGATCATGTAACATTGTTAACAAACTTTGAATTCATGGATTAAACCAGTCTTAAACATCATCACACATGAAATGAAAATCAATCAAATGGATTGCCTGAAAAATCTGCAACAGTGAATTTCAAAATGAACTTGAAATTCAAATTTTTTCTTTTAGAGTTTTTGATCAATCCAACACTTCGAACATGTTTTTAATGTTAAAACAAAGTTGTTAACATGATTTTTAGGCATGCAAAACATCAAAATTGCAAATTAGAATCAAAATCATAGAGAATCTCACTTGATGTCAAGTAACCAAATGAATATTTATCTTTTTAACCAAAAAGCTCATTTTTATTATTTGCATATTTTGAACCTCAAAATCACTTTGAACTGTTCCTATTCTTATTCTATGGAACTTGTGGTTAGCTAGAAATGAATGTGTCTTTGTAGGGAAGCTAAGGTCTTGGGAACAGGTGGCCCATCATGTTTTTTTGGACATCAAAGTTGCATGGGATAGAAATTCAAATGGTGTATGGATACATGTGGTTGGCATGAACTTTATTCAAATGTAAAGAGAGCAAAGAGGAAGGTGGAAGTCTATATGGCGACATGGTTGCCTCCGGGTGGTTATGTTAAGTTGAACACTGATGGATGGTCAAAAGAGAATCCTAGTCCATGTGGAGGAGGAGGTATTCTGAGAGATAGAAGTGGGAAGGTGATACTTGGATTTGCATGTTCGTTATGTCTTGGTATGACCTTGGAAGCTGAGTTCAAGGCTCTCATGCATGGAATTCGATTATGTTGTAGTAAAGGAATGGATAGATTTCATGTGGAGTCTGATTCTCATTTATTGATCGATATTATATCTGGTGAAGTTGCCTTGCCCATGGTCTTTGGTTCATCTGTTAGATGAGTTGGATGGATTCAAGAAGCACATAGTAGGCACTTCTCATTGTTTTCGTCAAGCAAATATTCTGGCTGACATATTGTCTAAGGAGGGGAGTAAATCAAATGTTGATCAGATTTTTTTGGGGTTTCACAATCTACTGAAGGATGTCCGGGGTGCAGTTAGATTAGATCAATTAAGTTTTCCATCATTTCGTTTTAAATACAAGTAGAGATGCTTTGTTAGATTTTTAATTCTTATAAAGGTAGTAGTACTCCTTATTTCTAATTTTTATTGCTCAATTCCTTTTGTAAATAAAAAGAGGTAAGGCTTATATCCCCCTCTCATTTTCTAATATTAATAAAATTAGGGGTGGCGTCCCTCCCCGTGTACAGGGTTTGCCAAAAAAAAAAAAAACCATTCTACTTAATGCATTAATTTGGTTTGTTGCATGATTCCAGTCACACAAACATTTGAAACATATTCCTAATGATATAACAAAGTTTCTCAAATCCAATTTATCCATAAAATGTCCATGGATAACAAAATGGGAATCACATTGCTCAATTGAACTTCATTTATGAAAAGTATTCCAATGGAATAGTGGCTTTGTAATTTAATGCTTAAAATTGATTTTTTTCGTAGTTTTCAATTACAAAATCACTTCGAATATATGTCAAATGATAAAATAAAGATGTCTGACCCTGCTAAACACACAAAATACAAGAGTTATGAAAATTTGGTATCAAGCATCCTTATTTAAACATGAAACTTCAAAGATTGTATACAATACTTCATACTGAAATTCAAACTAAACAAATCACCCAAACTAACTTCAAAACACACATAAAACATAAATCACACCAATGCAACTAAAATTACCTAAAGCATTATGTTGTCTCCCAACAAGCGCTTCATTTAAAGTCTAGAGCTAGACTTTATACAGCTTGGTCACGTAATTGGTGTATTCCATAAGGGATGAACATATCTTTTGTGTTCAATTGCTTGAGTAGGTATAAGTGTTCCTTTGGGCCAAAATAAGTGCTCTTAGGTTTCCAATCCATTTTGCAGTCATGCTTACTGTAGATACCAAATTTTGATACACCGCTCATTTTTTAACATGGGGGGACTTTTCTCTATTATTTGGAGTCAAATCTTGATTTTTGTGTAAAATGACAAAGTCAGCAATTTTGGAGGGCAAAATAGTAATTTTCACCACGTAAATATTTTTTTCGTTAGTTTTGGGGTTCTAAATACATGTTTTGTATTTTCATACTTGATTCTAAATTTTTGTGATTTTTTTAAGTTTAACTGATATTTTTCTATATTTCGCCAACAAATGCACAAAATGATCATTTCGCCTCGCGAATATTGTTTTCACTCATTTTAGGTCCCAAATTTATTTTTTAAGCTATTAAGCATGTTTCTAAAATTTTCTAATTTTTTTGTAGACAATCGTTATTTTTTTTTGGTAAATACTACATTCAGGGACAAAATAGTTATTTTGCACCCTGAACGCATTTTTCATCAATTTTTGAATTTTCTTCCTGTTTTGTTTCCGGGATTTTGTTTTGTTTTGTTCCTGGCTTGTTGATTTGGGAATTCCTCTTCACTGTTCTTTTTTCCTCCTTTCTTACACCACCCCAACCGTCGAATCACCAGTAATCCACCCAAAACATCAATAAACCATCATCCATATCGGTAAATCCAAGCCCAGTAATTACTACCACAACCTAAAATCAAACTCCAAAAACTACCAAGGACCACCTTCTGACCACTCTTAAACCCCATCACCATCGCAATACCAGAATACCACTAGAAACCATCAACCCCAAGCCACCCGGAAACAACCAATTTCCATCAACAACCATTCAAACAGCCAAACTTCTATCCATAACCTCCATCAATAGACCCCAAAGACCCCAATTTCAACCCCTCAAATCATCACCAATAATCATTGCCCTGTCTTCTTCTCCAACATCAATCAGCAAACACCACAAATTCCACCAATCAGCCCAAAATTGTCTCGTTCACCTGCAAAACAATAACCCAAAATCCTTAAAATCATAGAATCGTCACTCAAAACCATTGGGCAAGCTCCAATTCCACAAATGCACCAACATATACACACATGCACCACTACAGAGTTTCGCAACAGGCAAAAAACAATCAGGTAGCAAAACCATCATCTTCACCCACAATTCCAGCTCACTTGCAATCAATCCACTATCAAAAATTACACACACAGTTGCACATAAACTATATAAACACAGAGACATGAACAATAACACTGCAAACATGCACAGATTCATATACAAAACACCCATTGATCCACCAGCTGTGCACACACGTACCATCGCATACACAATTAGCTACATACACACACACATTAAACCATACACACAAAAAAAGACACAAAAATAGCCCAAGACAAGCATAAAAAAAAAAAAAATTGTCCACAACCAGTCAGTCATCAATCCTCTAGAATCCACTCTAATTCACCAAATTCTCACCACCAACAATTAGCAAGCCATCAAAATTAATCTCCCTCAAACACAATATCACCCAACACAACCACAACGGCCATTAAAGCCACAATCACACTAGACAAGCACAATTCCCCAAAATTAGTTTCCAAATTCCTCTGCCTGATCGCCACGTTCCACCATACAAACAGTCCTCAAAGCTCCAATTCTGTGCCACCTGTAGCCAATTCGCCACTGTCCTCCGTCAAGCCAACTGCGATTTCCCCTCACAATTGTTGTTTAGAAGTGATTAGAAGAAGAAAGCAAAAAGAGAACAATAAAAAAGAAGAGAGAAAAATAGAGAATAGAGGAAAAGGAACAATAGAGTAAGCGAGATAGAGGGGGGAAAAGAGAGCGAAACTGAGTGCAGAGAGAAGAGAGACAGAGATCAAGAATGTGTTTCATGTGTGGGTGAAGAATAGAGAAAGAAAAGTGAGAGAAGAGAGAATCAGAGAGAGTGAAAAGAGAGTGAGAGAATGATAAGGCATAATCGGAGAAAAGGGAAAGTCAGAGAGAAAATAGTGGGGGATTGAAAGAGAGAAGAAAAGATAGAAAGAAGAGAGATACGAGTGAGATGAGGCAGAAGAAGAAATAGAGAAGGAGAAGGCAGAGATGGAGGGATTGAGAGAGAGGGGGAGAGAGAGAGAGAGAGAGAGAACGATGGGAGAAACTGGAGTAACAAAGAGAGTCCAACGATTGGAAGGAGAAAAAGAAGAGAGAACGGAAAGAAAATGCGGAAGAAAGAAGAAGAGATAAATTGGGTATTAGGGAGGGTGGCTTTAGTGTAAATTCATTTTTTTTAGTTTAGTTTATTTGTTTATGTTTTGATATTTATGACTTGGACTTTATACCTTGTCAGTACTACTAGCATGACCTGAAAGACTTTCTGTTTATTCATTCAAGCCCCCCATAATTATAGATTGACCTTTCCTAGGTTTGATTTCTTTCAATTAAGCCCTTTAATTTACAATTAAGTCTTTAAATTGTTAGAATTTACTGTTTTGCCCTCCCAAGTTGCTTTAATTTACATCTTGTCCCCTTATATTTTTGTGAATTTTTAACTTTACCCCCTAAGCGTTATAGAATTTTATTCTCCTTAGTTGCTAGAACTTACATCTTACCTCAATTTGCCAAATAATTACATATTTTAGACTTTATTTGTTTATATCGAGGTTCCTTGACTTGTTTGTTCATTTTGATTAGTATTTTTGTACTGGATCTTCAAGAAAAGGTATTTTTGTTGCCTTTAATTGGTTCCTTATGTGCTTCAATGTGCTTCTATGTGACTTTTGTGCATTTTTTTATGTCTTCCATTTCACATAGTTTTTGTGTATTTATTTATTTTGTGTTATTTAGTTTCGAATTTTATTATTAAATTTTCCTTATTTTTGTAAAATTTTGTATTTAGATAGCCTATGTAATTGTTAGACTACATTTCACATGTTTTACAAATATTTGTGTATTTAGAAAGCAAGTGTAATAGATAGGTCATTTTTACTTTTTCCCTGTTAAAATGTAAGTTAAATCCCCCGATGTAATAGTTAGGGCTTATGTGCTTTTGTGTACTTGTGTGCTTATACGATTTACCGCTTTCCTTAGGATTTTGCATTTAGATATCATGTCTACATGTTATGTGCTCCTATATGCTCTTATATATCTTTATATGTTTACTTGCCTTTGATTCATGTTTTATCATTTTTGATTCAAGCTTTAGTGTTCCACCACCACACTAGTCCAATGCTAGTTGTGGTTTCATTGCTTCCCATAAGTCCAACGCTACTGAGGAATTTCTAGAGAGGGCTAGTCCAACGCTAGACCCTTAGGTCATTGTAATGTAGTTTCACTCCCCGTGTGCATTTCATATCATTTCACACACTATGTTTTAGGGATTTTACATTTTGCATGATTTTTGTATATATGTTATTACTATTGCCTATTTTTACATATCTTTAGTACATGATATCTAGGTTACATTTCACTTAAAATTTTAGATCATTTGTGTAATTTTACTAGAAATAGGCACCTCCTCACGCGGGGAGCGGTGGCATATGTAAGGTAATAAGGGGAGTGACGCAGTGAAAAATTTAAAAATTTATTACCTTAGTTATGGATCTCTTTGATGTAATCTATACGATTAAAGGGTGTCTAGCACAAATACGTCAAGCATAGAAGGTTTCTATGCTTCAAAGGGCAAGATCCTATTCGATGAAGGTGTTGATCTACCATGAAAAGCCCTCCAAGTGTAGAGTCTCCAACGGTATCCACACGAACATGATCTTTAGGAACCTTTGGGCTTGCCTTTTGAGTGCTAACTCCCTTGAATTTCATGAAGAACACAAGAACAAGAAGAGGAAGAAGACAAAACCCTAACCCTTAGGGAGAAGAGGGTGTGGCGTTTTTTCTTGGGAGAAAAACACGCCTCTCTCAATTTTTTCTCTCTCTAGATTTTATCTTGTGTTTCATCAATCTTTCAAGAGTCAAGGCATGGACTTATTTATAGATGTAGTATCCTAATCTTTAAGGAAACAAGAGTAATTGGAAACCAAGAAGGTTTAGGAAGTTTACCTTAAGCTAATCCTATTCCAAAAGGAAACCAAATAGCTTCTTAATTCCTTTTAGGAAACTAATTTCCATCAAGACTTAGAATATTTATAAATAAGTCCTTTAAGTTAATTTATCACATAAATTAACCCCATAAGTATCTTATACTTATCTTAATAACAATTTAACCCAAAAACCATGTTCTTAGTGTGTGTGACCCATTAGGTTCCATTCACGTTGGTAATAAGTACAAATTATAACTCATTAATTAATTAATTAAGAACCAGATAAATTAACACTTTAATTTATCATTAATTCACTAATTAATTAATTTGCACTTATAGATCATGAGTGGCGTCTAGCAATGCATCATGACCACCCAAGTGAATAGGAAAGTCATATGGTAGACTATACCTATTAATGACAATGTTACCGTGTAATTAATATTCTTTCACCACACTATATCCCAATTAGTCTAAAAGTGTAGTGCGCACTCTTTAAATGACTAATTAATGATTTCTTGTTCCTGAAATATAACTTTCCATAAAAGTATAACCTTGAAACTCTTTCAAGCCATACTTTCACTTTTGCACAAAAGATTCTTTAAGTCATATTTCAACAAGTGGCCAATCCAGGATATACTCTCCTATAATAAGGAGTGGTGAATCCTATATTGATTACTCACTATCCTTCCATGCTTCATACTATGCCCAATCTCTACCGTATGGGCTACTCTTTTACGAGCACCAAGCAATAGAGTCAAAGCATAGCAATCCACACTCAAGATACCATGGTAATCTCAAGTCTAGGGATCACTTACACCATTGCCATTAAGAGTATAATTCATTAGCACTATGAATAGTAACTCTTAGCGGATCAATCCAATGAACTTGTTCTCTAACAAGCATCCACATACTAGTTTATGTGTCGCACACCATAGTTGACGAGATCAACTACTACTTACCCTAAGTAGAGGCAAAGTATGTGCTAGTCTTCCGATATTAATGATGTCCAATTCTCATTAATACTATGACTAGGGATATTTAAGAATATAACTTTATGTGTAATAAGAGTCTCATCATTGTAACTCTTACAATCTCTTATACACAGTTAATATTCTATAGACTTTATCAAATAAACAAGTAATATTAATAACAAGTATTAAATGACAAAGAAAATGCCACATATATAAGTATAACACGCAATAAGCGTAATAAAAATTCCAAAAACCAAGTTGGTTTTAGGGCATACACTAACAGCATAACATGTCGTTCTCCCCTTCGTGAGTAGGAATTGTTAGTCACAAATTTTAGTCTCCCGTACTCGTTCTATTGCATACCCACTTTCTTTGATCACTTACTACTTATATTACTATTTTTTTTTTGCTTTCCATTTTGCATTAACACTCGTGACTTCCTCGGGGCTTCATTTTGGATTTTTCGCAATTAATGGGATAATCACACTAGATTTAGAATTTGCATTCATTTGGACACATCCAAATGCAATAGAATTTAGGGTTATTTTAGAAAAATTTGATTAAATCTCGCAACTAGTTTGGCTAGGTTGAAAAGGTACCTTAGGCACGTGCCTTTGCCTTCCCTTTCTTCAAATGTAACTCCCGGACCTTTTTCTCTTGTTATTTCGTAGACCGAAGTCAAAAAAGGGTTTTCAAATATTTTTTCTAAAATTTTTATTTTTGTTTTATTAAATGATTTTAAGGGTGACTTGTTACTCTCTAACTCAATACCAAGTGGTGACTCTATTTTTCTAATAAAACTCTTTTTCAAAATTATTTGGCCAAAATTGTCGCATTTTTAGTCCTAGCCTTGTTTTGTTTTTAAAAAATATTGTTTTTCTTAAATAACATTTTTTCACCAAAAACTTGATTTTTTCTCACACACGTACGGTTTTTGCGAAACCTTATCTTTTTGAAAAGGGTTACCAGACCTGACCGCTTTTTCGGGGTGTGACAGATTTTGGTGACTCCATTGGGGATCGCTAGTGAGTCCAAGCACTAGGCTTAGTCCCTTTTTCCTTCTTTAACCCTTTTATTCTATCGCATTTGGATGTCAGGATTGCATTTTTCTTTTTAGGTTTCTAGATCTTTTTCTTTTTAGTTCACACACCTTGGTTTCTATCTGTGTGATTTATGGTTTACTTATGTTTGGTTTATTCGACTGCGCTTGCATTTGGGGGGGGGGTCAGTCACACTTAGAGCCCATGCGTCATAGCATTATTATTCCCTCCTCTCATAAAGAGTACTCTATACGTGCATTCGATATATTTTTACCATTTTTTCTTTTTTGGTGGTTGCCACCCACCCATCCCTTTGGGATTTGGATCGATCTGCCTAGACATGCTGCCATCGCATTCATGCATGTAGCGGTGTCTAGGGGATCACTCGAACCACTGACCTAGGATGCTTGCAATTAACGAACTTGTTACTTTTTGGATCCCTGAATCTGAAGGTTTGGGAACCGAAGGCCTTTATTGAGTCTAGATGCATCAGTGGACCCAACCTCATGCATCTATATATAAAAAGTCTAAGGTAGAGTTAGTCTTACCTTATCAGCCACACCAGACATGAGAGGAGGAACCCACCCCCTTTTATTTTTTCTATTGTACCAATTATTGCTATTTGTATTGTCAATGTGCTAGGTAATATTCGTTGAATAAACTAACGAAATCTCTTTCATTTTTTGATTGCATTCACAACCTTAGAATAAAGAGCCCTAGCATGGTGCTCTCATAGGAAACCAACCCTCTTTCAGCACGTTTAAATTTTTATCTCACAACTAATTTCTTTGAGAAGGATGAAAATAAGATTTTCAAAAAGTTTTTTGCAAATTGCATTTTGTTATAAACAAGACACCCCAAGGGTCCAATCATTGTAGATTTTGTAAAATTTGAAAAATCAGATTTTTCAACGTGCATCTTTTCGAATAAGATTTGTAGTTCTAGACCTTTTTCGAAGTTTAATTTATTCTTGTTGTATCCATCAGTTTTGTCTAAAACAATTTTCAAAGATCAATAAATTTGCTCAAGAGGGCAAATTTTTGTACAGTTCATGTTCATCTTTTGCAAAGAAATTATGTGTCATTTTTGCCATAACTCCCACCTTCTCGTCCCACATTGCACAAACAAGGATTTTAACACACATTTCATCCTACTTTAATGAACTGGCATTTTGGAGTTTTATGTTCGATATCATGTCTAGTAGCCTCATAGAGGCTCGATTTTTATCAAATAAATAAATTTGAAGCCAATAATCCTTTGTATAGTTCGTGTTCTATCTTTCTCAAAGAAATTCTACAATCATTGTTAGGTCAAAATCTTTAGGACATTTTTTAAAAAAATTTTGCATTGTTTGCATGATTTAAATTACTTTAATAAACTGGCATCATGCACAAACTCTAAAGGGAATTCCACTTCGGGAATCTCACAATAAGAAAGCCTTCCTTTTGTCTGGGTACATAACCCTAAAAGACATGCACGTTTATATTTTCAGTACCATCCTAGTGGGTGAGACCTTAGGTAAGGTACACGAGCAAAATGGAGGCATTTCTTCCCGACAGATCTAGCATATCTTCGTTAAAAGAGGAGGTCTCACCCTAAAGGATTGAATTTCATGATAGGCCTACCCTTGGTACAATAAGGGCTCTCCCTAGAACATGCATCCAGTTTTTGCTTTTACATATACTGATTATGATTTTTTATTTTTTATTTTTTATAGGTCCTCCAGTGGAGGTAGCAAATTGGGAGAGACATAGCAATGCATATTACGTTTTACATTCAAGATCAGTAGTTCTATTCCAATTAAGTGCCACACATTTGATATCTACCAGGCCATGGAAATACGAACAATAGGGAATCAATTTTAGAATTGTTAGTGCTAAGGGACTAGATATATGAGATTGACTAGGATGACTAGTTGTATAAACGAAATTGTATTTCAATGACTGGACAATTGTTCATTTTTAGATGCAATGAGACTAGGAATAATTTGGATGCTTATGATGGTTCTCTTTCTGTAAATATATGATTGCCTTGTATTTAAAATTCTTTTTCAGTGAAAGCCCTCAAATAAACGTCTTTGTCAAAGTTACTTGTGGTATTTGATTATCCCTCCATGTTGTAAACTTTTCTTTTGAAAAGAGTTTTCTTCAAATCTTTTGTTATATTGGGCAAATAATTCTTTAATGAGGCATCGAAATAAGTCATTTTTTCTCAAAGTCTAATACTAGGTTTGTGTAATTGTAACATTTCTCTTTTGATTAGTTAATGCAAATACAAATAAATAAATAAATAAAACACATTTTCCTAGTGAAAATAAATGCTCATGGCTTTTGGATGTCACCTTACTTGAAACTGATGATTGCCACTCCTGTATCTTTCTGATTATGAAATAACACAAACTGTTAAGGAGAACTAGAGTGCTACTAAAGAGGAATGTGGATGTCGTGTTAAGAATTCTAAGTAATACAGAGGGAAACCCAAGTTTAACTAAGGAGGACCAGAACTTGTCAACATTAGCACTTTGAAAGAGAGTGGCAGGTCTATCGCTTAGATTCTCATTTGTGGGCATTCAAGTCATTAAGAAAAAGAGCTGCTATAAATTATCAAACAAGTTTCGATGTATGTTTAGAGGATTCAAATTCAAGCATAACAAAAGGAACAGACATGCGGGGGATACAATTTCAACCAATTTGCAAGGGGAGTTTTATTGTTTCATATCCACAATTTCTTATTTACCGTTGGAGTGTATTGCATAAGTTATTGTGAGATTAAGATAGAGTGATGTCACATGCTTGTGAGTTATTGCTAGCAATCTTGATTTTCATTTAATTCCCCTACTTATTGAAATTACGTTATGTACTTTGGCAAATGTTTTCTTCAAGTACTAAAAAATGATTATTATGTGGTCTAGAGTTTTTTCTTATAGAAAATATATGTTGTAAAGTGGTTGGAATTACATCTAAATTTTGCATGTTTGATGAAAATTTCTCTTCTTTACTTAATTTCACATGTTAAATGTTGATTATGGTCAATTAGTACACTCATGTAATCTGTGATGTAGAATCTATTGTGAGGGATTTTTATACTGCAAAAATAAAAAAAAGCAGAAGAAGAAAAAGTATGATGTTGTTTCTACTCCAATGGTTTGTGTGCTTAGTAACCAGGAGTCTTCATTCAAAAATATTGACTTTCGCGTCAAACGGTACTTGAATTATGGGTAATACATTACAAATTTGAATAAGTAAATTGTTGAATAACTAAAAATCTTCATCCAACCAATGTCGATTCTTGCGTAAAAAGATAGTTTTACTTCTCAAATACAATTTTTGCTACTTGCTTAAAGATTGAGGTGTTAAGTAACCGGGAACCTTCATAACCAATGTCGATTTCGCGTCAAAAAACATTCTTGTATTTTGAGTAATTAGTTCAGTAAAATAAAATCTCCTCAAGAAAAAAATGAAATTGATCATAGACATGTGATGATTTTTGATTGATTATATGATTCATTTGCATGTGAAATTTGGTAAGGCGAAGAAATTAAGTTGAGCTAGCTTAATTGTGATATAATTTCTTCTCTTTTCCATAATATTATGAGTATTTAGGACAAGACAATAAATTGCATAGTTATTTACTCGGTCTTGAGAAAATATATGTTAGAATGCACGTGTGACTTCAATGCTTGAATCCTTAGTTGATCTCGCATTTTTCAAATTGTTTGAGGACAAGCAATGATTCAAGTGTGGGGGAATTGATATTTGTTTATTCAAAATTTAGAATTTTGAGTAGATTAAAACACAATCTTTATGATTTTTCGCAGGCTAATGACATTTGAATAAAGTTCAGATTAATTGGAGCATGATCTCTCTTATCTAGCAAGAAAAGAGCAGAAGCATTACCGCGTTCTAGCAGAATTGGATGGTCAATATTTGTCTCGATCATTAGTTTAGGCACCATAAATGACTTTCTCATTTGATTTAGTAATTTTTTTTAAATGCATAAAGAGACGAATAAAAGCCGGTTCATCTTTCTTTCCCTAAAAAAAAAAGGTGGGGAACATTTGAAAAAAAGAAAGACCAAAGCAAGCAATAAAACTGGGGCAATTTTTTATAAAATAAAAAAAATAAAAAAGAAAAGAGAAGCAAACAGAAAGAACCCCAAAATCCAATAACAAAACCAGGGTGAAAAATTTGTAAGAAAAAGGGAAATTGCCAAAACTGGGGTAAATTTCTTTGCAAATGCAACCTCAAATTATTTAAACCCTTCATAAATTCTGCATTCCAACCTTAACATTTTCAGCACATTACCCAACCCTATCACAAAAGTCGAAAATATTACTGACCTCCATCTTCATTTTGCGATGATTTTTAAAATGAAAATTTACAAATCAAAGAAGCATATGATGTTGACAAATCTGTCCCAAATCATCAAGGGAAGAGTGTCTTACTGATGCCAAATATTTTTCAAATATTAGTCTGTTTAATAAAAAGGAAAAGACTCTCAAGTTTGGATACTTCTACTCATTTCATTTCTTCTTCTGAAATTGATAATCTGAAAGGGCACTGTGATTGGGTTAAGGTGACAGTTGAAGTTTCATAAGTGAGAAAGTCAGTATGCCTCTATTGGATCCCTTTGGAAGTTGATGACTACAATTGCTTGAGTTTTCTTGTTTGTATTGATCATTTTGTGATAATCTCAGAATTCAAAAGAACGACATCCCAATGATCAAAAGGCAGCTTTTAAGCCATTATTTCAAAGTCAATTCATTTAGTCTTTGTGTGTTTTCAGTTGTTTACTGTTCAAAGATTCTTTTAAATTAATATATGTGAGATGTTCTTGTAAAAAATGAATAATAATAGTTAATTTTGTTAAATTTTAAATGAAAGCAAAGGCAATCCTAAGTTTATCGAAAAGTTGAAGCATACATGAATTGAAAGTCTGTTGGGGGATTTGATCTAAACTGTGAACTAGAATTAATTAAGTTCGGGACCTCGCAAAAAGCAAAGTAAGAGATTTTAGTAGATATTCAGGATGGCAGTTCTCATGTTTTATTTTCTCTTCTGCAGATACCTCTCTTTTTCTCTTGGCTGTTTATTTTGAATTTCAAATATTAGGGTTCTGCCTCAATGGAGGCTCCTCTGCCTGTCGGAGGCCCCTTTTCGGCGGCACGTCTTGCTCCTGGTGGTGCAACCTTGAGGCTTTAGCAACAAGTATCCCCTTCCAAAAAAATCTTTTGCTGATATCTTATTGGGTTCTTCATCCACAATTCCGATGCCAGTCATAAAGCCTCTAGAACTTCACCGTGGTCATCTTGCTATTTCCTTTTTTGAAGAAGAAATTCAGTCCTTGTCCGCCCTTTTTAGATTTTCTCTTGTTGGGGAATTTTCTAAAGGCCGTCCTTCTATTGATGCTTTACGTAAAGAATTCATTGCAATAGGGTTTAAAGGTTCTTTCTCCCTAGGATTGCTTGATCCTAGGCATATTTTAATTCATTTTGACGTTGAAGAGGATTATCATCGTTGTTGGATGCGTGGAGTTTGGTCATTTCAGGGATTCGTTATGAGGGTGTTTAAATGGATGCTTGATTTCTCAATTAACATGGAGTCTTCTATTGTTCTTGTTTGGATTCGATTGCCCCATCTTCCTGTCCATTTATTTGGCAAGGCTCCTCTTTTTTCGATTGCAAGACTTATTGGAAATCCTCTTCGGCTGGATTCTTCTACTGCAACTCTCTCTCATCCGAGTGTTACTCAAATATGTATTGAAGTTGACCTCTTAAAACAACAACCTGATCGTGTTTGGATCAATAATGGGTCTTTCGGCTTTTGGCAATCGATTGTGTATGAAAATCTTCCTATGTATTGTGATGAATGTAATAAACTGGGACATGCAGCCTTTGATTGTAGAATTCTTAAAACTGATGCTTTGGAAGAGAATCAGGTTGGTAACAAAGCTTAGCGTGGACATAAAGAACAAGTGTGGGTGCCAAAAAATTTATCAAGTCATGAAGACTCGTTAAACTTACAAGCCAATGAGGCACAGTCTCTAGGGGAGAATTAGTCTCATCAAAAGGGTTTGTACCTTAACCTGTTCAACCAGCTACTATTGATAATTCCTCAGATCCAACTCCTAAAGCTCCTTTTATTCCTCATTCTGCAAACCCTGATGTTCTCTCGGCTATCGATAATGTTGTACTTCCTGGAAATGACTTTCCCTTGGAAGTTCATGTGGAAGTTGTTGAGAATGAAGCAGAAATAGTGCATGACTCATCACAAGTGCAACTTTCTAGGACTAAGCAACAACCTATATCTAACGCATCAGATTCAGATTCCCTGGAGGATAATCAGCAGCATGATAGTTTACCTCTAATTGCTGGAAACTTGTCTCCTCGACGTGCTTCTCAGATTGGAGAGCCTATTGTTGCCAGGGATCACTCTATTACTGTTGGAAATCTGGATAGTATAGCCCCAGCTTCCTTGAATGCAGGATGGCAGTAGCAAAGAAGAAAAACTTCAAGGGCATTCGTGTAAAGTTTCCCTTTGATAGGGAACTGAGATCTTCGGTTCCTTAACTCCTTCTCTTAAGTTTTAAATGATTCCTACAATGTTTTAGAATATTAGAGGTATCTCTAGACCTACTAATTTTAAGTGTTTAAGGAATCTGGTAAAATTTCATAAACTACAAATGTTGATGATTTGCGAACCAAAGCAGCAAACTAATAGGTTCGAGTATTTCAGAATTCGTCTGCATTTTGATTAGGCAATGTCGAATGTTTTTGGCTCTTTGTGGTTTTTTTTATAATGCTCCTTTTTTGTGTTCTCTTAAGGGCCAAGGATCCCAACATATTTCAGTTAATGTCCAGCACCCTCAACTTTCTAGCTTCTATGTTATCTCTGCTGTTCATGCAAAATGTACTCTTGCTGATAGGAAGGAATTATGGACATTCACTTTTGCTTGATCAACCACCTTCAGGTCCTTGGATAATCTATGGTGCCTTCAATGTCATAGCTGAGGCGGCTAAGAAATAAGGAGGCCTTCCTTTCCGACCCTCAGAAGCAAATGAAATGTTGTCCTTCATGTCTTCTGTTGGTTTAGTAGATGGAGGCTTTTCTGGCTCAAGGTTTACCTAGGTGTAATAATCACCTAGGGACGAGGTAGAATCTGAAACATTCTGGATAGAGTTCTCCTTAATGAAGCTTGCACTGGAATGGTAAATGTTTCAGTCTCCCTACTTGGCTTGTAATCCTTCTGATCACTATTCTCTCTTGATACTAGCTACTATTCGACTAGATAATAAGTCGAAGCCTTTCAAATTTCTTAATGTTTGGACACACCACAAGGACTTCTTGGATATTGTTCAAGATTCATGGCAGCAACCTCAACTTGGAAGTCCTCTGGTAGTTTTTTCTGTCAAGTTACGGAACCTCAAAGCTGCCTTAAAGCTTAGGAATAAACAATCCTTTGGCAATATCTTTCCGAAGCTTTCACAAGCAAAAAATGATTTGAAGGCTGTTGAACTACGTGTGGAAACAGATGATTCTCCTGAAGCAATAGAAACTCTTGGCTAGGTTCGTGCCACCTTGCAGAAATTGTTAACTATTGAAGAGCTTTTTTGGAAGCAAAAATCGAAGGTTAAATGGCTGACTGATGGTGATCGTAATACGAAATTTTTTCACTTAGTAGTCAAACAAAGAAGATTCAGGGCTGTTATTCATAAAATTAAGACGGAGGATGGTGAGTGGATGGAGTTAGAGGATGATATTGGAAATGAAGCAGTGAAGTTCTTCCAGCATCTTTTTTCTGATGAAGGGCTATCTACTTCTTTTGGGATGTTACAAATTATTCCAAAATTGGTGTCTTCCTACGATAACCAATTATTGAAAAAATTTCCTACGTATGAGGAGTTAGGGAGGTGGTTTTTTTCATGGATGGTGATAGTTCTGCAGGCCTTGATGGATTCTCTAGGAAGTTTTTTACTTTTGCTTGGGATGTCATTGGCGAGGATATTTGCAAGGCCGTTGTTAGTTTCTTTGGAGGTTCTGTTATACCAAGAAGCATAACAGCTACCTCCATTGTTTTGATTCCAAAGGTTTCAAATCGCCATAATTTTTTCCAGTTCAGGCCAATCAGTGTTTACAATTTTGTTAACAAAGTTATCTCTCGTTTGTTGTCTGATCGTTTGGCTTGTCATCTTCCTCGTATCATCTCTCCCAACCAATGTAGATTTGTGCATGGAAGAGCTATCTTAGAAAATTTTTACTTGCACAGGAGATTCTTGGTGACATGGGTAAGAAATATAGAGGAGGTAATGTGGCTATCAAGCTTGACATGGCAAAAAGCTTACGACCGGGTTTCTTGGTTTTTCTTATTAAAGGTTCTTCGAGCCTTTGGTTTTGGAGAGGTTTTCATTGATATGGTTTGGAGATTGATATTGAATGCTTGGTTTTCAGTCATTGTAAACTGGAGTTTCGTATGGCTTTTTTAAATCTTCAAGAGGGCTTACGACAAGGAGATCCTATTCTCTAGTCTTTTTATAATTGGAGTAGAAGTTCTCTCTCGCAATCTCAATGAGATAGTTAGGAGATTTCCTTCTACGGCTTTTTTCTCGCCTAGAGGATGCCCTCAAGTGTCTCACCTCGCCTACGTTGATGATGTTCTATTATTTGGCAATGATTCTTCAAACTTTTTGAAGAAAATGATGATGATTCTTCAGCAGTATCAAGCGGTTTCTGGTCAGCTTATTAATGTTTCTAAGAGTTGTTTTTTGACTCATCAAAGAGCTTCTATGGAGAAGAGAAGGTTGATTAAGCACATCACTGGTTTTTTTGAGAAGAATTTTCGAGTCAAGTATTTGGGTTGTCCCCTTTATATTAACAAGCGTAGATTAGTTTACTTCTCTGATTTGGTTAATTCCATTGCGTCTAAAATTTGTTCTTGGCAACATAGATTATTATCCAGTGGTAGAAAGTTAGTTTTAATCAAGCATATGCTGTTCTCTATCCCTACACATATAGTCGTAGCTGCAAACCCTCCAGAAAGGATTCTAATGTTGATTGAAAAAGCCATGGAAAACTTTTTTTGGGGTACTTCTGAATGGAAGAGAAAATTTCACTAGATTAGTTGGAAGAATCTATGCTATCCCCTCTCGGAAGGAGGTTTAGGCATTCGATCACTTAAAGATATCTATTTAGCATTTTCGGTGAAATTATGGTGGAGCTTTAGGACCAAACATTCCCTTTGGTCGAACTTCATGATGTCCAAATATTGCTACAAACGTCACCCGTCTCAAGCATTGGCATATTCAGCAGCTTGTTTCTCCTTGGAAACGAACTGATGGAAGTAAGACACCTAGTCGAGGCTAACTTGTTCTTGGCAGCTAGGAAATGGAAGTGCTAGTTTTTTCATTGATGACTGGTTGGGAAGTGGTTCCCTATCAGGGCTTGTGCCTGAATCCAAATGGAAGTTTGGTTAGAGACTTCGTTGTTCATAGTGCATGAAATAGCACAACTATTGCAGCAATTTGTACCTCTTTCATCTATGGATGTTATTCTAAACATATCTCCACCAATGAAGGACCAAGATGACATTGCTATTTGAAAGCTTAATGCCTCAGGAAAGTTTTCTATTTCTTCAGCTTTTCAGTTGGTCAGACAGTCTAAAGGTGAGTCATTTATGTTTTAAAATGTTTGGAATCCTCATTTGCTAGCTAACATTTCAATTTTTATGGTTCGGTTATTGCAAATGAAACTGCCGATTGATACTATGCTTTATAAATTTGGTATTCATGGACCATCCAAATGTAATTGTTGTTTGATTCCCATGGATGAAACTATGGATCATTTATTTTGCTCCAGTGATTTGGCAAAAAAACCTTGGAACTACTTCTCCACTGATTGTGGGATTGCTACCTTTCACAGTTTTGTGAGACATAAGCTGGCTGCTTGGTGGTTTTCTAGTTCCTGTAATCCCCTTCTAGTTTATGTGGTCAAGATCCTTCCTTCTCTTGTATTGTGGCAAATATGGAAATGGAGGAATGTTGCTCGGAATCAAGACATGAAGATCCATTTCATTTCTTTAATTTCCAATGTTGTGGAGGAGTTGCGTTCTCTACTTTCTTGCAAATTCAAAAACCTCAACATTGCTAGATTTTCTTGGTCTGCTATTATTATGGCTATATCTCACTATCGTTCTTAGTTTAATATTAGAATGGTGAGATGGATTCCTCCAATTCAAAACTATTATAAGTTGAATACTGATGGCTCTTCCAAAGGTAATCCAGGTCCTTGTGGTGGCAGGGGCATTCTTAGAGATTCAAATGGATCTTTAGTTGTGGCCTTTGCATGTTCCTTTGGTGAAGGAATGAGCTTACAGACAGAAGTTCAACCCTCATTATTTGGAGTTAAATGTTGTTTGCAGGTTAACTTGGGACCTTTCCATGTGGAATGTGATTCAAACATTCTCATTTGATTCTACAAGATAAGGTTAATTGTTCTTGGTTGATTACTAGGGAGATTCAAGAAATCAAATGACATAGTTCCTTATTCTTGTCTATCACTCATTAGCTATAGAGAAGCTAACAAGGTCACAGATATCTTAGCTAATTTTGGTATCACTAGTACTGGAGAGTCCATTTTTACACAATTCCATGAACTTCCACGACAGGCATGAGATGAACTCAGATGTGATAGATTAGGATTTCCTTCTTTTTGTATTCGAAAATTATAGATATCATTGTAAAGGAGTTTCACTCCTTATTTTAGGTTTGCTTCTCTTTATTTATATAAAAGGAGTAGTACTCCTCTTCTAACTTTAGTAGGACTATGTAATAAGCGAGGTAAGTTATAGTCCCCCTCTGTTTCATATTAATAAAATTGAGGAGTGGTGCCCTCTCCGTGTACAGGGTTAGCCAAAAAAATTTTTTTTTTCTTTTGCAAGTGCAATCACACCACCATTATGGGCCATTGTCATAAACAAAAACTGGTGCAAAAAAATTTTTTTTGAAGGAAATTTGATTTCAAAATTGATTTGATACTTTATGATTAGGGCACAATTTGAGAAGGGCTGATTTCAAATCAATGATAAATTTACATTGCGGCAAATTTTTTGAAAAATTTTGGTTTTACATTTATTTTGTTGCTTTATGCTTGAATACATTTTTGGAAAAGATTGACTTCAAATTTACACTGGGTCAAATTTTAAAGGATTGATTTCAAATGAAATTCATTTGATTTATACTGGCAAAATTTTTTTAGAAGAATTGATTTCAAATGGGTTTCGATGCTTTGAACAAGGCCCATATTTGCAAGAAATGATTCCAAATTGATTTGAGTGTCATATATTAGGGCAAATTTTTTTTAAAGAAAAAATTGGATTTCAAAGTGATTTTGATGCTTTATGTCTTAGGTAGAATTTTAGAAAAACTGATTTATACTGAGGTAAATTTTTGGAAGGATTGATTTTTATGCTTTATTCCATACCAAATTTTGACCAGAATGATCTCAAGTTGATTTGAATACTGGAGTAAATCATGAAATGATTGATTTTAGCAATGATGACTATTAGAAAAACTGAGAATTCATACTTGATGCAAGTGCTATTACTTGGGCAAATTCAAGAAAAAAAAAGAGTAAATTTAAAAAAAAAATTGTTGCAAGTTGATTTGTGGATTACTCTCAACATTTTTAGTCTTTTTCATGTATTTGTTAAGCAAACTGGATGTTTCACAATGATTTGTGGATTACTTTTTGACATTAAAAAAAAAAACTTTTTCATGCATTTGTCTAGTAAACTAGACCATCACGTTTAGTTTCTTTGCATTTATCCTAGCAAATTGGGTGCATGCCCAGCAAACTGAACCTTCATGTCTAATTTCCTTGCATTTCACCCAAGCAAACTGGGTGCATGTCGAGCAAACTGGACTTTCACGTTTATTTTTTAAGTTTAGCAAACCAAATTTTGCATTGCATTTCACCCCAGCAAATTGGGCACATGTCCAGTAAATTGGACCTTCACGTTTAATTTCTTTGCATTCACCCCAGCAAATTGGGTGCATGTTTAGCAAATAGGACCTTTCATGTTTAATTTTTTTGTATTCACCCCAACACACTGGATGCATATCTAGCAAACTGGACCTTCACGTTTAACTTTCTTGCATTTCACTCCAGCAAATTGGATGCATCTCTAATAATGATGCGAACCACGGTCGCGAGATGCCCAAGACTCCTTGAAGATCCATGGGAACCAATCCAATCTTCTTGACCCCTTCGTTACTTGTCGAAGAATCCAAGAACAACTTGAATTGGGCGCTTTGAATGCCACCAAAGATCGTTGGTTCTCCTTATGGGATGCAACCTAGACTCCTACCCAACCCTTGGAATAGACCCCTAGTTGACGATCTCACAAGACGAAGAGCAAACCCTTTTGGAAGAACAATCCTAAGCAAAGAAAAGGCTTGATCTTAACAAGTCGATTGTTAAGAACAAGAGTAGTTCTTGTTTCACCAAAGAACTAGGGTAACCCTAATTTGAGAGAAAACTCACGTTTGATTCATTCAATCATATTTTTCGTTCATTACACCAAAATACCTTATATTAGGTTTACAACTCACTATGCTATTAAAAACTCGTAAAAAACAAACAAACGCGTTCGCGATTTCTGATGAAGGCCGCGGGGAAGGCTGCGGCACGGACTTGGGCGCGGCCTTAGTCAGAATGCCTGTCTTGCGTTGGCAGTTTCGAATCAACTCTCTGATGGAGGCTGTGGGGAAGGCCGTGGCGCGGCCTTAGGTGCGGCCTCGGTCAGAAACTTTAATTCTCCTTCATTTGGCTTGGTTTGACTAGCTTGCTCACTTCCCTTGGCGTCAACATCAATCCAAGCATACGTAATCATTTGAATCGGCATGTTCTTAGCCCAAGTAGCATCTTCTTCCTGCAATTGCGTAAGAAGTCCTTGCATAGCTTGTTTCATCCTCTTGGTTCGAAGCCTCGTCATTGGACCTCCTATGCCTTGTAAAGGATTGGCCTTGAATGTGTCCTCACCTTGGCTTCCACGATCCTCATCATTCCCTCCTTCCTCAGGAAGATTCGTCCTCGAATCACCTGCATCATACAAGGACAAATTAGCCATATTGAAAGTCGCACTAATATTACCATACTCACCTGGCAGATCGATCTTGTATGCATTATCACCGATCTTCTCAAGGACTTGAAATGGACCATCTCCACGAGGTCCAAGCTTGGACTTCCTTTGTTGAGGGAACCTTTCTTTTCGCATGTGAATCCACACCCAATCTCCTGGTTCGAAAGTCATCTTCATATGTCCCTTGTTTGCTTGCTCAGCATATCGCTCATTTTTCCTTTCTATGTTAGCTCGAACTCTGGCATGCAAATCCTTGACAAACTCTGCCTTTCTCTTACCGTCCAAATCTGCATGCTCACTAGAAGGCAAAGATAAGATATCTAACGGAGTCAAAGGATTAAAACCATAAACAACCTCAAATGGAGAATAAGAAGTAGAAAAATGCACAGCTCTATTATAAGCAAACTCAATATGAGGCAAATATTTTTCCCAATTTTTCAAATTGCGCTGAATGATTACTCGCAAGAGCGTGGTAAGTGTGTGATTGACAACTTCCGTTTGTCCATCTGTTTGAGGATGTGCCACGGTAGAAAACAGCAACTTAGTCCTTAATTTACTCCAGAGAGTACGCCAAAATGGCTTAGGAACTTGACATCTGTCGCGCCCCATTTTTCGAAAGAAAGGAAATAATAAAAATGATAAATAATAGTGATTTTGAAAAAAAGAAAAGGAAGAATTAAATGTGATTGTTAAAAAAATGCTTTATTTTAAAATAAAAGAAAAAGGGCCTAAAATGGGACTTTTGGAAATGCGACGGTTTTTGGGCCCGAAAAAATAGAGTCTAAAAGGGTTTCTTTAATGAAAAAGGAGTCGCCACTTGGTATTGAGTTTTGGTGTACCAAGTCACCAAAAATATTTTGTGAAAGGTAAAAATTTGGGAATGATTTATTTTAAAAAATGATTTTTGGAAAAATATAGGAAAAACAAGAAAAAACCCTTTTAGACGACTCCAGGTCTTTGAAAAACAAGAGAAAAAGGTTCGGGAGTCACAGTTGAAGAAAGGGAAGGCAAAGGCTTGCGCCTAAGGCACCCTTTCAACCTAGCCGAAACTAGTTGCGAGGTTTAGTCTAAATTTTCCTAATATAACCCTAAGATTTTATCACACTTGGATGCAACTATATGAATGCAAACCTAATCCTAAAAATGGATATCGATAAGGGACGAAATGTTCCACTGAGGTTTGGTCGGAATTATCGCATTAATTGCGAAACCCGGATCTAGACCTCGATGGAGTCACGAGTATGAATGCAAAATGGAATGCAAAAGAAAAGAAAAATAGTAATATAGGTAGTACGTGAACAAAGAAAGTGGGAAGGCAAACATAACGGGTACGGGGGACTAATGGACTCGTGACTAACTGTTTCTCCTCACGGAGGGGGGAACGACATGTACGCCATCGCTTCCCACGTGAGTAGATGACTATTTCTTAGTCGAAATCACGCAAATGACCTAAAATTCTATGTGTAGTGGAATCTAAAAGTTATGCGCCAAATAGTTGTTAAAATAAGTAATAAGTTATAAAGTATGTATATAAAAAAACTCATAGAAAATGGGAAAAGCCTAAAAAGATAAAATGTGTGTGAAATGTCATGAAATGCATACGAAAATTGTTCCTAATGCTAAAATGACCTAAAGGCTTAGCATTGGACTAGCCTGTTTTCTATAAGTTCTCTGCTAGCGTTGGACTAGCGAAGAAAACGAAATTAGCCACAACTAGCTTTGGACTAGTGTGGCGACGATACACATATATAATTAAAGCAAGTAAATAAATAAAGCATGTATTAAAGCAATAATCACATAAAAGCAAATAATAGCACATAAGAGCATATAGCACATAAACACGATATTCTAAATGCAAAGTCCTAGAGAAAGCGAATAAAACACATAAGCACATAGCACACGTAGCACACAAAGCCCTAACTATTACACCGGAGAATAACCTAATTACAATCTAAAAAATAGAAAGAGAATAAAAGATATCCTATCTAACCTATCTATTACACTTTCTATCTAAAATACATAGGCTTTAATTAAATAGATAAAACATAAACTATCTAAATACAAAAATTTTGCTAAATAGAATATATTACCTATCTATTACATTTCTTTGAATAATCAAAAATTAAATTCGAGTAAATAATACGACATAAATAAATAAACACTCACACATGGATAAAATTATAAATACAAAGATACATAAAAACACATAGAAAAAACACATAGGAGCACGTAAGAGCACATAAAGAATAATAAAAAGGTAATAGAGGTACCTCCTATTCGAAGACCCGGTACAAATTGCTACTAAAATGAACAAACATGTCAAAAATACCACTATTTAAATAAATAAACTACTAATTGGATAATTTCCTACCGATCAATATGAACATACTACGATAATTCACATAATCATAGCAATAATAAACAAAATAAAAGAAAGAAAATAATGATAATAATAATAATAATTAATTATTTAGGAAGAAAAATAAAAATTGTTTAAGTAAAAATAAATAAGTAAATAAATAAATAAAGCAAAACAACAAAAAATAAAGAAGTAATAATAATAGAAGATAAAATGCAATAATACATACTTAAACCTTTAACACCCCAAATAAGAATTATTAAAATAACTAAAACAAAAATAAAGGAACTAATTTGAACATTAATTAGACTAACAAGACCCAATTTTAGAACATCAATTATAAGTTTAATAAAATAAAATAAAGAAAATGTGAAAAGAAATAATTTAAAGCTTTGAGGACTTAACTAATTTTAAATTTTTTTTTTTTTGCAAAAATAAAATATTATAAGATTTGGATTAAAATGAAAATTTAAGCAATATTCTAAAGTGAAAAATGTAACTTTCAACAAACAAGAGAGTATAATTATAATTTTAAACCCTAATTAAGGTAATGACATAGTTTACGACAAATTTAAAAGCTAAAATGTAATTTTAGGCAAGTATAATGCCCAAAAAAATAAAAATTCCAGCAATACTTAAGTCCAAGAATATAATTTCAGCAAGGTCATTAAATAATACATAATTTACAGCAA
The DNA here is from genome assembly GCA_024721245.1 of Mitragyna speciosa. Lineage (NCBI taxonomy): Eukaryota > Viridiplantae > Streptophyta > Magnoliopsida > Gentianales > Rubiaceae > Mitragyna > Mitragyna speciosa. The sequence continues at coordinate 12,190,588 of CM045557.1, forward strand.
TGTCTAGGGTCAAATTGTAATTTTCAGCTATATAAAAGGGCCAAAAATAAAAATTCCAGCAACTACAAGTATTAAAATACCAATTCCAGCAACAAATAAGAGACTAAAATATAATTCTAACAATCAATGGAGGTCTTAAAACAAATTCCAGCAACATAAAGGACCAAAATATAAATTCCAGCAACAGTAAAGGGCCAAAAATAAAATTCCAGCAAGTTCGGGGACAAAAATGCAAAAATTCCAGCAATGTGAGGGACCAAATTAAAATTCCAGCCACATTCAAGGACTAAAATAGAATTCCAGCAACATTTAAAGCCTAAAACACAATAACAGCAAGCTTGGGAGGTAAAATTACAATTTTCATAAATATCAGAGGGTAAAATTGCAATTCCAGCAAAATCTAGGGGTCAAAATGTAATTACCAAAAAATATAGGGGTCAAAATGAAAAATTAAAAACGTAGGGGGGCAAAATTATAATTATCTAAAAGTTGGGGGGCCTAAATGCAATTAATCGGGACCTAATTGCAAAGAAAATTAAATTATGGGGGTCAATCTACAATAAACAGAAATTTAAATGCACAAATCAAACATTTCCAGGGCCACAGTAGCATTACTGAAGATATAAGGACTATAAAATAAATATCTATTATTAATTAAAAATAAATTAAAAAACTAACTAACCAAAACGACGTAGTTTTGAGTGAAACTACGTCAAAACGACGTAGTTTCACCAAAACATTTTTTTTTTTCGGCTGATTTCGGTTTTTTTTTATTTTTTTATTTTTTTTATTTTTCCAGATTTTTTTTCTCTTTTCTCTCCTTTATTCCCTTTCTTCTTTCTTTCTTTTTCTTTTTCTCTCTTCTTTCTTCCCTTTCTTCTTTCCCCTTTTTTTTCTTTTCCGATTCTTTTCTCTCTCTCGCCGACCGGCTCTCTCTCTCTCGCCGGATTTCCTTCTCTTGGCCAATCTCTATTCCTTTCTCTCTTTCTCCCCTCTCTATTTCTCTCGGTCTCCTCTTGTTTTTCTCTCTCTCTGTCCGTCCCCTCGGTTCTCTCTCTCTCTCTCTCTCTCCTCTCTCTCTCTCTTGGTCTAAAATTCCTAATTGTCCACTAAATGCATCTATTAATTGTACAAAATGAAAGAGGGGTTGAGAAATTTTTACCTGGACCAAGAGAAAAGAAGTGGTCCGGCGGTGGGTTCGGGGGTGATTTTGGAGGCCTCCGGCGCCACTGGTGTTGATTGTTGTTGTTGTTGCTTCTCTCTTTTTTTTTTTCGTGCAGGTGATGTGCGTGTGTTTGTAAGTGTGTGTGTGTGTGTGGGCTGATGTGTTTTCGCGTGCAGGGGTGTGTGAATGGGTGTGTGTGCCGATGAATTCTTTGTGAATGTTTGGTTGTCTGGATTGTATGTTTGTGTGTGCAGGTTGTGTGAGTGTGTGCTGGGGAAGTGTAATGTGAGTGCAGTGTGTGCAGATGTGTTGTGCTTCAGTGTGTGCGGGTGTGTCTTTGAATGTGTGTATGCCGGGTGAGTTTGGGTGTGCAGGTGTATGCAATTGTGGTGTGTGTGCCGGGTGAGTGAACTGATTATGTGTGATGCGTGTGTGCCTGAATTGGCTCTGTGCGTTTTTGTCTGTGTTCTTGTATGTGTGGTGTGTGTAAATTGTTGTCTGTGAGTGTGGTGTTCTTTCTTGCAGGGATGTGTGTGGTGTGTGCGTTTGTGGGATGAATGTGCAGGGGAAGAGGAGGTAGAGAGGGCTGTTGTGTGTCTGTGCTGCTGGTGAGACAGAGGGAGTGAGGCGTGAGTGTTTCTGCGTGTTGTGTGTTTTTGTGTTGAAGGTGGTGCTGAGTGCAGGTGTGTGTGTGCTGGTGTTGGATGTGTGTGTGTGCAATTGTGTTGCAGGTGTGATGTCGTGAAAATGGAATTGTGGACTGATGTGTGTGTGTTATTGCAGGCGTGTGTGTATTTGTGCCTGAGTGTGTATGTGTGTGAATGGATGTTTGTTTGTGCTACTGGTTTGTGAACGTTTTGTTGTGCAGGGAGCTATGTGTGGTGTTTGTGCTGCTGATGAAATGTGAGTGAGGAAATTGAGAGGGATAGTTGAGGTTTGTGTGTGAGCTGTGGTTTTGAGCTTGTCTGTGTGTGATGTGCGTGTTGTGAGAGAGGGAGTAGGGAGGCCGAGAGAGTGAATGGGAGTGAATGGTGTAGTGAATTTTGTGATGGAGCTGTGAGGGAGAGTGATCTGTGTGCAGATGTGTATGTGTGTGAGCTATGCGTGAATGAGTGTGTGTTTGTGTGATTGCTGCAAGAGAAAGCAGAGAGAGTGAGGAAGCCGAGAGGGAGAAGAGTGTGAGGGAGAGTGATCTGTGTGTGTGAGGGAGAGGCAGAGGGAGTGATGGAGGTGAGTTGCGTGTGTGAAGAATGCAGGAATGAGTGGGATGTGTGTCTGTGCAGATGTCTGTGATTGAGAGAGAAGAGAGTGAAAATGGTGAGGAAAAAGCAAGCAAAAAAATCCCTAAAAATCTGTTGAATTAGGTGTAAGTTGGAGGGTGATGATGAGGAGGTATGGCTTTGAGCTGTTCTTGATGGATTTGTTTCCTGCTTGCTGCTGCGTTCAGCAGCTGCAGTAGCAAATTACTGCAGCTGCTGTAGCAACAGCTAGCTTTTCTCTCTTTTTTTTTTTTTTTTGGAATTTTGGAAAGAGAAATAAAGAAAAACAAATGAAATAAAATAAAGTAAAAGATGTTTGGACTCTCTAAAATTCATAAGAAAAATATTCAAATTTAGAGTTATAGAAATGAGTAAATAAAATATACCGCAAAAATTTAAAAATTAATATAACATTAAAAAGAATGTGCTATTAATAAAAAAAAGGTAAAATATTGAAATCAACACTAAACGATTTTTTTTTTTAAATCATGAAATTTATACAAAAAATTTATGAATATACGAAATGCTCATAAAAATTTTTTTCACTTGAAAATTTGTCGTAAAAATAATGCATTGGAAAACGTGCTGTTGAATTAAAAATACTAAAATTTTAAATAAATAATGAATGACTCCTAAAAATCATTAAAGTCATAAATAATGATAAAAATAGTAAAATCATGTATTTAGGAAATAAAATAAACTAAACTAATATTTACATGGCGAAATTACCATTTTGCCCCTGACACGACAAATTAGACGTAATATATACAAAAATTATAATTAGCCCCTGAAAATCATAATAACCCCTAAATAAAGTAATACGCATATTTTTATAAAATGTGTGTCAAAATTTGGTGTCTACAACATCCCTATCACTAACAATAGTTCTAGGTAGCCCATGCAAACGTACTACTTCCTTAAAGAACAAATCAGTTATATGAGAGGCATCATTGGTCTTAACACATGCGATAAAATGAGCCATCTTACTAAACCGATCTACCACAACAAAAATACTATCCTTACCAGATTGAGACCTTGGGAGTCTCAACACGAAATCCATAGAAATATCAACCCAAGGATGGGATGGCACAGGTAAGGGTGTGTAAAGCCCGTATGGTCTAACTCTAGACTTAGCCTGTCTACATGTAATGTATTTGTCACACAACATTTGCACGTCTTTTTTCATGTGAGGCCAGTAAAAATGTTCTTGCAAAACATCTAGAGTTTTTAATACACTAAAATGACCCATTAATCCCCCTCCATGTGACTCACGCACAAGCAATTCACGTAAAGAGCTTACAGGCACACACAATTTGTCCTTCTTAAATAGAAAACCTTCATGCCTATAATATTCGCCAAAAGACACTTTTTCACATGCATTTCAAATTGACTCAAAATCATGATCAGATCCATACAAGTCTTTCACAAGTTCAAATCCAAGTAATTTGGCATGCAATGAGGTAAGAAGAGTATACCTTCTTGATAACGCATCTGCCACTACGTTTCTCCTTACCTTGTTTGTATTTGATGACGTATGAGAACGTCTCAATGAACTCTAGCCACTTGGCGTGTCTCTTGTTCAACTTACCTTGGGACTTGAGGAATTTGAGGCTCTCATGGTCTGAGTGTATGATAAATTCCCTTGGCCAAAGGTAATGTTGCCATGTTTGGAGCGTCCTCACCAAAGCATACAGCTCCTTATCGTAAGTGGGATAGTTAAGTGCCTGCCCCTTGAAGCTTCTCGCTAAAATAGGCAATAGGCTTGGAATCCTGCATCAAAACAGCTCCTATACCAATACCACTAGCGTCACACTCAATTTCAAAAACTTTATCAAAATTAGGTAGGCTTAACAAAGGTGCATTAGTCAACTTATCTTTCAGCAAATTAAAAGCTCTTTCATGCACACTTTCCCACTTAAATACTACATTCTTTTTAACAAGCTCATTTAAAGGTGCAGCTATCGAAGAGAAATCACGTACAAACCTTCGGTAGAAGCTTGCTAAACCGTGAAAAGATCTTACCTCATTGGCGTTCTTAGGTGTAGGCCACTCCCGAATTGCCTTCACCTTGGATTCATCTACACTTACGCCATTAGTACTAACAACAAACCCAAGAAAAATAATAGAATCCATACAGAAGGAACACTTTTTCATGTTGGCATATAATTAGGTGCGATCTAAGTACATCAAGAACAGCATGCAAGTGTTTTACATGATCATTCAACGACTTGCTGTAAACCAAAATATCATCAAAATAGACCACAACAAATTTTTCAATGAAAGGGCGGAAAACATGGTTCATTAAACGCATAAAAGTACTAGGAGCATTAGTTAAGTCAAAAGGCATAACTAACCACTCATAAAGGCCGTACTTAGTTTTAAAAGCAGTTTTCCACTCGTCACCTTCTTTCATCCTGATCTGATAATAACCACTCTTTAAATCAATTTTGGAAAATATTTGTGAGCCATACAGTTCATCTAACATATCGTCTAGCCTAGGGATGGGATGACGATACTTTACCAGTTATTTTATTGATGGCTCTGCAGTCCACGCACATTCTCCAAGTGCCATCCTTCTTAGGCACTAAAATGACTGGTACTGAACACGGACTCATGCTCTCCCTAACGAACCCTTTCTCCATCAACTCGTCCACTTGTCTCTGTATCTCCTTTGTTTCCTCGGGGTTGGCCCGGTAAGCTGGACGGTTAGGAATGCTTGACCCCGGTATGAAGTCGATCTGATGCTCGATGCCTCTAAGTGGTGGTAACCCCTGTGGAACATCTTCGGGGAACAAGTCTTGGAATTCCTACAACAAAGAAACTACGACACTTGGTACAGAAGGGTCAATGTTGTTAGTAGAAAGGTAAATATCCTTATACATAAGCATAAGGAATGGCTGCCTCGCTATCAGTGCACTCTTGACCTCTCTTTTTTCTGCAAATGCACTCACTTTCTTCTTTTCTTTTGATACATCCTCTCTTTTATTTTTCTCTCTTTTTTTCCTCGACTCTTCTCTCCTTTCTTCTAACTCACCATCTCTTTTGTTTCTCTCCTCACTCACACTTTGTTGCTTTTCTCGCATTTTACATTCCTAGGGAGATCCTGGCTTGATCAGTATAAGCCTCAGATGGCCGTAGAGACTTCAGTACATACTCCTTCTTCTTCCAAGTCAATCGATAGGTATTCTTATACCCATCATAAATCACCTTCCTATCAAATTGTCACGGTCGGCCGAACAAAATATGGAAAGCATGCATAGGTATGACATTGCACAAGATCTCGTCCACATACTCTCCTATGGCAAATGACACCATGACTTGCCTAGTCACTTTAATGTCACCATGATCTGTCAACCACTGCAAATAATAGGGCTTGGGATGCTTGATGGTAGGTAGCCCCAGCTTCTCTACGAACAAGGTAGAGGCAACATTCGCACAGCTACCACTATCCACTATGACATTGCATAACTTATCTAGGACCACACATCTGGTATGGAAGATGTGTTCCCTTGTGCATCTCTTCGCTGTCCTCTTTAGGCTGGATACTAAGAGATCTGCAGGTAACCAGCACCGCTCCACTTGGTGGATCAACTTCACTAGGCCCTTCGTTTTCATCACCACTTGGGCCCCTCAAGCGGTGGCATCTCCTCATCACTGGAGTGCTCACTCTCTACATCCCCATTATCAAGGATGATCATGCTTCTTAGACTTGGGACACTTGAGAAGAAATGTACCCGTATCCCTGACACTTGTAACATTTGATATCTCTCTGTCGTGGTGGTGGTGCTTCACTTCTGCCTTTGACGGGTTGTTTGGAGGATGGTAACTCGACCTTGCTTTTACTATTAGAGGGCGTGTCATATTCTCTTCCATGACTCCCTAAGTTTCTGATTGCTCTGTTCAGGCCTCTTATTACGGGAGTTACTCCATTGGGAACGAGTTTGATTGTTGGAGTAGCCTCGTCCTCTTCTTGATTTGAGTTGCTGCTCTACTTTCTCGACCTTATCAACCAAATCTTGAAGCTCAACATAGTTGTGCAATTCTACAACATCAGCAATCTCTGAATTTAGGCCTGCAATAAACCTAGCCATGGTGGCCTCCTCATCCTCTTGTACATCAGCCCGAATCATGAGAGTCTCCAACTCCTTAGCATATTCATCTACAGTAGACGAGCCTTGCTTCAAGGTCTGAAGCCTTTGGTGTAGATCTCTAGAGTAATGACTCGGGATGAATCTCTTCCTCATGATTGTCTTCATGGTTGCCCAAGTTCGAATTGGTTCATCTCCACATCTTCTTCTAGACTTCACCAATTGGTCCCACCAAATGCTCGCGTATTCCACAAACTCTACTGCTGCAATTTGCACTTTCTTTTCCTCAGAGTAGTTGTGGACTTCAAACACTTGATCAACCTTCCTTTCCCATTCCAAGTAAGCCTCTGGATTGTTTAGGCCCTTGAAAGGAGGAATGGACATCTTGATGCTTCCCAAATTGTTATCACGATTGGGTTGCTGTAGTGGCACCCTCCTCCCTCGGTAGGAAATAACTTCTTCAGACTCATAACCTTCATCTTCTTCTTCTTCAGGTGCAATTCGTGACACCTTGGTTTTCCCTTTTACAGCTGAAGCAATGTCATCCATACGAGCATACATACGTCTGAACTCATCTTGCATAGCCTTCATAGAGAATTCTAGGCTAGCAAACCTTTGCTCACTATGGTCAGACATGATGAGTTTACCTGCAAAAAAAATGTTAGCAACAAAAGTAAAACAAATAAAAGAACCTCACTCCCTCACTAAAGGTATCCGCTCGTCTCTCGTGTATCACTCTAGGTATATAGGCTTTTTCTCGATACTAATCTCACCCCTTAGTCTTTTACCACTATTTGAGGTCACACTGTAGGCCTTTGGTAAAGAACCTGCTCAATTGGACTTAACAAGACTTTACGTTAAATGATCAAGGAGGATTTAGGAAATAATAGGAAATTGTTTAGGAAAGAGTAATTTTCAAGAACTTTGGGGAAATCGAACAACACAGAATTGAATGCAAAGATCTCGAAAAGACTTCCTAGTGTGTGGTTCTCTTGGTGAGAGTCTTGATTTTCCAATAGTCTTCCTTTTCAAGATAACGACCAACAACCCCTTGTGCCAAAGCCCATTCAATCTCACAAGAACTCAAAAAATCCGGGTCAATTAAACTTTCGTACGTGGCGTTGTTTTCTATCCAACGATTTGGATGTTTCACCAGGTCTATTCGGATGTACAAGGACAGTATTCCAGCCAAATATACTTTAGTTTAATTGATTTAGTTCGTGTGCTTGGCTTTTACTCCCTTCAAGCACGCCTCTTCTCTTTTCTCTTTTTTTTTATTTTTTTTATTTTTTTAAACAAATCCCAGATAACCCACACTCAATCAACACAAAATAAAACAAAAACAACCAAAATTCGCCAAATGAACAGTGAATCGTCGAATGAACAGTATCGCTACAGTCGCTATAGTATCGGTGAACAGTAGCGTGCTACAGTACGAGAACAGTACTTTCCCCTCTTTTTTTTTTTTAACAATTTCAACACCAGAAAGAATAGGAAGCAATTGAGAAATTATCAAGGCAACAGTTGAACCACACAAGAAACCCTAGAATTCTTGGTTTAGACAACTAAGAACGACTCTAACAAAAACCCTAATTAGATATCAATAAAAGATAATCAAAGAGGATACGAAAGGAAGAAATCACAAGAATACAATAAAAGACGATTACGAAGATCGAATAACGAGAAAAGAAAGAAAAAGGGATATAGCCAAAATTTTCCAAAGGAAAATTTTGACTTGGATAACCTGGAAAATTCAAGGAAAACCCTTGGCTCTGATACCAATTGATGCGAACCACGGTCGCGAGATGCCCAAGACTCCTTGAAGATCCGTGGGAACCAATCCAATCTTCTTGACCCCTTCGTTACTTGTCGAAGAATCCAAGAACAACTTGAATTGGGCGCTTTGAATGCCACCAAAGATCGTTGGTTCTCCTTATGGGATGCAACCTAGACTCCTACCCAACCCGTGGAATAGACCCTTAGTTGACGATCTCACAAGACGAAGAGCAAACCCTTTTGGAAGAACAATCCTAAGCAAAGAAAAGGCTTGATCTTAACAAGTCGATTGTCAAGAACAAGAGTAGTTCTTGTTTCACCAAAGAACTAGGGTAACCCTAATTTGAGAGAAAACTCACGTTTAATTCATTCAATCATGTTTTTCGTTCATTATACCAAAATACCTTATATAAGGTTTACAACTCACTATGCTATTAAAAACTCGTAAAAAACAAACAAACGCGTTCGCGATTTCTGATGAAGGCCGCGGGGAAGGCCGCGGCGCGGACTTGAGCGCGGCCTCGATCAGAGGCTTTATTTCACTTCACTTGATTCGGAGTAACATTCTGATGAAAGCCGCGGGGAAGGCTGCGGCGCGGACTTGGGCGCAGCCTTGGTCAAAATGCTTGTCTCGCGTTGGCAGTTTCGAATCAACTCTCTGATGAAGGCCGTGGGAAGGCCGTGGCGCGGCCTTAGGTGCGGCCTCGGTCAGAAACTTCAATTCTCCTTCATTTGGCTTGGTTTGACTACTTTGCTCACTTCTCTTGGCGTCAACATCAATCCAAGCATACATAATCATCCGAATCGGCATGTTCTTAGCTCAAGTAGCTTCTTCTTCTTGCAATTGCGTAAGAAATCCTTGCATAGCTTGTTTCATCTTCTTGGTTCGAAACCTCGTCATTGGACCTCCTATGCCTTGTAAAGGATTGGCCTCGAATGTGTCCTCACCTTGGCTTCCACGATCCTCATCAAAACTGGACCTTCATGTTTATTTTTTAAGTTTGGCAAACCAAGCTTTGTATTACATTTCACCCCTAGCAAACTGGATGCATGTCCAGCAAACTAAACCTTCATATTTATTTTTCAAGTTTGGCAAACCAAACTTTGCATTGCATGTTACCCCAGCTAACTGGGTGCATGTCCAACAAATTGGACCTTCATGTTTAATTTCTTTGCATTCATCCCATCAAATTGGATGCATGTCCAGCAAACTGGACCTTTACGTTTATTTTTCAAGATTGGTAAACCAAACTTTGCATTGCCATTCACTCCAGCAAATTGAGTGTATGTTTAGTAAACTGGACTTTCACGTTTAATTTCTTGTATTTTACCCTAGCAAATTGGGTGCATGTCCAACAAACTGAACCTTCGCATTTAATTTCCTTGCATTTCACCCTAGCAAACTGGGTGCATGTCCAATAAATTGGACTTTCACGTTTATTTTTTAAGTTTGACAAATCAAACTTTGTATTGCATTTCACCTCAATAAATTAGGTGCATAACCAGCAAATTGGACATTCACATTTATTTTTTAAGTTTTGCAAACCAAATTTTGGATTGCATTTTACCCCAATTAATTGGGTGCATGTCCAGTTGATGAGATCGCGCGTACGGAAGACTACCAAGACTCTTGAATTTTAGGCTTACTACTCGTTGAACTCAAGACCCCTTGGATGGATCTTCCAAGAACCCTTGAAGTGGAGTAGGTTGCTCAAACTTTTCCCCTTGAAGATGCCCTCGATCCTAGAAAAATCAAGATGAACCGAATTGAGCGCGTTCAATCGTTCAAACCTAATTCTCTCAAGATCTTGAACAAAACCGAAAGGAAACTCTAAGCGAGATTGGATGGTCGCCACAAGCAAAGCTTGATAAGACCTATGGCGGTTCTCAATCACCAAAGAACCAAGAAAATTCTAGAGAGAATTTCACTCAAAATATCATAAACGTTCTGTCTCATGTTGTTCCCAAGAAACCCTTATATAGGGCGGCACAAAAAACATAACCAAGAAAGTACTTTAACCTAGTTGTAACCTAATATTCGACTATTAAAGATTACAACTCTAAAAATTGCATAAAATAACTAAAACAAACTTTCTGATGGTACCCGCGGCACCTATCCGCGGCGCGGGTAGAGGGCGCGGGTTCAGTCAGAAAGTTTGGCATTCCAAGCACTTCACGAACGAGCCTTCTGATGGTACCCGCGGCACCTATACGCGGAGCGGGTTCATGGCGCGGGTTCGGTCAGAAGGTTTGGCACTTCATTCCCATGCTTGAATCATTCTTCCTTCCTTGGTTAGCCCATAAGCAAAGTACACTACGTAACAAAGGATCCATGTTGGTCGCCTTGCACACATTATCCAGCGTGTCCACAATGAGACCATGCAAAGCATCCTTCATTTTCTTAACTCTTGACCTAGTCATAGGACCATCCAAGTCTTGAAGTACATCCTCAGTCACCTTGGAAGCTTGCTGACCTTGGGACCTATCATTCCCTCCTTCCTTGAAAGGATTCATCCTTGAATCACCTACATCAAACAAAGACAAGTCAGAAACATTAAAAGTTGCACTAATGTTTCCATACTCACTAGGTAAATCCACTTTGTAGGCATTGTCCCCAATTATTTCAAGGATCTGGAAGGGTCCGTCCCCCCTAGGATGCAACTTAGACTTCCTCTGTTGAGGAAATCTTTCCTTCCTCATGTGCACCCAAACCCATTGTCCGGGCTCAAATACGACTTTCACGCGACCCTTGTTTGCTACCTTTGCAAAATGCTCATTCTTTTTCTGCACATTCTCACGCACCTTAACATGAAGATCCCTAACAAATTGAGCTTTCTTTTTACCTTCAAGATCAGCAACTTCATTAGTAGGCAAAGGTAAAATATCTAAAGGAGTTAGGGGATTAAAACCATAAACAACCTCAAAAGGTGAGTAAGATGTAGTGGAATGAACAGTCCTATTATAAGTAAACTCAATGTGTGGTAAACATTTTTCCCAATTCTTTAAGTTCTTTTGAATGATTGCACGCAATAGTGTAGAAAGGGTTCTATTAACTACTTCAGTTTAACCATCAATTTGTGGATGTGCAACAGTAGAAAACAATAGTTTAGTACCAAGTTTACTCCACAAAGTGCGCCAAAAATGATTCAAAAATTTAACATCTCTATCACTAATAATGCTACGTGGAAAACCATGCAATCTAACAATTTCCTTAAAGAACAAATCAGATATGTAAGTGACATCATTAGTTTTTGAACATGCAATGAAGTGTGCCATCTTACTAAATCTGTCTACCACAACAAATACACTATCTTTACCACTAGAAGATCTCGGTAATCCCAAAACAAAATCCATAGAAATGTCCACCCAAGGTCGTGAAGGAAAGGGTAAAGGTGTATACAAACCATGGGGTTGAACTCGAGACTTTGCTTGCTTGCAAGTAATACATTTAGCACAAATAGATTTAACGTCAACTCGCATGTTAGGCCAAAAGAAATGCTCATGCAACACGTGCAAAGTTTTCTTGACACCAAAGTGTCCCATAAGACCACCCTCATGAGTTTCCCTAACCAACAACTCACGCATAGAACACTTAGGCATGCATAATCTATGACCTTTGAATAAAAATCTATCATGCCTAAAGTAATCAAGATGAGCACATTTAGAACATAAAGACCAGATTTTCGAAAAATCTAAATCATGCTCATATAATTCCTTAATATAATCAAAACCAAGCAATTTAGTTTGAAAAGTGGTAATAAGAGTATACCTTCTCGACAATGCATCCTTCTTGTACTTGATCGTATATGGAAAGGACTCGATAAACTCCAACCACTTCGCATGTCTTTTGTTGAGCTTGCCTTGAGTTTTCAAAAACTTCAAACTCTCATGGTCAGAGTGAATCACAAACTCTTTGGGAAGGAGATAGTGTTGCCAGGTTTGAAGAGTTCGTACAAGGGCATAGAGCTCCTTGTTGTATGTGGGATAATTCAAGGTTGCACCGCTTAGTTTCTCACTAAAGTACGCAATGAGCTTGGAATCCGTTATCTTGTTGATGGCTCTACAATCAACACACATGCGCCATGTTCCATCCTTCTTCGGCACCAAAATGACTGGTACGGCACATGGTGACATACTCTCATGAACAAATCCTTTCTCCACAAGTTCATCCACTTGTCTTTAAATCTCTTTTGTCTCCTCAGGATTTGCTCTATAAGCAGGGCGATTGGGTATGCCAGCACCAGGTACAAAATCGATTTGGTGCTCAATCCCCCTCAATGGTGGCAATCCATGTGGTATATCTTCAGGGAATACGTCTTCAAAATCCTGCAAAAGAGACACCACAATACTAGGTAAGTTAGGTTTAAGAAAATTAAGTTCGCCAAAAGAGAGAAGAACATCTTTATATAGAACAAGTAGAAGTTGTTGCTTAGCCTCCAAAGCTGAAGCAATTTCACTCTTGGTAGCAAAAGCATTCACTTGCTTTGTTCTCTCTTTCTTCTCACTTATAACCCTATTTTGTTCACCATTTACTATGCCATTTTGGTCAACCTCGTGACCAAACTGAAGCCCCTTCTTAACTTCTCCACGAGCTTGTGACTTTTGTTCCTCCCTTACGTTGAATTCCTTTGCAATTCTTACTTGGTCCGCGTGTGCCTCAGACAGTTTGATGGAATCCAAGGTGATTCTTCGGTTGTCCTACATGAAGGAATACCTATTCTTGTAGCCATCATAAGTGACCCTCCTATCAAATTGCCAAGGACGTCCAAGAAGTATGTGACACACTTGCATGGGAATCACATCACACCACACCTCATCCTTGTACTTGTTGATGGAGAATGGTACCCTAACTTGCTTGGTAACCCTCATGTCCCCAACCTCAGCTAGCCAATGCAATTTGTATGGCTTGGGATGGCGTTTAGTCTCAAGGCCCAACTTATCTACAAACAAAGTAGAAGCAACATTAGTACAAGATCCACTGTCAATAATCATGCTACATACCTTATTTTGCATGGTACACCTAGTGTGGAAAATATGATCTCTTTGTAGATCCACTTCATCCTCCTTAGGTGCAATGTTAAGAGCACGCCTAGTGACAAGGACTTCACCTTGATCCCCACCATACAGATTATCTTCATTTTCAAATCCTCCCTCCAATGGAGGCACCTCCTCGTTATCTTCACTTGAAGCTACACTAGCTACTTCACCATCTTCAAAAATAACCATAGTGCGCTTGTTTGGACAAGAAGCAGCTATGTGCCCGAACCCTTGGCACTTAAAACATTTAATCTCTCTTTGCCTAGGTTTCACAATTTGCTTACCCTTAGGATCTTGCTTTGTAGTTGGTTCAGCCCTAGGCAATGGTGCACGAGTTGGAGGACCATGTGATTGTTCAGCATCTCTAAAGCCCTTCTTTAGTTGTTCAACTCTCCAACTAGTATGATTTTGTGTAGTGGAAAACCCTCTAGCACGCCTGCTTTTCAGTTGTCTCTCAACCTTGATTGCTTTTTTCACCAAGTCGTCCATCTCTAGATAATGTTGTAGCTCTACAATTTCAGCAATTTCTGAGTTCAAACCAACTAGAAAACGTGACATAAGAGCCTCTCCATCCTCCCTAATGTCCGCTTTGATCATGAGCATCTCCATCTCCTTGTAGTACTCGTCAACGCCCATAGATCCTTGCTTCAAGAATTGTAGACGCCTATGTAAGTCACGTGAGTAATAACTTGGGACAAACCTCTTCTTCATAATGGCTTTCATCTCCCCTCAAGTCCTCATGGGTTCAGCTCCACACCTCCTCCTATCTTTGACAAGTTGATCCCACCAAACACTTGCGTAGTCGGTGAATTCAACTGCAGCTAGTTGCACTTTCTTTACCTCGGAGTAGTTGTGACACTCAAATACATGTTCCACCTTACTCTCCCATTCAAGATATGCCTCAGGGTCTAATTTGCCTTGGAATGAAGGTATTTTTATCTTAATGCTTCTCAAATTTCCATCAGGCTCATGTGGTACCCTCCTTCCTCTCTGTTGAATAACTTCATCAAACTCCGACCCCTCTTCAATATCATCATCATAAGCTAGATTTCGAGTCATTCTAGTGTTGGAACCAACTTCTCTACCATCATATTGATCTCCTCGAGCTCTAGATGCTTGCTCCACATTGTCCATTCTCATGGACATGCTTTGCATTCGCTCCATGTGGCGTTGGAAGTTATCTTGCATGCCTCTCATCATGGCTTTAAGATCATCATGTTCCGCCATAGTACCTTAAACCTGCAAAATAAAAGGTTAAAACAATATAAACAAGAATTTGTAGATCACTCCCTTAGTGTTTGCATTCGCTTCCCTCAAATTTGTTGGCTTTTACCCTCCTTGTGCTCACCACTAAGCCTTTTTTTTTTTTACTCAATGAATTTTCTTGTTGGCCCTTTAGAGAAGAACCAGCTCACTCAATCTTACCAAGGCTTATAGCAACACCAATCTGTGAGAGTAAATGTAGAGGTAAAAAATAAGTATGCTTAGAGTGTTTTGTTCAAGATAGTAACAAAGAATAACCAAGCATCAAGAACAGACACGATATAGACACCCTAATGTGTGATATAATTGTGTGATGTTTATTGATTTTTAATGTTCTTTGGAAGAAAAATAACCAAACTTATGTAAAAATAATATTCCAACAAAACACTAAGAATAAGAAGAATAGAACCTAGTCAATTAAACTTTTGTACGTGGCGTTGTTCTCTGTCCAATAATCTGTTTGTTTCAACAGGTCTACTCAGTTGCACAAGGACAGTATTCCAGCCAAATATACTTCAGTTTAATTGGTTTAGTTCGTGTGCTTGACTTTTATCACCTTGCACGCCTTTTTCACTTTCTTTTGTGTTGCACGACTTTTATTTGTGTAAGACTTTTTTTTTTTTTTTAAAATTCAAAACCCAAATAACCCACAAAAATCAAACAAAAAAAAAGTAAAATTCACCGAATGAACAGTGAATTCTGATGAAAAGTACCACCGTGAACAGTAACCCCTAGTGTGAACAGTAGCCGCCGTAAACAGTGATGCTACAGTACGTGAACAGTACTCGATTTTTTTTTTTTGTTCAAGAATCTTCAACCCTAGGATGGCAAATCCAAGAAACCAATTCTTTTGAAAGATTTTTGTACAAGAATTCCAAGAAAACAATAAAAACAATCAAGAAAATACAAAATACCACACAACTCTAGAATTCTTGATTGAGAAGCATTCAAGAACGACTCTAAACAAACCCTAAAGCACGAATTTAATAAGAAAACAACGAAACTAAAGGTTGAAATTTTAAGAATGTCAAAGACGGACAGAAACAAAATTCAACGTAGGCAAACACAATTTGAAAAGAAAAAAGACAGCACGAAACAAACAAAATATTAGGGCTAGGCACGAAACTCTTGCCTTAATATCACGAAACAACGAACAAAGGGATATATCCGCAATTCCAAAGGAACAAACGGATTGATAGAACCTGAAAATCCAAAGAACCTGGCTCTGATACCAATTGATGAGATCGCGCGTACGGAAGACTACCAAGACCCTTGGATTTTAGGCTTACTACTCGTTGAACTCAAGACCCCTTGGATGGATCTTCCAAGAACCCTTGAAGTGGAGTAGGTTGCTCGAACTTTTCCCCTTGAAGATGCCCTCGATCCTAGAAAAACCAAGATGAACCGAATTGAACGCGTTCAATCGTTCAAACCTAATTCTCTCAAGATCTTGAACAAAACCGAAAGAAAACTCTAAGCGAGATTGGATGGTCGCCACAAGCAAAGTTTGATAAGACCTATGGTGGTTCTCTATCACCAAAGAACCAAGAAAATTCTAGAGAGAATTTCACTCAAAATATCATAAACGTTCTGTCTCATGTTGTTCCCAAGAAACCCTTATATAGGGCGGCACAAAAAACATAACCAAGAAAGTACTTTACCCTAGTTGTAACCTAATATTCGACTGTTAAAGATTACAACTCTAAAAATTGCATAAAACAACTAAAACAAACTTTCTGATGGTACCCGCGGCACCTATCCGCGGCGCGGGTACAGGGCGCGGGTTCGGTCAGAAGGTTTGGCACTTCATTCCCATGCTTGAATCATCCTTCCTTCCTTGGTCAGCCCATAAGCAAAGTACACTACGTGACAAAGGATCCATGTTGGTCGCCTTGCACACATTATCCAGCGTGTCCACAATGAGACCATGCAAAGCATCCTTCATTTTCCTAACTCTTGACCTAGTCATAGGACCATCCAAGTCTTAAAGTACATCCTCAGTCACCTTGGAAGCTTGCTGACCTTGGGACCTATCACCAGTAAATTGGATCTTCACGTTTAATTTCTTTGCATTCACCCCAACAAACTGGGTGCATGTTTAGCAAACTGGACTTTTACGTTTATTTTTCAAGATTGGTAGACTAAACTTTGCATTACATTTCATCCCAGCAAACTGGGTGCATGTCTAGCAAACTAGACTTTTATGTTTAATTTCTTGCATTTTACTCCAGCAAACTGGGTGTATGTCCAACAAATTGGACTTTCATGTTTAATTTCCTTATATTTCACCCTAGCAAATTGGGTACATGTTCAGTAAACTGGACCTTCACGTTTATTTCTTAAAATTGATAAAGCAAATTTTGCATTGCATTTCACCCCAGTAAATTGGGTGCATGTCCAGCAAACTGGACTTTCACGTTTATTTTTCAAGTTTGGCTAACTAAATTCTGCATTCCATTTTACCCCAACTAATTAGGTACATATTCAGCAAATTGAACCTTCACGTTTAATTTCTTTGCATTAACCTAGTAAATTGGGTGCATGTCCAGCAAATTGGACCTTTACGTTTAATTTTCAAGATTGCTAAACCAAATTTTGCATTGCATTTCACCCTAGCAAATTGGGTGCATATCTAACAAACTGGATTTTCACGTTTAATTTCTTGCATTTTACCCCAATAAACTGGATGCATGTCTAACAAATTGGACCTTCACGTTTAATTTCTTTGCATTCACCCTAGCAAATTGGGTGCATGATATCTACCGAGATATACTACGGATCGTTAGGTAAGTATATCTATTGTTCTATAGTATACTGTAGGTGAATATCAGGTATCGTTTCCCACAAGGACTTGTGACTACTAGTACTAACTCTTATTCTATTATTTAACCTTAGAAAGATTGAATGGGGATTAACTCAGTCGTTGTAAAATTAACTAAACTCTAATCTTAATTTATCTAAAATAGGATGACACTGGGACACTACGTAATTAAATTCAACAATTAGTCAAGAGAGAACTTAGATTATGAATCCCCCTAGTTGTCCTTGTAATATTTCAATTCATGGTTAATTAAGTTACCTAATTTCCTAAACCCAAAAAATTCCTTTTTTGGCGTATAACCCTTTTCAAGGATACTACTCTCTATCCTTTTAGTTGATTAGTGAGAATCTCTTCTTCACTAAAACCCTAAAAGAATGACTTAGAAATTTGAATTTCACAAAACAAGTTAGATTTGAATCTAACTTGGAAAGACTTAAGCCATCCTATCTCTACTGATTCTTGCAGGCCTTTTTATTTGTGAAGTGATTCAATTCAATCAAGTAATTTCTCAATTAACTTATGTTGAAATCATGGATTAGAAGAGAGTATGTACAACTCAATTCAATCAAACAAATTAATTCACAAATAAATCTATGTAAAAAGAGTAACTTAAATTAACCAAACTGAATCAATCCACAACAAGTAAACTAGGGTTCCACCCATCTAAGTTCATAACAAATCAGTTCATAATGGAATAAGAAAATTCAACAATCAACAAAAGAAGAACAACAAAACTCATTCTCATAGTGAAATTTGAATCTTCAAGTATTGTTGTGGAGATCTCCCTTCCTTTATTGCTGCGATTCTCTTACTTACAATCCTTGCGGGTGTCCTTCTTGATTCATCGGAAGGTGGAGTTTTGATACCCTTGCTTCTTGCTTGGTGTTTCTTTCACTCGTTCTCTCCTTTGAAGTTCAAAGCCCTATTCTGTCCGTCTCCCCTTATTTCCAGTGATTCCCCCTCTTTTTTTCCCTCAAAACTTTGTCAAAACTCATCAGTTACTGAATCCAGGAATTAGGCCGCGAGGAAGACCGTGGCGCGACCTTGCTCGCGGCCTCCATCAGAAGCTTTGCCCTTTATTTTGCTTTTCCAGACGGACCTTCTGACCTAGGCTGTGGGGAAGGCCGTGGCGCGGCCTTGCCTTCGGCCTTGGTCAGAAAGTTTACTTTCTTTTGTTTCCTTGGGTTATCATTCTGACCTTGGCCATGGGGAAGGTCGTGGTGCAGCCTTACCCACGGCCTTGGTCAGAAGCTGTAATTCTGACTTTACAACTTCACTTGGCATGTTCAACATTCCACTCGAGGGATCAACTTTGAATCCGGTGGTGAATTAAGTGCCGTAATTACAAGTTGACCTCAATTAGTATGGATATAAGTGGAAAATCCTATCAAACATACCAAAAACAACCAAATGAATAATAATCACACTCAGGGACTCTAAGTAGAGAAAAATAAACAAATAGATGATAAAATAACTAAAAATCTCTAAAAACCTACACCTAAACCCTAAGAAAAGACTATGTTACCGTGGCACATATCAAAACCCCCCACACTTAATCCATTGCTTGCCCTCAAGCAATGAACTCTAATGCACCCAAACAATGACTCAGCCAGAAGGGAACATCTACACGCATCTCTATAATATCTTCTTTGCCAACTCAGAAAAACTAACACGAAAATATTTATAATTATCTCAGATACTCATCATACTAAGCAAAGAAAAACGAATTAACCTTTGATTAAAAAAATATTAATAAGTTCTTCCCTGATATTCTCTTTTCTTTGTCTCTTCTCCTCTCTTTTTTTTTTATTTTTTTTATAACAACAAAAAATGTTTCTACTGGTTTCACTAAATCACAAAATTCTTTTGTAGCTTTTAGCTTTGAGAAATGACATTACTCCTTTTGAGCAACTCATCTTCAATCAAGTCTTGTTATATGCATACTCATAATTCAAATGCTATTTGATGTGAAAATCAACATTTTTAGATGAAAATTCCCGATCACTAGGCATATGAATCGTTGGAGTAGAGTGCTAATAATTCATTATTATTATTATTTTTTAGGTAAAAAGACAAAAATAATAAGAGAAAAAGGGAGGACCATTATCAAAAACTTCAAAAATCTCGACTTAATTTCTCTTGTTTTACCTAACCTATTTTCTCCGAGATAAAAATTCTTAATTTCGGATTTGAATTTCCATTCTGGATTTAACCAGCGAAAGATATTTTCAAAGATGCACGCTACATCCACACTCCGATAAGGGAAATTTGTAATTAACTATTTAGACTCCACAACTTCCACAAGTAGAAAGATTGGACACATTAACTTTAAAAGAAAATTTTGGACAAAGTTTTCCTTAAACTAAGGACGACTCCCTACCAAACAAATAACTATCCAACCACCAAACCAACATAATCAAAGCAACCAATTGAAATCTCCCCCCCCCCCCCACACTTAAGTCACACATTGTCTCCAGTGTGTGAAAAAATAACTTAAATGAAGGAAAGAAGAAAATTAAAACAAGTACTCCCCTCAGTATGTGTGTTGCTTTGTTCCAAAGTGAAAATGCCAAGAGTTGTAGTATGCAGACAAAGAATCAACCATGCTTAATAGTATCATCACCATGCTTAATAGTATCAACCACATACATTCTATCTGGGTGCACAATACTCTGCAGGCATGCAACAGATATTGTGTCTCTGTGGTCGGAGATCTGCTTTGTTTGACCCTCCAATAGGACTCCATAGGCTTCAAAAACAAGGGACAGGAGTCGAGGGAATTCAAAACAGGATTCGACATCGCTTGGATTGGCCACATTCCCCATGTGGCCAATCGCATAACAACAAAGCGGGGTGCCGTGGATCATTTCACAAACCTGTGTGCCGTGAATCATTTCATCTAGGAAGTAGATGTCACTGTATCGGCATTCATTTTTCGTGCTTCTCTTTGGCAGGACATTGTGGGCCAAGATGAAAATCACTAGTTTTGAAGAATCTTTTGGTTCCTCTTCGGGCGGACCGCTTCTTGACATGGAATCTATTACTAGCTTTTTGTGGTGTCAAATTCCCTAACCACTTGAAATTTTCTCTGTACACCACCTCAATATCATTATCAGGGCATTATAGTATTCCTACTAGGTCCTTTCGTGTCAGAAATATTTTCAAACCCCGTACTGTAGTAACCAAGTAAGAACCTCCATACTTGTCCTTGTCCTCTATGTTGGCATGGAATTCTCTAATGAGATCAGGGTAATAGTACTTTGGTAGCCTCAACAATCCATCCCAACCTAATTTGGCGAACATCTCTGTGATGTGGAGATAGGCATCCACATTCTCGGCTACATCTTTCTCAATGATGATCTTTTCATGCATGTGCTCCAAATACCACTGCTGATTCTCCACTGAGGTAAACCTTGAGTCATCATATGGGGGTTCACGAGGTGATTCAGGGGGTGGTTGATGAGGTGGCTGAGACGAGGAACCTTCACCTCTTTGCCTCTTGGGCCATCTAGACTGCGAAGGGCCGCCTGCCATCTTTGTTCTCAGCATTATACTTCAAAATTTAGGTAGAAAAGTGCTAAATTAACCAAAGTGACCTAGTGGGTGTAGTGCTTGAGAACTTTGAGAAACCCTTTCCTTATCCTCCAAATCTGTAAATAGATCGATTGTAATGGAGTGGGGAATGATGTTTTTGAGGATTAAAGGGTAGATGGGAGTGTAGGAAGAAGAATTAGAGAGTGAAGGATAGGAGTTCTTGCCAAAAGAAAGAAAGAAATTAAGGGTTCTGTAAAGATGTCTCGTAAAAATCCTCTTTTCGCAAAATCTGGACAAGGTCGGCCCGCGGCCTTCGTTAGATTAAGCGTAAAACAAAAAAATTGGTTAGTTTGGCCTCTGACCTTGGCCGTGGGGAAGGCTGTGGCACGGCTTTACCCACGGCCTTGGTCAGAAGGCTCAAAATTTGTGATTTTTCACTCCAAATCAAACTTCAAACTCCTACTTAACATGTTGATATTCTAGCGAGTGCCTGGATCATGAAAATTTAATACTAATCCCTAGAAAAACATGCAAAGAGGAAAATTGAACTCTCTTGAATGTGATACTGCACCTACTCATTGGACCTGTGAAAGACTCAAAACACATTATTAACAAAATTATATTAAAATAATGTAAATAAAACTTTTTTTTTCTTCTTTTTTTTTTCAAAAGGAAATAATATTAAAATGTTGGGTTGCCTCTCAATTAGCGCTTTGTTTAGCGTCGTTAGCTCGACGTTCAATAGGTGCTCATGAATTAGGATCATAGAGGTAGTGGACCTCCCTTACTTGATCATGAAAGTCTTCTCCAAGGTAGAACTTGAGTCGATGCCCGTTAACTTTGAATGTCCCCTTGTCCTTGTGTGTGATTTCTACAATACCATAGGGGAAAACTTGGTTAACCACAAACGGTTCAGACCATCTAGACTTAAGTTTACCTGGGAAGAGGTGAAATCTAAAATTAAAAAGCAGGACTTGATCTCCTGGCTGAAACTCCTTCGACTGCTTGATATTGCGATCATGCATTGCCTTCATCTTTTCCTTATAAATCTTTGCACTATCATAAGCCTTTTTGACGCCACTCATCAAGTTCATTCAGTTGAAACTTCATCTTCTCACTTGTACAATTAAGATCAAAGTTAAGGGTCTTAATAGCCCAATAAGCCTTATATTCTAACTCCACAGGTAAGTGACAGGATTTCCCGTAAACTAGTCTATAAGGAGTAGTTTCTATAAGGGTCTTATAGGCTGTCCTATAGGTCCATAATGCATCATCTAGCTTAGTAGACCAGTCCTTCCTAGAGTGCTTAATTGTTTTTTCCAGTATTCTTTTCAATTCTCTGTTTGTTACTTCAACTTGACCACTACTCTGTGGGTGATATGGGGTAGCTACTTTGTGAGTCACACCAAATCTACTGAGCACTTTTTCAAATTGTTGATTATAAAAGTGAGTGCCCCTATCACTGATTATTACTCGTGGTGTGCCAAATCGTGTGAACAGTTTCCTTAGAAATTTCACCACTACTCTAGCATCATTGGTAGGTAACGCTTGAGCCTCCACCCACTTAAAAACGTAGTCAACTTCTACTAAAACATACTTATTCCTAAAGGATATTGGAAAAGGTCTCACGAAATATATCCCCCATAAATCAAATATTTCACATTCAAGAATAACAAATTGAGGCATTTCATCCCTACGAGAGAGATTACTTGATTTTTGACACTCATCACATTTCTCAACATACCTTCTGGCATCTTTAAGCAAAGTAAGCTAGTAGAAACCTGTCTTAAGGGTCTTTCTTGCCGTTCCATTAGCTTGATAATAACCTCCAACGGGTCCTTTGTGACAATGCTCTAGAATGTCCTCCGTCTCAAGATAATTCACGTACCTCCGTATGACATGATCTACACAAATCTTAAACAAATAAGGGTCGTCCCATAAGTAATATTTCAAATCAGAAAAGAATTTCTTCTTCTTCTGATGAATCATTTCCTTGGAGAGAACTCGAAAAGCCAAATAATTAGCTATATCGGCAAACCATGGAGTATGAGGATAGGAGGAGGAAAAAGTGTAAAGCCTCTCATCAGGGAATTCTTCATTGATTTCTCCTTCGTGTGGACCTCCTAGTTGGTCACTCCCAAGACGAGAGAATTGATCTGCTGCCAAATTCTCTGCTCCTTTCTTGTTCGTGATCTCAATGTCAAACTCCTGCAACAATAACACCCACCTACTCAACCTAGGCTTAGCATCATTCTTACCTAAAAGATATCTAAGTGCAGAGTGATCAGTGTATACAATAACTTTAGACATAATAAGATATAATCTAAATTTATCAAAAGAGTAGCTCTTTCTCTGTTGTGGTATAATTCTCTTGAGCATCAGTCAGAGTTTTGCTCGCGTAGTAGATAGGACAAAAATGCCTATCCTTTCTCTGTCCAAGTACTGCACCCACTGCAAAATCACTAGCTTCGCACATTAGTTCAAAAGGCAAAAACCAATCAGGTGCTACCATAATTGGGGAGTGAGTCAATTTCTCTTTTAAGATGAAAAAAACATTCAGGCAGTCATGATCAAAATCAAAGGAAATATCCTTTTCTATCAATTTCGTTAAAGGTCTGACTATCTTAAAAAAATCTTTGATAAATCTTTTATGAAAACTAGCATGTCCAAGAAAGCTCCTAATTGCCTTTACTGAAGTAGGTGGTGGCAATTTTTCTATGGTTTTTATTTTTGCCCTATCTACTTCAATGCCTTTCTTTGAAATTTTGTGACCTAACACTATGCTTTCTTGAATCATAAAATGACATTTTTTTAATTTAGCACTAGATTGATCTTCTTATACCTTCTAAATACCCTATATAAATTAATAAGACACAGGTCAAAGGAATCACCAAAAATGAAAAAATCGTCCATAAATACCTTCATGATATCCTCGACTAGGTTATCAAAGATGGTTACCATGCATCTTTGAAATGTTGCTGGTGCATTGTAAAGTCCAAAGGGCATTCTCTGGTATGCAAAAGTGCCATATAGGCAGGTGAAGGTCGTCTTTTTTTTATCTTTAGGAGCTATTGGGATTTGGAAGTACCCAGATAGTCCATCTAGGAAGTAGTAATACTCGTGCCCAGAGATTCGCTTCAATATCTGGTCAATGAAGGGTAATGGGAAGTGATCCTTGCGGGTAGCATTGTTCAGTTTCCTGTAGTCTATGCAAACTCTCCATCCAGTGACGGTCTTCATCGGGATGAGTTCGTTCTTCTCATTCGGAACCACGGTCATGCCTCCTTCTTTTGGTACTACCTGCACAGGGCTCACCCAAGAACTGTAAAAAATGGGATAAATCACCCTTGCATCAAGTAGTTTAATTATCTCTGCCTTCACCATATCCTTCATGTTCAGGATTTAGCCTCCTTTGAGGTTGTACTACTAGTTTGAAATCATCTTCTAGCAGAATCTTATGAGTGCAGAAAGAAGGGTTGATACCTTTGATATCAGATATCTTCCATGCAATTGCCTCCTTATGCTCCTTCAACACTTGAAGTAGCTTTTCCTTCTTCTATTCTTCTAGTCCTGATGTTACGATAACTGGCAACTTTGAATTTTCTGCCAGGAATGCATATTTCAAATGGTCGGGCAATCTCTTCAACTTCAGTTCAGGAGGTCCTTAATTGAAAGCTTAAGACCACCTCTACTCGTTTCGTATAACTCTTCAAATGGTTTGATTCTCCTCATTGGGTCCTTAGCTTCTAAATGGGCCACTTGCTCCTTGATTTCTAAGTCGAAGAATGCACTTTCCTCCTGAGTAATACATGATTCTATTGCATCATCTGTAGAAATTTCTTGCAAAATAGAAAATGCCTCGATATCAGTACTATCGGCATAAAAACATGTGTTATTCCTATTTAGAGAATGTCTCATGGTTTCAGGTATCCTGAAGACCACTGCCCCATCCTCTACCCTAAGAGTCAACTTTCCTACATGATCATCTATTAGGGACTTTAGCAGTAGCTAGGAAAGATCGTCCTAGAATTAGAGGGATATCTAGATCATCTTTCATATCTAGTATAACAAAAATCACAGGAAAAATGAATTTATCTATTTTGACCAACACATCCTCTATGATACCCCTAGGATATTTAATAGAGCGGTTTGCCAACTGTATACTCATCCTAGTGGGGGTAGGATCTCCTAGACCTAGTTTCAAATACATATCATATGGCATTAAATTAATGCTAGCCCCTAGGTCAGCAAAGACCCTATCAACAGATAAATTACTGATGTCACAAGGACTAGTAAAACTCCCTGAGTCTTTCAATTTCTATGGCAGTTTGTTCTGTAGAATAGCTGAGCATTTTTCATTCAGCGTGACAATTGAGAGTTCCTCCAATTTCCTTTTGTTTGTCAGCAGGTCCTTCAAAAATTTTGCATATTTAGGAATTTGTGATAAAGTATCAACAAATGGTATGTTAATATGCAGTTGTTTGAAAAGTTTCAAAAACTTACCGAATTGCTCATCCTTATGGTCTTTTCGCAGCCTGCTCGGATATGGAATAGGAGGTTTGTATTCTTTCACTATTTTTTTCGCTGACTCCACTTCCTTACCCTGCTCATCCTCTTTCTCTTCAATTCCTTTTTCAGTAGAAACCTCCTCTTTCTCCCTTGTGTCCTCACCTTGCAACTTTTTCCTACTTCTTAATGTGATTGCTTTTGCTTGCTCCTTTGAGTTGGTCTCGGTATTGCTTGGGAGGATCCCTTGAGGTCTTTTTGAAATCAATTTAGCGATTTGGCCAATTTGATTCTCCAGATTATGTATACTGACTTGTTGATTCCTTAAAAATGCCTCAGTGCTTTAGAAGCGTGTCTCAGATGTCTGGATGAATTTGGTCATCAATTTTTCCAGACTTGGTTTCTTTTCCTGAGATTGATACTCCTTAGACTGGTGCTGCTGCGTGAAGCCTGGTGGAGGTTGTCTTTGCTGTCCTTGATTCCCCCATGAGAAGTTGGGGTGATTTCTCCATCCAAGATTATATATGTTGCTGTAGGGATTATTCTGGGGTCTCGGCGCATTTCAAATGTAGTGAGCATGTTCATCAGTGTTCTCTGTGACACCAAGCACTGGACATTCTTAATGGCCATGACCTGCCCCACAAAGGTCGCAATGCATCACTTGAGCTGGTTTTTGTGCAGTTGAAAGTCCATCTATTTTCTTGCTCAATGCTTCCACCTAGACCGCCAATGCCGTGACTGCATCTACATCTACATCATAGACTCTCGCTGGCTTAGGAGGTCTAGAACGACTGCCCTGCCATTGGTAGCTATTGATTGGCATTTCTTCTATCAACTCGTGGGTAGTTTCTGGTGTCTTGCTATTCAGAGTCCCTCCGGCAACTGTATCTATCATTTGCCTGGTTGCCGGACTCAGTCTATTGTAGAAAGTCTGTACTTGTAGTCATAATGGTAGCCCATGATGAGGACACTTCCGTAGCAGTTCCTTGAATTTCTCCTACGTGTCATAAAGAGTCTCTGATTCCATCTGTGCATACGAGGAGATGTCGTTCCTCATTTTAGCAGTTTTGGCTGGTGGGAAGTACTTGGCTAGAAATCTTTCAACCATTTGGTCCCATGTTGTGATGGACTCTCGAGGTAGCAAATTCAGCCACTGCTTTGCCTGGTTCCTCAATGAAAATGGAAATAATCGCAACCTAATGACATCTTTTGACATCCCATTTATCTTGAATGTGTCGCAAATTTCAAAGAAATTTACGATGTGGGAATTTGGGTCTTCGTCTGGGAGGCCATCATATTGGACGTATTGTTGCACCATTTGAATTACATTGGGCTTGATCTCAAAGTTGTTTCTCTCCACTCGTGGTCTAACTATGCTAGGCTCTGTCCCTGTCAAGTGTGGTCTAACATAATCAGACATAGTCAATTGCCGTGGTTGCTGCTACTGGTTTTGAACATTCTCCTGATTGAGAAGAGTTTCATTGATTATGGGGTTGTTATTGTGGGTTTGTGCCATCTCTAAAATACACTGGTGTTCTAATTCAATCTCTTCTCCCCTTTGTTTGAGTCTTTCTCGAAGTGCTCAAAGGAACGTTTGTTTGATCTCCGGGTCTTGCTCCAAAAGTGTAGCACGACTACTCCTTGTTATGCACCAGAGCAAATACCTATAAATCGTGCACAAAAATAGCTATCAAATATAACAGAATTAACAATGATAAATATGAAAGTAAATAGACAAATAGAAAAACAATGGTTAAAGTAATAAATCTCAAGTATTCCTAATATCACAGGTCCCCAGCAACGGTGCCAAAAACTTGATGTCTACTGAGATATACTACGGATCGTTAGGCAAGTATATCTATCGTTCTATAGTATAGTGTAGGTGAATATCAGGTATCGTTTTCCATAAGGACTATGACTACTAGTACTAACTCTTATTCTATTATTTAACCTTAAAAAGATTGAATGGGGATTAACTCAATCGTTGTAAAATTAACTAAACTCTAATCTTAATTTATCTAAAATAGGATGACACTGGGACATTACGTAATTGAATTCAACAATTAGTCAAGAGAGAATCTAAATTGGGAATCCCCCTCGTCGTCCTCGTAGTATTTCAATTCATGATTAATTAAGTACCAAATTTTCTAGACTCAAAAAATCCCTTTTTTGGCGTATAACCTTTTTCAAGGATTATGTTCCTTATCCTCTTAGTTAATTAGTGAGAATTTTTTCTTTACTAAAACCCTAAAAGAATGACTCAGAAATTTGGATTTCACAAAACGAGTTAGATTTGAATTTAACTTGGTACGACCTAA
This sequence comes from Mitragyna speciosa, assembly GCA_024721245.1. Taxonomy (NCBI): domain Eukaryota; kingdom Viridiplantae; phylum Streptophyta; class Magnoliopsida; order Gentianales; family Rubiaceae; genus Mitragyna; species Mitragyna speciosa. Next base: position 12,218,355 of record CM045557.1, read on the forward strand.
GTCATCCTATCTTTAGTGATTCTTGCAGGCCTTTTTATTTGTGAAGTGATTCAATTCAACCAAGTAATTTCTCAATTAACTTTTGCTGAAATCATGGATTAGAAAAGAGTGTGTACAACTCAATTCAATCAAACAAATTAATTCACAAATAAATTTAGGTAAAAAGAGTAACTTAAATTAACCAAATTGAATCAATCCACAACAAGTAAACTAGGGTTCAACCAATATAGGTTCATAACAAATTAGTTTATAATGGAATAAGAAAATTCAACAATCAACAGAAGAACAACAACAAAACCCATTCTCATAGTGAAATTTGAATCTTCAAGTGTTGTTGTGGAGATCTCCTTTCCTTTATTGCTGCGATTCTCTTACATAGAATCCTTGCAAGGTGTTCTTCTTGATTCGTTGGAGGGTAGAGTCTTAAAACCCTTGCTTCTTGCTTGGTGTTTCTTTCACTCTTTTTCTCCTTTGAAGTTCGAAGCCCTATTCTGTCTGTCTCCTCTTATTTCCACTGATTTCCCCTCTTTTTGTCCCTCAAAACTTCATCAAAACGCATCAGTTACTGAATCCAGGAATTAGGCCGCGGGGAAGGCCGTGGCGCGGCCTTGCCAGCAGCCTCCATCAGAAGCTTTGCCCTTTTATTTGCTTCTTCGGACGGACCTTCTGACCTAGGTCGTGGGGAAGGTCGTGGTGCAGCCTTGCCTACGGCCTTGGTCAGAAAGTTTACTTTTTTCTGCTTCCTTGGGTTATCATTCTGACCTTGGTTGTGGGGAAGACCGTGGTGCGACCTTACCCATGGCCTTGGTCAAAAGCTGTAATTCTGACTTAACAACTTCACTTGGCATGTTCAACATTCCACTCGAGGGATCAACTTTGAATTCAGTGGTGAATTAAGTGCGATAATCACAAGTTGACCTCAATTAGCATAGATATAAGTGGAAAATCCTGTCAAACATAGCAAAAACAACCAAATGAATAATAATCACACTTAAGGACTCTAAGTAGAGAAAAATAAACAAATAGGTGATAAAATAACTAAAAATCTCTAAAAACCTACACCTAAACCCTAAGAAAAACTATGTCACCGTGGCACATATTAGTACATGTCTAGCAAACTGGACCTTCATGTTTAATTTCTTGCATTTCACCCTAGCAAATTGGGTGCATGTCTAGCAAATTGGACCTTCACATTTATTTTTCAAGTTTGGCAAACCAAACTTTGTATTGCATTTCACTACAACAAACTGGACCTTCACATTTAATTTCCTCGCATTCACCCCCTGCAAACTGGGATTGCATTTGTCCAGGCAAATTGGACATTTCACATTTAATTTCTTTGCGTTTCATCAATCCTAGCAAATTGGGATCACACATCTCTCCAGCAAATTGGACGTTTCATATTTTATTTTAATTTTATTTTTCAAGTCGGGCAGTCTAAACTTTTTATTTTCATTATTCGAACTACGTTTGACTTGATTCCCTTCACCGAGATATGTAGGCAGCTTCTAGAGAGTTCGGTCACATTTTTTTACATATTCATTTGTTTGTCTTTCATTCAAATGTTTGCTTCAATTTGCACTTGTATTTATTTTCACATTTAGGTGAGTCAAAATTTAGTGTTGTCTATGTCTATGTTTAAAATCTCGGGGCAAATTGTAGACAGTAAATTTTGACACACCACTTATTTTTTAACATGGGGGACATTTTTCTATCATTTGGAGTCAAATTCTAATTTTTGTATAAAATGACAAAGTCAGCAATTTTGGGGGGCAAAATAGTAATTTTCATCATGTAAATATTTTTCATTAGTTTTGGAGTTTTAAATACATGTTTTGTATTTTCATACATGATTCTAAAATTTTGTAATTTTTTTAGGTTTAACTGATATTTTTTTATATTTTGCCAACATATGGGTAAAATGGTCATTTCACAGCACGAACACCGTTTTCGCTCGTTTTAGGTCCCAAATTTATTTTTTAAAGCTTTTAAGCATGTTTCTAAAATTTTTTAATTTTTTCGGGAACAATTGTTATTTTTTCTGTAAATACTGCATTCAGGAACAAAATAGTCATTTTATACTCTGAACGTATTTTTCATTAATTTTTTGAGTCATAAATTTATTTTTTACGGTTTTAAGTTTATTTTTAATTTTTGATAATTTTTTTGAGACCAATAGCTATTTTTCTGTATATTTTGTCAGTACAAGGGTAAAATACATTTTTGTCAAGTTTTGGGATCTCTAAACTCACTTTTAAGATTTTTGAACTATTTCTAATTTTTGGTAATTTTTGAGACCATTTTCTATTTTTTCTATAAATACCATGTTCAAGGGCAAAATGGTCATTTTACATGCAAATATATTCTGATCGAAATTTTTGTGATTTAATAAAATTTGATATTTACATTTTTTATTTTTCCACATTTTTTACTATTTTTAGAAAAATTAGAACATTTTCTTCTAGTTTTAATTTTAAGTCTTTTATGCAAATATTGTTTTTAGGGTAAAATTAGAATTTTTACTGTTAGTGGCATTTTGGTTATTTTTAGAGTATTCTTGGAGGCCAAAACTACTAGACTCTATAAATACCCCCATTAAAAAAACAAAACGAAACCAAATTAGAAAAATCACTTAAAAACACACCCTTTGTCCAAGGCAAAAGATCAAAGAATACACACACTACACACTAAAGTCGCCATCTTTGATTGCTGTTCACTGTTCATCGCATCTTCAGAAACGAGCCTACTGTTCATCATATTGTCTCCAACGTTTAAAAAGTAAGTGCTTACTTAACTTTTCTCTTTGTTGATTTACTTGTCCTTCAGTTTCTATGTCAATTTGATTAACTGTGTTTGTGTGATTGAGATTTTAGCTGTGGTTGGATTTTCTTCCTGTTTTTTTTCTGGGTTTTGTTTTGTTTTGTTCCTAGTTTGTTGATTTGGGAATTCCTCTTCATGGTTCTTTTCTCCTCCCTTCTTCCACCACCCCAACCGTCCAATCACCAGTAATCCACCCAGAAACATCAGTAAATCATCATCCATATCGGTAAATCCAAATCCAGCAACCACCGCCACAACCCAAAATCAATCTCCAAAAACTACTAAGGACTACCGTCTGACCACTCTTAAAACCCATCACCATCGCTATACTAGAAAAACACCAGAAACCATCAACCCCAAGCCACCTGGAAATAACCAATCTCCATAACAACCATTCAAACAGCCAAACTTCTATCCATAACCACCATCAACAGACCCCAAAGACCCAAATTTCAACCCCTCAAATCATCACCAACAACCATTGCCCTATCTTCGTCTCCAACATCAATCAGCAAACACCACAAATTCCACCAATAAGCCCAAAGCTGTCTCGTTCACTTGCAAAACAATAACCCAAAATTCGTAAAATCATAGAACTGTCACTCAAAACCATTGGGCATGATCCAATTCTACATATGTGATTGTGAGGTTTATATACTATCACAATTAAGTAAAATTCACACAAACAAGCAATAAAATTTATAACCTAATATCCCTTTTCGCAAGTGCACGGGTCAAATGTAGTAGGGGACCTATTAGGGTCGATCTCACGAGGAAACAAGAATTAGCAAGTACCAAAGTTACTAACTAGCTCTATTATTTAGACAAAACATCAAATAGGGGGCATGAAATGTAAGAAAATTCAATTACTTGAAGTAAAACAATTGGAAGAAATCCACAAATGCAAGTAATAGGGCTTAGAATCCACTAATTGTCACTAATATAGTTGAATGAATCAACACTTTGCTATATTAATCTTGTCTTGCTTAGGATTGCAATTCCATATGAAATCAAAACTTGTTTTCACAATGAATCGATTAGAATTTAACTATTCTCATGATAAACTCTTGTGAAATGCATGAATTATGGTCATAAATAACCTCAATCCACCTACTTATACCACTATTTTCATGTGTATATATAATAGGCTTCATCTACCATTTTCCATTGCTATAAGCATTTTTCAATGTCAAATAACATCTACATGATTTGCAATAGGTGATGAAGCTACTACAAATTTTAAAGCTTGATAGATGTACAAGCAAATACAAGTTATAGCAAGTATAATAACATTCAATTCATATCATTAGTTTCATCTAACCCTAAGACAAGTTATCAGTTAAATATAGAATTCATAACTTGACAGTATAAGAATTCAATAAAGTAAATCACAAAAAGTAAGGAAATAAAGAGAAAGAGATAGAAATTTTCATTTCAGTGGCTCCAATCCTTCATTTCTTCCTTGAATATGAAGTTGTACAAGTGAATTCTCCTAGAGTTTTCTTACAAGCATTGAAATTTCCTATAAACTATAAAGAAAACTACTAAATTAAAGACTTTTGGAGTGCTCCTCCCCCCAAGACTTGGTTTTCATCAAACAAAGCATACATTTTATGAACTACAAAGGCATATATTTATAGGAAAAATCCTTACTCAAGTCATTGTCCAAGTTGGAGATGTGATAACGAAGTTTGATTCCAAATATTAGAAAATTTTGCCTTGAACTTTGAGATGTTCTTCTAGGATAGTGCAGATGTAGCTGGACATTAGATTTAGCTATAAAAGTTGTGCGAATATGCTGCAAATTGCAGCTAGCCAAAACCTGCAAATGGCCTTGATCTACGGGTTAGCTGACCCACGGATTGCCCCTAGAAGATGGACAAATCAGCTTTTCCTTAAAACATAAAAGTTGTACTCTTTGAGTTAGCTTTCCAACACCACAGAAATCAGGTCAGTTTGAGTTTTGGATGCAAAGGTATGGTCAATACTGAGAGGTGGTTGGGAGAGCTTCGTTTTTTAGTAATTTTGATTTTTGGCTATGAAGATGTGAGAACTGGATTTTGATGTCTTCATAAGAATTGTAGAGTATCCTTTTAGTTTTAAAATGCAAGAAGAATCATCTAAATCTAGTATTTTTAGCTCAAGTTATTGCTAAAATACAAAAATGTGTCATTGCTATAGACCCCCTAGTTTTCTCCATTTCTTTACTTTCATTTCTTCTTTGCACTTCTCTTTGCTTGTTATGCCTCTTATACCTTTGATACCTTTTTGTGATGTTGACCCTTAATTCCATGGTGAATTTGTTGAAGAAAATTTTACAAAAGTTGAGCAAAACAATCCTCCAAATTTTAAATGTAAAAGTTGTGCTTTGAACCCCTAATCCAATCATCCTTGAACTACAATGAATATGATGACTTGTGTTCCAATTGATCTAAATTATGATTGAATGTATAAAACCCGCAAGATTGTACAAAGTTTGTGCATTAATTTGCTCAAAATATAAATTTCACTTCAAAACCATAAAAATCGGGTAAAAACTCTAATTTTTGGAAAATTCTTCACATGGAAGAAACTTAGTGAAAATGAGCCAATTTCATAACAAAAATACTAAAATCATAATAAAAACACACTAAAATTATATATAAAATACTATGCTAAAATAGGTAAATTTATCACTTATCAAACTCCCCCACACTTAAATCATTGCTTGTCCTCAAGAAATTGGAAAATCAAGAGGTCAAAAAAATGATTCAAGCATTGGAAATAACAAATGCCTCATTGTTGAATTCAATTCCACAATATAAAGTAAATAGGCATTATGCAATTCCTTGTAAAGTTTCTAATACTAACCACATCAAGTAAAAGGGAAGTAATTATATCAAGATAAAAACATGGTTTGACAAAATTTCAATGCCTTACAAAATTTCATATACTAAGTATTCAATATGGACAATTATATACAACTCACTTTTCACACAATAGGGACATGTTTTACTTTATAATTGTAAGTGTCTTTTGACGTGAAGGTTCACATTTTTAGATGAGAACCCCCGGTTACTCAACACTTTGATCATTATTTTCACATTTTAACCCTTAGTTTGAGAAGTGAAATTGTCTTTTGATGAAAAGATCGACATTGGTTGATGAAAACCCCTTATTACTCAACAATTCACTGTGATATCCCACATCGGTGGGAATAGAAGAAAATTGATAATATATAATATCTTGCGTTTGGACTACTAAATAACTTCGCTTAAGCATTTTAAGCCTGTGGTTTAAAGCTCAAAAGTTATTGGGCCAGCTCACACGCGGGATGCTACAAATAGTATCAGAGCGAACCTCGTGTGGTCTCTGCACGGGGTGAGACTGGGCCATGGTATTTGGGCTATGACTATGCAAGGAAGTGGAAAAACTAAGTGCTGTGCGAGGCTAAGTGCTACGTCGACTTGAGGGCAGGAGCCACCTCTAGAGCTCGTACGAGCCACCTCTAGAATTTGACACAACTGAGTGGACAGTCTGGATATGAATTGGGCTTTGCGAAGATGCAAAGGACTAAAGGAGGGGTGAATGTGATATCCCACATCGGTGGGAATAGAAGAAAATTGATAATATATAATATCTTGCGTTTGAGCTACTAAATAACTTGGCTTAAGTATTTTGAACTCGTGGTTTAAAGATCAAAAGTTATTGGGCCAGCCCAGACGTGGGAGTTCCACATCGGTGGGAAGAAAAGAAATTGATTAGTATATAATATCCTGTGTTTGGACTACTAAATAACTTCGCTTAAGCATTTTGAGCCCGTGGTTTAAAGCTCAAAAGTTATTGGGCCAGCCCAAACGCGAGATGTTACCAATGGTATCAGAGCGAATCTCGTGTGGTCTCTACACGGGGTGAGACTAGGCCTATGGTATTTTGGCTGTGACTACGCAAGGATGTAGAGGAACTAAGTGCTGTGCGGGGCTAAATGCTACGTCGACTTGAGGGCGGGAGTCCACCTCTAGAACCTGTACGAGTCACCTCTAGAATTCGACACAACTGAGTGGACAGTCCGGATATGAATTAGGCTTTGCGAGAATGCAAAGGCCTAAAGAAGGGGTAAATGTGATATCCCACATCAGTGGAAATAGAAGAAAATTGATAATATATAATATCCTGCGTTTGGGCTACTAAATAACTTGGCTTAAGTATTTTGAACTCCTGGTTTAAAGCTCAAAAGTTATTGGGCCAGCCCAGATATGGGATGTTACATTCACCTTCAATCAAAATTGCTATGCATACTCTTAATTCAATTGCCGTTTGACGTGAAAATTGACATTTTTGGCTGAAGATTCCCGGTTACTTAGCAATTTAAATCATTGGAGTAGTAATCTATAATCAGTTATCATTGAATTTCATAATATTATTGTCCCTTAATTCAAATAAATATACTTTTGTCCATATCTACCACTTAATAATGTAAAATTAAGTAAAGAAAAGAAATTTAAAGTTAAACATGTCAAATTAAGACATAATTACAACCATTTTACAAGATATACTTTCTTAAAAACAAAATTCCTAATCACATAATATTCATTACTTGCAAAAATCATTCAATCATAGTTGCATAAATTATTTCAAAAAGTAAATGAATTTAACAATTTAATGGCACAAAAGTATGATAAGGAGGCAATTTTTGAAAAATTTAGGCCATATATATCAAAATAATATCTTGACAAAATTATTCAAAACCGCACCAAACATACTACTATACCTTCCCCCCACACAAATTGAAATATTGTCCTCAATGTAAAATGAAAGATAAGAAAGAAATGGAACAAGAAAACTCCCCTTGTTTAGTTAATGAGTCCATAAGATGATATTGTTGTTGTCCTTTGAATGCTCTTGGCCCTTGTGAAGTTCTTGTTTGCAATGCTTCACTATGTCCTCATTTTGGTCCTTTCTTGCTCACCTACCTTGTTTCAAAGCTCAAACAAACTCAAATGTTAGTTAAATTATGTTTAAATAACAAACAAGCTCAAAAAGTAACATAGCATGCTTTGAAGTACTTGATTTCCCCCACACTTAAGTTTTTCAACGTAGCTCCAAGGGGTTGAAATTTTGATGCACATGTGCTTTGAGCAAATGTAAAGTGTGATGGTGAAGTGATATGCAAAAAAAACTTGTGTGAAAATGCCTCAAACAAATTTTCATACTTTGATGCAAAAGGTTAAAGTTGAATTAATGACATAAAACATGAGATGCAGTCCATTAAAATGTGTTACAATGGTGTTTTCATGCTCATAAAGTTGCTAAACAAACTTGCAAAGAAAGTCTTTAAACCCCCAAACAAAATTGAGCAAAATAAGCCAAAGGACCCTCAAAATGTCCAGGATCTGTGGGTCAGATCCGTGGTCAAGGTGACCCACGGATGACCCATGGACACCTCTCACTTTCTCTAGAAAAAATTTCTGCTGCAGGGGTGTACCAGGCTGATTTTTTGGAAATTTTGAGCGATGATTTCTACCTCTTAAACCTTCATTTTTGGGAAAAAAAATTCACAATCATGTAACCATGTCAACAAACTTTGAATTCATGTATTAAACCCATCTAAATCATCAACACATAAGAAATGAGAATCGACCAAATTTGGCCACCCGAAAATTCTGCAACATTGAATTCAAGATAAACTTGAAATTCAAAAGTTTCTTTTTGGTGTTTTTTATCAATCCAACACTTCAAACATGTTTCCTATGTTAAAAAAATTCATTAAAATGATTTTTAAGCATTCAAAACATCAAAATTCCATAATTAAGACCAAAATCGCAAAGAATCAACTTTGAAGTTAAATAACCACATGAATAGTTGCCTTTTCACTAAAAAGTTTAATTTGATTCTTTGCATGTTTTGGACTTCAAAATCACTTTGAACAAGTTTTAAATGATAAAAAAAAGTTGCTCAAAGCCAATTCTTGCATAAAAAAATTCATGGATTACCAAATGAGAATGAATGTGCTCAATGAAACTTTGCTCATAAATAGTAAATCAATGGAATAGTAACTTTGGAATGCAATGCTTCAAATTGGTTGCCTTGTTCATTTAAACCTCAAAACCACTTTAAACACATTTCAAATGATGAAGCTAAGATGTTTAACCCTTCCAAATACATTAAACACAAGAGATATGAGACTTGGGCATCCAACATACAAGTTTAAGCATGAAACTTCAAAGATTGCATATTATGCTTCAAGTTTCGAATTCAAACTAAACTAATTAAACAAACTAACAACAAAACACACATAAAACATAAACCAAGCTAAAGCAACTAAAAATACCAAAAACATTGGGTTGCCTCCTGACAAGAGCTTCATTTATAGTCCAGAGCTAGACTTTCCTCCAACTTTCTCGCATTATTGGAGTATCCCACAAAGGATGTAATACACCTTTTATGCACAATTGATTCAACAAGAATAGGTACATCCTTTGTGCCAAAAGAAGTGCTCCCAAGTCCATAATCCACTTTGCCATTGTTTTTACCACATGGAAACACTTTAAAAGATTTTCATAGCCAAAGTTAGCTATGCCTTTCTCTTGTGTTAGTATTCTTTCAATGCCAAGAAAATCAATGTCACAAGTGAAAAGAAGATCATTATTCACATTAAGCTTATGAATTTCTACATTTGAATGGTCTATATCTTCATCAAGAACAAGTTGATTTTCAACATTTGCATGTTCAAAAGTAAAAGAAACACCTAAATTGTCATCAATTTCCTCGTTTTTAACTACTTTATCACACACACATGCATTATTTTCATTTACTTGCTCTTGTTCATGTACAAAGGTAGAATCATCAAGCATTTCTTCATCATTTTCACAATCATTTTCATGAAATTCATGCATGATTTCACAAGTGGGGAATTCAAAATGTTGATCATCATGGTACATTTTCCTACTTTCAACCTTATTTTCCACATGTGCATATTCATGAATTTCATTATTATGCTGAAAATCATGTTTATCATGCATAGAGATGTCTTGTAGATTATCATAAGTTTCTAATGGTGGTTGGATTGAGCCACAATTATATCCTCATGATTACCACCACACATGGAACAAATATGAACATAAGCATAAGCATCATAAATACCATAATGCTCCATATTATTCACACTATTAGTACATACACCTCTTTGACCTTTCACTTCATTTTCATCAAAAGTAAGATTATCAAGCAAGTTATCATTGAAATCCACATTCCTACTTTCAACTATTTAAACTCCATATTGTTTCATGTTATTTACATTATTAGCACATACACCCCTTTGAACTTTAACTTCATTTTCATTAAAAATAGGATTAGTAAACAAGTTATCATTGATTTCCACATTCCTATTCTCAACTACTAGGATGTTGAACATGTATTTGTTCTTTTACACCACATGCTAACTCTAGGTTCATTTAATTTTCTTTTTTCATTACATCCTCATTCCTAGAGTTCAAGGCTTCTCTAATTATAGTACAATGGCCTTCAAATCTATTACATATTGCATTAAATTCATCCATTTGGGCATCAATTCTTGCATATGGACCAATCTTTCCTTTTCAAGAAAATCAATTGAAACATAAGTAGAATTTGCTAGCATTTCATTTTCCATTTCCCAAGATGAATTTCGCTCCATGTAATTAGATTGATATCAATAATCCACTTGGTCCATCCTCCCCAAATTATCATTTTGAGCATAATATCCATCTTGAGGTGAATAATTGCAATTGTTTACATATTGTACATAACCATTGTAATCATATTCATGATTTCCTTCATAATTAGTACAACTAGGAATATTTACATTAAAAGCATGACCAAGTGTATTTATCATGCCTTCTATTTCATTCATTTGTGATTGTAAATCTTTTAACTTATTATTAGAAGGCATACCTCTATGAATACTAGACTTGTATTCATTATAAGGCAAAAAATTGTTCCAATAGGAATTGCCTTCTATGTGTTCGATGAAATGCTTGAATCACTTTTAGCTTGTTTTCACCTTCTTTCACCCTTGATTACAAAGGTACCTACAAAATACCAAACACAAGATATCAAAACAAGAAAAACTAAAAAAGTCTAGATTAATAAAGCTTGTATTTGCCTCGACATTGCCAAAGTTTCTTTATTTCCTCGGTAACGGCGCCAAAAACTTGATTGTGACAGTTTAGGTACTATCAAACTTAAGCAAAATTCACATAAACAAGTAATAAAATTTATAACCTAATATCCATTTCCGCAAGTGCATGGGTCAAATGTAGTAGGGAAAGTATTAGGGTCGATCCCACGAGGAAACAAGAATTAGCAAGTACCAAAGCTACTAACTTGCTCTATTATCTAGACAAAACATCAAATAAGGGGTATGAAATGTAAGAAAATTCAATTACTTGAAGTAAAACAATCGGAAGAACACAAATGCAAGTAATAGGGCTTAGAATCCACTAATTGTCACTAATATGGTTGAATGAATTAATACCTTGCTATATTAATCTTGTCTTGCTTAGGATTGCAATTCCATATGAAATTAAAACTTGTTCTCACAATGAATTGATTAGATTTAACTATTCTCATGATAAACTCTTGTGAAATGCATGAATTGTGGTATTAAATAATCCTCAATCCACCTACTTATACTACTATTTTTATGTGTATATATAGGCTTCATCTACCATTTTCCAATGTTATAAGTATTTCTCAATGTCAAATAACATCTAAATGATTTGCAATAGGTGATTAAGCTACTACAAATGTTAAAGCTTGATAGATGAACAAGCAAATAGAAGTTATAGAAAGTATAATAACATTCAATTCATATCATTAGTTTCATCTAACCCTAAGACAAGTATTTAGTTAAACATAGAATTCATAACTTGAAAGTATAAAAATTCAATAAAGTAAATCACAACAAGTAAGGAAATAAAGAGAAAGAGATAGAAATTCTCATTTCAATGGCTCGAATCCTTCATTTCTTCTTTGAATATGAAGTTGTACAAGTAAATTCTCCAAGAGTTTTCTTACAAATATTGAAATTTCCTATAAAATTACAAAGAAAACTATTGAACTAACTATTTTGGGAGTGCTCCTCCCCTCCAGACTTGGTTTTCATCAAACCAAGCGTACCTTTTATGAACTACAAAGGCATGTATTTATAGGAAAAACCCTAACTCAAGTCATTGTCCAAATTGGAGACATGATGATGAAGTTTGATTCCAAATATTAGAAAATCTTACCTTAAACTTGAGATATTCTTCTAGGGTAGTGAAGATGCAGCTGGACATTGGATTTAGCTATCAAAGTTGAGTGAATATGCTGCAAATTGCAGCCAGCCGAAACCTACATGTGGCCTTGATCCGCGGCTCATCTGCGGGTTAACTGACCCACAAATTGCCCCTAGAAGATGGACGAATCAGCTTTTCCTTAAAACAGAATCGTTGTAGCCCTTTGAGCTGTCTTTCTAACACCATAATAATCAAGTCATTTTGAGTTCTGAATGCAAAGATATGGCTAAAATATTAAGAGGTGGTTGGGAGAGCTTTGTTCTTCAGTAATTTGGATTTTTGGCTATGAAGATGTGAGAACTGGATTTCAATGTCTTCATAAGAATTGTAGAGTATCCTTTTAGAATTAAAATACAAGAAGAATCATCTTAATCCAATATTTTTAGCTCAATTTATTGCCAAAATACATAAATGTGTCATTATCGTCGACCCCTAGTTTTCTCCATTTCTTCTTTTCCATTTCTTTTTTGCACTTCTCTTTGCTTGCTATGCCTCTTATGCCCTTGATACCTTTTTGTGATGTTGACCTTTTAATTCCATGGTGAATTTGTTGAATAAAATTTTCCAAAAGTTGAGCAAAACAATCCTCCAAGTTTTGAATCTAAAAGTTGTGCTTTGAACCCCTAATCCAATCATTCTTGAATCTACAATGAATGTGATGACTAGTGTTCCAATCGATCCAAATTATGATTGAATGTATAAAACCTGCAAGATTGTACAAAGTTTGTGCATTAATTTGCTCAAAATATAAATTTTGTTTCAAAACCATAAAAATTAGATAAAAACGCTAATTTTTTGGAAATTCTTCACATGGAAGAAACTTCGTGAAAATGAGCTAATTTCATAACAAAAATACTAAAATCATAATAAAAACACACTAAAATTTTGTATAAAATACTATGTTAAGATAGATAAATTTATCACATATCAAGACGCACCAACATACACACACATGCACCACTACAGAGTTTGACAATAAGCAAAAAACAATCAGGCAGAAAAACCATCATCTTCACCCACAATTCCATCACACCTACAATCAATCCACTATCAGAAATTACGCACACAATTGCACATAGACAGTACACACACAGAGATGTGAACAATAACACTACAAACACGCACAGATTCATATACAAAATACCCACTGAACCACCAACCATGCACACAAGTACCTTCGCATACACAATTAGCCGCATGCACACACACACATTAAGCCACACACACGAAAAAACACACAAAAATAGCCCAAGACAAGCATCAAAAAAATTGTCCACAACCAGTTAGTCATCAATCCCCTAGAATCCACTCCAATTCACCAAATTCTCACCACCAACAATCAGCAAGCCATCAAAATTAATCTCCTTCAAACACAGTATCACCCAATACAACCACAACGGCCATCAAAGCCACAATCACAGTAGACAGGCACAATTCCCCCAAATTAGCTGCCAAATTCGTTTGCCCAATTACCATGCTCCACCATACAAATACTTCCCAAAGCTCCAATTCTCCACCATCAGTAGCCAATTCGCCACTGTCCTATTTCCCCAAGCCAAGCCAATCACGATTTCCTCTCACAAATTTTGATCAGAAGTGATTAGAAGAAGAAAGCAAAAAAGAGAACAATAAAAAAGAAGAGAGAAAAATAGAGAATAGAGAAAAAGGAACAAAAGAGTAAGCAAGATAGAGGGGGGAAAAGAGAGCAAAACTGAATGCTGAGAGAAGAGAGACAGAGATTGAGAATGAGTTTCATGTCTGGGTGAAGAATAGAGAAAGAAAAGTGAGAGAAGAGAGAATCACAGAGAGGGAAAAGAGAGTGAGAGAAAGAGAAGGCATAATCAGAGAAAAGAGAAAATCAGAGAGAAAATAGAGTGGGGGATCAAAAGAGAGAAGGAAAGATGCAAAGAAGAGAGATACGAGTGAGATGAGGCAGAAAAAGAAATAGAGAAGGAGAAGATAGAGACGAAGAGAGAGAGAGAGAGAGAGAGAAGAGAGAGAGAGAGAACGAAGGGAGAAACTGCAGTAACAGAGAGAGTCTAGCGATCGGAGGGAGAAAAAGAAGAGAGAAACCGGAAAGAAAATGGGGAAGAAAGAAAGAGAGAGTGAAAGAAGAAGAGAGAAATTAGGATTTGGGGGGGGGGGGGGCTTTAGTGTAATTTCATGTTTTTTTCAGTTTAGTTTATTTGTTTAGGTTTTGATATTTATGACTTAGACTTTATACCTTTTAAGTACTACTAGCACGACCAGAAAGACTTTCTGTTTATTCAATCAACTCCCCCATAATTATAGATTGACCTCTCCTAGGTTTAATTTCTTTCAATTAAGCCATTTAATTTACAATTAAGTCTTTAAATTGCTTGAATTTACTGTTTTGCCCTCCCAAGTTGCTTTAATTTTCATCTTGTCCCCTTATATTTCTGTGAATTTTTAACTTTACCGCTTAAGTGTTATAGAATTTTATTCCCCTTAGTTGCTAGAACTTACATCTTACCTCAATTTGACAATAATTACATACTTTAGGCTTTATTTGTTTATATCGAGGTTCCTTGACTTGTTTGTTCATTTTGATTAGTATTTTAGTACCGGGTCTTCAAGAAAAGGTATTTTCGTTACCTTTAATTGCTTCCTTATGTGCTCTAATGTGCTCATATGTGACTTTTATGCATTTTTTTATGTTTTCAATTTTACATATTTTTTGCATATTTATTTACTTCATGTTATCTAGTTTCTAATTTTATTATTAAATTTTCCTTATTTTTGTGAAATTTTGTATTTAGATAGCCAATGTAATAGTTAGGCTACATTTTGCATGTTTTACAAATATTTGTGTATTTCAATAGCAAGTGTATAATAGATTGGTCGTTTTTACTATTTTCCTTTTAAATTGTAAGTTAAATCCCACGGTGTAATAGTTAGGGCTTATGTGCTTTTGTGTGCTTGCATGCCTATACGTTTTACCGCTTTCCTTAGGATTTTGCATTTAGATATCATGCCTACATGTTATGTGCTCCTATGTGCTCTTATATGTCTTTATGTTTTCTTGCCTTTGATTCATGTTTTATCATTTTTTATTCATGTTTTAGTGTTTCGCCACCACACTAGTCCAACGCTCGTTGTGGTTTTTTCGTTTCCCATTAGTCCAATGCTAGTGAGGAATTTCTAAAGAGGACTAGTCCAACACTAAACTCTTAGGTCATTGTAGTAATAGTTTCACTCACCATGTGCATTTCATATTATTTCACACACTATGTTTTAGGGATATTCCATTTTGCATGATTTTTGTATATATGTTATTACTATTACCTATTTTACACATCTTTAGTGCATGACATCTAGATTGCATTTCACTTAGAATTTAGGTCATTTATGTGATTTGACTAGAAATAGTCACCTCCTCACGTGGGAAGCGGTGGCATAATATGTCATTCCCCCTTTCCGTGAGTAGGAATACTTAGTCACGAGCTTTAGTCTCCCGTACCCATTCTATTGCATACCCACTTTCTTTGATCACTTACTACCTATATTACTATTTTCATTTTTTTTTTTGCATTCCATTTTGCATCCACACTCGTGACTCCCTCGAGGCCTCATTTCGAGTTTTCACTATCAATGCAATAATCATGATCAAGCCTCGACGGAACATTCTGACCCTCCCGACATCACACTAGATTTAAGATTTGCATTCATTTAAACACATACAATCATGATAGAATTTAGGGTTATTTTAGGAAAATTTGATTAAACCTCACAACTAGTTTGGCTAGGTTGAAAGGGTGCCTTAGGCACGAGCCTTTGTCTCCCATTTCTTCAAATGTGACTCCCAAACTTTTTTCTCTTGTTTTTTCATAGAATAGAGTCAAAAAAGGGTTTTCAAATATTTTTCCTAAAATTTTTATTTTTTTTATTAAATGATTTTACGAGTGACTTGGTACACTCTAACTCAATACCAAGTAGTGACTCTATTTTTCTAATAAAACCCTTTTTCAAAATCATTTGGCCGAAACTGTCGCATTTTTAGTCCCGGCCTTGTTTTGTTTTTCAAAATACTATTTTTCTTAAATAACACTATTTCACCAAAAACTCAATTTTTTCTCACACACACATGATTTTTCTGAAACCTTGTCTTTTTGAAAAGGTCACCATATCAGACCGCCTTTTTGGGGTCTGACTGTCAACGATTCCATGCTTTGCTCAGTTTTTGGGGCACAACATCTACATCAAAAAAGCACTTTCCAAGATAGTCATAGCTAAGGTTGGCTAGACTTTTCTCTTGTGTTAGTGTCTTTTCAATACCAATAAATCAACTTAACAAGTAGGATTTTGAACCATATCAAACACATCAAAGCCTATCTTTTCTTTTTGGTCACGAACATGTTTGTTTTCAATATCCATGAATTCATTTTCATCAAAAGTATGAGCACTAATCAATTAATTATTAATTTTCACATTCCTGCTTTCAATTAATTAATGACAAACATGCTCATGTTCAACATGTATATGTTCATTGGTAGAGGGGTCAAGCATTTTTTCAAATCCTGCATCACAAGTAGGATCTTTATTATCAACATGCTCATTATTAATTAAATTTGCATGATTCACAAACATGATCATCCTTTTGACCATAAGAGGACCAATATGCAGTAAATTCACTTAAATCATCACTAATATGAACATTTGGCATGCTTTCATTGACATTGTCACATATTTCTACTTGCTTGCAACTTCCATTTTCAGCACATAGTGACTCTAGGCTAGTTTCATTTTTTTCACTCATTTCATCTTCATTCCTAGAGTTCAATGCTTCCTTGATTTTTGCAAAATAACCTTCAATTCTTCTAATTATGTCATAAAATTCATCGACCTTGGTTTTATAAGTTGAACTAGCCTATCTTTCATTATTAATATCATCATTTGAAGCACATGGAGAATTAACTAGCTTTTCAATTTTAATTTTCCAAGATGGTTTTTGTTCAACATAAGTAGGTTGATTTGGTTAATTCCATTGGTCCATCCAACCCAAGTTATCATTTTGAGCATAATTTTCATATTGAGGTGAATAAGTGTAATTATTACCAAATTGTACATAATCATTATAACCATGTTCAAAATATGTATTATTGCCTTCAAAATTAGTACAATAAGGAACATTAACACTAGAATCATTACCAAATCGATTTATTAGCATGCTTTCCAATATATATATATATATATATTATTTTAACATGCTTAAATCATCATTGAAAGACATACTTTCATGAATGCTATAATTGTATTCATCGTAAGGCCAAGAATGACTATTCCATTAAAAAGGCCCTCCATGAATTTGATGAAATTCTTGAACAACTAAGGGGGTGTTTGGTTTAGGAGAATCAAGGAGAGAAATGGGTATCACAAGTAATGATACCCATTGTTGATGTTTGTTAAACAACTATCACTATCATTCAATGGGAATGATAGTGATTAATTGGAGTGTTAATGATTCCCCCAAAAATACTAGTCTATCAAACCCATTAACCCTTATTAGTAACGGCAAAAACACACCCATTAAAAAATACATATCTTTTGAGTTACCCAACCTCAATATACTCTCTCTCTCTCTCTCTCTCTCTCTCGTCTTTTGATTTTGAATATTTTTTATTAGTACTTTATAAATTTTTTTACAAAAATTCTTTTTAATAATTTTTTTTATAAAAATTCTTTTTAATAATTTTTTTTACATTCAATAATTTTATAAAAAAATTGTATTGAAAATCAAGGATATATAATACTCTCTGTTAATATAATAAAAATTAATTTTTTTATAAGATTATCATTTCCATAAAACTCAAATTAGAGCATGGCTATATTTAAAATTGAAGAAATCTTTTAAATTTTTTCTAAATATACAAAATAAGAAATCTAAAAAATATGTATATCATAAATAAAAATTTTAAAATTTACTTGAAAGTCATTTTAGTATACCAAACAAATATTCTTATAATGATACCCATTATATTATTAAACCAAACATGATGGGGGGAATCATCAAAACCCATACTCATAGTAGGGTTAATGATACCCACTAGTGATAGTGATTGAGGAATTTGAACCAAACGCCCCCTAAAAATTCTACTACGCTTTCCTTGCACTTGAAGCAATAATAACGACCTAAGGCACAGTAACTTATAGTTCATAGATGATATGATCTATGAGGATGTACCTTACAACAGTCCATTCCCCAATATCATTATCAACTATATGAGGAACGTGGTGAGGTCGAAGGCTGGGGATACTTGTTTTGAATTCCCAAGACTATTAACGAGAATCTTCGAAGCAACGGGATTTTAGCTTGAGGCGGCACATAGGTCATATCTTGAGCCTATGGACACTATTACCCCAGGTGTGTTGAAGTTTATTAAGATGTATTTGGGGTGTATCTTAAGTCTCAAAGGATTGATGTGGAGCACACCATATATGATTACCAACCTGAGATTGACATAGGTGTGCTAAAAGGATCTACGAGGCAGCCATGCACTTTCAAGATAGAGGCTTTACGTGCGGAAATGGCTGCATGGCACGTGGAATTACGAGATAGACTCCAGAATGTTGATATGCAGATGCAGTTCGTGGACACTCAGATGCAGAGTATGAATACCTAGATGCAGGGAATAGACACTAGAATGCATATGGATGCTAAGTTCAAATAAAGGTTGACTAGATGAAGATGTTGCAGTTGGCAATCCAAGAGATGATGGTACTAGTGGTGCTGGGACATGAGATATGCCGCCCAACTCGCTATCGTTTTATGGGATATTCCTTTTTAGCCTTACTATTGTTATTCTCTTTCTTTATCCTTTTGTGTTCTTTGTTGGCCTTAGTAGTCTTCTTCATGCACTGTTTTAAGTTTTAGTTATGTTATCTTATTATCTTGGGATTTAACTCTATTGGAGTACTTATTATATTATTTGTTAGTGTTTTTGTTAATGAAGTTGCAATGTTTGTTGGTGATGGATTTAAAAATGGGCTTTATTAGATATAACGGCTAACATCTGTTCATAAGGGGAGTATTACGTTACATTTTTTTTATGATTTTTATGTTTATTTTCCTTTCTTGCACACTAGGGATAATGCGGTATTTGAGTGTTGGGTGGGGGGGGGAAGAATATTATATGTGAATAGTAGTTGGTTTGGGGTTGCAATGTGTCAAACTTCTCAGAAAAGAATAAATTTTGAGTCCCATTTCTTTGGTTTTAATGCTTGTAATTGGTGAAAGTAGAAAACAATAGCTTGGTGGCGGTTAATTATTGAATTTCCCTTCAGTTAAGATAGTTCTATACGTGTACAGAGAATTCATAGTTCTATACGTGTATAGAGAATTCATTCTTTAGTGCCCGGAAAATTGAATTATACAGGGTAAAGTGGGAGAAATGATGTTAACATTTTATAGGTTTAATGATATTCTTCATCTCTACTAGATTCTATGATTTGGTGGTTAGTGTAATTGATAACGGGTGTAATATATCTGTGGTTAATACACTTTAGGAATGAGGGATTATACGTTTTTCTATTTCAAAATAAAAAAATAAAGAAAGAAAAAAGGGAAAAAGAAAAGAAAATAATAATAAGAAGAAGACTTAGGGATTACTCCTATGATTTTGATATTGAGTAACTTGGGGTCGACATCAATCAATGTCGGGGTTCATGTAGAAGGGTTCTAAATTTGTGAGTACACAAAGCAGCCTAGAAAGGAAAGATGCTTTTGCATTGATAAATGTGAACACTGCGCATAAAAAGGTTATATCATTGTTCTAGAGAAGGGCCTAATCTTCGTGAAAAAAATGAGAAGTGTAATCAAAGTCCCAAGTTCTAAAAGTTAAATAGCTATATATATATATATATATATATATATATGATGCTATTTGTTAGCTATATAAATTTATTTGCTTGTAGAGTTGATTAGAAGTGAGGAATAAAATTAGACTAGTGGAATCGAGGTATCATTACTTTTCCTTTACTTAGTATTATGAGTATTTAAAGAGGGATGGCTGATTTTATAATGGAGATTTGCTAGGTTATTAAGAGAAGATTCTTTTGAGATGCATAAATTGTCTTAATTATAGTTAAGTTGTTTTAATCACTTATTGCTTAAGGACAAGCAACAACTTAAGTCTGGGAGAGTTTGATGGGTACTTAGGTAGAGGAATATGTTAGGTCGTTATAATGGTAATTTAGGAGTGATTTTAGGTGATTTAGGTAGTTTTATTGCTGTTTTTTCTTTACTTTTGAATTGTTAAAAGTTGAATAGATAATTTTTGCTATTCTTGTATTTTTGTAGGCTTTTGGTGCTTCACCATCAATTTAGGTCAACTCTGAAGATTGCAGGTGGAGTTTTACAATTGATTTGAAGATGGTAGAAGCTGGGAGCAAAGAAAGGAGTGAGAAAAAGGTGATTTTTAAAGGAAAATCGCTAATGAAGGCTTGGCGTGTCAGTTACCATTCGCATTAATTGCCACGGGTAAAAGTTACGGCTGTGGCAATACCCATTCATGGTAATTGCTGCGGGAAAGTTTGCAGATGCGATTTTATTGGAAGCATGAGCAGAATTTCAGCGAGAGGAAAAGTCTTGGTGGAGGAGTTTCATCTCCATCCATTTTCTTCTTTCTTTAGAGTCTAGGATAGACCCAATGACACTTGGTTGGTAAGGATATTACGTAGAATAGGGAAGAAAACAAGAGAGAATAGAATAGAAAGAGAATAGCATTGGGAGGATTTTGGAGATCAATTGTACTACTCAAAAGAGGAAGTTTGCAACAACTTGTGGAACAATCACTTCCATAAAACCATAAGTTTTCCTATTTCAATTTCTCTTTTGTTTTATTATGTTGAATTATTGCAAAGTTTGTGCCTTTATTGCTTTCAATATGGAGAGCTAAACTTGCAATTTAGGGTTTAGATGAAATTTATGATTTTAGGGCTTATGATTGATTGATCAAATCATACTATTGGTTTGCATTGTTTATTGATTATCTTGGATTGTAATGTGTTGTAAGAGACTAGCCACTGATTACAATACCAAAATTACTATTATTCAACAAGAGTTGTAGCAATAATGGAAAGAGTATAATTGAAGTCTAGGTAGTACATCACACGAGATAAGTGGTACTCCTAGACGGGTCATAAGCAATCCATGAGGTAGGTGAACCAATATTCACTAATTTACCATGAGAGTAGAAAAGGATTAATAAATTGGTAATTGCTAGCTTGTTACGAGAATGAGGGCTAAGTAAAAATAGAGCTGGGCTCTAAACAAGGCAAAATAATTAGCATAAGTTGATTTAATTTATAGTAATCCTAGGACATAAATGAATTATAAACCCTAGGTTTTTCAACCCATAAGTTGTTCTTTAGAAATTTCTATTCTCTCTTTTAGGTTAGAATCTTTAGTTAGTTCATTAGGTTTAATCGTTCATTTGATTTCTTAGATAATAGAGTAATTTAAAGTTGTCCTGGTATTTCGAGAACCGTTCCCGAAGGTTCTATCTTAATTCCCTATACTCGTCCATGATCTATACCGTTGTAGATATAGGTTAGTTAGGCAATCTCAATTTGATAGGTTAAATTAATTAATTTATTTTAGAGCCACATCCGTAGCCTAATGACGAGCCTATTCAATAAGTTTAAGGTAAGATTGTTGGGCAAGGAGGGTTGCCTATTTTGATATATATAATCCTATTGCAAGAATCACAACCATAAGAGTGTTAGTTGCTATAACTTCTATATATGAACTAATTGTACATCAAATAAATGTTAAAGCCGTACCTCTTAATGGCGAATTAGAAAAAGAAAGTTACATGCAACAACCTGAGGATTTGTTATTAAAGGACAAGAAGATAGGGTGTGCAGATTAATTAGGTCCTTGCATAGGTTGAAACAGGCACCTAAATAATGCATGGGAATTTTGACAAGACTCGTGTCAAATGCTTTCAAAATGAATGAATATGATAGATTTGTTATAGTAGATTTAATGGATCCATTAGAGTCTTAATATGCCTGCGCGTTGATAAAGTGCTTAATTTTTTGGACTGATGAAATTGTTGTCAAACAAACTAAATATTTTTTAGCTTCACATTTTGATATGAAAGATATTGGTAAAGCAGATGTAATTTTGGATCTTAAATTGATTGAGATTGACAATGCTTCATGCTTCCCTAGACTCATTATATTAAAAAAAATCGAGAAAAATTGATTATTTTGATGTACAACTTGTTAAAACCCCTTATGATTCTAATGTGATTTTGAAAAGGAATAAAAAAGAACGTGTGCCACAATCAAAATATGTCAAAATAATTGGAAGTGTGATTTATTTGATGAAATATAATCGTCTTGATATTGCATATGTTGTGAGTAGATTGAGTAGATACATAAATCTAATAGGAGTCATTGGATTTAATTATCTAGATTGCTTAGATATCTTAAAGATCCTATTAATTTGTGACTTAATTTCGTTGGTTTTACTTCTATGTTTGAGGCTTATTGTAATGTTAATTGGGTATCTAAGTTTTTGACGATGGAATCTAAGTTTGTTGCTTTAGAATTAGCAAGCTCAGAAGTTGAATGGCTTTCTAATTTATTACTTGACATCCCACTTCGTAAAAGCCTACACCTTTTGTTTCTTTACGTCGTAATTCACAAGCAGCGGTCACTAAAGCCAAGAGCAAGATCTATAATTGGAAGAGCCAGCATATCTGATTGAGACGCAACACTGTGAGATAGCTCATGGGCAATGGAATCATAACTATGGATTTTGTAATTTCCTAGAAGAATCCAGCTAACCATTTGACTAAAAGATTGCACAAAAATGTAGACAATCAAATGTAAAGGTGGATGTCAATTGGCAATTTTCTCTAAATATTGTTAAATAAAAAAAAGTCCCCATTTTGGGGTCACTTTTTTTTTTGGTTCCCATATTAACGTCGCCGCACACAGCTTGTGCGGCGACTGATTAAATTTTTTTTTTTTATCCACGTGTGCAGTTGTGCAGAGTGTGTCAGGAGGGCTTTTTGTGCAATTTTTAGCAATTGTGAGAGTCACCGCACAAGATTTGTGCGGTGACTCTCACAAAAATGCCATCCGAAATTTTTTTTTTTTTAATAGGTGGGGCGTCTTTGGGGGTATTTGTGCAATTTATGGGTAATGTGAGAGTCACCGCACAAGCTTTGTGCGGTGACTCTCTATCCCCAATTTTTTTTTTAATTGCTGGTTTTTTTTTTTTTTTGGTGTATGTGACAGTCACCGCACGTTGTTGGTGCGGTGACTGTCACACACACCAAAAATTGCATATCACTCCTTTTTTTTTTTTTATGCTTGAGGGGCCGATTGTGCAATTTGGATTTGGTGTGAGAGTCACCGCACACACCAAGTGCGGTGACTCTCACACCAAATCCGAATTGCATATTAGCCCCCCTTTTCTAATTCTTATAATAAATCTGAAATTGCATCTCAGCCCCTTTATTTATTTATATATTTTTAAGTTTGGGGGGCCTTTTTGACAATTTTTGGGGGGCCGCAACTGTTAAAAAAAGGTTAAAAAAATCATTATCTTAATTAAGGTTAGGAATTAGTTAATGTATATAAAAAAATAAATTAATGTTAAAAAAATCATTGTCCTAATTAGGATTTAATTGCCATAATTCTTGTCCTAATTATATCAATTAGTATTTTTATCTTGTACAGAATAAGAAAAAAATTAATTCACAACTAGGGAATGTATGTATTTATCGTAATTCTTTGCTTGAATTGCTTGTTGATCCTTTAAAAAATATCTTAAAAATAATTATTTATTTATTTATGCAAATAAATTATTATTGTACGCTAATTCACAAGTTGGGAATGGTGAATGGTTTAGGGAATTCAAAACTAAGGAATGGTATGTATTTTTTAAGTTAATCCGTAAAGGAATACATTATTTATAAATAATGGTACGTATTTGTCTTAATTCTGTCCGCGAATAAGTTTATAGGGTAAAAATAAAATTGTTATGTTGACTAATTACTTGAATAATAATTTTTTTGACCTAAAAAAGTAAAAAAAAAAATTACATTTGGGGGGCTATATGTAATTGTAATTTTTTCACCTACAAACGTTAAAAAAAAAAGGAGGTATAAAAAAAAGATATCCTAATTACTTTCATTGAATGATAATTACGTGCAACAGTTTTGCCCCCCAAATGTTAAAGGAAAAAAAGTTAAAAAAAATTTAATGTTATTGTTAGGCTATCAATTGGTTAATCTATATAAAAAATAAATTATTTTTGAAAAATATAATTCTCTTAATTAATTACGTGAATAATTCTTGTCCTAATTATATCAATTAGTATTTTTATCTTGCAAAGAATAAGAAAAAAATTAATTCACAACTACGGAATGTATGTATTTATCGTAATTCCTTGCTTGAATTACTTTTTAATCCTTTAAAAAATATCTTAAAAATAATTATTTATTTATTTATGCAAATAAATCATTATTGTATGCTAATTCACAAGTTGGGAATGGTGAATGGTTTAGGGAATTCAAAACTAAGGAATGGTATGTATTTTTTAAGTTAATCCGTAAAGGAATACATTATTTATAAATAATGGTACGTATTTGTCTTAATTCTGTCCGCGAATAAGTTTATAGGGTAAAAATAAAATTGTTATGTTGACTAATTACTTGACCAAAAAAAGTAAAAAAAAAATTACATTTGGGGGGCTATATGTAATTGTAATTTTTTCACCTACAAACGTTAAAAAAAAAAGGAGGTATAAAAAAAAGATATCCTAATTACTTTCTTATTTTTTACATTGACACAAACCCTAAACCCAAACCCTAATCGTAACAATAAACTATAAACCCTAACCTTAACGAGTAACCCTAAACCCTAAAACCCTAAACCAATTTAAACCCTAAACACTAATCCTAAACCTTAACCACAAACTTTAAATCCTAAAACCCTAAACCCAAACCGTAATCGTAACAATAAACTATAAACCCTAACCTTAACGAGTAACCCTAAACCCTAAAATGCTAAACCAATTTAAATCCTAAACACTAACCCTAAACCTTAACCACAAACCTTAAATCCTAAAACCCTAAACCCAAACCCTTCTCGTAACCATAAACCTTAAGAGAAGTAAACCATAAACCCTAAACTCTAACCCTAACCCTAAACCCTAAAACCCTAAACCAATTTAAACCCTAAACACTAATCCTAAACCTTAACCACAAACCTTAAATCCTAAAACCCTAAACCCAAACCCTAATCGTAACAATAAACTATAAACCCTAACCTTAACGAGTAACCCTAAACCCTAAAACCCTAAACCAATTTAAACCCTAAACACTAATCCTAAACCTTAACCACAAACCTTAAATCCTAAAACCCTAAACCCAAACCCTAATCGTAACAATAAACTATAAACCTTAACCTTAACGAGTAACCCTAAACCCTAAAATCCTAAACCAATTTAAATCCTAAACACTAACCCTAAACCTTAACCACAAACCTTAAATCCTAAAACCCTAAACCCAAACCCTTCTCGTAACCATAAACCTTAAGAGAAGTAAACCATAAACCCTAAACTCTAACCCTAACCCTAAACCCTAAAACTCTAAACCAATTTAAACCCTAAACACTAACCCTAAACCTTAACCAGAAACCTTAAATCCTAAAACCCTAAACCCAAACCCTACTCGTAACCATACACTATAAACCCTAACCTTAACGAGTAACCCTAACCTTAAATCCTAAAATCCTAAACCCAAAGCCTTAACCCCTAACCCTTAAACCCTAAACTGAAACCCTTCTCGTAACCATAAACCTTAAGAGAAGTAAACCATAAACCCTAAACTCTAACCCTAACCCTAAACCCTAAAACCCTAAACCAATTTAAACCCTAAACACTAACCCTAAACCTTAACTATAAACTTTAAATCCTAAAACCCTAAACCCAAACCCTACCCGTAACCATAAACGATAAACCCTAACCATAACCTTAACCCATAACCGTAGTTATTACAACATAAATTGTATACCGTAAACCTTAATGCACGAACCCTAATCCTCTAAACCCTAATATCTAAATACGATAACTGTAATTGCCTAACCCTACTTTGTGAACCCGAAACCCTCGTTTGTAATTCCTTAAGTAAGTAAGTAAATTGTAAAACGTAAGCGAACATATTGGTAAATGAAGCTAGTAACCCTAAAAAGTGAATAGTTACAGTATATAATATCGCTACATATATGAACAAGAATGTAAAAAGTGAATACTGATAATATATAACAACGCTACATATATAACAACGATCATCACAGGATGTAAAATATGAGCAAGAATGACAATATATAATATCACTCTACATATGCCTCCTGCCCCTGTCCCGTGGTGTGATAGAACAACCGCATCTCCAATGTCTTCTCCGGTGTGCCATGTAATGCTGGTCCTGCTGGCGAGAAGATCTCCTCAATCCAGCATCAACATGTAATGGCGATGGAGGCTCGTCAGCATCGTCAGTAGGAACCGGTGTTTGTCCGCAGCGCGGACACGACTCCGGTTCAGAAGGTCCGGGCATAGCACTCGTGGAAGTACTAGGGCGAGATGATAAGTGAGCATCCCCCCTAGCCATAGAGCTGAAGATAATATCATCTCCAACTGAAGAACTGCGGGCTGATGTGCCATAGTCAGTATATGCACCAAAGGCTGGCATCTGCGTAGGGGTGCTGAATGGATCAAACGTCGGGACATATGCAGACTGTCTAGACGAATCAACACCGTGATGTGAAGAGTGGAGACTAATATCGTCATCCGCATGCAGTGGTGGCTCAACCTGCTGGCGACGACTTCCTCTGCGGCTTTGTCCTCGCCGATGCTCTCGTACACGAAGAACGGGATCCTCACGTCGCACCTGAGCCTGCGACGATGAACCGGCATCAAGCCGATCAAATGTCCCTAACTGCATGCGATAGTCTCTCCCAACGTGCTGCATGCTACCAAACGCCTCTGCGTGTATAGACTGTAGATGTGTATGCATAGTATGGGACTGTGGTGCATCCTGCGTGAGAACCTCATGCGTAGCCCATCCAATGCGTGCCATACTGTCCATCTACATAAACGAAATATGAAATTTATAAGTTAGGTTAAATGTATAAAAGATGGTTCAATAACAAATGTTATATAAATTTTAATAATTTTGTTAAACACTATAGGAAAATTAAGGCATACCAAATAATCGTGTCGACCTGCATCTCCTCGTAGCCCCTCCCGGATGAGATAGCTGCACAACAGGAGGTGTAATATATCGGACAGTATGTAGCAGGTACCAACGCATGTAGTCATGGCTAGGAGAGTACGGGTCTGCAGGAGGCCCATGTATCACTGAATCTGCACGATGACCCCACCACTGAATCCATCTGGCATGAAATACCTCCCAATTCTGACCAGGGCGGCCGGATCTGCCCAATGCATGAAGTGCCGGCTGCGTGTCTGGAGGCTCAGGGATATCCTGCTGAATGCCAAACTGTCGAAGTACGCGATTCGGTAGGTGAACCTCTACAATATGAAAATAAATAAGAGGGACCCTCGCACGCCATAGATGCGCATCGACAGTACAATCTGGGTGTATCGACGTAAGGACACCCGTCGTGTACGGCTCCCATATGAACTGCATAAAATATGTTTTTATTAATTTTTACAAAATATGTTCAGTGAATATAGTTTAGGGTATTAAATTAAATACGATCACACAACTTACATCGTACTGCCCGAGCTTCGAGATGTGATCTCGATAATAGGGCAAAGAATGCTGGGGTGCATTAGCATGAGTATGCGTAGTACTCCAACGTGCTCCCCATGTATGCTGGGCATAAGGTAATGCCACTGGGTCGACAATCTCCGGTCGAAGAGTCGAAAATCTCTCCCATGCCCAAAGCTGAAAAGGATGCGAAATAAAAATATTTTTCATTTGAATTAGTTATTAAAATTAAAAAATTATGACAATACTATCGTGTCATACCTGTAAAAGCATGTATGGGCCGGCGGTGACACTTGTAGCTGACTTACATGCTGTACACATAGACCTGTACAGCCTAGCTAACACTGCACTCCCCCAACTGTAACGAGACATACTCTGAATGTTGCGTACATATTCTAAAAAGTGTGGGGATACTAAATTACCACAAGTATCAGCAAATAACTGTCCAGATAATAGCATCAAAATATATATCCGAGCATGCTGACGTACGGTCTCGTCATCCGCATGAGCTGGCAATCCGCCTCTGCAGTGTCGCTCTAACGACTTAATCTTAAGTCTCCCATCCCTGATATCATCATCCTCAGGGTAAAAACCTAAAATCTCCTGAATGAGAGCCTTCTTTTGGAGGGTATTCAGATCTCGATCGACCAATGTCACTGGCATGCCATCGATACGCAAGCCCCACAAAACTGCGACATCCTGGAGCGTCACAGTAGCCTCACCATATGGTAAGTGAAATGTGTGGGTCTCCTCGTGCCATCGCTCTATCAATGCTGTGATAAGAGCGTGATCGTACAACAACATACCTGTATTGACAACACGCCCAAATCCGGCCAACTCCAAGTAATGTAAAATACGTGGATCCTTAACGTTGCGAATAAATTTCAAAAATGTCCGTCACATCTTTTCGCCTTAAGCTGCTGCTCGTTCCCGTAGAACACGTCCCGAGACCGATGGCCAGGCTGTAAAACCAATAGACTAGGGTCGTGTGGCCCAGGATGAGGGGCCGCCGTAGCCGGTGGTGTGGGAAATGCAGCCATAAGCCTGATATCATGCGCAAGTAAAACAAATTTGGTTACAAATTTGTAGGAATTAAAATACAAAGTTCACAATGTATATGAATAAGCAAATTGTTAATTAGATTGTTAAAATAATACGAACAGAAGTACATGTAACAGATGAACGTGCAACTCAATTTTATTCACATTGTTCATAGCATTACACAAAAAAGTAAATAAACAAATCGATACATCCTTAATTAAAAGACACAACCCTAAAAAAAAATCTGCTAGAGAAAATGGGTCGATCGGGGACATGAAGCTGCATTGTGACCCGGTTGGCAACAGACACTGCATCTACGTGGGGCATCAGGACAGCGGCGATCCATTTCGTTAAGAATTCGTGACGTTCTTTGTCGGCCCCTTGTCCTTTCTCTCAGACGTGTAGCATCGTATGCTATTGCAAAATCAGGAAGCGCCCAATACGCCTGATGTCTAATAGGGTGAAACTGGCCTGTCCATATTTGAAAATACGTGAAATTTGTGTAGACAGGGTCAATTAATTCAGTTGGTCTAATGCCCGCCTTTCGACATGCGGCCATAACATGGGAACATGGGAATCTTAAAGATTGGTATTTACCGCACGTGCATGTGTGCTGACTAAAATTTACCGTTTGGGCATTTCCACCTCTGCCATGATGAATTCTTGTAACCACTCCATATTCGCCCGCGACGCTGTTGTACTGCGTTACTGAGTGCCGCCGTGCCTTCTCTTCGTTTACGGAGTATTTATCCCACTGATGCTTAGGGAGTGGAAAAGTAGGATTCGATGCGATTTTTCGTTTTCTTTCCCACAATGACACACTTTGGTTGAATGTGTGTTCAACGCATGCCTTGATCGGTAATAATCTGGCACTCCGTAAAATTTTGTTGAAACACTCGGCAACATTTGTTGACGTGTGTCCCCACCTATATCCCTCGTCTTTGCAAAGTGCCCATTGATGTGGTTGAACGGATTCACCTGTCAACCATCGATGCGCCTCCTCACTGATAACTTGAATTTGCTGCATGAATTCATTGTATTTTCGTTCTTGTCGGGCAGATCCAGCTGCCCACACAAGATCTTTCAATCTGAAAAAATATGTATAATTCGATCAAAAGTTGAATATGAAGTACCAATATTATAACATCAACCTGAAGTTAAAATATACACTTTATAATTATCTTACCGCTGATTTTTAAATTTTTTTGTGAAGTTAGCTTGGACGTGGACCAAGCAGAATTTGTGGACTGCATTGTCATCCGGCCAATTATGCATGGCGTTAATAATGCCCTTGTGTCGGTCAGAGATGATGCAAATTTTTGAGACATTTCCAAAAATGTACTGTCGCAGCTGCTGCATAAACCATCCCCAACTTCGATTTGTTTCTTCATCCACAAGGGCAAAAGCTAGTGGGAGAAGTCGATTGTCTGCATCGAACCCAACGGCAACAAGAAGTTTGGATTTATATGGCCCCTTCATAAATGTCCCATCTACACAAACAACAGGTTTTAAGAACCTTGAATGCTTCGATCGCAGGTCCGAAAGCCCAAAACACGTAATAAAAAATGAAGCACTGCGATGTACTATGTGGATGGTGTAGCCAAGAGACTACCGTGCCGGGGTTAGTCGTTACTAACTCTTGCATGAATACAGGTAACTGCGCTATAGAAGTAGGCCAATCACCGTAGACTAGGTCAATGCACCTTCGTCTTGCAAACCATGCTTTTTTGTACGTGATATCACAGCTGAACTTCTGCTTAACTGCTGTTTGTATTTCTTTGACCGGGAACAATGGACCATTACTTATATGGCTCACAATGTACTCGGCAATTATGTGAGAGCTCAATTGTCGGTGATCGTTCGAGTTCGACACGCGAACACAACTATGCACCTTCTGTAAAGTCACAATCATCCACTGTTGATATGTACTCCGAAGTGTGGCTCTCAGTTTAAAATTGCATGGAGTGGCGGGAGTTCGATGTCTACAAATGACATACCACGTTCGTGGACTACTTTCTTTAACTCTGTACTCCCTGTTGTTCTTGACCGACCATAATTTAACAGCTCGCTCAACATCGTCTTTTGTCTTGAACAGTTGTCCCAAGCTCCAATTCTTGTATCTGTTCATTCCACACATTGAGACGCATGTGATTTCCGCGATCCATGGGATCAAATGCCATCATTGCTTCGACACCTTCAATATCTCGAAGCGACCCCATGGCTTCAGACACACCGCCTGTGTAAGGAACGCTAGGACCTGCCTCGTCCATATGTGTTGCTTGATTCCCCGAATCCTCATGCTCGGAATCATCGCTCTCTGGTTCTGGTTCGGAATCTGCTTCATCCTCTATGCCAAGTTCATCACCCGTGGACGCACCCGTACAATACTCGCCTGCTGAAGCACCAGTATAATATTCACCTGCTGAAGTACCCGTGTAATATTCACCTGTTGCCATATTATATTCTGCATCAGATGTGAAATGACCCGGTGATTGTGCCAAAGTATCATCAACCATCCGACTACTGCTAGGTCGATCCACATGTCTACCCCCACGACGGCGTCTACGAGGAGGTGGGTTAGGAGGCAACGGTGTTGCTTCATAGTCATTAAATGGGTTACCCGAGCCGTATAGGTTGGCATTAATTTGGTTTTCTTCCACCTCGACATATATTTCGCACTGGAGTTTGAGGCGACACCATCTGCTTCATATAATATAAGTTATCGACATCGTCGTCGTCCGTTATCGGTACACCCGTATAACTATACCCGCCAATATGATTTCGTAGCAGAAGATTTATCTTACCAACTTCGCTAGGGTCCCTTTGCATTGCGTTGTATACTTTTTGAACCAATTCGTTAAACCTTACATGCTCCCTGATTATTATCATTTTATTGCATCCTCGGAGGATCGTAGGCCAATGATCCCCCATTGTCAACAATTTTTCCTCCCCAGTATAGTTGAATAATCAGACCGTTGTTCATTTGACAAAACTTGTCTAATACTCATAAACAAAAATAAAAATATTTATAGTTAATATAATATTAATCCATCCATAAGCTACTCATTAAAATATTTAAATCACAAAATCTAAAATTAAAATGCTTATTTTGCCTATTTATTTCAAATAATACAAATCATAAAGGCTAGTGCATAAGAATATTCATGTAAAATAAACATTTTAACATAAGAATTTTGACATAATAAAGGATAGTGCATATTTTTTACATAATACAATTTTTTAACATAATTAATAATTGGTGGAACTAAAATACACATTTTACAATTATACCCTATAGTCAAAAATACGCATATCAATAAGTATCCATGTTAAAATATATGTATAATGCATAGTTTTAAATATCTGACTATAACCTAATGCATGTTTAATATTAGGCTTAATCTTAACATAGTATAACCACAATAACACAACTAACATAATATGAAGATAATATATTTACTTAAACTCATTATAAAATTTTAACAGTGTATTGTTACTTAAACTTTGTAAAATTTTACTTCAATTCATTGTAATATTATTTTGACATTATAATAAACTCATCGTAAAATTTTAACATAATCCACTAATTTATTATACGTAATAGTCAAAAAATTGCATATCAATAATTATCCGTGTTAAAATCTATATTTTCGCATTACTATATAAACCCTTAATCTTGAGTAAACTATAATAATTTTAACAACATATAAAATTTTAATATAATAAGTTAACTATTATGTATAATGCATTTTTTCAATATCTCACTATAACCTAAAAAAATAAATATTTTAACGTAATCATATTTTGTACTTAAAGTTAAAAGGCAATTTAACAAGTTAACATAATCACTAATTGTCAATCATAATAATCTAAATGTTCACATAACTATTTATCCAACTGAAATTATTAATTTCAACATTATTTTATAGACTTAATCCTAACATAATATAACCGAAATAATAAAAATAAAATAACTTTTACATAATAACCCTAAACGTATTAATAAATGCCCTTACACATTTTAACATAATGATTAGATTATTATCTATAATAATCTAAATTTATTAATAGGATCAAATTATCGAGTTTCCAGCAGCTTAATAGGAGTAAATGAAAATTACAGCCACCTAATGGGACTAAATGAAAATTTCACCTAGCTAATGGCCTTAAATGAATATTCCAACCACCAAATGCTTGAAAACAAAATTCCAATAATAATATAAGTACCAATAGATGAAATTACAGTAACAATAACAACGACATAAATTCTTAAATTCACAAATCACAATTTATTAACATCTACCAAAATTATTAAACCTAACTATACTTATAAAATATTTATATTGGTTTTAGGAATACCAACCTTCAATGCCAAATTCCTACTGAATGTGAGAATTTCTAGCCTCTCCAACCCTCTTTTCTACTGCAACTCACAACTTTCTGCAGCTTCCAACAACCTGCAAGATTAAACATTATAGTTAGAGACGAGAATTTATTTTATTTGTTTGTAATTCAATGCCAAAAAAAGACTTTAATAATTAAATTTAAAATTGAAATTATTCTTATTAAAATTAAATTGATTATACTCTTTAATTAATTTTAAAATTTTTATAATTATTACCAATATAATTAAGAATATGAAAAATTAATAACGAAACTAAACCATACAAATGCTAAAATATTCATATTCCAAAACCTTGAAATTAGAATTGAAAAATTCATATTCTATAACCCTAAAACAAAAACTAAAAAGAAAAATTCCCAATTTTCTGAAATTAGAACTAAAAAAGTCATATTCTAAAACCCTAAAAATAAAACTGAAAAAATCATACTTCAAAACTTTAAATAATTTTTGAAACCACGAAAATTTTGTTTCGAAAAAAAAAATTTGAATACAATTTGTGTTCACACTTTGAAAATTCGAACACAAATTTGTGTCAGATAAATTTCTTTTAGGGCTTTGCAGGTTTTTTGTTTCTAGGGTTTTTTGTTTTTGTTTAACGATTTTTATTTTAGGGATTCTAGATTTATGATACAGGGTTAATAAGCAATTTGTAATTTTTAACAATTAGAATTAGGATATAGGATTTGTATTTTAATTATTACTTACAACTTAATATGCAATTTGTAATTTTTACTTCCATAATTCCTACTTTTAAAATATTTCTCCACTTTTCCTTTTTAAATCTTTTTCTACTTATTTCCATAACTATTTCTAAGTACAAAATATTGTCAATAATTCTCCACTTTGCATAATTTATCCAAATACCAACTAAGAATAAAAAATGCAACATAAAAAAATCTTTTAAATATTTTAACATAACATATTTGTTAAACCAAAACTACACAAAATTTTCAACAATTTTAAATTTAACATATATCTTATTTAAGGGTAGTTGGATTTTAGCATTAATGTCTTTAGGAATTCGAGGGCAAATTCCCTAAGGATCGGAGTGCAAAAAAATAATTTTTTGTTAAATGTTGTTGCCACCAACTACATCACTTACTCAATTTTGTTTCTTTTTACTCAATTTAAATAAATTTTTTCATGCTTTATTCACTTTATCAAATCAAATCAATAAAAAATAATTTTCTACTCTTAAAAAACTTTTAAATTTTTATAAAAAGTTTAAAAATTTTAAAATTTATGTTTTCTTTTATGTAAAATAATAAAATTTTTCAAATTTTTAACTTTTTATAAAATTCTTTTAAAAGCTGTCGCTTATATAATTTTTAAAATTTTTGCTTAATTCAATTATACATTTAGAAAACTTTTTATACAAATTTTTAAACCTTGACACAATTTTTAAAAACCTTTTTCTAAAAATTGTAATTTAATTTTTTTGCACTCTAGTCCTCAGGGACTAGAGTGAAAATTTTAAAACAAAACAAAAAAGCAACAGTGTTGCCGTCAACCTCCTTGACGGCAACACTGTAATTTGTTTTGTTTTAAAATTTGCACTCTAGTCCCTAAGGACTAGAGTGCAAAATTGAAACTAATTTTTTTTTTTTTTGTTGCTGTCGAGTTCATTAACAACACCTTGCATATTTATAAAAAAAAAAAAATTCTGATGTCACTCCCAAGAAACTTGTCCGCAACCCTTAACTCAAAAAACTACTTTCTATGCTAATAACGACTGTAATTTTGTTACTAATATACATTTAAAATTTCTTTTAATTAACTTTTCTTCAAATATTATAATAAATACAACACAAAACAGCAAATAAGATCAAATTAATAGCAATTGGTAGCCTTTCAACAAAAATAAAAAACTGCAACAATCAATTAACTACAATTAAAAAAGCAACATATATTATGATGTATAAATAAAAAAGTCAACATATTTTATGGCATATAACTAAAAACAGCAACATTCACATTATAATATATGAACAAAAACAATAACATATACTAAATTACATAAACATAAACATAAACATCAACATCAACATAAAAAAATTAAAATAAAGTACAAACTAACCTAAATAAGAGAATCACTGCAAACTGAGCCTAAAATTGGACTGTGTAGCAACAACGCTCAACTGGACTGGAAGAGCCTTTTGCTTGAGCTCAACATGGCCAAAAGACAAAAGAAATTGTTCTGGAGTTTGAAGAAAGGGAGTAGGGGCGAACTGATGAAGTTTGAAG
This sequence comes from Mitragyna speciosa, assembly GCA_024721245.1. Classification (NCBI taxonomy): domain Eukaryota; kingdom Viridiplantae; phylum Streptophyta; class Magnoliopsida; order Gentianales; family Rubiaceae; genus Mitragyna; species Mitragyna speciosa. The sequence continues at coordinate 12,253,934 of CM045557.1, forward strand.
AGGGTGAGTATGAATGACATTCGGCCATTTTGTTCAACCAATTTATAAAGAATCACCAACCAAACCAACCAATTATTCAGCATTCACGGGTCTGAAAAATTTTGCAGACAAAGGCTGTTAGCACTATTTTGCAGTCAAAGGCTGTCAAAGCCTTTCAAAGCCTGCAAAGGTAAAGCTAACCGGCTATGCACATGCAGCTAGCCTCCAATTCAATTTTGGACACTATTGGCGCTAGGCTTTTTGGACAATTGTGCAATTTGGAATTTGGTGTGTAGAGTCACCGCACTTGGTGTGTGCGGTGACTATCACACCAAAATCAAATTGCACAATCGGTCCCTCAAGCAAAAAAAAAAAAAAAAAAAAAGGAGTGAAATGCAATTTTTTGGTGTATGTGACAGTCACCGCACGTTGGTGGTGCGGTGACTGTCACACACACCAAAAATTGCATTTCACTCCTTTTTTTTTTTTTTCTTGATTGGCCGATTGTGCAGTGTGAGAGTCACCGCACACAGCAAGTGCGGTGACTCTCACACCAAATCCAAATTGCACAATCGGCCCCTCAAGCAAAAAAAAAAAAAAAAAAGGAGTGAAATGCAATTTTTGGTGTGTGTGACAGTCACCGCACCACCAACGTGCGTGACTGTCACATACACCAAAAAAAAAAAAAAAAACCAGCAATTAAAAAAAAAAATTGGGGATAGAGAGTCACCGCACAAAGCTTGTGCGGTGACTCTCACATTACCCATAAATTGCACAAATACCCCCAAAGACGCCCCACCTATTAAAAAAAAAAATTCGGATGGGAGAGTCACCGCACAAATCTTGTGCGGTGACTCTAATATTTGCTAAAAATTGCACAAAAAGCCCTCCTGACACACTCTGCCAAGTGAATAAAAAAAAAAATTTAATCAGTCGCCGCACAAGGTGTGTGCGGCGACGTTAATATGGAACCAAAAAAAAAAAGTGACCCCAAAATGGGGACTTTTTTTTTATTTAACAATATTTAGAGAAAATTGCCCAAAACTTTTCCTGTGCATGCTACGACTAAAATTATAATAGTACTTTCATGTTCTAAAATAAAATAGAAAAACAAGCTACTCTAAAAGATAACAAATTAGTAAATCCTTTGAGTAGAGTAAAGGATTGTAACATTTTGAAAAAACAATTAACAAAACTGACCATTATGTAGAAGATCCCTAACTACTTTTGGCATAGGAGTGTTTGGCAGCTTGGATTCCCAATAAATATGAAGATCAACATCGCTTGCTACAGCTGCTACCTGATATAAATATTATGCACAGATTAAGGAAAATAGTCACTACTTATAAAAGCGAATAACTAATTGTACAACTGATATAGATTGACATAATATACTCACCGATAGAAAACTTAGAATGTGGAGGAGCTTGAGGAATTCCATAATAGATATGGACGAAAATAACAGAAGAACGCTAGCTAGTATGTAAGAATTAAGTCAGGACTTAAAAGCAAACAGGTATTGGGCGATGTATCAGAATTGGATCGGAAGCAGTATTTATAGGTGAGAGAAATAGCAAAAATATCAATATACTGATTTTAAAAGTTACATATACATGGAAACAAAGAGAGAGTTGAGCGGTTAAAACTTTATGACTCTACCCTATAAGTCAAGAGTTTTAATCTCACCAACAGCACTCTCCTCTCATGTAATAGTATAGTTTTGATAAAAAAAAAAAAAGGTTACATATACTTTTCAACTGTTAACTCTCAAATCTAAACCTTTTCTTTTATGGCTTGTTTGGCTGGTATAGATTCTTGTTTAGAAAAGTAATACTTTTTCTTTAATTTAAATTCATTATTTGGTTTATTTTTAACTTGGAAATCAAGTGTAGAATTCCTGGATTATAGATCCTCACATCTTATACCACTCTCCTCCTATGTAATAGTATAGTTTTGATAAAAAAAGAAAGAAGTTACATATACTTTTCAACTGTTAATTCTCAAATCTAAACCTTTTCTTTTATGGCTTGTTTGGCTGGTATAGATTCTTATTTACAAAAGTAATACTTTTTCTTTAATTTAAATTCATTATTTGGTTCATTTTTAACTTGGAAAGCAAGTGTAGAATTCTAGGATTATAAATCCTCACATCTTATAATTAGTTTTTTCCAATAATACTTTAACTCTTCCGTCTCTCTTTTCTTACCTACACAAAAAATAAACATCAATACTTATCCTTAGAGCACACACTCTCCCTCTTCAACTCTTATCTTCTATCTTCTTTTATATAAACAAAATAATTCTATCTACTAGCTTTTAATAATTGTTGTGTGATTAATTGTTTTACGTTAGGTTAACTCATATTTTGCCTTAAAATGAAAATGATGATTGTAAAGTTGCAATTAATTAGATTATTAACTTAGGTTATTTTCGTGGGGATATTTTTAAAACTTTGGCAAAACTTATATTATATTCTATGTTATGTTATTCTAGACTAGACATTGAAATTAGAATTTATGCAATTTTCCTATCCAGATACTTCAGAGCATCTAAACATAATAAAGAAATTTCTTTCCGTGAAATTACATCTCCAAAAATCATATTCTAATTCAACTTCACTTTTCCTTCTAACCAAACGAACACTTAGGGATAATTACATAAACTTCCAATTACGTATTATATAATCACAGACAAGTCTCCTCAGGTTTGGATAATTCTACCTACATCTCTTATTTTTTCTATTCAAATATTAAAAGAAATCCCTTCAGCTGAGGTGGACCAAACCAAAAAAGACATGAATACCCCAAAATGTCCTTGTCTAATTTAAATACAAAGAAAATAGTATACCTTTTCACAATGCTTCCTCCTCAATTCCCAGACTCTAGCCTCCTTCCTATCACCATTCTTTCTATTCCTAAATCCTCACCCTCTAAAATGCCCTAATCTCCAAACTTTTATATTTGCTTCTCTCTAACAACACTTTTGTTTTTTCATACCAAAATACTGAATATATGTGAGCTTGAATTTGATTCGAGTACATAGTCGAATCTTGTTTTATGTTCGAGCTCAATTCGAATTCGTAAAAATTCAAATTTGAATCAAACCCTTAACAAATCAAACTCAAACTATTTGTTAAGAGTTCGGTTCGTTTACAGCCATACATGCATGGGAGTAATAATTATGTCACGCGTTAGAGAGTAGCATCAAAGTTAACATGCTTGTATAAAAAATAATTTTTTAAACTGCTAAGTAAATTGGTCCAAATAGCACAAGTTGTCCTTAATTAAGTCATCAATACAACAATTCAAATGGCCACCTTCTTGGACTTGACTTGAGTTTACAGCCGGTGCGTGGACCCAAAAACCGACAAAGACACTCCAAGCAAACGGGTCAGACTCGACAGCAAAGAAAGTGAAGGACAACGACTGTATGAGCTGGAAAACAATATGGTCATAATCAAGGGCACAAATAATCCAGCATGAGTGTCACGTAATTATACCTAACGTAATTGAATCTGAGCTGAAAATAACATCATTAATCAAATATGCCATGTAATTAAATTTAGCAAAAGTATCACAAAATTCACGCATAACTAAAATAATGAGACACAAAGGACGAAATTATCTATAATTGTTAGTAACTCTCAAATATACATACATATATATATATATATATATATATATATATATTGGAAGTAGCTTGCAAAGTATCATCTTGCATAAACAATAATTCATTTCATTATTGTCAATTAAAACGAATAAAACTTATTAAATACTTCACAAAATAAATATTTCATTCTAATTTCAATTACCAAAAAGTAAGATCTTTAGCCTTTTTTTTCTTTACTTCTTTTGAGTGAAATTCAGGTTAGCATATGCTATTCCACTCCAGGTTGTTCAGGGTTAAAAAAGTGTCGCCTGTGCTAAATTTGAGAATGTGCATTTTGTTTTTGAAATCAATTCCCATGATATTTGTCGCACACCGTTGGAGCGAGATTCTTTGCTACGCATAATCTGGGTTGTGTACATTGTTAAATGACTGTATATCCGGCTGCTAGATACCATAGTAAGTGAAGGGTTATAATCTAAGAAATAATAAGGGGACAAATTTATTTAATTCTACACCTAGCAGCCACCCAATTCACAATTATTATATTGGTAAGTGAAGGGTGGTAATCTAAGAAATCATGCTAGACAAATTTTATTGAGCCTACACCTGCAAATGTAATTGTCCTCTTCAATGGTTTTAAACAAAGAATGCAAAGTGAACTGGAGAGTGAACACCTGCAAATGTAATTTTGCTTGACTTGCTAAATGCGGATCGGGTTAAAAAATACTTCTTACACACAAATATCGGACTTGTGTGCACTCCTATCTAATCCTTTCAAAATATGTGGTCACCTTGTTTTGGAGAGTGAACAGAGACATCAGCATTTTGTGTAGCCCTAAGTCTCCTATGAAACACAACAATGAAGCATCCATCAACACACAGCGTTTCTAGAAGTTAATCTCCATCAAGGACAATCATGTCTCCTTCTGAATAGCACGATCGAGCTTCCTTTTCAAGTTTTGTCCAGGCTTGGACGTAATTCCCGGCACTTATCTCGCCTACGTGATTCCCTGCCCTTGACTTGCGAGTACCTCAGCCAGTACGCCTCGGCTTCCACCAAATGACTCTTGCCACGATGATAAGGCCCGATAGAAAACGTTTGTGGTTCGTATGCCTCTTCATTTTGGCTTTGAAGTTTCTGATGAACTTTGAAAATTTGTTGCTTCTTATGTGCATCATTTTGGCTTGGAAGTTTTTGATGAACTTTGAAATTTGTTACTTATTATGTGCATCTGACATGCCAGAAAGCTTTCGATTAATACAAACATTCCCTCGTTCACACCTTTCTTTGGACATCTTAATTAATCTGCATGACCCAAAACCCTAGTTGTTAGCCAGTCTATGCCTTTAATCATTTACAAAAAACGAGGTATCGTGGAATTGGTTTAGATCTCCCCTTTTCCAATTTTTTCTATAGACCTTGTGCCGAATTCAAAAAAAAAAAAAAAAAAGAGGTATCGTGTCACCAATCAAATACTATAAGATTTACAACAAACTAGACAAAAAGAAAATCAATTATCGTGAAAGGTCATATCGACGATATTATATTTTTTTATAAATTTGAATTTGGATTTTTTTTCACTTTCCGTACTAAGACCTCGTAAGAAACTATGACAAACCTCACCCGAGAATGATAACTTTAGTAGAGTTGTTGACTTGACACTTGTTATTGCCTTTAATAAAATGATTCTAAAGAATGCCAACCAAAAATAATTGCTCCGCTAGTATAGAGTTTTTGACTATTTTGTAGAAAAATTTTTCTAACTCCAGTTTAAATTGAGTGAATTTTTTTTTCGAATGAGTTTGTTTGGACTGAAAATATTTTCTGAAAAATATTTTCTGAATTTTTTGATGTTTGGTTACCATTTAGTGTAGTAAAATATTTTACATCAAACTATAGAAAACGACTTACCTTTTCAACTTAATGAAGTTATTTTCTTTTAATGAAGCACCCGTCTAATGCGTGTTTTTCCAAACAGGTTTTAACAAATAAGAGTGTCAAAAAAAAAAAAACAAATAAGAGAAAGAGACAGCGAGGTGCCAGTGGAAGCGGTGGGCTGCGAACAAAAAAAAGAGAGCGAAGGGACCTTCTCTCCGACGATAATCTGCTCTATTCCGGCAGTTATCTCCAAATATAGCAGGTGTAATTCTAGACGGTAGGCTTTAATTTAGGTTTTTACAATAAAAATCTATTAGGTTTTTCTTTGGAAAATACTTTTACATGTTTTTTATTTTTTATTTTGGGAAAAAACTCTGTAGATTTGGTAAAACTTATTGCTCTAACATCTTGTGAGCTTGATTTACATGATAATTTGGGGTTTTATTTTGAAGAATCTTTTTCTTGAAAAATTTTGTATGGTTTCAGTTATTAGCAGGATTCTTTGATTTTTTTTTTTTTTTGACACTGAAGTTGGAAAAAACTTGTTACTTTTCTTTTATTCTTGTGATAAAATTGCTAGAAGAATAATGAATTTTTGATAAATACCTTGGTGTGATTGAATTGAGTGTGAAGTTGGAGAACTTGTCATCACATTGAACTCCAGTATATGGCGGTCTGAATTAATTCAGTTAGTTCAAACGGAATTCGATTACCTCATTGGATAGTGAACTTTTCTCTTTAATTTATTTGCATATGTAATTGCATGAAATTTTTTGTCAAAGTTTTAATCTTTTTCACTCTTGTTTATTCTTTTGGAATTTTGAGGTAGCTTTTTTTTTTAATTTTTTAATTTTGAATTGTGGTTTTTTTTTTTATTTGACATGTTAGATTGAGTTTTGGAGCTGAATCGGTTTGATTGGGTGAGGGATTAAGTGGAGAAGAAAAAAGTTACATTTTTTTATTATGATTTAAGTATTATTTTTTATTAGGTGATTTTGTGATGGGCTGCAATTTTGGGTAATGAGTGTTGTTTATACATGTGTAGCAATGTGTATTACATGAGTGCTGATGCGTGGAAAGAAGGAGGTAGAGATGCTATAGGTAATGCCTATTTCAACTTGCATTGTTTGAAGATTATTATCTTTAGTCATCCAAATGATAAAGATAGTTTGTGTAGTTGGAAGTGAATGAAAAGTGGTCTAAACAGTGTCATTGATTCTTTTAAAATTTGTCAAACATGACTTGTCGCTCATAACTTTCTCGGAAGAACGAAAAGAAGAAAGCCTGCAAAAGCTTACATTCCAAAGTTTCAGTAGTTAACATGTCCAATGTTGCTAATGTTGGGGAATTTTGGCAAATGTGTCCAGGGTGCTTATTTAGTAAAAATTATGCTTACTAGCATTAGGCAGTTCTAGTTAGCTTTTGACTTTTCCTAGAAGCTGATAAGTTGAGATGTTATTATGAAATAGTTGTTCAGAAATATGTTTTTGTTTTCTAGTTTTGAAAATTAGAAGCTATATCTAGAAGTACTTAATTGCTAGTCATTAGAATTAGTATTTTTTTTTGGCTTAAAACAACTTAAAAGCAGAGCTTCAAAAGTTGTACCAAAATTTCATAATTAGTTCATATCAAGCTAACGAGAATGGAGCCATTGGACTGAGTCTTATGACATTGTTGTGGCATACATTTGCAGTGTACGTGGTAAAGTTAAATAATTAATCTCATCTTCTCACAGGAGCCTTCATGGTGATCACTTTGAAGTGTGCAGAGTGTGTTGCGAAGTTGCTACTACTGATGGTAAAGTTTTTCTGATTTTTTGGGGTGAACGTTTTTGTTAATGTTGTTGTGTTGCTGATGAAGTGAAGTTGATGATGGATGGGGTGGTGACTGGCATGCTTGGTGACCAAATGAGAATGGTGATGCTGGCGGAAGTGAAGGGAGGTAGAGATGGTGGCTGGTTGCTTGATTGGGACGGTGGCTAGATGGACGGAGTAACTGGTGAAGATTTTGAGGAGAGAGAAGGAGGTGGTGGTGATCTGTTGCTGGGTTAGTGTGCTATTGCTAAGAGTTCGAGCAAGACTAGGAGACTGGTTGAGGAATGGTCTTGAAAGCTATAAAGCAGGTTTGAGATCCATTGCAGGTGCTAGGCTGGTACTTGTAGCTGCTATCTTCTGCTTTAGTTGCTATCTTTTGATGTTGTTGTAGGTAGGGGAAGGCTGATTGTTTCATGTATCTTAAAAAAAAAAAAAAAACCAAAGAAAATCTGGGTGACCAAAGAAAATTTTGGTGGTCACGTCTTTGTATTTTACAGCTTTTCTTACTTCATAATTTTTAAGTTTTTGTTTAAACTTGTTAGTAATATAACTCTCTTTTTGAGATTTCGTTGGTATTTCATAATATTAAAGTTTAAAACTGATAGTAAAAGTTGTCTTTATAGCTATTGTGTAACTTATTTTTTTGCATACCACAGTTGGTGGTTGTTAGTAATAGGCATTACATGTGATGCTAATAGATTTTAAATAAGTATCTATTGCAGAGTCTTAGTAATATTTAATTTTTCAAAACTCTTTCATAAAGTTGAACAATAATTATATAGTGCTAAATTTTTATGGAAAAAAATACTTGGCTAGGAAGTGGTTATAATGAGGTGAGATAATGACGTGAGGTTAATAAAATAATTCTAATAACTTTAAGAAAAACCTAAAAAATGAAAATAGAAAATATTTTCAATAAGTCAACCAAACACCTGAAAATAATAAAAAGGAAAATGATTTTCCTGAAAAATAACTTCTCTAGAAAATATTTTCCTGGGAAAATATTTCAGTTCAAACAAACACATCTATCCACTATTCATTTGACCAACAATCGGCCCACGATTTTTTGTTCAAAATTTTCAGTCAAGTGTTTTATTTTAAATTTCAAAACCCTTATCATCCCTCTCTCCATTCTTTCTTCTCTGGCTTGTTTTCTTTTTAAATTTCAAAATGCTTCTTCTCTTCTCTAAACACTCGTGATTTAACGAGCGTCCATCTCCAGAGCTCATTCCATGAAAGCTATTGTCAATGGAGTGCATTTGTTTGTTACAATTTTTTCAATTTTTCTAAATAGATTTTGAAAAAAAAATGCTAGATTTTGTGAATAATAGTGTAAAAAATCAAACAAGTTGTTACAAAGTTTTTGAAAAATCAAAATACTTTTTCATAATAATTATTCACTTTCTAAACAAGTTTTCTAAAAAACTTTCATAATCCTATTACTTTTTCTCCTTTTCAAAAAGTTAACCAAAATCTCTAAATAATTTTTTTTTAGAATAATGCATATGCAACCGGAGTCGAATATCGTTATTTAAATTTATCATGAGCATCAAAAAATTTATGCATAATTAAAATAATGAGACACAAAGGTAGAACTAAACTATAACTGTTGTTGAACTAAACTATAACTGTTGGCAACTTCAAAAACTTTTAATATTGTGAGTAGCTCCCAAATTATCATTTTGCTTAAACAATAATTCAATTCATTATTGTCATTGCAAAGGAATAAAACTTATTAAATACTTCACAAATAAACATTTCATTCTAATTTGAACCACCGAAGAGCATGTAATTTATTTATTTATTTATTTATTTTTTACTTTTTCTAATTGAAATTCTGGCTAGCAAAATTGTATTCCATTCAAGCTCATTTAGGGTCACAAAAGCATCATCTGTGACGTTGTTAAATCACATATAGTGTCGTTATCATACCATCATGACTTCTTCCAGCTGCTTGAAGCTATAGGCATTGAAGGTTATAATCTAAGGAATCATTAGGGGACAAATTTATTAAATTGTACACCTAGTAGAAGTCACAACTATTGCACTAGGCAGCGAAGGGTTGTAATCTAAAATCATAATAGACAAATTTTACTGAGCCTACACCTGCAAGTATATTTGTCTTCCCAATGGTTTTAAACGAGGAATGAAAGGTGAAGTGGCCAAGCTATAAGGCTCTAAGATTGAGAGGTTCAACCAGTTGGACATGTACCAAAAAACAAGTCATCACGTCATAAATATATTCTATTTATGTATTAAAATAGGGATAATTTCATATTCTTCTTTGAGATTTTGCATAATTGTAAAAAAATTCTTGTCTTGTTAGGATAATTACACTTAACTCCATTTTTATTTTTTTTAGTTTTTGGTACACAAAAACCCTTCTTGCTAACATAAGCCAAAAATGTCATATATCCAAAATTTCCCTTTGAAATTTCTCTTGAAAGAAATTATAAATTTTAAAGGACAAACAAATTATGAGTCCATCTAAAGGCAAAAAATACCCGTACCCGTTTAACCAATTTTCAATATCCAAACTAGTGAAACCTAGATCAATAACCTTTAGCACCATTTCAATCCTCAAGGAGTGGCAATTTTTAACATGATATAATAGCATGACTCGAGTATGACTTGAAATTAATAGGTATTAACCATTACGATTTAAGTGGGTCATTATTCAGTCAACCCATAGAAATTAAAACGTAAAAACCAAACTAATAATTATCAAATGTAGTATAAGATGACTCATTTACATTTCTACAACTTATTTGTCTAATTGTCTTCCTTAATCACAAATTAAAAAGTATCTATGATTTTTTCATTAGATACTCCATAATTGAATTTAGATGATCACACTAAAAATATCTTGATGTTTTACATCAATTCACAAATTTTTGAACCAACTTAGGGATCTAACACAGGTATTACATGAGGAAACTAGATTTTTAACCATGTATTTATGTATTTGTAATTTGTATCTAATGATTAGATTTGTTTTTCCATTGTGCTATTTAGGTGGATTGAACAGTGATTGGAAAAAAAAATGAAGGCTTGTTAAATGGATCGTCGCAAAGACTTACAATTTGACTTGAATATTGCAATTAGAAAATTTTACTCATGTTCAATTTTGTCTTCAAAAGTAGCAGAAAAATAAAGAAATCAATGTTTTTTTTTGGGGGGCCAAAAAAACCCTCAATTGCGAAAGAACTTTAAAAATCAAATTATCTTTTTTTTTCTATTAGTCGTACAAAATTTTATATACTTCACATGAAAAATTTTTTAACACAAATTTCATTCATTCATGTTTATTTCATAATTATTTTCACTAAGTATTAAAAGGAGAAACAAAGAAAGAAAAACAAAAGTTGTCTTGATTAATACTCCTCCACCCCATAAAGATAGACTCACTTTCTTTTTGTATCTGTCCCAAATTATAGGTTTATTTCTTTTTTTAAAGGGTAGTTAACTTGCTATTTTATTAACATACCTATATTTAATGCACCTTGAAAAAATAGAATACTCTAAGTTCAGATAACAATATAGTAATATGTATCTTTTATTTTGAATAAATTATCTAATATTAATAAAGGGTATTTGAGAAAAATATGAACAAAAAATAATCATTTTAACTAAATTGACTAAATTTCTTAATCTGTATAAAAAAAAAAAATAGACCTACCCTTAGAAGACGAAGAGAGTATGATATGTAATGAGTTTTGGGTTTGTATATTTGAAATCTAATAAAACTCAGCATGAAATTTCTTCATGACTTCTCTTACATCAAGATACACAAAATATCTTCAAAACTTCTCCTACAACAGAAAACTAACGTTTGGTTTGTACAGTAACTAATACAGTGGTGGTCGTGACATTGACAGATGAAGCTGTGATGGTCTGTGACTTTGAAGGATCGAGATTCTTGAAATAGTCATAGGGGAGAGAATCACCATCCTTGTTTGATGAGGAAGTAGGAGAGAGAAGCCAGAGAACCACATTTCTGGTTCGGTTTGATGATGGAGTTGCTAAAAAAAAAAAAAAGCCAGTTTCAATTTGTTTGAAAACTAGAAATTAAGAGGATGGTAGAGTTAGTATTTGTGATAAACTTCTAAGTGCAAGTACGCATACTTTTTTTTTTTTTTTGATAAGAAAGTACGCATACTTAATACTACATACTTATAAAAAAAAAAAAAAAAAGTTCGCATACTTAATACTACATGAAAGTAAGTATTATTTTTTCTTTGCAATTCACAGCAACATTTCTTGATTGAAGGAATGTCTTTACTTTTCAAACGAGGTTAAAAAAAAAAAAAAAGAGGAGAAACATGAAATTTAAAACTTTAGATTCAGATTGCTTTTCCAACTTGAATAATGTCATCAGCTTTCCTACTCCAAACCTCAATGGAGCCCAACGTAGCTTCCTTTTGGATTTCATTGGGCTTAAATGCCAAAAAAAGTGTGCCCACAGTGAATCCAGGAATCTATGGGTACCAACAATTGATCCAGGAATCCATTTCGGTCCATTTGAATTGATGGTTTTGATTCAAAAATATATTTTAAATAATTGATTTGAAAAAAAAAATTTAACTAACATTTGATTGAGTGATTTTGAAATCTACTAATTTTTAACCTTTTAAATTCATTCTCAATTAGTTAGTAGATTTCAACTCTAAAGGGGCGTTTGGCTTAGGAGAATCAAGGAGGAGAATGGGTATCGAAAGTAATAAAATTTATTGTTGATTTTTGGAAAATATCTATCATTTTCCTTTGATTGGAATGAAAGTGATTAACTAAGAATCTCTATAATTCTCCTAAAATACTATTCTACCAAATCCATTAACTTTTTTGATTATTAATGATACCCATTATATTACCAAACCAAACATGTCGGGAGAATTGTTAAAATTCATACTCATAATAGAATTAATGATATTCATACTGATAGTGATTGAAGAATTTAGATCAAACGGTTCATAAATCTCTCAATAACTAATCTAAACAACTCGAGGAATTTAAGTGGATGATTTGAAATCTAAATCCACCTAAATCTATCCGATCCAAATGGATACTTTAATTTTTATCATTTAATAATTGTGATCTCCTAATCTTTAACCGCATTAGGTTACATCCTTTAATTTTTATCCTTAATAGCTTAGATATCATTTTTTGAATTATCACTAATCCTTATTACAATGTATGTTTGCCTCACACAAGTGAGATGAGTCTCCCAAATTGATGCTGAGGTGAGTTTCTAAACTTTTGCCCACACACAATTAACGTGTGTGGCGCTCAATTCTAAATCTATCTTTTTTCCTCACTACCTTCCTAAATGCCAAGGTCGAGGTTGGAACCTCGACCTTGGCAGCTGAGTTGGCTATTGAGACATCATTATTTTTAATGGCTTTAGGTTATATCTACTTGAAGATCACTTGTTGCGGAACTTTTGTCAACAATGCATGTGTTTATTTATTTGCACGATAATGACAACATCTAAATTTTCATTTTGATCTTGCAAATAATTTAAAGCAATTACTGGTGCTTGAAAAACAGTTGTAATTTCTTACTACTATATATTGTTGATAGAGTTGGGATAGCTAATGAAAAATACTATTAAGCTAATTGTTTTTTAAACGAATGGCTTTGTCATTTTAATATGCTATGATCTCAATTTTTTTTTTTTTGTGATTTTAAATCTAATTCAATTTTTGAGAGGGTCTAGCACAACCAAGCCTCACTACTATATATACACATAGGGATGCAATTGAGGTCAACTATTCGGCTCTAGCTCAAGTTGACCGAGTACGAACTGAGTTCAAGTAGCTCGATTGAGTTCAACGAGTTGAGTTCAAGTAGTGGTTCTCCAATCACGAAGGCTCGTTTAGCCTAATCAAGGCCCGATAGTATAATAAAGATAGGTTTTTTTTTAGTTTTATAGAATCAAGATCATAATAAGTATTTGTTAAAAGAGTATTTTTGCTCCTTTATTTGAAAGTTTAGCTTGTGCAATAAGCGGTAATTTTTGTCGATAATTAGCAAGCCTTTTTCTTCTTCCAGGTAAAACAAAGAGTAATTTTTTTTTCAAAGAATGATATGACGGTGAAATAAGTGTGATTTTATTTTATAATCAAAGGGCAAGTTTTGCCTGAAGGAAGACAAAATGAAAATACTATACTTGCAACATGGTATAAATGGAACAAGAAGACACAAACAGGACCGTGGCAGTCGTACTCTAGCACAGTCAATTTTAGACTGATTACAGTACCAACTTATTTAACAGTGGAGACAGAGAACTCCGAGCTACAAACTTTACAAATAAACTCGACAACAAATTGACATGGTAGTAGTACACTTCCTGACTTAATTATTGATCCTCACGAAGAAAATTCACTTGGTGTTAACCCAAATGATATGATCCTCAGGAAGGAAATGGCATATTGGAACGGTCCCTGGCTTCACGTTGAGCAACAGGAAAGCAAAATGCTTTGGGTTCCAATTCGATGTATCCTTGTGGCAAACAGCCACAGCTTTAGCTTTAGCTCCGTTAGCACCAACCATGGTAACCATATGTGCTTCGGTACTGGGGGTCGTGTGACAGTAAAAAACTGCATAGACATAATTTTGCTTGTGGCAAGTAACTGCTTTATCATTGTGGTTCAACTTGTTAAGATCCACAATAACATATTTCTGGGGCTTCTCATCCTCCCGTGCTTCGGTCGAAACTGCCTTCACATTTTTCCCTAATTTGGATATGCTAAAATCGACCATCGACTCGAGAGAAGTTGCACAGTATTTATCTTCACCTTGAGTTGCAGGATCCTCGCACTCCTTTATCGTCTTTTTAATAGTTTCAGCATCCACTGATTGTGGCTTCACTGAGAACTTTTTCAGTATTTCGGTTACCTTTTTGGATGAGAATGGAATGGAATCGGCGACCTGGCGAGGCAAGAAAGCTGCAGAACTATTTATTGATTTAAGAAACTGCAGATGCATGCTTGCGTCGCTATGGAGGTCCTTTTACAAGAAGAAAAATGATGCACTGGGGTCATCAAGGAGTTGATCTTTAGTACCCTCATATCTCGGATAAGAGAATTTGACTGGGAAAGCATCTATCCCAACGCCCTCGCTGGTTTTGCTACTGCTGGCACCACTCTTAACTGCAAATGAATTGGATTTTTTTATTATTTTTTGAAAAATAATATTACAATACTTTTGAAATTTTATACATGTGAGATATCATTGCTCACGTTGAAAATATATAATTGTTAGACAATAAATACCACAGCTGGGAGAGTAAAAATCCCTCCACAGCTTGATGCGGCAACACAAGCTACGTATTATTATTTTTTTTTATTTTTTTGTCCATGTACAGACAAAAGGAAAGAAAACTATAAGAACCATCATTTGATAAAGGTGCTATTTATCTTTGTCTTCATCTCTGTTCTTTTTTTTTTTTTTGTTTAGTTCAGTTGTTTAGAAACATGTGGTTTTTAAAAACTGTAAACACGTTTTTCAATCAATTTTTTTATTTTATGCATATATTTACTAAAATGAATATTTAAAATTACTATAATAATATTTAAAAAAAAAAGCACCAAAAGACACCCCCAAACATTTTGCTTCCAACTATCAAAACTTTTCCGGTGCATGCTAACTGCTAAAATTATAATAGAACTTTCATGTTCTAAAATAAAATAGAAAAATAAGCTACTCTAAAAAATAACAAACTAGTAAATCCCTTGAGTAGAATAAAGGATTGTAATAATTGGAAAAAAAAAAAAAAAACAACAACAACAAAACTGACCATTTTGCAGAAGATCCCTAACTGCTTTTGGCATAGGAGTATTTGGCAGCTTGGATTTCCAGTAAATACGAAGATCCACATGGCTTGCTACAGCTGCTAGCTGATATATATATTGTGCACAAAAGAAAATTGTCACGATGCATAAAAGCGAACAAACCAATGATGCAACTGATATAGATTGACATAATATACTCACCGAAAGAAATGTCAAAATGTGGAGGAGTCTAAGGAACTCCATAGTAGTTCTGGACGAAAATAACAGAAGAACGCTAGCTAGTATGTAACAGTGACGTCGGGACTTAAAAGCGAACAGGTATTTGAGATATATCAGAAGTGGATCGGAAGCACTATTTATAGGTGGAAAATTCTTAGATAGACCGGATTTATGACTTTACTTGTGAACCTTGTGGTGCATAGTGATACATGCTAACTTAAAAATGTGATATAAGGATTGTGACATTATTTTAAATCATAGGGTCTACCGATGAAGCCGTACATTGAATCTATGTAAGAATTTTTCTATATAGACAAGGAGAATAGCAAAAATATCAATATAATGATTTTAAAAGTTACATATACTTTTCAACTATTAACTCTCAAATCTTACGCTTTTTTCTTATGCCTTGTTTGGCTGGCATAGATTCTTATTTAAAAAAGTGATATTTTTTCTTTAATTTAAATTTATTAGTTGTTCATTTTTAACTCACTCGAAAAGTAAAACATTCCTAAACTTGGAAAGTAAGTGTATAATTCTAGGACTACAAATCCTCACATCCTATAGATATTATAATTACTTTTTTCCAATAATACTTTAACTCTTCCCTCTCTCTTTTCTTACCTCTACACCAAAATCAAACATTAATACTCAACCTTATGGCGCACACACTCATTCTTCAGCTTTTATGTGCTATCTTCTTTTATATAAACAAAATAATTCTCTCTGCTAGTTTCTTATTATTTGTTGTACGATTAATTGTTTTGGATTAGATTAACTCATATTTTGCCTTAAAATGAAAAAGATGTATTTAAAGTTGCAATTAATTAAACTATTAATTTAGGTTATTTTCCTAGAGATATTTTTAAGACTTTGGTAATGATTATATTATACTCTATGTTATGTTGTTCTGAACCAGACATTGAAATTAGAATCTATACAATTTTCCTCTCAAAATTCTTAAAAGCATCTAAACATAATAAAAAAAAATTCTTTCCATAAAGTTACATCTCAAAAAATCAAATTCTAATTCAACTTTACTTTTTCTTCTAACCTGACAAACCCTCAAGGATAATTGCATAAACCTCCAATGACGTATTGGATAATTACAGTCAAGTCCTCTTAGGTTTGGTTAATTATGCCTACATCTCTTATTTTCTCTATTCAAGTAATAAAAGAAATTCGTTTGGCTGAGGTGGACCAAACTAAAAAGGCATGAATGCCCCAAAATGTCCTTGTCTAATTTAAAGACAAAGAAAATAGTATATCTTTTCATCATGCTTCCTCCTCAATTCATAGACTCTCAGTTCCTTCCTATATCCATTCTATCTATTCCTAAATCCTCACATTCCAAAATGTCCTAATTTCCAAACTTTTATATTTGCTTCTCTTTAGCAACACTTCTGTTTTTCGCAACAAAATTTCTCTTACCAGCCCCTGAGGCTCAAACCCTTCGATTTAGACCACTATCAGGTCTTCTCACAAAAACCACATATGCCAGCATACCATCACCCTTTGCTCCTATCAAACCTTCTAGCACCAGTGCCACAATCACCATTACCATTAGCATCACCATCACCATCAAAACCTCCTTCTGGAGAAGTTATCTAACCAATCAAACCTATATCTTGGAAAATTCTTATATGGGCCTAGTATATAACTCCATTTGTGGAATTTGTGATTCAAACAAGGACCACAAATTTACATTTTTAAATTAGTATGCATTACATAATCCATGCTACTCTTATTTAGACCATAAATTTCTTAAATTAGCATAGATTACTTACATGGCCCTCATTTGCACCACAAGGTATATAAGTGAAGTTGTAGACTAGGTTCATGTAAACATTTTTCCTAAGCAATAACATCCATATTGCCTCCCACATCTCCAAAATAATCAACCAAAAAAAAAAAAATCCTATAACCAAACCTCCACAATGCTACAATAGAAATGATCGTTCAAAGGCTTCAACATATTAGACTTAACAGCCACAACCAAAATTTAAAACATACTTGCAAATCTAAAATTAAAACCCACATCAAGATATTACAAAAGAAATTATAACATATACCAACTGGCTTTATATGTCAACAGATTTTTGGAAAGAAAGGATTGGAAACTTGCAGATCTAAAATTAAAACCCACATCAAGATATTACAAAGAAATTATAACATATACCAACTGGTTTTATATGTCAACAGATTTTTGGAAAGAAAGGATTGGAAACTTGCAGATCTAAAATTAAAACCCACATCAAGATATTACAATGAAATTATAACATATACCAATTGGCTTTCTATGTCAACAGATTTTTGGAAAGACAGGAGTGGAAACTATAAATAAAAGAAGACACCTGTGGGAATCAAAGGAGTAGCATTAGTAGGGGTGTGCAAAATCCAAATTTTTTAATTTTTCATTCGAATTCAAAAAAAATGAAAAATGGATTGGATTCGAAAGTATCCGAATTCAAATACAACAAATTAGGAACGAAATTGGATACAGTGATTTTAAAATTTTTGAATTCGAATTAAAAATGAAAACGAATTTGGAAATTCCAAATTCAATTTCGAGTTCATAATATTATATATATAATAATTATTTTTATTATATATATTATAGACATAATGATTAACATTAATAGTTTAGTATATTAAGCAAATACAATTAAATCATAACTAATAAACTAATAGTTAGTTATTAAACTCAAACCACATAAAATAACAAATAGTCAAACAAACAAATAGGTTTATTATACATATTATAGATATAATAATTAACATTAATAATTTAGTATATTATACTAATACAATTAAGTCATAACTAATAGACTAATAGTTAGTTATTAAAAATAAATCACAAAAAATAACAAATAGTCAAATAAACTTATTCATGTCTTTAGTTAAGTTTGGATCTTTAAATGAATATAATATTGGGCTTTGTTTGTTTATTAAACCATTAAATGTGCTCTCTTTGTGTATTGGGCTTTGTTTGTTTATTGGACTTTGCTAAGTTGTTACATAAATTCAGAATTTCCGAATTCGATTTTGATTTTTCGATTTCAATTGAAATCAAATTCGGATCATATAAGAGTGATTTCGAATTCGAAATTGGTCGGATGGAGCCTTTCCAATTTTTTGAATCATCCAATTTCAAGCTTTTGAATTTCTGAATTTGAATTCGTTGCAACCCCTAAGCATTAGTGAGGATGTAGAGGATTAGAGGAGAGCATATTGTTAGCAAGAAAATATAGGGAAAAAAGGGGGATGTATATATACATATGGTATTGGGAAGAGCAAGAAAGTCACGAGTGAGAGGGAGAGAGATGGAGAAAAGGAACAGAGGAGGAGGAGGAGGAGGAGAGAAACTACAAGAGAAACTACACGAGTAGAAAAGGGAAGAGAGGGAAGGCCTTTGGTAGGTAACAAAAGGACAAAAATATGTAGTGAATTACATTTGGTCCAATTGGTGAATTAGCTAGTAAACAAAGGTTAGTCATTTCTTGCGATCAGGTTTACAGGAATATCTCCAAAGGACCTTCAAGAACTAGATGATAATTCAATCCAAACTCTCCCGCAAATTTGGATGAAATTGTCAATTACTCAAACTCCTTGTTGGATCGCTCAACCCCAATCCAAATCGTGGAATGAAACCGATTGAATCTAACATGAATAAAGCCTTAAATCCTACCCAAACCTATTGAATAAAACTTAAGTTATAAAAGCAACTTTCCAAAATCACTCTTGGAAAGTCAAAAAAAGTTTCCATCACCAAGAACTACGAAAATCCCTCAAAGGGAGAAAACCAAGTTTATTAATTCTCAATCATAATATTCAACAACATAAACTGAAAACAAAACAAAAAGCTAGCCTTATATAGGCGTAACTAATCCTAAAAACTAGAATGAAAAGTTTGTAACTCATTACAACTCAAAAACTAAATTAAAAATGAAAAATAATAAAATCATAAATTCTGGACATATCCGTGCTTGTTATTTGTGCACGGATACTACTCGTAGATTCAAACAAATTTTAGCGCTGGCAGAAGTCTCGATTCTAGTCCTATCTGTGCCTACTATCCGCACACGAATTGGATTCGTGGATGCCAACAAAATGCTCCACAGCTACTGATCTCACCTCTTGAAGATCCTACCTTACACTTTTGACCTTAGACGTGACCACTAGTCTTGAGCCCTTGAATATATGTTGGGTGGACTGCCTTCCATGCTCTTTTACCACAATGTAGACTCTTTGACATCTTCAAATGTGTAAAAGCACGAATAAATTTGATAAAATTTGACTGATAGGAATCATGGCCACAAGATTCGTATCATCATTATATCGAGATCAATATATAATTATTTCAAACTTAGAAAGAATTGTCTGTAATTGTAAGAAATCCCAGAGAAGGTATATTTAATTATCCCTTTCTCTTACCTAATTCCTAGAATTTAAACATATTTACTTCTGTTTTGCTAATTATTAAGGCAGTCATCTAAAATCTCAGGTGGTTCACAAAATTAACACCACCCAAAATTATATATGCGTTATTACCATAACCCGATAAGTGGGCATGATAAAACTTGCCACTTTCTCGGGGTGGTGCTTGTCAACCGCTTTCAATGGAATTATTCATTTTTTTTTAGGGTCATCAAAATAAGATATTAACACATCACGTTTACAAAAGTGATTGTCAATGGAATCTCGCATGACGTAATTCTTGATGATTTCATGACAATTCTCGTCTGTTGTCCAGAATTGCTCAAACTTTATATTCTTTTTTCTCCTAGCAGAAAAAATGTGCTCACGGGCTGTATTAATTAGGATGGGGCAGTGATCAGAGTGCTGGGTCGTCAAGTGGGATCCATAGGCGTGGGGAAATTTTTGACACTAAATTGTTTTTGTATCTAATTATGTCTAATGTAAAATTACATCATATCACCAGTAGTATGACGTAATTTTATATTGGTATAATATAGTTTCATATTGGATATAACTTAACACAGAAAAGATTGGAGAGAGAATTTGAACTGGCATTGTAAACACTAGTGGCATCATTAATGGCGTGACATGTTTTTACATAGATACAACGTACTTTTATATTAAATATAATTGGATACAAAAAAAATGAACAAAATTTTGAGATGATACAATGAGCATGCCATTGATTAGTGGGACTAATCCGGTAACCA
Source organism: Mitragyna speciosa (assembly GCA_024721245.1). Classification (NCBI taxonomy): domain Eukaryota; kingdom Viridiplantae; phylum Streptophyta; class Magnoliopsida; order Gentianales; family Rubiaceae; genus Mitragyna; species Mitragyna speciosa. The sequence goes on from CM045557.1 coordinate 12,274,416, forward strand.
CCGGAAAATATTGAAGGATTTGTTTCCACTTGAAGCAATAAAACAATAAACATACACTTCTTAAAAAATCCAGTCCAACCAAGTCCCTGTCCTGTGTGGATGATGGAAATCCCTGCTGTGTTCTACACGTCATTCAGATGACGCTATCAGAGCACACAAACATGTCAGTGACAAGTGGGACTAGTCTAATAACAACTGAAAAAGATTAAAAACTTTGTCAGTTTTGCTCTTAGAGATAGGATTTGAATGCTTCTCCTTCAATTCCCCAACCCTCTAGTTCCCCACTTCACCTGTACCAAGAAAACAATAAATATGTCATTAAGATGACTCCAAAGGAGTTCCTAGTAAATATTTAAAACTTTTACCATGTAATTTTTTTTTTTGGATCAAACTTAAAAAATTACAATGGGGAAGGAGAATTGATATTGGTGGAATTCGAATCTCTAACCTTTAGGGTAGAATAATTATAGAGTTTTAACCGCACAATTATCTATTCATTGTCACATGAAGGATTCAAATCCTTCAAATTTTCATTTCCAGCCATTTAGTTCCCCCTTTGTACCAAAATAAAAAAAAATTACAAATAAACATCTCATTTAGATGACTCCAAACGAGTTTCCGGTGTATGTTTTAGATCCAGGACCCCGTAATTTCCCCTCTCTGCAGTTTTTGTAAGTTGATCGTGGTGTAATTGCTCAATATCATAGTATACCTGTCTAACATTATGGTATAACTTTGTACAACGCTAATGTAACTATTTTTTACGTGAAACAATATCATTTTGGAGTTCAATTTTTGGCTAGCATGGTTTAATCTCGCCTGTCAATCTTTTGCAGTGTTGTGAATTGATGAAAAATAAAACTTGCGAGGCTCCATTTCTGTATATTTTAAACTTGTCAGGTTAGTAGTCACGACTAGGATTTGAATCCTTCGATTCTTCAACCCTCCAGTACGCCGCCACCACAAGATACATATATCGTCACATTATTATTGGTTTTGTTGAAAATGACTCACGAGACTAAGTCAAATTGATTCAATATTGAACTGTATAGAACTAATGAAAAATCAAATATGTAAAACAAGGATCCAATATCTTGTTACTGTCAAATTTTAATGTTTTAACCTTCCTTGCCTTGCCAGCTCTCAATGCAATTATATCACATGTGATATTGAAGGTACACAATTCAAAAGGATGATAAATCTTTGTGCTACTTGTTATAGATGCTACAAAAGTAGGGCGATTCTTGCTTGAGAACACTTGACACTAGTGATTAATATGTATTAATATTAATTTAGTTTACAAAGGAGTCTCCCAACACCTTCACTACTTGCAAATAAAGTGTCACACCACAAATTTTATTTTAGTTAATCTAAATAAGAAATCTTGTATAACAGCCAATACACCGCCATGAGGATATGAAAAGCTGTACCTTTACGATCACAACCAACACCACTGACTTCGACTCATACTTGGCGTACTGTAGGATGGAAAGCAGCGTCTGCGTATCGGTGAGAAGAAGCAACGAAAGTGCAGCCACAAAAGAACTAATCGACCAAGGGTTGTAAAAATAATTCCTCAGTTAGATGAACCCTTCACACATTCCAACGCCGGCTAGAATACGAAATCACTTGTTTGAAAACTCTCAGGTCACAGAACTTGTAATCATTGACTGTTACCTCAGTCCCAAGTTTGTTAACAACAGAATATATAGCTTCAACGTCACCAAACCATCTACTAATAATTTGACCGTGTCAAAGCATTTCAACATCCGTTGAGGAATCAACAAGGCAATCCATCAAAGTTATGTGATCAACTACGCACTTTCCTATCCTTTGGAAGAAGAGTGTGTGTGTGTGTGTGTGTGTATATATATATATATATATTGTTCATAGGCAATTAAGTTTCTGAAGACACATTCTGTCACGGAAAGACGGGATTTTTATTACTCCATTTTAATTCAGTAATATCCAGCCATGATGCCTCCGGGCTAGACCTTTCAAACTTAATCCCCATTCTTCGTAGCTTGCTGACAGATTTTATGTGCTCGAATGCACTAGTTAGTCTAGTGTTGTTGGTTGTCTTGATTTTACTATAGCACCGAAAAACGTTTTATTGTTGGTTGGGAGTATCAATCACTTTACCTTAGGCGGTAACAAGTTTTATATGTCGACTTCTACTAGATCTACTTTCTTTCCTTGAATGTCAAATCAACAACTCTACGAAAATTTTCCATCTCAGGTGAGGTTTCTTCTTAGTTTCTTACAAGGTCTTCGTCTGGTAAGTGGAAAAAAAAAATCCTAAATCAAATTACAAAAATAACATAATATCGTCAACATGACCTTTCATGATGTTTTTCTTTTTGTGCAGTTTGTTGGAACTCTTGTAGTATTTAATTTGTGATATCAGTTAAGTAATACCTCAATTTTTTGTGAATGATTGAAGAAATAGACTAGCTAACAGTTGTTGATTTTTTTTTTTTTGGGGGGGGGGGGGGTGGGTGGGTTTGGGTCTTACAGATTAAGATGTCTGAAGAAAGGTGTGAAGTGACCATTCGCATTGATCGAAAGCTTCCTAGGGCATCAAATGCACATAATAAGCAACAGATTTTCAAAGTTCATCGAAAACTTCGAAGCCAAAATGAAGAAGCATACGAACCACAGATGTTTTCTATCGGACCTTATCATCGTGGCAAAAGTCACCTGGTGGAAGCCGAGGCGTAGAAGCTGAGCTACTTGAGCGATCATCTTACTCGCAAGTCAGGGGCAGGGAATCACGTAGGCGAGTTAAGTGTCAAGAACTACATCCAAGCCTTGAGAGAACATGAAGAGGAAGCTCGACCGTACTATTCAGATGAAGACATGATTGGTCAAAATGGAGATGAATTTATAGAAACGCTATGTGTTGATGGATGCTTTATTGTTGAGTTTTTAAGGAGACTTGGTGGTACGCGAAGTTCTGATGCCTCTGTTTTCTCTCCGCACGGCGACCCTATTTTTCGAAAGGATTGGGTAATCGAGTGTCTAATTAGAGACCTAATGTTGTTTGAAAATCAACTGCCTTTTTCATCCTGGATAAGCTGTTTGAGATGACCAGATTACCCAGGGGCGGCCAAGAAGAGAACCTTATCGAACTTGCCTTATCCGCTTTTGCACATTTATTTCCGGGTGAAGAAGAAAGCCTTAGATATAGTGCTGAAAGATGACGATAAGATCGTTCATTTTCTTGACCTCATAAATAAAAACGGTGTTCCGCATTTGCTAAGAAAGTAAATGATCAAGTTGGGCTGTGTTTGTTTCAACTGAAAATGTTTTCTGGAAAATATTTTCTTAATTTTCAAGTGTTTGGTTTTTAATTAGTCTAGAAAATATTTTCTTTAAGTAAAATATTTTTCATCTTAGGGTGGAAAATGACTTACATTTTTAAGTAACTGAAGTTATTTTCAATTAACCAAAACACGGGTGTCGGACAAAAGAAAAACATAAAAAAAGAAATTAGATTTGAGCCGCTGTGGAGAGAATCGCGAGGAGAAGAAAGCTGAGCTCTAGGCTCCATCAACGGCAAACCTTCTGTGAGGTTGCTGACAAGATCAACTTTCCTCCAGCCGACGAGATTAGCTCTCAACCTCCTCCTACCAAAGGTGAGTTCAAATTTTTGATAATTTTTTACAAATCTCGAGTTGTTGAAATTATGAAAATCAGATATTACGGATTGAGATTAATGGCCATCAGCCATGGATAATTCTCTCCAGAAATCAATTTTTCTTCTCTTCACTTTCTATATTTTTTTAATCTTTTGTGAAAATGGAATGAAAATATATGCATAAGTTCGTTTAATGGGTGAATTGAAGAATCTACCTATGCCGATGATGTTTAGGAGCAGCCAATCCATACATGCATATGTCTTCTTTTTGTATATTTTTAGCATATTTTGTATCAAAATCAGCCAATTTTTGATATTATGAATATTGATGCTCATCCATGACCTAATCTTGTCTTAAAGGCTACTTGTTACCTTAGTTAACTTTTGAGCTATGCAGAGAATTGTTCTTATTGCTCAGAGTTCCTGTGTTTTTGTGTATATCTTTATGAGCACATGGACACGAGTCCTGATGCAAGACATTATTTGTATGTTTCAGTTAATTATAAGTATTTCCAAGTACATATAAAATGTAATTTTGATTATGTATTGCCTATCTATCGGGAGATATTAAGATTGGATTTGGCCATGCCCTGTTGTGTTTAATCGTTTCCGTATGATACCTATGATTTTGGATTTGGATAGCCATCAATGTCAGAGAGCCAAAGCAAACCAACTTTACTGTTTCTTTTGAAACCCAGTTAGAAATCATAAAGGGAAAAGAAGAAAAAGAGATTAAAACTGATTTTTTAATCGTGGGTTTTAGTTTTGTTTATGTACGTGATTACTGTGTTTGAAGTGAAGATTTAGTCCGGATGAAATCATTGAAATGAAGAGCTGTTATGGCCCCAAATAAATACCAAAAATAGAAAAAAAAAAAAAAAAAAAAGAGAAGAAGAAGAAGAAAGAAAAAACTGGAAGCCCAAGTAGTCTAAGCCACTTTGCGTTTACTATAACGACATGGCTTTTGGTCACTTTAGTTGGGATGTTCGTGTTCTGATAATCTACAAAATAAGAAAAAGGAATAATTACAAATTTCAGGAAGTATTACACTGCCGAATAGACCAATATTCGAACGTGCCATTTGATGAAGGAAAATGAAATTTCCAATTTAACAGCTATGCCTCTTGAATGGCATTCATAGCTTTGTTTGAAAGGCAAATCCCACAGAGTGATGTTTTAGTCTTCTTTCCTTGTTTACATGTCTGCAATACATTAGTTCCTTCTAGAAATATGCTAACAATTTTGTCTGATTTTGATGCTATTCTCATAACAATTTTGTATGTCTCACAACTACTGTCTCATAGTAACTGATGACATCTGTTTGAAGGAAGCATTTTCTAACTTTGGTGAGGTTACTGAGGGTGAGCTGTGATTCCACTTTATTGCCCAAATGTTATTGAATGCAGAACAATTGGCATTTGAACGTGAAGCCTGCCCACGTAAGCTTTTTTTTTTTTTTTTTTGACACTTATTGGGGAATAAGGAAAAGGGAGGAATGCAAGGAACACCACTACAATTCCCCACAAAAGCCATGGTAACTTTTATGGGTTAACTATGGGGTTATTAACAAGCTAACAACCCAAGCAAGAACCAATGTGGGACAATGGACTTGTTTTTCTTTTTTTGACACTTATTGGGGAATAAGGGAAAGGGAACCCACGTAAGCTTTTAGTATAGGAAAATTCTCGTATTCAGTAATTTGCATGCTTTTGGAAATGCATTCCTTTTTTTCTTTGGGAACGTGTTTGTTGACTGACGACTATATAAAGCACCTTTTGTCTTGTTTAGGACCAGAAATATAGGAAATATATTTTTAATGGAATTTTACAAAACAAGGAAGAAGAAAATGAGTTAAAATAAATCACTTCCCCTGTTGAACTCGTATTCCATTACTGTAGCCCCTTACATTTAGCGAAATGACTTTTTTTCAGAATAACTCTACTAGCATTCTCACTTGAGTGATGAATTAACTAACAACAGATACATTAAAACCTAATTTATATTTCGTGTATGTTTTCTACATTGATTTTATATTATTTAATTAACTGATTATGTCAAATTTTACAGATGGATCCTAGTAGTGATGATGAGATTGCTATGGTGATTGGTGCTGCCACTTCAGTACTAGCTGCAGGACATGCACTTGTTGAAACTTAAAAAATTTTGGATACTATACCTACGTCACCTCATATTAACAAAGATCGAGCTAGGGAGGAATTACATGGATAGCTATATTGTATGGAAGTAGCTTCATTTTGCATAGACCAAATTAGGATGGACCAATATACATTTTTTACAGCTACTAAACACTCTCACTACTAAAGGATTATTGCAGTCCAACCATCCATATGTCCACAAGAGAAGCAGTTGTTGAATGTTTTTGCAAATAGTGGGTTATAATTTGAGGTTTCGAGTAGGTGGCAGGATACCTGTATAGATCAACTGAAATCATTCACCGATATTTTTTCATCATGCTCAATGCCATATCGAAATTATACCCAGAACTAATTCAATTGCCAAATAGGTTCAACTCCACCAGAGATACGTAGTAATCGAAGATATTATCCTTGGTGTGCTGTAAGTTCAGCTTCTCTATTAGTAATATTTAGGTAATCTAGTTATTAGAAACTTATTTTTATCTAACTTAGAGTAGCAAAAAATAGGACTGTGTAAGGGCTAATAGATGGGACACATGTTCTTGCATATGTTCCCCTTGAAATTCAAGGATGGTTTCGTGGTAAAAAAGAAACACAAAATGTTTTAGCGGCTATTTCTTTTGACCTCAAATTTTCATATGTGCTTGCTGGTTGGAAGGATCAGCACATGATTCTCGTGTTCTAGAAGATGCTCTTTCTAGACCAAGGGGTCTAGGAGTGCCCCAAGGTACTTGCTTTAATTTTGTGAGTCGCAGGTATTTTTTATGTGTGTGAAATAAAACAAAATAATTTTTTGTTTGAATTGTAGACAAATATTTTCTTGTTGATGTTGGTTATGGAATTCGCAATGGATTCATCCCTCCATATATTGGAGTTCGATATCACCTTAAGGAATATGTTAATAACCCCCCTCAAAATGAAAAAGAGCTTTTCAATCTTTGTCATTCCTCCTTGCGGATCACTATTGAACGAGGCTTTGGTGTTTTGAAGAAATGCTTTCGTGTAGTGGATAATGATCCATTTTGGGATTTTCAAAACCCAAGTAGATGTGGTGCTAGCATGCTGCATCATACACAATCACATCATAGGTATAGCTCCAAATCATGTATTCATGCCAGCGGTCATACAAGAGCAGCAATTTGAAACTCCAAGTGCACTTCACAAACACCAATCTGAAACACAACCATGTCAAACACAAAGTGAGAGAAGAGCAGAAAGTAGAGAATGGGCAAGGAAAAGGAATGCAATCGCACATGCCAGATATGCAGATTACACTCGAAGACGACCAAATAGATGATATAGATATTTGCTGTTATTTTTCTGGTTGAAGTTTCAGCTTGTTTTTTTATGTTAGAACAAGTAGTATGCCAATCCTAAGTAGTTGTTTGTGTAAAAATCTTATATTTGCACATTTGAATATAATACATGTAGACACCAAATTTTGACACACCTTTTGTAAAAAATATATGTATTACTTTATCTTAGGGGGTATTTTTTTATTTTTCGGGGGTCGAGTACAATTTTCGCATATTATGTCTAATTCGTCACATCAGGGACAAAATGGTAATTTCGCCATGTAAATATTAATTTATTTTATTTTATTTCCTAAATACATGATTTTGCTATTTTTATCATTATTTATGATTTTAATGATTTTTGGGAGTCATTCATTATTTATTTAAAATTTTAGTATTTTTTTTATTCAACGGCACGTTTTCCAATGCACTATTTTTACGATAATTTTCAAGTGAAAAATTTTATATTTTCATTTTTGTATATTCATAAATTTTCTGTAAAAATTACATAATTTTTAGAGGTCATTTAGTATTTATTTATTTTTTGTCTTTTTGTTTATTAAGGGCACGTTTTTCGAGAATGCGTTAATCTTAAAAAATTTTGAGTGAAAATTATACTATATGTGCTTTATGTGATAATGCATGTTGTATAAAATTTTTGTGATGTCATTTATTAATTTTCATAAATTTTATAATTTTTGTCATATTTAGGTCACGTTTTCCAATGCACTTTTTATTTACAATTTTCTTTATAAGAATTTTATCTATGAGCATTTTATAAATTTTATGTTAAAAAAAAAAAAGAAAAAGAAAAAATTAAAAAATTATTATTATTTTGTTTTTTTTTTAAGACCATTTGATATTTATTTTTAGTTGTATTTTTCTAATATTAAATTAACCTTTAAGTTGTTGCACTAAATTTTACCTTTTCTTTTTATATAATGTTGTATTTTAGTTTTTTTTATATAATATAATTTAAAAAAAAAAAAAAGGGGTTCAAGTAGTTTTATTTTATTTTATTTTATTTTCATTTTTTCATTTCCTTTATTTCCTTCTTTTTCCTTTTAAAAAAAAAAAAAAAGGGAAGCAGGCTGCGTTTTGCAGCCTGCTGCTGTAGCAGCATGGCTGCTACAGCCATCAGAACAGCTTACTGTTCTCTGTTTTTTCTCCAACTGCTCTGCCTAATCACATCACTCTCCCTCACTCTCATTTGCACACAGTTTTTCACTCAATTGCACTCTTCCTCCCTGCACTTTCACTAGCACACGTTCACTCCTTCTGATCACCATACACACACAGCACATTCACTCACCACACGTTCCCCTCCCCTACAGAAACACAACGCACAACACACACTGCACACAATTCTCTCTGCAATTCAACACACACAACTCTCCCTGCAAATTCACAATCTTCACACACCTTTCCCTGCACCAGACACAGACACACAACACAGACATCACAAACGCACACCTCACTTTCACTCTCTGCCTCCCCTCCCCCTCCAGAAACACACATTCAGGCACACACGGCCCTCACTCTACCAGCACAAACACACTACACTGCAAAACAGACACACAAAACACAGACACACACAACATTCACAAACACCTGCAAATTCACCTGCAAAACACAGCCACATTCACGCACAATACACACTCCCCTGCAACAATACACTGCAAAACACACAGATACACACATTGCACACAACCTGCAAAACACACGCACAACACACACTTGCACACAATCTGCAAAACCTCCCGCATAAAACGCACATTACACACACCAGTTTCATTGACTCCATAAACACACATATACCCGCACACACACACCTGCGAACGGAAAAAAAAAATCAACCACAACAACAACAACAACAACCACAACAACCGGACCACCAGCATCTCCAATTACCTGCAAGAAGAAAACAAAGGCTCAAAACAACTCATCCACAGGTAAGCATTTTGGCTCATTTCTCTGTCATTTTTTTTTATCATTTTATTTGCATTTTTTTTCTTTCTTTCGAATTTGGGTAAAAAAAATTTTTTTTTTGTGTTTGAACCTTCGGTTAAAGAAAAAAAGAAAAGGTTAAAAAAAAAAAAACTAGAAAGAGACCTATGAGAAAGAGAGAAATCCGAAAAAAAAAAAACAACAAAAAGGGAGAGCAAATCGGGAGAGAAGAAGAAAAAAAAAAAAAAAGAGAGAGAGAGTAGATCGGGGAAGGGGAAAAGAAAAGAAGAAAGAAAGAAAAAAAAAAGGGGTAAAAGGGAGAGCAAATCGGGAGAGAAGAAGAAAAAAAAAAGAGAGAGTAGATCGGGGAAGGGGAAAAGAAAAGAAGAAAGAAAAAAAAAAAAAAAAGGGTAAATCTGGAGAGCAGATCGGGAGAAGAGAAGAAGGAAGAAGGAAGAAAGAAGAAAGAGAGAAAGAGAGAAAAAGAAAGAAAGGAAAATCGGAAAAGAAGAAAGAAAAGAAAAAAAAGAAAAAGGAAATCTGGGAGGGGAAAAATGCCTTAAAAAAAAAAAAAAACAAAAAAACAAAAAAACTTAGTCAGGCGAAAAAAAAAAAAAAAAAGTTTTTAGTGAAACTACGTCGTTTTGACGTAGTTTCACTCAAAACTACGTCGTTTTGATCAGTTTAGTTTTTTAATTTATTTTTAATTAATAATAGGTATTTATTTTATAGTCCTTATGCTTTCATTAATGCTACTGTGGCCCCGAGATTTTCTGATTTATGCATTTAAGTTTCTGTTTTTTATAGATTGACCCCCATGATTTAATTTTCTTTTCAATTAGGTCCTAATTAATTGCATTTAGGTCCTCTGACTTTTATATAATTATAATTTTGGCCCCTACATTTTTTTATTTCCATTTTGACCCTATATTTTTCGGTAATTACATTTTGACCCCTGTAATTTTTCTGGAATTGCAATTTTACCCTATGATATTTATGAAAATTGTAATTTTACCTCCCAAGCTTGCTACTATTGTGTTTTTATGCTTTAAATGTCGCTGGAATTCTGTTTTAGTCCTTGAATGTGGCTGGAATTTGCAATTTAGTCCCTAATATTGCTAAAAATTATAATTTGGTGTTTAATACTTGTTAGAATTTACAAATTGGGGTTTATTGTTGCTGTAAAGTTCATTTTATCCTTGAATAATTGCTGGAAATTGTAATTTAGCTCTTAAGTTGCTGGAATTTCATTTTTAAAACTTTATGTTGCTGGAATTTGGTTCTAATTTCCTAGAATGCTTGCTGGAATTTTATTTTGTCCCTCAACATTGCTGGAAATTCAATTTTTGCTCCATATGCATTGCTGGAATTGCATTTTTGCCATAAAATGTTGCTGGAATTTGGTTCTAATTTCCTAGAATGCTTGCTGGAATTTTATTTTGTCCCCTAACATTGCTGGAAATTCTTTTTTGCCCTAGAATGCCTGCTGGAATTTTATTTTTGTCCCCCCAACCTTGCTGGAATTTTATTTAAATCACTATAATTGCTGAAATTACATTTTTGCCTTTTAATATTTGCTGTAAGTTACGTATTATTTAATGATTTTGCTGAAATTATATTCTTGGCTTTAAATATCGTTGTAAATTTTTATTTTGGGCATTATACTTGCTGAAAATTACATTTTAGCTTTTAAATTTGTTGTAAGCTATGTCATTACCTTAATTAGGGTTTAAAATTATAATTTTACTCTTTTGTTTGTTGAAAATCACATTTTTACTTTAGAATGTTGCCTAAATTTCCATTTTTTAATCCAAATCTTATAATGTTTTATTTTTCTTAAAAAAAAAAATTTAAAAGTATTAATTAAAATTAGTTAAGTCCTCAAAGCTTTAAATTATTTCTTTTTACATTTTCTTTATTTTATTTTTATCAAATTTATAATTAATGTTCTAAAATTGGATCTTGTTAGTCTAATTAATGTTCAAATTAGTTTCTCTATTTTCCTTTTAGTTATTTTAATAATTCTTATTTGAGGTGTTAAAATTTCAATGTATGTATTATTGTATTTTATCTTCTATTATTATTATTATTATTATTTTTATTTTTTATTTTATCTTTGTTGTTTTGCTCTATTTATTTATTTATTTACTAATTTGTTTTTACTTAAATAATTTTCATTTTTTTCCTAAATAATTAATTATTATTATCATTATTTTCTTCCTCTTATTTTGCTCATTATTGCTATGATTGTTTGAATTATCGTAGTAAGTTCATAGTGATCGGTAGAAAATTATTCAATTAGTGATTGATTTATTAAATAATGATAATTTTGACATGTTTGTTCATTTTAGTAGCAATTTATACCGGGTTTACGAATGAGAGGTACCTCGATTACCCTTCCAATATTGCTTTTTATGTGCTCCTACGTGCTCTTATGTGTTTTTCTACGTGTTTTTTGTGCTTATAATTTTTATCCATGTGAGAGTGTTTATTTATTTATGTCATATTATTTATTCGAATTTAATTTTTGATTACTCAAAGAAATGTAATAGATAGGTGATATTCTATTTAGCAAAATTTTGTATTTAGATAGTTAATGTAATAGATAGTTTATGTGTTATCCATTTAACAAAAATTTTATGTATTTAGATAGAAAATGTAATAGATAGGCTAGATAGGTTACCTTTTTATTTTTAGATTGTAATTAGGCTTCTTCGGTGTAATAGTTAGGGCTTTTGTGTGCTATGTGTGCTACGTGCTTATGTGTTTTAATTGCTTTCTTTAGGACTTTGCATCTAGAATATCATGCTTGTGTGATATGTGCTCCTATGTGTTATTATTTGCTTTTATGTGATTATTGCTTTAATACATGCTTTATTTATTTATTTGCTTTAATTATATATATGTATCGCCGCCACACTAGTCCAAAGCTAGTTGTGGTTAATTTCGTTTTCTTCGCTAGTCCAACGCTAGCAGAGAACTTGTAGAAAATAGGCTAGTTCAATTGCTAAGCTTTTAGGTCATTTTAGCATTAGGATCATTTCTTGTGTGCATTTCATGACCGTTACACACACATTTTTTTTTTAGGCCCTTTTCCATTTTAAATGATTTATATATATACTCTATCATTTATTATCTATTTAAAAAAAAAAAACATATGTTTAGTACATAACATTTAGATTTCACTACACATAGAATTTTAGGTCATTTGTGTGATTTGACTAGAAATAGTCATCTACTCACGTGGGAAGCGATGGCGTACATGTCGTTCCCCCCTCCGTAAGTAGAAACAGTTAGTCACGAGTCTATTAGTCCCCCGTACCCGTTATGTTGCATCCCTACTTTCTTTGTTCACTTACTATCTATATTACTATTTTCCTTTTCTTTTGGATTTCATTTTGCATCTATACTCGTGACTCCATCGAGGTCTAGACTCGAGTTTCGCAATCAATGCGATAACTCCGACCAAACCTCAGTGGAACATTTCGTCCCTTATCGATATCATTTTTAGGATTAGATTTGCATTCATATAGTTGCATCCAAATGTGATAAAACCTTAGGGTTATATTAGGAAATAGTCATCTACTCACGTGGGAAGCGATGGCGTACATGTCGTTCCCCCCTCCGTGAGTAGAAACAGTTAGTCACGAGTCCATTCGTCCCTCGTACCCGTTATGTTGCATCCCTACTTTCTTTGTTCACTTACTATTTATACTACTATTTTCCTTTTCTTTTACATTCCATTTTTGCATCTATACTCGTGACTCCATCGAAGTCTAGATTCGGGTTTCGCAATTAATACGAAATTCTGACCAAACCTCAATGGAACATTTTGTCCCTTATCGATATTCATTTTAGAATTAGATTTGCATTCATATAGTTGCATCCAAGTGTGATAAAATCTTAGGGTTATATTAGGAAAATTTAGACTAAACCTCGCAACTAGTTTCGGCTAGGTTGAAAGGGTGCCTTAGGCGCAAGCCTTTGCCTTCCCTTTCTTCAACTGTGACTCCCGAACCTTTTTCTCTTGTTTTTCAAAGACCTGGAGTCGTCTAAAAGGGTTTTTTTTCTTGTTTTTCCTATATTTTTCCAAAAATTATTTTTTAAAATAAATCATTCCCAAAATTTTTACCTTTCATAAAATATTTCGGGTGACTTGGTACACCAAAACTCAATACCAAGTGGCGACTCCTTTTTTACTAAAAACCCTTTTTAGACTCTATTTTCGGGCCCAAAAACCGTCGCATTCCCAAAAGTCCCATTTTAGGCCCTTTTTCGTTTGTTTTTTCAAAATAAAGCCTTTTCTTTTAAAAATAAAGCATTTTAAACACAATCGCATTTAATTCTTCCTTTTCCTTTTTCCGACTTCCTCACACTTATCATTTATTATTATCATTTTAATATTTCCTGTCTTTCGAAAAATGGGGCGCGACAATACAGGTTATGACTATCTTTTAGAAAGTGTTGTTGTTTAAATATTTTAATATATGCATGTCTCATTCTATTTAAATGTACTTGTTTATTGACATTTTGTTTTTAAATTGATTGATTTGGCATAAAGATGGGAAAAAAAGGTGAGAAACAATTTAGGTGGTCAAAGCCAATGGAGCGCCTCATGCTTGAGATTCTTGCAGATGAAGTGAAGCTAGGAAATAGGCCTAACAACAATTTTAAACCAAGTTCATTTACACGTGTGATAGATGCCATAAAAGACAAATTTGGAGTAACATGTCAACCGGATCATGTGGAAAATCATTTAAGAACAGTAAGAACTTCTTGGTCTGTAATAGTGGCAATTCGAGGCAAAAGTGGATTTGGGTGGGATGATACAATGAAGATGGTCACTGCCAGTGCCTACTACATACTATGAGTATATTCAGGGTAATTCACTTTTTCTTTCTTCCTATGCAGTTTGTTGTTTGAACTAGCTATGGTGTTTGTAGTCTTGTGTGTTGGCGCATGTTTATATGCGTGAATTTGTATTTGAGCATATGCTGTATAGGCTGTTTAGTTTAGTTAAGCATGTATTTGGTTAGATAAGTCTTATTGATCCTATGGCTAGAAAATGAGACGAAATGAACAAAGATAAGGTTCTAACATAGACTGATACCTATAGCATAAAACTGAGAGGAAATGCAAGAAGTTAAGGTTGTAAGACAGAGACTGGCAAGGAGATTTGTCTTCATACAGAAGCATGTCTTGGGCCATTCCTGAATCATGTACGGAAAGGGGAAAATCAACATTCTTTTTGCAATACATGATAGAAGCCATAAGAGTCTGTCTTCGAGATTTGGCACACAAGTTGGAGACTTGTCTTCATCCAGAACATTAGCCCCAAGAAGCAACCAAAAACACCTGCTACAATCAATCACTTGATAGCTAGAATATATAACACCCATAAAATCTTATCTAATGTTGTCTGCGGAAGATAATAGTTATATGAATTGTAAAAAGATGATACCTAACTTAAAAGCTAGCACAGACATCACTAGTTAAGCATGATGTATTATTGATTTTCTTTATGATATAGTGATTTTCTTGCTGGATTTTTTGTTTCGGCATTTGCTTGTTAAATTTTTTGTTTTGGCATATTTCTGCTTATGCCAAGTTGTGTCCTACAGCAAATTGATTAAATATCTTCTATGACTATGCAAAAAAACTTAAGTCATGACAAATATATTAATAAAAAGATTAAGTTGCATGACAAAATTACTCTTGTAGTTGATAAAGATCTAGCCACGGGAAGTTTTGTTAAGGCATTCCTGAATGTAAAATTGACAAATCTCATCCTTATTGATGATGTTAACAATGTTGAAGACCTGCTCCTGCAAAAGGACTTGTCCACTTCAGATGCCACATCATCTAGAACAAAACAACATCGCAAGAGGAATCACACCAATGATGAAATTGAGAATATATCGATAAACTTGGAGAGGTCGCGCTGCCTTGACCAGATTAAGTGCCAATAAATTGGATGTTGGCAATCTATACGATGAGATAATGAAGATTAATGGCTATGATGAGGAATTTCTTGGCTTTGTTTTTTATCATTTGGTACAGAATGAAATGCTAGCAAAAGCATTTCTGGTGAAAAATGAAAGGCTTCGCATGATTTTTCTTGAAAACTTTAAAAAACAGAGGCATTAGATGGATTACTTTATTAGCTCGGGATGATTCTTAAGAATTGCATTTCTAGTTATGAGACTTTTTGATACAGTTATTTTGTAAAACAATACTTATAGTTCGTTGGCATTATGTGTGATATGAAAGGCATTTATGTGAAATGAAAGTTTAAGGTCGAAAGTAAAAATTTGTTTTTATATTTACTGTAACTATTATTTTATATATCGCTTTAGGTTGCTTCTAACAAACATGATATATAATGATAATGTTTGAAATAATTTATTTATTGCATTGTGGCAATATTTGTTAGTAGTATATAATTTCTCAAAAATTTTATGAAGATGAAAAATAATAATAGTGTAGTTATAATATAATATTCAATATATTATAATGGATAAAAAATAAAGGTTATATTATGGTGAGATAATAGTGTGAAGTTAGAAGAAAAAAAGTTTCAATCATTTTAAGAAATACAAAATAAATTAGAAAATATTTTCAGTAGGCAAACCAAACACCTGAAAATAATGAAAAGGAAAATGATTTTCATGAAAAAAAACTTTCCTAGAAAATATTTTCTTCAGTTCAAACAAACACAGCCGAAAGAGAAAATGCCAGACTTACTGGTGCACTCGAGCACATAAATTCTTTCAGCGTGCTTCGAAGGGTATTAAGTTTGAAAAGGCTAGCCCAGCGACATCATGGCTGGATATTACTTTCCAAAATGGGATAATAAAAATCCCATCTCTGTGTGTTCATGATTTCACAGAATGTGTCTTCAGAAACTTAATTGTCTATGAACAGTATATGATTCAATCAATGGATAGGAAGTGTGTATTGTCACAAATTAGTGCAACTTACTGTGATACTTGAATTGCTCAAAATAAAAATGTTTCTTTTAGGAGTTAGTTAGCAGATTTGTTTGTTATTTGTGGAAATAAAATAGGAAGTATGTTAACTCCTCTTAGTTAAACTAGTTGAGATTTTTTAGGGAGATTTGATTCTCTTAGTCAAATTAGTTGAGATCTTTTAGGAAGTTCTTTAGTATAAATTGAGGTGTAACTCATAGCTATATGTAACTGCACTTCAGTTTCATTTTGGTTTTTCTCTCTTGATTGAGTAATAATATTAATCTTCTTCTTCAAGTTGTTTGTTCTGCAACAACTTTCTTTTACACTTTCAATTTGTGTTATGGTATCAGAGCTTGGTTGCCTACCAAGTGTTTGATATTATCACTCAATCAAGATGAATGGTGGGAGTGCTTCTTCTAGTGCCTCTGTAGAAAAGCTTGTTGGTAACAATTATAATTACTGGCGGTTGTGTATGGAAGCTTTTCTACAAGGGCAAGACTTGTGGGATCTTATCATTGGTGATGAAACGACAATTCCACCAGATAATCCCCAGAATGCCAATTTGCGACGGCAATGGAAGATCAAGTGTGGAAAGGCTCTATTTGCTTTGCGGACATCAATTAGCAGAGAATACATTGACCATGTTCGTGATTTGAAGTCCCCAAAGCAAGTGTGGGAGACACTTGAAAAGCTATTTACTAAGAAAAATACAGCCCGGTTGCAATACCTTGAGAATGAGCTAGCTGCAGCAACTCAAGGTAATCTTTCAATAGAAGAATATTTCTTGAAAGTTAAGAATTTGTGTGCTGAAATTTCAGAATTGGATACTGAAGAGCCAGTGAGCGATGCACTGCTTGCGCCGTTATCTTATTCGTGGTTTGCGGAAAGAGTTTATGCCTTTTGTATCTTCCATACAAGGGTGGGCAAATCAACCTTCAATCATAGAGTTAGAAAATTTGCTTTCAAATCAGGAAGCTTTGGTGAAACAAGCGACGAGTAACAGCAAGCTTCTTCCTCAACCAGAGGATGTACTTTATGTCAAAGATCAAAAGAAAAGGAATTCTTCCTCAAAGTCTTTTGCAGGTAATAAAAACCAGTCCAAAACTGATGAGCAGCCTAAGGGAACTTCCAAAGCTTGTTACAGGTGTGGAAAGCTAGGACACTTCAAACGAGATTGCCGGGTGAAAGTGGTGTGTGATCGATGTGGAAAACCAGGCCATATCAAGCCAAATTGTCGTGTCAAATTGCAAGAAACAGAAGCAAATGTGGCACAAGAAAGTAGTGAATTTCAACAACCAAATTGGGAGAAATGTTTGGCCATTGAAGTCATTGACCAGCCCATGAATGTAACTTCTGTAGTGCACCAAACCAATGCACCTGCAGATGCCAATATTTCTATTGACTACAACAAGGAATGGATTGTTGATTCTGGTTGTTCTCATCATGCAACAGGAAATGCTACTCTATTATCTGACGTTCGACCACACTGTGGGAAAAAGGTCATTGTGACAGCTGACAATTCATTACATCCAGTGATGGAAGAAGGTGACTCAAATGATGAGGGTGGTTTTCTCAAGGATGTTTTTCATGTTCCTGGCTTAAAGAAAAATCTTGCTTCAGTCTCTCAAATAACAGATTTGGGTAGGTATGTTCTCTTTGGTCCTGATGATGTTAAAGTTCTTTCAAATGTGAAAGCATATTGCAGCTGATGTTTTGTTTACTGGAAAAAGAAAAGAATCACTATATGTGTTGTCTGCAAGTGATGCATATATTAAAAAGGCAGGTCAGGTTGCAAGTTCAACACTTTGGCATGCTCGTTTGGGTCATGTGGGCTATCAATTGCTGCAGAAAATCTCCACAAACCAACTTCTTGATGGCATTCCTATTTTTAAAGATATTCATCGTGATGAGGTTTGTTCGGGTTGTCAATATGGAAAATCTCGTCGTCTTCCTTTTCCCAATTCAGATAATAGAACATCTACTGCGTTACAATTGGTTCATTCAGATCTGTTGGGGCCAACAAGGACACCAAGTTACACTGGTTTTCATTATGTGATGGTGGTTGTGGATGATTTTTCTCGGTTCAGCTGGGTCTACTTCCTAGAACATAAAAGTGAAGCTCTTTCCAAATTTATTCAGTTCAAGTGTGATGCAGAAAAAGAATTTGGACTGCCAGTTAAGTGCCTGCGCACGGACAATGGAGGAGAATTTTTGTCAAATCACTTTCAGGACTATTGTAGAGAACATGGGATTCAGCGTCAAATGACTTGTCCAGAAACCCCACAACAAAATGGGGTTGCCGAGCGCAAGTTAGCTCATCTTACATCTATGTGCTTGTCTTGGCTACATGCAAAGAATCTTCCAAGAGAACTATGGGTTGCAGCTTTCCATACTGCATGTCATGTCATAAATCGGCTCCCTCCATGGCCGGGGAAAGAATCATCTCCATTTGAATTATTGTATGGTCGTAAACCTAATGTGAGTTATTTTCGAGTTTTTGGATCTATTTGTTATGTTCATATTTTAAAACATAACCGAACTAAGCTTGACCCAAGGGCAAGACGTTGTATTTTTGTTGGCTATGACACTCACAGGAAAGGATGGAGATGTATGGATCCAGAAACAAAAAATGTCATTGTCTCTCGTGATGTGGATATTTGATGAAGTCACATCTTTCAAGTTCCATGCAAATGATGGCACAAGTACTACTGATCTTGCGCTTTTTCCTGATGATCTTACAATCAGAAATGGGGAGAGCAATATTTCTTCATCTGAAGAGAATATTCAGCTTGATGAAGTCACTGAGGCTATCACACGAAGATCAACAAGACAAACAAAGCAACCTAATTATCTAACTGAATTATGAAGTTCAATTAAATCAGGCTTATGTTTTGTCTTGTTTCTTCAGGGAAGATTTATGTGGGAATGAGCCAAAATCCTATGATGAAGCTAAGGGGATTCCTGAATGGGAAGAAGCGATGCAAGAAGAAGTTTCAGCTTTAGAAAAAAATTGCACATGGGAGCTCGTACCAAAGCCAAAGGATGTTGATTTAGTTACCTGTAAATGGGTTTACAAATTAAAGAAAAGAGCTGATGGTCAGATTGACAGATTCAAAGCTCGTCTTGTAGCTCGTGGGTTTTCTCAAAAATATGGTCAAGATTATGATGAGACTTTCAGCCCTGTTGCAAAAATGGTAACGGTTCGAACAATCATTTCTCTAGCTGCTAACAAAGGATGGAAGTTGTGGCAATTAGACGTAAAAAATGCATTTCTTTATGGGGAGCTGGATCATGATATCTTTATGGAACAACCACTTGGTTTCATTTCTAAGGAGTTTCCTAATCATGTGTGCAGACTCAAGAAGGCATTGTATGGTCTCAAGCAAGCTCCACGTGCCTGGTTTGGTAAGATTGCTCAATATCTTGCCTTTTGTGGTTTTAAGTCTTCAGATGCTGATCCAAGCTTATTTATTAAGAAAACATCCACTATGTGCACTATGCTTTTGTTATATGTAGACGATATGATTATTACGGGAGACAATAGTGTTGAAATTAATAGCCTTCAGGATGCCCTGTCTGTTCGTTTTGAAATGAAAAGTTTGGGTGAAGCTAGTTGTTTTCTTGGTCTGGAAATTGAAAAATCTGATGGCTATTTTGTTTCTCAAAAAGGATATGCAGCAAGCTTACTGCAGCGGTTTCGTATGGGGGAGTCAAAAGCAATGACTACTCCCATGGAACCTTGTCTCAAGCTAGCTAAGAAATGTAGGAAAGCCCTTGGGAGATGCAACACTTTTTCGACAGGTTGTTGGTTGCTTATTTTATTTAACCATCACGAGACCTGACATTGCATATTCTGTTGGAGTTATCTCTCAGTTTATGGATCAGCCATGTGAGAGTCATTTAATTGCAGCAAAGAGGATTCTTCGTTATGTAAAAGGCACTCTAAGTTATGGATTAATGTACAGGCGGTCTATGTCTTTTTCTTTGAGAGGTTTTGTCGATGCAGATTGGGCTGGTGATGTGAATGACAGGCGTTCCACAATAGGTTTTTGCTTTACTACAGGTTCTGCTGCAATTTCTTGGTGCAGTAAAAAACAAAACACTGTAGCTCTTTCAAGTTGTGAAGCAGAATATGTGGCAGCTACTATGGCTACTCAGGAATGTCTGTGGCTTAAGAGACTTATTCAAGAATTGGTGTCTACTTTTAACTACCCAGTTTCTATTTATTGTGATAACCAGAGTGCAATAAAGCTTGCTGAAAATCCAGTGTTCCATGCACGCACGAAGCATATTGAAACTCATTTTCACTTTGTTCGAGAAAAGGTGCTAACTCGGGACATTGAATTGCAAAAAATACGAACTGAAGAACAAGTTGCTGATTTATTTACTAAAGCACTTGCCAAAGCCAAATTTGAAGTTTTCCGTGAAGCTCTTGGTGTTATTGACAGTAAGTTTGCACTAAGGGGGAGTGTCACAAATTAGTGCAACTTACTGTGATACTTGAATTGCTCAAAATAAAAATGTTTCTTTTATGGAGTTAGTTAGCAGATTTGTTTGTTATTTGTGGAAATAAAATAGGAGTATGTTAACTCCTCTTAGTTAAACTAGTTGAGATTTTTTAGGGAGATTTGATTCTCTTAGTCAAATTAGTTGAGATCTTTTAGGAAGTTCTTTAGTATAAATTGAGGTGTAACTCATAGCTATATGAACTGCACTTCAGTTTTCATTTGGTTTTTCTCTCTTGATTGAGTAATAATATTAATCTTCTTCTTCAAGTTGTTTGTTCTGCGACAACTTTGTTTTACACGTTCAATTTCTGTTATGTATTTGATTACATAACTTTCATGGATTGCCTCATTGATTCCTCAAAGGATGTTGAAATGCTTCGACACCGTCAAATTATTAGCAGGTGGTTAGGCGATGACGAAGAGGTATCGTCTGTGATTAACAAACTTGGGAAAGATGAAACAATCTATTATCCCATGTTCTGTTACCTGAGAGTTTTCAAACAAGTGAACGAGTATTCTAGCCGGAATTGGAATGTGTGGAGGGCTTATCTAATGAGAAATTATTTTAGCAACCCTTGGTCCATTATTTCTTTTGTGGCTGCACTTTTGTTGCTTCTTCTCACCATTACGCAGACAGTGTTTTCCATCGTAGACCATGTCAAGTAAGTGCGGTTCAAACCCGTGGTATTGGTTGCCGTCCTGAAGGTTCAGCTTTCCATATTCATATGGCAGTGTATTGGATCAGCATTGGAGTTTATGCAAGATTTCTTAGTTAGATTGAGTGCAATAAAAATTTTAGTCCAACATATTATTTGCAAGTAGGGAAGATGTTGAGAGACTCGTTTGTAAACTAAATTACTACTCATTATGTATTAATTACTGGTGTCAATCATTGTCAAGCAAGAATCTCCCTATTTTTCCGTCATCTATAACATGCATCAAAAAGATTTATCATCCATTTGAATTGTGTAGCTCCACTTTCGGATGTGACATAATTGCATGGAGTGCGGGTTAAGCCCAAGAAGGTTGAAGTTGAAGCCACAAAATCAGGCGGTAACAGTCATTTTTTACACTAACAATCATGGTGTGGCGATGTACATCTTGTGGTGGCCGCTTTGTTGGGAACTTTGGAATCATATTTAAATGACATTTTTTTAGGCGCAAGTGGAGAACTAGAGTATTGAGGAATTCAATCAGAAGCATTGAAATCCTATTCCTGAGTAGTAACCTGACAAGTTTTGAGTATTCACCGTGGAATCATCTAAAAGACATCTTTATTTTATTTTATTTTATTTTTTGTGCAAATGAAGAGAACTAGTGGGTTTGAAATAAATTTGAAGGATTCGAATCCCATACTCAAAAAGTCTTAAATATTTACTGAGGAACTCCTTTGGAGTTATCTAAATGACATGTTTATTGTTTTCTTGGTACATGTGGAGGAAGTAGAGGGTTGGGTGCAATTGAGCCTAGTCAAACTCAAATAGCACTATGTCGAGCTGGACTCGATCGCTATTCGTGCTGCTCGAACTCTACTCGAGCTTGATGGAGCTAAAAATTACGAAAGCAATGTTCGAATACTCGAACCCAACTTGAAAATTCACTTGCACTTTTTTTTTTTTTGGCACTTGCAAGCCTACTCTAGTACTCAAGTGTTAACTTATAAAATATTCAACTCCCGCAAAAATAAAATAAAAAAAAGACATGCTCAATAAGGCTCGACAAGCCTTCGAAATTGCAAATCTGATATTTGAACTTGTTTTGAATTCGGTTAACTTAAGTTCGAACTAAGTAGATAATCGAGCTACTCGTGAGCGGCTCAATTCCATTTCTACTTGGGGCTGGGGAATTGAAGGAGAACCATTCAACTCCTATCCCTAAGCATTAACCTGACAAAATTTTAAATCTTTTTCAGTTGTTACTAGACCTGTTTATTATTTGCTCTGGTGTCGTCATCTAAATGACGGGTAGGGGTTTTCATCATCCACAACAATTATGCAGCCAACTTGAACATAATTGCGCGATAAAAGCCAAAAGACAGAGGCTTATTTGGACTGGATTTTTTCAGATGTATTAGCCATGTGATATGGTTGTTGTTTTATTGGTTCAAGTGGAGAACTACAGGGTTGGGAAATTGAAGGAGAAGGAATCATATCCTTAGATATTCACAAGTGGTTACCGGAGTAGTCCCACTAATCAATGGCATATTCATTGTCTGCACTAGTGGTACCCAGCTGAATGACTTGTGGATGACAGTTTATCTCATTGGGATTACATTCTTTGAAAGTGTTCTTTCGAGAAAAAAAAAAATAGTATAACAATTTTGAGATGTGATATATAATACTTTCTTAAGTGTAAAATTGAATACGTCAGAAAAAAAAGTGTAAAATTCAAAAGTAAAGTAACTGAACTTTGACATTTGGGGAACATAATACTATTGTCATTGGATATCACAAAACGAGACAAAATCTAGTCAGACGTGAGTGACTTTTGGTTAAGCTCAACTGAATAGAAGTAGAAAAGTTCTACGTTAAGAATACTTGAACAAATAATCCATTGAAATCTAATAGAGGCATGATGTAAATTCTTACATAGACTGAGTTCATGACCCTACTTATGGATCTTGTGTAATAAAAAAGTACCACTTAAGTATAATGATATTGATGAGGTAACAAAGAAATGTAAAAATACTTGTATAATACTCTTTTAGATCACAAGATCTATATGTAGGGCTGTTGATCGAGTCCATATAAAAATTTTCTATGTATAATGGCAACTTTACAATAGTGATAGATCCCATATACTTGCACAATAAATAAATCATGCAATTATCTCTTATGTCAAATTTCCTAAATAAAAATGGCCAATTACTTTGTGGTCCTCAAAAAAAAAAAAAAATTTTCAAAACTAAAGCCTCCACATTCTTTGTTCCCTGGTCAACCTCTATGATCATTAACAATTTCTACCATATTTGTTGGTGCATGTGTCGTTCATCTTCTTCAACTACGCACAAATGCTTGTGTTGGTCATTTGCCACAAAATTAGCAACTGATCAAAGTTTTGTCAATTCAAAAAGTTCCGAGTAGCACAAGTTGTCCTTAGTTAAGCTATGAATACAACATGATAGGTTCAGGAAAATGGCCCCCTTCTTGGACTGGACTAGAGTTGACAGCCGGTGCATGAACAAAACCTCCCTCCCGGCCCGCGGCGCCGCCCCCGGGCGGGCGAGGGAACACATAATTGCGCTACACAAGCCAAAAGACGCAGACTTATTTGAATTGGATTTTTTTAGTAGTCGTCGTCATGTGAACGATATGTTTCTTTTTTTATTGGTTCAATTGTCTCTTATGTCAAATTTCCTAAATAAAAATGACCAATTACTTAGTGGTCCTCAAATATATATTTTTAAAAAGTATCGCCTCCACATTCCTTTTTCCCTAGTGAACCTTTATGATCATAAACAATTTCTACCACATTTGTGCGTGCATGTGTCTTTCGTCTTCTTTACCTCATGCAACAAATGCTTGTGCTGGTCATTTGCCACAAAACTGGCAACTAATCAAAGTGAAAGCGAGGTACATCCGTGAGATATTTACTACTCCCGTCATGTCAATCCAAAAAGGTCCCAGTAGCGCAAGTTGCCCTTAGTTAAGATACCAATACAACATGATAGGTTCAGCAAAATGGTCCCCTTCTTGGACCGGACTTGAGTTGACAGCGGTGCATGAACAAACCTTCCCTCCCCGCGGCGCCGTCCAGCGGGCAAAACAAACAAAAAAATACTATCTATGTTCAGCGGGCAAAACAACCATCGAGGCCAGTTTCGGCAGCAAAGAAAGTGAAGGATAATGATTGTACGGGGCTGAAAAAAAAAATCTGGTAAAATTAAGGGTGAAAATAATCTGGCATGAGCGTCATATAATTAAATCTAAAACAATTAAATCGGAGTTGAAAAATAATATCGTTAATTAAATATGTCACATAATTAAATTTAGTATGAGTATCACAAATTTCACTCACACATAATTAAAAGAATGAGAAACAAAGGCTGAACTTAACTATAATTGTTGGTAACTCTTAGAAAAATTAATATTGTTAATAGTTCCCAACGATAATCTTGCTTAAACAATAATTCATTTAATTATTGTCATTTCAAAATTATAAATCTTATTAAATACTTAACAAAATAAACATTCCGTTATGATTTCAATTACCAAATAATAAGTACTCTAGCTTTTTTTTTTTTTTACTGAAATTCTGGTTAGCATAATTGTATTCCATTCAAGGTCATTCAGGGTAACAAAAGTGACTATATAGATTGCTAAATTTGACAGTGTATGCGCTTTTAAATGACATAGAGTTTGTTCTTAATAGTTTTTTTTTTTTACCTAATTTTAGCTTTTTAATTTTTAAAAAATCTATTTTTGATGTCCTCAATTACTTTTTTATTTTTTTTGAAGTTTTTTAAATTAAAATGAGGAGGAATTGATTTTCAACTTTTCTAAAAATTATTTTTTTAAAATAAGAAGTTATTCAGAACAATCCCATATACTTTCATCATCATACCATAACTGCTTTCGTCTACTAGATAGTGGAGGGTTATAATCTAAGAAATAATAACGGGAAAAATTTATTAAATTCTACAACTAGCAGCCACTCAAGTCACAATTATTGTATTGGTAAGTGAAAGGTTGTAATCTAAGAAATCATAACAGACAAATTTTATTGAGCCTACAACTGCAAGTGTAATCATCCTCTTCAATGGTTTTGAACAAGGAATGAAAAGTGAACCAGATAAACTATAAGGTTCCAAGGTTGAGAGGTTCAATTGGTAGGACCCGGTACTAAAAAACAGGTCACCATATCATAAATATACTCTATTTATTGTGAGGTTCTATTGTAGTTTCGCATGTCATCATGTCAAAACAAAAGTTCTATTGTAGTTTCGCAATACAATGACCACACGCATAAAAAACAAATGACATTAAGACAACAAAAAATCTCCACGTTCTTCCTGTAATATCAATAATGGAAATATATAGGAGAGTCATGTCAATCCTCAACTAGCAACTAGTACAAGACAAAAGAACTTGAATAATGCAACTTGATGGTAGCTCCAAAAATATCAAACAAAACGATATCAACATTAGTACTTCAACTAAACGAAAGAAAAACTTTTGAGAATTTGATTAGTTAATTTTCCTTCTCTTGAGAGGCATATTTAATTGAGCAAAACATTCTAATTCTTTTATGAGCAAGTACATCGATCAATTGTTCTTCCTTCTCTCTCTAAATGATTTCTCTAACTTTTATAAATTCTATTTTTTCCCTCAACAACTTGTCTTTTTCTTTTTTCTATTCTAAACTTCCCTCGTGATTAAATCAGAAGTGCTTATTTAACATTGTTTCTATAGACAGTATTTAATTATCACTAGAAATAATATAATAATGCACATGATTATTATGTTGGGTGCATTTTCGTATTTGAATTCTTGGATGAGAAACCGAAACAAAAATAAAATTTTCAATTTTGGTTCAGTGATTTTCCAATGTTTGGTTGATGAGACAGTAATCTGCACAAGAAACCAAATTGCCGATAATCTAACTTCAAATAATCTGAACTCTAATAGATTATCATTTTTTCCTATTACCATACAAAATTCGAAATATTTCACATAAAGAATTTTGAACAGTAATTTCACCCATTCATGATTGTTTCATAATTGTTTTCAGTAAACAAAAATTGTCTTGATTAATATGATATGAAATGAGTTTTGGGTTTGTATAGTATTCAAAATCTAATCAGACATTCATGACATTTCTTCAAGACTTCTCCTACAGCATGAAATATCTTCAAAACTTCTCCTACATCAAGAAACAAATTTTTGGAATTGTAATATAGTGGTGGCTGTGACATTCAGAGACGGGGTTGTTGATGGCCTGTAAATTTAGAGGAAGGAGATTCTTGAAATAGTAATGGAATAGAGAATTACCATCCATGTTTTAATGATATAGTAGAAGAGAGAAGCCAGAGAACCACCATCTCTAATTTGGTAATGGAGTTGTTAAAAAAAAAACCAATTACAATTTGTTTGAAAACTAAAAGTTAGGAGGATGGTAAAGTTAGCCTTTGCGTAAAATTCGTGCAAATGCAGGTACGGAATTCTATATAAAATTAAGCAATATTTTTTTCTTGAAATTCGCAATAATATTTCTTGATTGGAGGAATGTCTTTACTTTCCAAACAAAGTGAAAAAATAAACCAAACATGACTGATTAAAATTTTGGATTCGGATTACTTTCCAAACCTGAAATCCATTAGCTTTCCTGCTCGAAACCTTATTGGAGCCAAGCGTAGCTTCCTTTTGGGTTTCAGTGGACTTTAATGTCCGAAAAAAGTAGGCAGACTAAATCCAGGAGTCTATTTCTGTTCGTTTGAATTGATGGGTTTGTATTCAAACATATATTTTAAATAAATAAATTTGGAAAAAGAAAAAAAATGTAACATAACAACTAATTGAGCGAATTTGAAATCTATTAATTTTAGCCTTTCAAATTCGTTCTCAATTAGGAGGTAAATATCAAATCAAAATGGCTTTTAAGTAATTTAAACAACTACAGAAATTTCAGTGGATGATTTGAAATCTAAGTCCACCTAAATCTATCTACCCAAATGCACCCTTTAATTTTTTATCCACAATAACTAAGATACCCTAATCTTTAACAGTTTTACGTTATCCTTCAACTTTTATCCTTAATGATAACTAACATATAATAATCTTTAACCACTTTAGGTTATATCTTCTTGAAGATCACCTGTAAGTAGGGGTGAGAATCGGTCGGTAATTCTATAATTTAAAATTGGTTAATTTGGTAATTTTTTTAAAAAAATTTGCTGATCGAATTTGATTTCGAATTCACTTCATACCGAGCTGAATTTAGTTTCGAATTCAATTAGGTAAATTAGTATATTAATTTGGTAGCTGAATTAAAATTTTGAAATTAAACAAATTAAAGAGCTAAAAAAATTAAGAAATTACAAATTAAAAAAATAATGGTGAAGAAATAATGGGCTTAAGGAAATAACGGCCCAACTCAAAGACCAACTAACTTAGCCCACTACCAAATTACTAGCCCAATTAATGCTATATTCGGTAATTTGAATTCAGCATATATATCTGATTCGAATTATCAAATTGAATTCGGTATATTCGGTATTATCGAATTAAAATTTTATTTTTGATTACTGACCAAATTTGATTTTATTTTTTTTGCATTATTTAAATTACCGACCGAATTACCGAATTCGACTTATTGAATTCAATTCGATATTTACCAAATTTGCTCACCCTTACCGGCAAGAATGTAAATCGAGAACCAGAACCCCTTGACTTGGCAAAATTGTTGCCGGATTTTTTGTGAGCATACGCTGATAAATAGAATGCAATGTTGGGTTAAACCAATGGCCCAGTTATTTCGGCCCACACTCAAGAGCTAACAGTGTGGACTACAAATGGGCATGTACGTAATGCACATCATGGGCCTAAAAGACAGTTTCTTTTTGTTGCATTGTTCTCTGTTTTGATTTGGATATTCTTTTTACCTAATAGCTTAAACGAATTTTGTTTAGATTCTTAGTATTATCTCTCCATTGCCAACTCCAGTGCCCCTAATCAGGAGTTGTCATTTTGCATTCACACTTGTCACAATTAAGATAAATTATAAATATGACTGTAAGGTAACAACTATTAGTTGGTGCCATTGGAAAAGATATCATTAAGGATCTAAAACGAATTAACACAACAACGCCAGCAAATCACGAAAAATTCGTGTTGCCTTAATTATATGGATTGATCATTTTTATAACACGGTGTAAAAGTATTTCAACACAAGATGCATTGCGTACCACATAAAGTTTATTTATATTGAAAATTTTACTTTTACGTATATAGCATGCGTCAAATTTTGTTTGTGTACTATAAATTTTCGAGCATAGTGTAAGACAGATTCATGTAAATTTTATAGGCTCATGGCTTCTCTAAATTTATGTACAGAATGACGATTTCTGACTTTGGATCTGAAATTTAATTATCGGTAATTTTTGTTAATAATTAGTTAGCCATTTCTCTTATAAAAAAAGAAAGTGAGGTTTTCTTTTTAAAAAAATGGTGAAATAAGTGATATTTTATAATCAAATGGCCAGTTTTGCTAGAAGGAAGACAAAATGAGAATATCTTAATTGCAATAATTTAGGTATGCTTAGTTCATGGGATGACATAAAATTGAATACCTAATCCCATAAATGGAACAACAAGACGCACAGAGGACCGGTAGCAGTACTCTAGCACCGTCAATTTCACCTCTACCTAACATTAGAGACTTGAGAACTCCAATCTGCATATGTTACACAAACTCAACAACAAATTGACATAATAGTAGTACAGTTGCTGACTTCATATTGATCCTCACGAAGAAAATTCAGTTGGTGTTAACCCAAATAATATGATCCTCAGGAAGGAAATGGCATATTGGAACTGTCCCTGGCTTCACGTTGAGCAACAGGAAAGCAAAATGCTTTGGGTTCCAATTTGATGTATCCTTGTGGCAAACAGCCACAGCTTTAGCTTTAGCTCCATTAGCACCAACCATGGTAACCATATATGCTTCGGTGCTCGGGGTCGTGTGACGGTAAAAACCTGCATAGACATAATTTAGCTTGTGGCAAGAAACTGCTTTGTCATTGTGGTTCAACTGGTTAATATCCACAATTGCATATTTCTGGGGTTTCTCGTCCTTCTGTGCTTCAGTTGAAACTGCCTTCACATTTTTCCCCAATTTGGATGTGCTAAAATCGACCATTGACTCTAGAGAAGTTGCCCAGTACTTATCTTCTCCTTCGGTTGCAGGATCCTCGCACTCTTTTATCGTCCTTTCAATAATTTCAGCATCCACTGATTGTGGATTCACTGAGAACCTTTTCAGTATTTCGGGTACATCTTTGGATGAGAAGGGAATCGAATCGGCTACCTGGCGCGGAACGAAAGCTGCAGAAATATTTATTGATTTAATAAACTGCAGATTCATGCTTGTGTCGCGATGGAGGTCCTTTTTCAAGAAGAAAAATGATGCGTTGGGGTCATCATGGACTTTATCTTTAGTACCACCATACATCTTATAAAGAATGAATCTGACTGGGAAAAAGCATCTTTCCCAACGCCGTCACTGGTTTTGCCATTGCTGCCCACCACTCTTAGCTACGAATGAAGTGCTTGTTTTGTCTTGCAGTAATTCTGCAAAGCATCCAATCAGGTCCATTGTAATTAAAATATCATGTTGAAGCTATGCATTTTGGGATGCATTTAATTTTTTACTCCAAAAATATAACAAACTAGTAAATCCTATGAGTAGAATAAAGGATTGTAACAATTGGAAAAACAATTAACAAAACTGACCATGGTGTAGAATATCCCTAACAGCTTTTGGCATAGTAGTGTTCGACAGCTTGGATTTCCAGTAAAAACGAAGATCTACATGGCTTACTACGGCTGCTAGCTGATATAAATAGGGTAAATTACTATTAACCCCCCTGTAATATTGCATTTGACTACATAACTCCCATATAGTTTTAATATGACCACATAACCCCCAGCAAAATTGTTAAAATATTGTTCAGAAAAAAAAAATTCGGCAATTGTGGGTGTCAGAGGAAGTTTTTGGAAATCTAAAACGCGGCGCTGTATTTTTTTTCAAATGAACAGTAGCCCCGCATTTCCCAAACTCGGCGCATGAACAGTATTCGCGTTTGGGAAACGCAGCGCTACTGTTCACACACTATTCACTGTTCACCTTTTTTTTTTTTTTTTTGCAAAAAAGGTTAGTGTTTAAGGTTTTTTGGATTATTGTTTAGGTAGATTTATAGGATTTAAGTAAAAGTAATTGAGGTAGTTCAATATTTGAATTGAAGAATTTTAGATTTAGAAATAATAAAGCTATAGACACCAAATTTTGATATACCACTAAATTTTCTAATATCTTGTGGGCCATTTTTTATTTTTCGAATGCAAAATCTGGTTTTTAGAGAAAGTGTGCAAAAGTCTTCTGGCAAAATTGTAATTTCAGCACGTAAACACTTTTTTTGCCAATTTTTTATTTTTAAATTCATATTTTATAACCTTGTACAAATTTTTAAATTTTGGAATTTTTCTAGATGAATCACTATTTTTCTGTGTATTACGTCAGTTCAAGGACAAAATAGTCATTTCAATTTTTGAATGCCTTTTTTTGGCTATTTTTGAATCCCAAACTCATATTTCATACTTTTAAGTATATTCTAAATTTGTGATAATTTTTCGAGTTCAAAAACTTATTTTTTCTATGATACATACCTGAGGCAAAATCGTTATTTTTTTAACCCAAAAAATTATCACAAATTTAGAATATACTTAAAAGTATGAAATATGAAGTTTGGGATTCAAAAATAGCCAAAAAAAGGCATTCCAAAAATTGAAATAACTATTTTGCCCTTGAATTGATGTTGTACCCAGAAAAATAGTGGTTCATTCAAAAAATTACAAAATTTAGAAATTTGTACAAGGGTATAAAATATGAATTTAAAAATAAAAAATTGGCAAAAAAAGTGTTTACGTGCTAAAATTACAATTTTACCAAAAGACTTTTGCACACTTTCTCTAAAAACCAGATTTTGCATTCGAAAAATAAAAAATAGCCCACAAGATATTAGAAAATTTAGTAGTATATCAAAATTTGATGTCTATAGCTTTATTATTTCTAAATCTAAAATTCTTCAATTCAAACATTGAACTACCTCAATTACTTTTACTTAAATCCTATAAATCTACCTAAACAATAATCCAAAAAACCTTAAACACTAACCTCTTTTGCAAAAAAAAAAAAAAGTGAACAGTGAATAGTGTGTGAACGCGGCGCTACTGTTCATTTGAAAAAAAATACAGCACCGCGTTTCCCAAACGCGATGCCTTTAGATTTCCAAAAACTTCCTCTGACACCCACAATTGTTGAATTTTTTTTTCTTAACAATATTTTGACAAATTTGCCCATAACCTCCATGTGATTTTATGAAAAGTGGGAAATGGATGGAATATTCCGCACTAGGCATATTTAATTCACTTACCGTTACAGAATATTCTGCATTGGCAGAAGGAAATTTGAAATATTTCGGGCATATTCCGTGAAGGTGCAAGAGTCCTGTCCATTTTTCACTTTTCATAAAATCACAGGAGAGTTATGTGGTCATACTGAAACTATAGGGGGGTTATGTGGTCAAAGGCAATGCCACAAGGGGTGAATAGTAATTTACCCGTATAATTGTTTCAAGCCTAGAAAGAACTATTTGTAATTGTCAAAAATCCTAGAGAAGATATATCTAATTATCCTTTTCTCTTACCCTAATTCCTAGAATTTAAACATATCCACTTTTGTTTTGCTGGCTACTAAAGCAGTCAACTAAAATCTTAGGTGGTTCACAAAAATTAACACCTAAAATTATATATGCGTTATTACTAGAACCCTATAAAAAGGCATATAAAACTTGCTACTTTCTTAGAGTAGTGCTTGTCAACCACTTTTAAGAGAATTATTCATTTTTATTCAGGGTCATGAAAATAAGATATTAAAATATCACTGTTTACAACTTTTGATTGAACGTGAACTTTAACGTTTTGATACTCCAAACTATGGCAGTGAATTGGTTCAAGCTAGTTCAAGCTCAACCTTCTAAGGTAGCAGCTGTGCACAGTACTATAATGTTATGTAGTAGATGTGGCCATAAATTTTATATACATACATACATATATATAGATATATTATCTTCCTTGCGTATATATAAGACTGAATTCATTCGATTTCTAAAAAGAATTACTAATCTTTAACTTTTAGAGAAATCCTTCATCAGTGCTATTATAATTATAATAATAATAATTATTATCGTTATAGGGCTATACGGACTCGAACAATAAATCTTTTAAGTAAAACTGATCAAACTGTTTATTATCAAAATGATCTGAATTGCAACTACTGATCATCGCCTTGGCAAGCTACACCAACTAGCTTATTAGACGCGAGCCCTTCCTCAAGCGGATTCCCTTTTTTGTTCCTCAGCCTACGGGGCATTCGTAACCGTTTCCAGCAGCATAGAATATATTTTTGTGCCGTTTGATTCTACGTGTATGTATGCACGTATTAATAGAAGCCTCCTATCAGGAAAAGCATCCATGTGGCAAATAATTTGCTAAGGGTTCCTTCTTTGTTTACTTTTTTTTTTCTTTTTTTGCGAAATTATGTGGCTTGGAAAAAGGTCTGAGTAAATACAGATTTATTTTGTAGGAATCTACTCTTTAACGGCACTTATGATAATTATTTCCACTAGAGACAGCTCCAAGTTTCAAGAAAATTTCAAGTGTCTAGCCTTCAAGATCTAAATGTTGGAATTTCAATCTTATTTACCCCTAACATCTAATACTCTGCAAATGCCATCTACTTGACAAATCAGAGAAAAACAAAAACTCTAAATGCTCTATAATACTCACCGCTATAAGAGCAAGCTCTTCTTGTAATTCAATGGTACAAAAAAATGTGAACTCTTCTATTGCAAAGGATACTTGGACATCCCAATCTTCATCATCCTTGTTCACTTTTTGAGAAGACATGACAGTGTTACCTTTTGCTGGTGGCGATCTACAAAACTTTGCGTGATGCCCTTTCTTACCGCAGTCGTAGCATTCATCATTTTGCCACTTTTGGTTGCCTTGTTTCCATTGACGCTTTTTAGTTTGGCCATTTGTAGCTCTCCCTTGGTTGTTGCTCTTCTGCTACCATGCGGCCTACTTGCTATTTAGATTGTTCTAGTTATTCATCGATCTCCTATCTTCGGCCTGAGATCCTCTCTTATTGGTAAAGTGAGCTTTTTCTTCTTCTTTGATAGATACTTTAGTCATAGAGCTATCTAAAGCTTCCTCAGCGGAAAGTAAAGATATAGAGCTATCTAAAGCTTCCTCATTGGAAAGTAAACTTTCCAACACAGTTAAAGTTGGCTCTCTGGCCCAACTGCGTGTGGTGGTAATAAGACTCTTGTATTCTAGTCTTAAACCATGGACAATAATTCTTCGTATTCTCGTCTCTGTGATTGCATTATTGGGATCCAATTTGGATATCCCATCACAAATAGATTTTACTTTGGAGAAATATTGTCCTACTGTCATAATTTGCTGAGTAATAGACAGCAACTTTCAAGCTTTTGGAGCTTTGCATCATTGGTCTTTGCAATGAGTGCCTTGAGTATGTCCCATGCCTCATTTGGTATTTTGGCATCTTTAATTTGTTGTAGTAAATCATCTTCTACGGCCATGGCTAAAGCATACATAGTCTTACCGGCTTTAGCTTTCCACTTTTTAAGTGGCTCCGCCTCCATTGATGGTATTGTGTCATCTCTACCAATAATATCCCACAAATCTTGTCCAAGCAGGTAGAATATCATACGAGTACTCCAGGAACCGTAATTGTTGGAATTGATACTTAATTTCTCAATATTTTCAACTAAGATAGCAACCTCCGTCATAGTAAACTTTTATGGCTCACACGTCAACAATTGTGTGATATTAAAATTCACAACGTTTCACTGTACTTGTAGAGAACCTCTAATGATGCCTGCACAATAAAGGACTCAACAATGAATGTGTCTAAATAGACCCGCTCTGATACCAAATTGTTGGAATGGGGTGGGCTCTAATACCGAATTAATTGATTAAATCCACTGATAATGGAGGCAAATGAACGATTTTATTAGAATCAAAGTGTATATAATAATAACAGTGACAAAATAAACTCACACTAGACACCACTAAATTTGAACCTCATTCTTGAGAAAATCTGCTCTAATTTTATCATAGCGTTACTCTTGAGATATTTGCTCAAACTCACAAAACTCTACTAACACCTTTTGCGTCAATCGTTAGATGCCCTCTATATAGGCTTCAGTGAATAATGGCCTCTTATTTAGCTAGAATTCAATGAATAACTACCTTTTGCGTCAATCGTTAGATGCCCTCTATATAGGCTTCAGTGAATAATGGCCTCTTGTGTCAACCTCATTCTTGAGAAAATCTGCTCTAATTTTATCATAGCGTTACTCTTGAGATATTTGCTCAAACTCACAAAACTCTACTAACACTCAAAGAGCTTCAACTTTAATTGAGCTCTTATTCTTGTATGAGAAAAATGGGATGCCAAAGAATGGCAAATGAGCTCCCTATTTATATCAGTGAACATCCGACAAGCAGCTGCAATTTTCCTCTTCTCATTTAATGCATTGAAGCTTGAGAATCTGGAGGAGATCGTGCTCAAATCTGGAGTGCATTACTTTTGGTCAAGCTGCCTAGTACTACTTCCTATACTATAGCTATATAAGACGAGTTTCCTGGCCATTTAGTCAAGAAATGTGGCCAACAATTTTTACTCTGGCCCACAATCTTTCACCAAAAAGCAATGCTGCATTATTTTAACACTAGAAGGGGCTGGCAGTGCGTGCCAATTCTAATGCTGCAAAAGTGAGTTCTTTCAAAATCACTAATTTCTCTCCACTGTGTCAAGTATTGCTTGTTCCAAAGTGGTGCCAAATTAACACTACAAAAACTCTTATCCACTAATTTTGTCCCTAAGAAACAGGAAATTAAGCGCAACAATAGCACAAAACAAGGAGGAAAGAGAAAAGCAATTAGGGACCCTCACATAATGTAACCAAACACTGAATGATGAGGAAAAGAAAGACACATACAATACAACTAACACAAAATTAAAGAATAAATATACAACTGACATATATTTAACACATTGTTCCTAGTTTTTGAACATTAAGACGAAGTACATAAAATATTTGTCAAAAAAATACTAATGCAAAAGATAGGAACACAGCTAGTAATGGACCACCAACCCCTAAAGGCAAATGGTAGTAGAGAGAGAGATCGAGAGAGAGAGAGAGAGAGTCACCCAGAAAAAATGCAAAAAGGATAAGAACAACAGTGCATGCTATTCCTAGGTATTAAACAAGTATTTCAAATTGAACACCAGTCAATCAGATTTTGTTGCAATATATAGCTACTCAATATCAGACCACAGCATAGCATACAACAAGTCGGCATCTCTTGGTTTGCAAACCTATAATAAATGAAAAAGAGTAGAAATTTGTGATGCGGATAGTAAAACTTTCACTCAATAAATTTAGATGCATAAATGGCAAGCCCAAAATATAGCATGACATTCATGGAAAAGAGCTTGGAGGTCAATATCCAGCCACAGTCGTCAACTTGGAACAACTAAAGTTGGTGTATACAATAATTTGCTCCATGAAAGGGAGTTCTTAATTTCTCTTTCATGCTACTCACATTTGCGACTTTGTATTAAGTGGGTTATTATATACTAAATCTTAACTACACATCCAAGACCTACTGTGATATTAAGGCCCTCATGGACCTTTGTGAAAATTTAACCTTCTTAGGCCATTGTGTGTTTTATAGGAAGTAGTGGCCTTGGTTGTAATTCTTGAAACTTAATTTTTGCCCTAAAGACTAAAACTTCCTTCTTCATATTTCTTTTCATTCTTCCTCTTCTCTTTGAAAGATTACAACTAAATTTCTTCTCATTTCTCTCAATTCATCTAAGGAGGAGTTGAAGGACATCCATCTTCAAGGGAAGCTAGTAGAGGACACTTTGAAGCTCTCACCCAAAATTCCCCTCAAGGTAATTCTTTTCCAAGTCCATATGAGTTCTTCCAAACCTTAATCTTTTGCTTGAGTAGTAAAAGTTATGGCTTGGTTAGATACCATTAGATTGTTTTGTCAATTAAATTTGATGTTTGGTTGTGGTAGTGTAGTTGTTTGTGAGTTATGATGGATGTGTGAGGTGGGTGAGTTAGGGATTTGAGGAAATTGGGTATAAGACTTGTGGAGATCTTGTGTGATCTTGAGGATGATTCATGAAATGTGTTGCTTATGATGTTAAGATAGTGTTTTCCTACCTTGTTATGCCCTTTTAAGGTTGTCTTGCTGTTTGGGTAGAGTTAGAAGATGATGAATAGTGTTGGAGGTGTTTTTAGAGCAGTTGCAGGTCGTTTTGGTTCGTTTCTAGGGCCATCCACGGCCCCATCCGCGACGCGGATGGAACCGCAGATGATCGAGCCAGTTGGCTGATCCGCGGCACGATCCGCACCGCGGATCAGCTGCGGGCCGTCGGCTCGGCACTGTTCACCCACGACTCGCTTTTCCTATTGTGAGCCGCGGGTGGAAGCGCCTCGACCCGCGGGCGCGGATCGTTTTGTTTTCTTGGGAAGTTGTTCTTTTGTCTTTTTGAGTAGAATTTGAGTTTGGTTATGTCTCTTTGATAGAATTAGAGTATAATTTGGGTGTTTATTGTGTATTATAGGCGACGAAGGATCTTATCCCTACTTCGGACTACCTAAATTAGTCGTTGGAGTGAGGTAAGTAGTATTTGATTCTCTTTGCTTTGGAAATGCTTTTGATGAATGATAAATGACTTGGATAATATTTTCTTGATATATAAATGGGCTTATGTTTGATTACTTTGGTTTTCTATGACACAAGTTTATGTGGTCTAATGAATCATTTGAATGAATATATGATTGAGCTCTTGTATGTGAAATGGTTATATGGCGGGACTAGTTCCTTAAATTGATAATTGTAGCAAGTTATTTTGAACCGTACTAACCGGGTTATAGTTAGTCTTGAACCGCACCAACCGGGTGGTAGTTGGTTTTGAACAGCGTTAACCAGGGTTATAGTTAACAACTGGAATTCCAGGAGTCATGTGTCCACTAACTACTTGAGCTCTCTTTTTCTTTGAATGGCATTATGTGATGCTTTGAGTTTGTATAGTCATGAATTGACCACATGTTATGATGATTATGACTTGGATTTTGATTTGAAAATGTACCTATGTATGAAATACAAACTAAAGCCTCAAAGAGAACTTTTGCTACTTATTGGGTGATTATATCACTCACCCCTTTTGTTTAACCCCGCAGGTGAAGAATTTATTGAAGGTGACTGGAGTGATTTTTGGGCCTCATAGTCTCAGTTAGGGTAGACATATAGGAGGTTATTTTTGATAGCTTGATGTATAGCCATATTTTGTATGGATTAGGTTATACATATTTTTCCCAACTATTTTTGTTATTGGGGAAAAGATATTGTAATGGATATTGTATATCTTTTGTAGATGAATGAAATGGATTCCTTTGAGTATCTGGGTATTTTTGAGCATTGTATTGTGTTTAGATGATGACTGTTTTGGTTTAGCCTTGTGTCCTAGCTTAGTCTAGGGCATGGCGGGTGCCACGTTTTTGGCACGGGGGTGACACCTACCCTAAATCAACTGATGCGAAAAAAACTTAAGAAAATGCATTTTCCTAACACAAAATATTATACAGTGTGGCAGAAGTAGTGAGATAGTGATAGTTTAAAGTTACATAACCATTTAAATATTACTAGTACATTATCCATAGTGTTACTAAGTCTTTAATGATTTAC
Source organism: Mitragyna speciosa (assembly GCA_024721245.1). Taxonomy (NCBI): domain Eukaryota; kingdom Viridiplantae; phylum Streptophyta; class Magnoliopsida; order Gentianales; family Rubiaceae; genus Mitragyna; species Mitragyna speciosa. The sequence continues at coordinate 12,312,506 of CM045557.1, forward strand.
TTATATATGCATTCAGTACATCTTTAATATTTCAAATTGGACAAAACGTCAATGGAAGTTATACTGGACTATAAAATAAAACCAAGAACATTGTGTGACAAAGTGAGCGAGTTTTCATTTTTGACTTCATAAGCATAAGCTACAAATTTTAAGCACCAAATGAAACCAGAAGGTAGCATTTAAATTGCAAGCAGCATTTATGAAATAATTGCACCTAAACGGTTGCATGTACACCTAAACCAGAATGCGCCATAGGTTATCCATCCTTTCATTTCAAAGATGAAGCATGGTAAAGTCAGTCTAGTAGAACAAAGTGAAAATGACAACCATATTACACTACATTCTACCTTGTACAAGAGATAGACAGTTAATAAGTACTACGTACACAACCACAAAACGCTACAAGTTAAAGCAAGATAACATAGTAGTTTCCATAAAAAAAAAACTATAAATAAAGAGTTGAATTCAAATAAAATAGGCAGTAAAACAAATCTAATTACCTAGTGCAAGCCATTTTAAACTTAATTAATCATTGTTTGGCAAGGAAAAAGCTAATCCCATGGATTTGTTTTCCCTTCTAAGTTATCTAAAGAAAAACAATAACAACAAATAATAAATAAATAAATTGTGGCCTCTAAGGTATCCTTGCTCAACCAGAACCACGAAAGGCAAGCAGACAAAATATATATCACAACATTAGTAGTTGAAAATAGCAAAAAAATAAGTAATCTAAATCCAACTTTGCAAAAATTATAACATTAAACAATAAACTTTACTAAATATTCACTGAATGAAAATGAAAACTTTGAAATAAAATAGGATGGTTTTATTTGAAAGGGTCCATAGGGCTTCAACTACAAGCATAAAGTAATAGAGCACCTACCTGGTAAGTTAGTGTAGAAGTAGATATCCTTTGTATATAATTAGTAGAAGTAGATATCCAGCCATGATGTCTCCGGGCTAGACCTTTCAAACTTAATCCCCATTCTTCGTAGCTTTCTGGCAGATTTTATGCGCTCGAATGCACTAGTTAGTCTAGTGTTGTTGGTTGTCTTGATTTTACTGTAGCCCCGAAAAACGTATTATTGTTGGTTGGCAGTAACAATCGCTTTACCTTAGGCGCTAACAAGTTTTATATGTCGACTACTACTAGATCTACTTTCTTTCCTTGAATGTCAAATCAACAACTCTACAAAAATTTTCCATCTCAGGTGAGGTTTCTTGTTAGTTTCTTACAAGGCCTTAGTCTGCTAAGTGAAAAAAAAAAAAGATCCAAAATCAAATTACAAAAATAACATAATATCGTCAACATGACCTTTCATGATAATTGTTTTTCTTTTTGTGCAGTTTGTTGGAACTCTTGTAGTATTTAATTTGTGATATCAGTTAAGTAATACCTCAATTTTTTTGTGAATGATAAAAGAAATAGACTAGCTAACAGTTGTTGATTTTTTTTTTTTTTTGGGGGGGATTTTGGGTCTTACAGATTAAGATGTCCGAAGAAAGGTGTGAAGTGACCATTCGCATTGATCGAAAGCTTCCTAGGGCATCAGATGCACATAATAAGCAACAGATTTTCAAAGTTCATCGAAAACTTCGAAGCCAAAATGAAGAAGCATACGAACCACAGATGTTTTCTATCGGACCTTATCATCGTGGCAAAAGTCACCTGGTGGAAGCCGAGGCGTATAAGCTGAGCTACTTGAGGGATCATCTTATTCGCAAGTCCGGGGCAGGGATTCACGTAGGCGAGTTAAGTGTAGGGAATTACATCCAAGCCTTGAGAGAACATGAAGAGGAAGCTCGATCGTACTATTCAGATGAAGACATGATTGGTCAAAATGGAGATGAATTTATAGAAATGCTATGTGTTGATGGATGCTTTATTGTTGAGTTTTTAAGGAGATTTGCTGCTACGCGAAGTCCTGGTGCCTCTGGTTACTCTCCGCCCGGTGACCCTATTTTTCAAAAGGATTGGGTAACCCAGTGTCTAATTAGAGACCTAATGTTGTTTGAAAATCAACTGCCTTTTTTCATCCTGGATAAGCTGTTTGAGATGACCAGATTACCCAGAAGCGGCCAAGAAGAGAACCTTATCGAACTTGCCTTATCCGCTTTTGCACATTTATTTTCAGGTGAAGCAGAAAGCCTTAGATATAGTGCTGAAGATGACGATAAGATCGTTCATTTTCTTGACCTCATACACAAAAGACGGTGTTCGGCATTTGCTAAGAAAGTAAATAAAGAAAATGCTCAAGATGAAGGAGAAAATGCCAGACTTACTGGTGCACTCGAGCACATAAATTCTGCCAGCGAGTTACGAAGGAAGGGTATTAAGTTTGAGAAGGCTAGCCCAGCGACATCATGGCTGGATATTACTTTCCAAAATGGGATAATAAAAATCCCATCTCTGTGCGTTCATGATTTGACCGAATGTGTCTTCAGAAACTTAATTGCCTATGAACAGTATATACCTCAATCAATGGATAGGAAGTGTGTATTTGATTACATAACTTTCATGGATTGCCTCATTGATTCCTCAAAGGATGTTGAAATGCTTCGACACCGTCAAATTATTAGCAGGTGGTTAGGTGATGACGAAGAGGTATCGTCTTTGATTAACAAACTTGGGAATGATGTGACAATCAATTATGACATGTTCTGTTACCTGAGAGTTTTCAAACAAGAGAACGAGTATTCTAGCCGGAATTGGAATGTGTGGAGGGCTTATCTAATGAGAAATTATTTTGGCAACCCTTGGTCCATTATTTCTTTCGTGGCTGCACTTTTGTTGCTTCTTCTCACCATTACGCAGACAGTGTTTTCCATCGTAGACCATGTCAAGTAAGTGCGGTTCAAACCCGTGGTATTGGTTGCCGTCATGAAGGTTCAGCTTTCCGTATTCACATGGCAGTGTATTGGATCAGCATTGGAGTTTATGCAAGATTTCTTAGTTAGATTGAGTGAAATAAAAATTTTAGTTCAACATATTATTTGCAAGTAGGGAAGATGTTGAGAGACACGTTTGTAAACTAAATTACTACTCATTATGTATTAATTACTGGTGTCAATCATTGTCAAGCAAGAATCTCCCTATTTTTCTGTCATCTATAACATGCATCAAAAAGATTTATCATCCGTTTGAATTGTGTAGCTCCACTCTTGGATGTGACATAATTGCATGGTGTGCGGGTTAAGCCCAAGAAGGTTGAAGTTGAAGCCACAAAATCAGGCGGTAACAGTCATTTTTTACACTAACAATAAAGGTGCGGCGATGCACATCTTGTGGTGGCCGCTTTGTTGGGAACCTTGGAATCATTTTTTTTTTTTTTTTTTGTCAAGAATCATCCTAACTAACAATTAGATTATATTTACCTAAGGTCACTAACGAAAACTCACTCACCTAAGTATACCCCACGAGTGAATCCCAAAAGGCAATTGCTGACTTTTGAGACCACCCATAGAACTTAAGTGCAGGGACACTACCTCACATGTTTTCGATGTGGGACGAGATGACACTCATCTTTTTACCTCAGGCTAACACTCTCAAACTCTCAATTGAGATTTTTCTTTTTTGTCAAGAATCATCCTAACTAACAATTAGATTATATTTACCTAAGGTCACTAACGAAAACTCACTCACCTTAGCACACCCCACGAGTGAATTCTAAAAGGCAATTGCTGACTTTTGAGACCACCTTGGAATCATATTTAAATGACATTTTTTTAGGCGCAAGTGGAGAACTAGAGTATTGAGGAATTCAATCAGAAGCATTGAAATCCTATTGCTGAGTAGTAACCTGACAAGTTTTGAGTATTCACCGCGGAATCATCTAAAAGACATCTTTATTTTATTTTATTTTATTTTTGTGCAAATGAAGAGAACTAGTGGGTTGGAAATAAATTTGAAGGATTCGAATCCCATACTCAAAAAGTCTTAAATATTTACTGAGGAACTCCTTTGGAGTTATCTAATTGACATGTTTATTGTTTTCTAGGTACATGTGGAGGAAGTAGAGGGTTGGGTGCAATCGAGCCTAGTCAAACTCAAATAGCACTATGTCGAGCTCGACTCGATTGCTATTCATGCTGCTCGAACTCTACTCGAGTTTGATGGAGCTAAAAATTATGAAGTTCGAAGCAATGTTCGAATACTCGAACTCAACTTGAAAACTCATTTGCACTTTTTTTTTTTTTTGGCACTTACAAGCCTACTCTAGTACTCAAGTGTTAACTTATAAAATATGCAACTCCCGTAAAAATAAAATAAAAAAAAGACATGCTCAATAAGGCTCAACAAGCCTTCAAAATTGCAAATCTGATATTCGAACTTGTTTTGAATTTGGTTAACTTAAGTTCGAGCTAAATAGTTGATCGAGCTACTCGTGAGCGGCCCAATTCCATTTCTACTTGGGGCTGGGGAATTGAAGGAGAACCATTCAACTCCTATCCCTAAGCATTAACCTGACAAAATTTTAAATCTTTTTCAGTTGTTACCATACCTGTTTATTATTTGCTCTGGTGTCGTCATCTAAATGACGGGTAGGGATTTTCATCATCCACAACAATTATGCACCCAACTTGAACATAATTGCGCTATAAAAGCCAAAAGACAGAGACTTATTTGGACTGGATTTTTTTCAGAAGTATTAGCCATGTGAACGATATGGTTGTTGTTTTATTGGTTCAAGTGGAGAACTATATGGTTGGGAAATTGAAGGAGAAGGAATCATATCCTTAGATATTTACAAGTGGTTACCGGAGTAGTCCCACTAATCAATGGCATATTCATTGTCTGCACCAGTGGTGCCCAGCTGAATGAGTTGTGGAAGACAGTTTATCTCATTGGATTACATTCTTTGAAAGTGTTCTTTCAAAAAACAAAAAATAGTATAACAATTTTGAGATGTGATATATAATACTTTCTTAAGTGTAAAATTGAATACGTCAAAAAAAAAAAAGTGTAAAATTCAAAAGTAACTGAACTTTGACATTTGAGGAACATAATACTATTGTCATTGGATATCACAAAACGAGACAAAATCTAGTTAGACGTGAGTGACTTTTGGTTAAGCTCAACTGAACAGAAGTAGAAAAGTTCTACATTAAGAATACTTGAACAAATAATCCATTGAAATCTAATAGGTGCATGATGTAAATTCTTACATGGAATGGGTTCATGACCCTATTTATGGATCTTGTATTATAAAAGAGTACCACTTAAGTATAATGATATATGATGAGGTAACAAAGAGATGTAAGAATACTTGTATAACACTCTTTTAGATCACAAGATCTACATGTAGGGCCGTTAATCGAGTCCATATAAATATTTTCTATGTATGATGGCAACTTTACAATAGTGGTAGATCCCATATAATTGCACAATAAATAAATCATGCAATTATCTCTTATGTCAAATTTCTTAAATAAAAATGACCAATTACTTCGTGGTCCTCAAAAAAAAAAATTTCAAAACTAAGCCTCCACATTCTTTGTTCCCTGGTGAACCTCTATGATCATTAACAATTTCTACCATATTCGTTGGTGCATGTGCCGTTCATCTTCTTCAACTATGCACAAATGCTCGTGTTGGTCATTTGCCACAAAATTAGCAACTGATCAAAGTTATGTCAATTCAAAAAGGTCCCAGCAGCACAAGTTGTCCTTGGTTAAGCTATGAATGCAACATGATAGGTTCAGGAAAATGGCCCCCTTCTTGGACTGGAATAGAGTTGACAGCCGGTGCATGAACAAAACCTCCCTCCCGGCCCGCGGCGCCGCCCCCGGGCTGGCGAGGGAAAGCATAATTGCGCTACACAAGCCAAAATACGCAGACTTATTTGAATTGGATTTTTTTAGTAGTCGTCGTCATGTGAACGATATGTTTCTTTTTTTATTGGTTCGATTGTCTCTTATGTCAAATTTCCTAAATAAAAATGACCAATTACTTAGTGGTCCTCAAATATATATTTTTAAAAAGTATCGCCTCCACATTCCTTTTTCCCTAGTGAACCTTTATGATCATTAACAATTTCTACCACATTTGTGCGTGCATGTGTCTTTCGTCTTCTTTACCTCATGCAACAAATGCCTGTGTTGGTCATTTGCCACAAAACTAGCAACTAATCAAAGTGAAAGCGAGGTATATCCGTGAGACATTTACTACTCCCGTTATGTCAAATTCAAAAAGGTCCCAGCAGCGCAAGTTGTCCTTAGTTAAGACACCAATACAACATGACAGGTTCAGCAAAATGGTCCCCTTCTTGTACTGGACTTGAGTTGACAGCCAGTGCATGAACAAACCCACCCTCGCCAGGGCGGGCGGGGAAAACAAACAAAAAAAATACTACAATCATCAGTGCCAGTTTCGGCAGCAAAGAAAGTGGAGGATAATGATTGTACGGGGCTGAAAAAAAAATGGTTAAATCAAGGTTGAAAATAATCTAGCATGAGCGTCATATAATTAAATCTAACACAATTAAATCGGAGTTGAAAAATAATATCGTTAATTAAATATGTAACATAATTAAATTTAGTATGAGTATCACAAATTTCACTCACGCATAATTAAAACAATGAGAAACAAAGGCTGAACTTAACTATAACTGTTAGTAACTCTTAGAAAAATTAATATTGTTAATAGTTCCCAACGATTGTCTTGCTTAAACAATAATTCATTTAATTATTGTCATTCCAAAATAATAAATCTTATTAAATACTTCACAAAATAAATATCACGTTATGATTTCAATTACCAAATAATAAGTACTCTAGCATTTTTTTTTTTACTGAAATTCTGCTTAGCATAATTGTCTTCCATTCGAGGTCATTCAGGGTTACAAAAGTGACTATGTAGATTGCTAAATTCGAGAGTGTATGCGCTTTTAAATGACATAGAGTTTGTTTTTAATAGTTTTTTTTTATTTGATTTTAGCTTTTTGATTTTTAAAAAATCTATTTTTGACGTTCACAACAGTTTTTTTTTTAATTATGTTTTTGAATTTTTTTAATTAAAATGAGAAGGAACTGATTTTTAACTTTTTTTAAAAATAACTTTTTTTTCAAATAAGAAGTCATTGAGAACAATCCCATACATGTCGTCATCATACCGTAACTGCTTTCGTCTGCTAGATGCCATAGATGGTGAGAGGTTCAATTGGTAGGACCCGGTACTAAAAAACAGGTCATAATATCATAAATATACTTTATTTATGTATTAAAATAAGAATAATTGCAAAACTAAACCACAAGTTCTATTGTAGTTTCGCATGTCATCATGTCAAAACAAAATTTCTGTTGTAGTTTCGCAATACAATGACCACAAGCATAAAAAACAAATGACTATAAGACAACAAAAAATTTTGCCCTTCCTGTAATATCAATGATGAAAGTACATAGGAGAGTCATGTCAATCCTCAACTATACAGAAGAACATGCATAACACAACTTGATAGTAGCTCCAATAATAGCAAACAAAACCATATTAACATTAGCACTTCAACTAAAAGAAAGAAAAACTTTTGAGAATTTGATTAGTTAATTTTCCATCTTTTGAGCCATATTTAATTGAGCAAAACAATTTAATGCCGATCATCTAATTTCAAATAATCTGAAATCTGATAGATTGTTTAAGCATGTTTGGATAGTCCAAGAAATCAATATTTAACAATGTTTTGATTGTCCAAGAAATCAATACAAAGTAAAGTTAAAATAAATTTAAAGAGCTTGAATTATCCTCAATTGCATTCAAAAGTCGTAGAAAAAATATAGAAATCAATGCAATTTTTCTGTTAGGAGCCAAAAAAAAAACCTCAATTGCAAAAAAAAAAAAAAAACCCCCATTACAAAACAAATTTACAAATTATTAAATTATCATTTTTTCCTATTACCATACAAAATTCAAAAAATTTCACATAAAGAATTTTGAACAGTAATTTCACCCATTCTTGATTGTTTCATAATTGTTTTCAGCAAACAAAAGTTGTCTTGATTAATATGATATGTAATGAGTTTTGGGTTTGTATAGTATTCAAAATCTAATCAAACATTCATGAAATTTCTGCAAGACTTCTCCTTCAGCAAGAAATATCTTCAAATCTTCTCCTACATCAAGAAACAAACTTATGGAATTGTAATATAGTGGTGGTTGTGACATGCAGAGATGTTGTTGTTGATGGTCTGTAAATTTAGAAGAAGCAGATTCTTGAAATAGTAATGAAATAGAGAATTACCATCCATGTTTTAATGATATAGTAGAAGAGAGAAGCCAGAGAACCACCATCTATAATTTGGTAATGGAGTTGTAAAAAAAAACCAATTACAATTTGTTTGAAAACTAAAAGTTAGGAGGATGGTAAAGTTAGCGTTTGTGTAAAATTCGTGCAAATGCAGGTACGGAATTCTATATAAAATTAAGCTAATATTTTTTTTCTTGAAATTCGCAATAATATTTCTTGATTGAATGAATGTCTTTACTTTCCAAACAAAGTGAAAAAATAAACCAACATGACTAATTACAATTTTGGATTCGGATTACTTTCCAAACCTGAAATCCATTAGCTTTCCTGCTGGAAACCTTATTGGAGCCAAGCGTAGCTTCCTTTTGGGTTTCAGTGGACTTTAATGTCGTAGGCAGACTAAATCCAGGAGCTTATTTCTGTTCGTTTGAATTGATGGGTTTGTATTCAAACATATATTTTAAATAAATAAATTTGGAAAAAGAAAAAAATGTAACATAACAACTAATTGAGCGAATTTGAAATCTATTAATTTTAGCCTTTCAAATTCGTTCTCAATTAGTAGGTAAATTTCAAATCAAAATGGCTTTTAAGTAATTTAAACAACTACAGAAATTTTAGTGGATGATTTGAAATCTAAATCCACCTAAATCTATCTACCCAAATGCACCCTTTAATTTTTTATCCACCAAAACTAAGATACCCTAATCTTTAACAGTTTTACGTTACATCCTTTAATTTTTATCCTTAATCATAACTAACATATAATAATATTTAACCACTTTAGGTTATATCTTCTTGAAGATCACCCTGCAAGTAGGGGTGAAAATCGGTTGGTAATTCTGTAATTTAAAATTGGTTAATTCGGTAATTTTTTTTAAAAAAATTACTGATCGAATTCGATTTTGAATTCACTTCATACCGAGCTGAATTCAATTTCAAATTCAATTAGGTAAATTAGTATATTAATTCAGTAGCTGAATTAAAAAAATTAAAATTAAACAAATTAAAGAGCTAAAAAATTAAGAAATTAAAAATTAAAAACATAATGGTGAAGAAATAATAGGCTTAAGGAAATAATGACCCAACTCAAGGACCAACTAACTTAGCCCACTACCAAATTACTAGCCCAATTAATGCTATATTCGGTAATTTGAATTCAGTATATATATCAAATTCAAATTACCGAATTGAATTCGATATTTAGTATTATCGAATTAAAATTTTATTTTCAAATACTGAACAAATTCGATTTTATTTTTTTCGCATTTTTTAAATTACCGACCAAATTATAGAATTCGACTTACCGAATTCAATTCGGTATTTATCAGATTGGCTCACCCCTACCGGCAAGAATGTAAATCGAGAACCAGAACCCTTTGACTTGGCAAAATTGTTGCCGGATTTTTTGTGAGCATACACTGATATATAGAATGCTATGTTGGGTTGAACCAATGGCCTAGTTATACTCAAGAGCTAAAAGTGTGGACTACAAATGGGCATGTACGTAATGTAGATCATGGGCCTAAAAGACACTTTCTTTTTGTTTCATTGTTCTTTGTTTTGATTTGGATATTCTTTTTACCTAATAGCTTAAACGAATTTTATTTAGATTCTTGCCATTGTCAACTCAAGTGTCACTAATCAGGAATTATCATTTTGCATTGACACTTATCACAATTAAGATAAATTATAAATATGAATGTAAGGTGGCAACTATTGGTTGGTGCCATTGGAAAAGATGGCATTGAGGATCTAAAACGAATTAACACAACAACGCCAGCAAATCACGAAAAATTCGTGTTGCCTTAATTATATGGATTGATCATATTTATAACAAGGTGTAAAAGTATTTCAACACAAGATGCATTGCGTACCACATAAAGTTTATTTATATTGAAAATTTTACTTTTACACATATAGCATGCATCAAATTTTGTTTGTGTACTATAAATTTTCGAGCATAGAGTAAGACAGATTCATGTAAATTTTATAGGCTCATGGCTTCTATAAATTTATGTACAAAATGACGATAGCCTTGGATCTGAAATTTCATAAGCGGTAGTTTTTGTTAATAATTAGTTAGCCATTTCTCTTATAAAAAAAAGAAAGTGAGGTTTTCTTTATAAAAAAAAATGATGAAATAAGTGATATTTTATAATCAAATGGCCAGTTTTGCTAGAAGGAAGACAAAATGAGAATATCTTAATTGCAATATTTAGGTATACTTAGTTCATGGGATGACATGAAATTGAATACCTAATCCCATAAATGGAACAACAAGACGCACAGAGGACCGGTAGCAGTACTCTAGCACCGTCAATTTCACCTCTACCTAACATTAGAGACTTGAGAACTCCAATCTGCGTATTTTACACAAACTCAACAACAAATTGACATAGTAGTAGTACAGTTGCTGACTTCATTATTGATCCTCACGAAGAAAATTCAGTTGGTGTTAACCCAAATAATATGATCCTCAGGAAGGAAATGGCATATTGGAACTGTCCCTGGCTTCACGTTGAGCAACAGGAAAGCAAAATGGTTTGGGTTCCAATTTGATGTATCCTTGTGGCAAACAGCCACAGCTTTAGCTTTAGCTCCATTAGCACCAACCATGGTAACCATATATGCTTCGGTACTCGGGGTCGTGTGACAGTAAAAAACTGCATAGACATAATTTAGCCTGTGGCAAGTAAACTGCTTTGTCATTGTGGTTCAACTTGTTAATATCCACAATAGCATATTTCTGGGGTTTCTTAGTCCTCTGTGCTTCAGTTGAAACTGCCTTCACATTTTTCCCCTAATTTGGATGTGCTAAAATCGACCATTGACTCGAGAGAAGTTGCACAGTACTTATCTTCCCCTTCGGTTGCAGGATCCTCGCACTCTTTTATCGTCCTTTCAATAATTTCAGCATCCACTGATTGTGGCTTCACTGAGAACCTTTTCAGTATTTCGGGTACATCTTTGGATGAGAAGGGAATCGATATCGGCTACCTGGCGCGGCAAGAAAGCTGCAGAACTATTTATTGATTTAAGAAACTGCAGATTCATGCTTGTGTCGCGATGGAGGTCCTTTTTCAAGAAGTAAAATGATGCGCTGGGGTCATCATGGACTTTATCTTTAGTACCACCATAGCTGCTATATCTAAATTTAGGGAATGGGAAAGCATCTTTCCCAACGCCACCCTTAACTACAAATGAAGTGCTTGTTTTGTCTTGCAGCAATTCTGCAAAGCATCCATTCAGGTCCATTATGACTAAAACATCATGTTGAAGCTATGGATTTTGGGATGTCATTTAATTTTTACTCTAAAAAATAACAAACTAGTAAATCCTATGAGTAGAATAAAGGATTGTAACAATTGGAAAAACAATTAACAAAACTGACCATTATGTAGAAGATCCCTAACAGCTTTTGGCATAGGACTGTTTGGCAGCTTGGATTTCCAGTAAATACGAAGATCTACATGGCTTGCTGCAGCTGATAGCTGATATATATATTATGCACCAATTAAGGAAAATTGTCACTACTTATAAAAGCGAGTAACTAGTTGTACAACTGATATAGATTGACAAAATATACTCACCGATAGAAACGTTAAAATGTGGAGGAGCTTGAGGAACTCCATAACAGTTATAAAATAGCAGAAGAACGCTAGCTAGTATGTAAGAGTGAAGTCGGGACTTAAAAGCGAACAGGTATTGGCGATATACCGAGAAGTGGATCGGAAGCAGTATTTATAGATGACAGGAATGGCAAAAATATCAATATAGTGACTTTTAGAAGTTACATATACTTTTCAACATTTGAATTTTCAAATTTAACGCTTTTCTCTTATGCCTTATTTGGCTGGTATAGATTCTTGTTTAGAAAAGTAATATTTTTCTTTCATTTAACCTCATTATTTAGTTCATTCTTAACTTACTCGAAAGTAAAACATTCATAAACTTGGAAAGTAAGTGTAGAATTCTAGGATTATATCCTCACATCCTGTAGGTATTATAATTACTTTTTTCCAATAATACTTTAACTCTTCCCTCCCTATTTTCTTACCTCTACACAAAAATCAAACATTAATACTTATCCTTATAGCACACACTCTTATTCTTCAACTCATATCTGCTATCTTCTTTTATATAAACAAAATAATCTGATCTGCTAGTTTTTTATTATTTGTTGTATGATTAATTGTTTTGCCTTAGATTAATCTAATATTTTGACTTAAAATGAAAAAGATGTATTTAATGTCGCAATTAATTAAGCCATTAATTTAGGTTATTTTCGTAGGGATATTTTTAAAACTTTGGTAATAATTATATTATATTCAATGTTATGTTATTCTAAACCAAATATTAATATTAGAATCTACACAATTTTCCTCTCAAGATTCTTAAAAGCATCTAAACATAATTAAAAAAATTTGTTTTCGTAAAGTTACATCTCAAAAAATCATATTCTAATTCAACTTTACTTGTCCTTCTAACCTGACGAACCCGTTAGGGATAATTACATAAACCTCCAATGAGGTGTTGGATAATCACAGTCAAGTCCCCTCAAGTTTGCATAATTATACCTACTGCTCTTATTTTCTCTATTCAAATAGTAAGAGAAATCCATTTGGATGAAGTGGAACCACCCCCCCTCCCCAAAAAAAAAAAAAGCACGAATAGCCCAAAATGTCCTTTTCTAATTTAAAGACAAAGAAAATAGTATATCTTTTCACCATGCTTCCTCAATTCCTAGACTCTCGCCCCCTTCCTATCTTCATTCTTTCTATTCCTAAATCCTCACCTTGTAAAATGCCCAATCTCTCGAACTTTTGTATCTTCTTCTCTCTAGCAACATTTTTATTTTTCGTACCAAAATTTTTCTTACCAGCCCCTAAGGCTTAGACTACTTTTCAATTCAAACCACCATCTGCTCTTCTATTTTACTATACCAAAAACCACAAATACCGGCATACCACTAACCTTTGCCCCAAGCAAACCTTCCAGCACCAGCACCACCATCACCATCAACATCACCATCACCATCACCATCACCATCACCATCAAAACCTCCTTCTAGAGAAGCTGTCTTACCAATCAAATCCAAATCTTGGAAATTTCTTGTATGGACATAGTGTACAACTCCATTTACGGAATTTGTGATTTAAACAAAGACCAAAACTTTACTTTCTTAAATTAATGTGCATCACTTAGCCTGTGCGACTATTATTTAGACCATAAATTTCTTAAATTAGCATAGAATACTTAACTCGTATGGACATTATTTACACCACAAGGTTTACAAGTAAAGCTATGGACTAGGTTCATGTAAAATTTTTTCCCAAGCAATAACATCCATAGTGCCTCCCACATATCCAAAATAATATTTAAAAAAATTCATCCTATCACCAAACCCCACAGTGCCACAATAGAAATGAACGTTCATATGCTTCAACATATTAGGCTTAACAGTCACAACCAAAATTTGAAGCTACTTGCAAATCTAAAATTAAAACCCACATCAAGATGATACAAAGAAATTATAGCATATACCAATTGGCTTTATTTATTTATTTATTTATTTATTTTTTTGTCGACACAGGGGGTATCCCAGCTTAGCTGGACTATTCCCCCTGCGGCTGTGCAGAGCCTGCCCCAGGATGCACAGCAAGGTCACCCCCAGGAGTCGTACCCCGGACCAACCCCCTAACTAGGAAGGCTGGATCCATTCGACCACCCGAGGGGGGGCATATACCAATTGGCTTTATACGTCAGTAGATTCCTGGAGAGAGAAAGGAGTGGAAATTGTAAATAAATGAAGACACGTGTGGGATCAAAGGAGTAGCATTGATGAGAACGTAGAGCCTTAGAAGATAGCATATAGAAATGAATAAAAGATCGAGCGATTAGAGCTCTACGACTCTATTCTAGAGGTTGGGGATTTGAATTCTACCAAGCACCATTCCTCTTCTCCCAATTGTAGTAGTATAGGTTTGATAAAAAAAGAAGAGAGCAAGAAAAAAGAGGGAAAAGGGAATAGATGGTATTGGGAAGAAAAAGAACACCATAGACAAGAGGGAGAGAGATTGACAGAAACAACGGAGGAGAAGGAGAGGAGAAATCTACAAGAGAAAATGAGAGGGGGATAGGGGTATAACCAAGAGGAGAAGAGGAAAGAGAGGGAAGCCCTTTGGTAGGTAACAAAGGGCTAAAAATATGAAGTGAATTAATTTTGGTCCAATTGGTGAAATAGGTAAACAAAGTTTGGTCTAGCCATTTCATTATATTCAGAGAGATCAATATATAATTATTTCAAGCCTGGAAAGAACTATCTATTATTGTCAAAAATCTCGAAGAAGACATATCTAAATATCCCTTTCTCTTACCCTAATTCCTAGAATTTAAACAGATCCTTTTTCTTTTGCTAGATATTAAAGAAGTCATCTGAAATCTGAGGTGGTTCACAAAATTAACACACAAAATTATTTATGCGTTATTACTAGAACCATATAAATGGGCATCATAAAACTTTCCACTTTGTTGGGGTAGTGCTTGTCACCTGCTTTTAATAGAATTATTCATTTTTATTCAGGGTCATGAAAAAAAGATATTAAAACATCGATGTTTACAACTTTTAATTGAAGGTGAACTTTAACCTTTTGATACTCCAAACTATGGCAGTCAATTGGGTCAGGCTGGTTCATGCTCAACCTTCTAAGGTTGTAGCTGTGCACAGTACTATGATGTCATATGGTAGATGTGGACATAAAGTTTAGGTCGGATTTCAAATTTGGAATATATTGATTACCTTCCTTTGTGTATGTATAAGACTGAATTCATTCGATTTCTAAAAAGAATTACTAATCTTTAATTTTTCGAGAAATCCTTCATCAATAGTATAATAATAATAATAATAATAATAATAATAATTATTATTATTATTATTATTATTATTATTATTATTATACGGACTGAAACCATAGACCTTGGTAAAATAGATTAAACTGTTTATTATCAAAATGATTTGAATTGCAGCTATTGATGGTCACCTTGACAAGCTATTGTCTCACCAACTAGCTTATTGGACACGAGTCCCCCCTCAGGTGGATTCCTCCTTTTACTCCTTAGCCCATGGGGTATTCGTAGCCATTTCCAGCTGCAGAGAATATATTTTCGTGCGCCGTTTGATTCTATATATGTATGTACATAATAACAGAAGCTTCCTACTAGAAAAAGCCTCCAAGTGGTAAATGATTGGCTAAGCGTTTCTTCTTTGTTTACCTTTTTTTGGGCAAATTAGGTGGCTTGAAAAATGTTTGAGTAAATAGACATTTATTTTAAGTATTCACTGTGGACATAATACTGGACAATTTTATCATGTTCAACTTTCAAAAACATAAAAAGGGGATAAATTGTGAGGCTTTGGGTCCAGAGTACTAACCTGACAAGTTTTAAGTAATCACCCTGGAATCATTGAAATGACATGTTTATTTATTTTTTTATTTTTTGTACAAATGAGGAACTAGTGGACTGGAAATAAATTTGAATGATGTGTATCCCATACATGATATGCAGAATTCAAACCCTTAACTTCTTACTCCACTTAGCCTTTAAAGACTTGGTGGTGGGCAACTAGCCAAGTTGGGTTGGTTTGTTACAAGTAGGGCAACTAGTGGTTGGGGAATTGAAGGAGAAGCATTCAAATCGTGTCCGTAAGTACCATCCGCTCTGGTGGCGTCACGGCGAATGACCTGTAGAAAAGAGTTGGGATTTTCATCATCTATAAGAATTGTGCAGCCAACTTGAACATAATTGCTCTACACAAGCCAAAAGACGCAGACTCATTTGAATTGGATTTTTTTAGTAGCCGTCGTCATGTGAACGATATGTTTGTTGTTTTATTGGTTCAAGTGGAGAACTAGAGGGTTAGGAAATTGAAGGAGAACGAATCAAATCCTCAAATGTTTACAAGTAATTACCGGACTGGTCCCAATAATCAATGGGGTGTTCATTTTCTACACTAGTGATACGCAGCTGAATGACTTGTGCAAGACAGTTTCTCTATGGATTGTTTTTTTCTGAAAGTATTCTTTAGAAAAAAAAATAGTATTGCAATTTCGAGATGTGATATATAATACTTTCTTAATGTAAAATTGAAAAGTAAAGTAACTGAACGTTGATTTGGACATCACAAAATGAGACAAAATTTAGTAAGACATGAGTAACTTTTGGTTAAGCTCAGCTGATTAATGAGTAGAAAATCTACATTAAGAATCCTTGAACAAATAATTCATTGAAGTCTAATAGGTGCATGATGCAAATTTTTATACGAATCATGTTTATGTCCATACTTGTGAATCTTGTATTTTAAAAAAGATGTAATAATACTTATGTAACTCTTCCTTAGACCACGAAGTTCATTTTTGTGACCATAGATTGAGTCTATGTAAGAATTTCACGTGCATGATGCCAACTTTATAAGAGTGGTAGATCCCACATACTTACACAATAAATCATGCAATTGTTTCTTATGTCAAATTTCTTAAATAAAAATGACCAATTACTTAGTGGTCCTCAATATATATATTTTAAAAAGTATCGCCTCCACATTCTTTTTTCCCCAGTGAACCTCTATGATCATTAACAATTTCTACCACATTTGTGCGTGCATGTGTCGTTCATCTTCTTTACCTCATGCAACAAATGCTTGTGTTGGTCATTTGCCACAAAACTAGCAACTGATCAAAGTGAAAACGAGGTATATCCACGAGATATTTTCTACTCCCGCCATGTCAATTCAAAAAGGTCCAAGTAGCACAAGTTGTCGTTAGTTGAGGCATGAATACAACATGATAGGTTCAGGGAAATGGCCCCCTTCTTGGACTGTACTTGTGTTGACAGTCAAGTGCATTAACAAACCACCCCCGGCGGCAAAGAAAGTGAAGGATAGTGATTGTACTGGGCTGAAAAATAATATGGTCAAATCGGGGGGCCCACGGGGGGGGGGGGGGGGGGGGAAGTTATAACCATCGGGGCCAGACTCGGCAGCAAAGAAAGTGAAGATGATGATTATACTGTGCTGAAAAACAATATGGTCAAACCAGGGCCGCCGCCGGGGACAAAACAAACCTACAAAAACTACAAGCATCGGGACCAAACTCGGTAGCAAAGAAAGTGAAGAATAATGATTTTACAGGGCTGAAAAACAATATGGTTAAATTAAGGGTAAAAATAATCTAGCATGAGTGTCATATAATTAAATCTAACAGAATTAAATAGGAGTTGAAAAATGTTATCGTTAATTAAATACGTCACATGATTAGATTTAACATGAGTATCACAAATATCACTCACGCATAATTAAAATAATGAGAAGACACAAAGGCCGAACTTAACTATAGCTGCTAGTAACTCTTAGAGAAAAAAATTAGTATTGTTAATAATCCCCAAAGTATAATCTTGCATAAACAATGATCCATTTAATTATTGTCATTTGAAAATAGTAGATCTTATTAAATACTTCATAAAATAAAGATTCCATTCTAATTTCAATTATCAAAAAGTACGTGCTTTAGCTTTATTTTTTTCTTTTTCTTTTTGAGTGAGATTCTGGTTAGCATAACTGTATTCCATTTAAGGTCATTCTGGTTGCAAAAGTGACTATATAGATTGCTAAATTTGAGTGTGTAAATTGTTAAATGACTATATAATGTCGTTATCGTACCATAACTGCATCCGGCTGCCAGATTATAAATCTAAGGAATAATAATAAGAGCACAAATTTGTTAAATTTTACACCTAGCAGCCACTCAAGTCAAAATTATTGTATTGGCAAGTGAAGGGTTGTAATCTACGAAACCATAACGGACAAATTGTTATGGAGCCTACCCCTAGCAGCCTCTCAAGTCACAAGTTCTATTGTAGTTTCGCACGTCATCATGTCAAAACAAAAGTTCTATTGTAGTTTCGCAATACAATGACCACAAGCATAAAAAACAAATGACTATAAGACAACAAAAAATCTGCATGTTCTTCCCGTGATATCAATAATGGAAATATATAGGAGAGTCATGTCAATCCTCAACTTGCAACAAGTACAATACAAAAGAACATGCATACGTGGTCTTTCATTTCCTTTTTCCCCAATTGTCAAAAAAAGAAAGAAAGAAAGAAAAAAGAACAGAAATAACACAACTTGATAGTAGCTCCAAAAATAGCAAACAAAACCATATTAAAATTAGAACTTCAACTAAACGAAAGAAAGACTTTAGAGAATTTGATTAGTTAATTTTCCGTCTTTTAAGGCATATTTAATTGAGCAAAACATTTTGATTCTTTTATGAGCAAGTACATCGATCAATTGCTCTTCCTTTTCTCTCTAAATGATTTCTCTAACTTTTATAAATTCTATTTGTTCCCTCAACAACTTATCTTTTTCTTTTTTCTATTCTAAACTTCTCTTGTGATTAAATCATAACTACTTATTTAACATTATTTCTATAGACAGTATTTAATTATCACTAGAAATAATACAATAATGCACCTGATTATTCTGTTGGGTGCATTTTCGTATTTGAATTCTTGGATGAGAAACCGAACAAAAATAAAATTTTCGATTTTGGTTCAGTGATTTTCCAACGTTTGGTTGATGAGACAGTAATTTGTACAAGAAACCGAATTGCCGATAATCTAACTTCAAATAATCTGAAGTCTAATAGATTATTTAGAATGTTTGGAGATAGTCCAAGAAATCAATATTTAATAATGTTTGGATAGTCCAAGAAATCAATATAAAGTAAAGCTAAAATAAATTTAAAGAGCTGAAATTATCCTCAATTCCTATGACAATATTCATTACAATATATTTGTTCGTACACAATTGGGTTGAGATTCTCAGGTATTTGCTACGCATAATTTGGGATGTGTACACTGTTAAATGACTATATATCCGGCTGCTAGATGCCATAGTAAGTGAAGGGTTATAATCTAAGAAATAATAGGGGGATAAATTTATTTAATTCTACACCTAGCAGCCACTCAAGTCACATAAAAGATTACATTCCTTAACTGTACTAGTACAAATAGAAAATTAATATGTACAATACGAGTAGCCATAACTTGTTACTGCCTAATTTTGAGGTTTCAACATTCTTTGCCTTAAACAATCTTTTTGCCACATGTTACAGATGCCACAAGAAGAGTAGGGAGATTGTAGCTTGAGAACACTTTGACACTGGGTATTAGTACATAATTAGTATTAATTTTGTTTACAAACTGAGTCTCTCAACACCTTCACTACTTGCAAATAAAACGTCAGTGCTACAATTTTTATTTCAGTCAAACTAAACAAGAAATCTTGCATGAACTTCAATGCTAGATATGAAAAGTTGAACATTTACGATCACAAACAATACCCCGACTTTGAACCATACTCACTCAGAATATTGTAGGACGGAAAACAGTGTCTGCGTAGCTGTGAAAAGAAGCAACAATACTGCAGCCACAAAAGAAATAACGGACCATGGGTTGCCAAAATAATTCCTCATTAGATGAGCCCTCCATGCATTCCAACGCCGGCTAGAATCCTCGTTCACTTGTTTGAAAACTCTCAGGTAACAGAACTTGGAATCATCGATTGCTACCTCACTCCCAAGTTTGTTAATCATAGACGAGATAGCTTCATCATCACCTACCCACTTCCTAATAATTTGACAGTGCCGAAGCATTTCAACATCCTTTGAGGTATCAACGAGGCAATCCATGAAAGTTATGTAATCAGTTAAACACTTCCTATTTGTTGGTTGACGTGTATATTGTTCATAAGCTATCAAGTTTCTTAAGACACATTCTGTCATATCAGCCACCCTTAACGACGGGATACTTATTACCCCATTTTGATAAGTAATATCCAGCCATGATGTCTCTTTGCTAGCCCTTTCAAATTTAATCCCCGTTCTTTTCAACTCGCTGGCAGATTTTATGTGCTCGAGTTCACTAGCTAGGCTACTATTTTCTTCTTCACCCTCATTTTCATCATTTACATTCTTAACAAACGCGGAACACCATTGTCGGTATATGAGGTCAAGAAAATGATAGACCTCCTTACCATCATCTATAGGGTCAAATGTAAGATGTTCTGGATTTTCACCAGGGAATAATTGAGAAAAAGCAGAAAAGGCAAGTTCGTAAAGGTTCTCCTCCTCGCATGTGGGTAATTTGGTCATCTCAAACAGCTCAGTCAGGACAAAAAAAGGTAGTTGATTTTCAAACAATATAAGGTCTCTAATTACATACCCGGCTAGCCAATCCTTTCCAAAAATGGGGTCACCCTTTTCCGGAGAGTGAACAGTGGATTTAACAGTAGCACCATGGAATCTCCTCAAAAACTCAACAATAAAGCATCCATCAACACATAGCATTTCTACAAGTTCATCACCGTCAAGACCATCCATGTCTTCTTTTGAATAGTACAATCGAGCTTGCTTTTCAAATTTTGACAAGGCCCGGACGTAATTCCATGCGCTTAACTTACCTACGCGATTCCCTGCGCTCCCCTTGCGAGTAAGATGCTCACTCAAGTACCTCAGCTTATACGCCTCGGCCTCTGCCAAGTGACTTTTGCCACGATGATAAGGTCCGATAGACAGAATCCGTGGTTCGTAGGCCTCTTCATTTTGGCTTCGAAGTGTTTGATGAACTCTGAAAATCCGTTGCTCATTATCTGCATCTGATGTCCCAGAAAGCTTTCCATCAATGCGAATAGTCACTCGTTCCCACCTTTCTTCAGACATCTTAATCTGTAAGATTCAAAACCCAAAGAATTACCAAAAAAAAAAAAAAATCAACAACTGTTAGCTAGTCTATGTCATTAATCATTCACAAAAAACTGAGTGGCCAATTAACTGATATCGAATTAAATAAAACAAGATTTACAACAAACTGGACAAAAAGAAGATCATTATCATGAAACTGAGTATGGGGCAGCCTAATGTGTATATCAATTACAAAAATTGAGTTGACGATATTGTCTTTTTTTTTTTAATTTGAATTTGGAATTCTTTTTGTCACTTACCAGACAGAGACCTTGTAAGAGACTATGACGAAACCCAACCAGAGAACGATAATTTTTAGTAGAACTTGGTCAATATAGCCTACTCGCTACTTCTTGGTCAATATAGCCGGAAGAAAGAAATGAAATTAAGGTGCAATTTTCTTTTTTTGGTTTACAAAAAGAAAAGTAGATTGTACTACTCTGTCTGGGGATTTAAGTAAGAGAAATTGAGGTTGTCATCTGAGCGTGTGCTGGAATTTTTTTAATGAATTTGAACGAAAATTTTTTTTAACGAATTTGAACTGAGTTTTTAACTTGTCCAACCTACCTTCAAAGCATTTTGAAGTTGAAAAATAGAATAAGAAAAAAACAAGAGCCAAAAGCTAAAGTTATTTGATACTTTCCTAGGGTAAAATTGAAGAGTACCGAAACTTTGATGTTTTGGGAATATAAAACTGTTGTCATCCGACATCCCAAAATGTGACAAAATTCGTTAGACTGGAGTAATATACTTTTTAGTTTAGCTCAACTGAATATGAGTAGAAATATTTTACATTTGCAAGAATACTTGAACAAATCATCCACTGTAGTGCAATAGGTGCATGATGGCAACTTTACAAGAAAGAAAATATACTTACACAATAAATCATGCAATTGTCTCTTATGTTAAATTTCTTAAATAAAAATGACCAGTTACTTGGTGGTCTTCAAATTTTTTCAAAAGTACCGCCTCCAGATTCTTTTTTCCGTGGTGAACCTCTATGATCATTAACAATTTCTACCACATTTGTGTGTGCAGATGTCGTTCATCTTCTTAATCTCATGCACAAATGCTTGTGCTGATCATTTGCCACAAAGCTAGCAACTGATCAAAGTGAAAACGAGGATCCACGAGATATTTATAACTCCCTTTGTACCAAATTGGAGTTTTTTTTTTTTTCAAAAAAATATTCTGTTTGTTTGGTTAAATTTTTTGACTAGTATCTTTTTAAAATTTTAAATATATTTTTCCATCAACATTTTATTTCGCGGACGCACCCAAACAAAGTGGGCACTTCAAAATGTCCAAATAGCACAAGTTGTCCCTGATCAAGTCATCAATACAACACTTCAACAGGCTTAGGAAAATGGCCGCCTTCTTGGACTTGACTTGTGTTGACAGCTGGTGCAGGGACCCAAAGACCAATAAAAATACTTAAAGCAAATGGGGCAGGCTCGCCAGCAAAGAGAGTAAAGAATAGCGATTGCACTGGGCTGAAAAACAATATGGCTAGATCAAGGGTAGAAATAATCTAGCATGAGTGTCTGTAATTAAATCTAACATAATTAAATCTAAGCTGAAAAATACAATTAAATCTAAGCTAAAACTAGCATCATTATTTAAATATGTCATGTAAATAAATTCAGCATAAGTATCACAAATTCATGCATAACTTAAATAATGAGACACAAAGGCCAAACTTATCTATAATTGTTAGTAACTCTAAAAAAAAAAAAAAAACCCGCAAGTAGTTCCCAAAGTATCATCTTGCATAAAAAATATGTCATTTCATTATTGTCCTTTCAAAAGAATAAAACTTAAACTTCACAAAATATACCTTCCATTCCAATTTCAATTACCCAATAGTAATTACTTTAGCTTTTTTTTTTTATTCTTACTTTTCTTGAGTGAAATTCTAATTAGCGTAATTCTACTCCACTCAAGGTCATTCAGGGTTACAATCTATGTTTTCAGACTCGGACCGGGCATTGACTCGACCGAGATCAGGGGTCAAGGGTTAATGAGTTTGATTGGGGGTCGACTCGAGATCGAACTGGATGGCATCATAAATACCGAGTATGATATCTGGGGGATTTGTTGACTCGGACAAGATCAGGAGTCAGGGGTCAATAGGCCAAAAAAAAAAAAAGAAATATCTTCAAAACTTCTCCTACATCAAGAAACAAACTTTTGGATTTGTAATATAGTGGTGGTTGTGACATTCATAGATGGTGATGGTCTGTAACTTTAGAGGGAAGGTGATTCTTGAAATAGTAATGGACATGTTTTAATGATGGAGTGGAAGAGAGAAGCTAGAGAACCACCTTCCATAATTTGGTAATGGAGTTGTAGAAAAAAGTCAATTACAATTTGTTTGAAAACTAGAAGTTAGGAGGATGCTAAACTTAGTCTTTGTGTGTTAAATTCATGCAAATGTAGGTACAGAATGCTATATAAAAGAAAGTATTAGTTTTCTTGTAATTTACAATAATATTTCTTGATTGGAGGAATGTATTTACTTTCCAAACAAAGTGAAAAAATAAACCAAACACCAGTAATTAAAAATTGAGATTACTTTTCAAGCCTGAAATCCATTAGCTATCGTGCTCAAAACCTTATTGGAGAGCTTTTGGGTTTCAGTGGACTATAATGTCCGAAGAGAGTAGGCACACTAAGGGGGCGCTTGGTTCGCAGATCGGAATCGGAATCGGAATTGGAATCATTCACTTTGGAATCGGAATGAAGTTTTTCATTCCAATATCCTTGCCTGGTTGGATGTCGGAATCGGAATCGGAATCATTCACTTTTGAAGATTTTATGATCCTAAATCATCTAATTTTATTAATTAACAAATAAATGATGATGTTTATTAATAATTATCACAACAAAACAAATAAGAAATCAAAAAGAAGTCAAAGTTGCAAAATTTTTAGAAATGATTCCGATTCCCCCCAATTTAGTCGGGAATGGAGGATTCCCAAATTTTCAGAAATGATTCCGATTCCCCGATTCCCATTCCCTCCAACCAAGCAGGCTATAAGGGATTCATTCCGATTCCTGATTCCGATTCCCATATACCAAGCAGCCCCTAAATCCCTTTGGGTTCCTATACTAGATCCAGGAATCTATTTATGTCCATTTGAATTGATGGATTTGTATTCAAACAAATATTTTAAATAAATAAATTTGGGAAAAAAATGTAATATAACACAAATTGAGCGGATTTGAAATCTATTAATTTTAGCCTTCCAAATTCGTTCTCAATCAGTAGGTAAATTTCAAATCTAAATATCTGGTAAGTAATGTAATACCAAGGACCTTTAGGGGTATTCTGGTAATTTGGGATGTTTGGGGTGAATATGTCAATTGAAAAACCAAGAGGGACTCGATTGCAAAAAAGGGACAGGCTTTCTTTCTTTCTTCTTTCATTTTCTCTTCCCTCTCTCTTGAACGCTCTCTCTTTTGCCCTCTCTTTCTCCATCTCTAAACTTCTCCCATTTGCTTTTGAAGAAGGAATTGAGGAGTTTCATTCTCAAGAGGGGAACAAGTAGAGGAAGTCCTAAAGCTTCTACTCAAGGTATTTTTCCCAAATTTTTATTCTATCTTGTGGGTTTAATCCATGATAATGTGTAGTGCGATTAGAAGGTGATTAATGAAGATTTTAGAGTTGTTTATGCTTTATGAGTCTTGAACTTTGAATGGGTAGTGTATGTGTATGAACTGGGTTCTATGATGATTGTGGGTGAAGTAACTTTGATAGATTTTGTGTGAGTATGAATTGTGTTTTGGGTAAATGAGTGTTTGAGCTTGATGTGCCTTTGCTATTGCTTTATTGTGTCGTTTTGGAGTTGATTTGGTGTTTGGATGGTGTTGGGTCAAGTGGGAGTGAGTGGATTTGATTTTGAGAGTGTTGCAGAGTTGCAGATCGCATTTTCTGGACTCATCCGCGTTGCCATCCGCGCCGCGGATGAGGCCGCGGCTCGGTAGGGCTAATCGTCTGGAGCCATCCGCGGCGTCATCCGCGCCGCGGATGACCCCGCGGATGGATACTGTTGGTGAGCCGTGCCGCGGCTGACGCCGCGGATCACAACAGTTCCTCCCTCTTATACTTCGTTTTGCGTTTAAGTTAGATTTATGCCTCAGTTATGATTTCTTGGTAGAGTTAGTGTTTAATCGGATGTTTGATTGTATGTTTAGGCGGAGAACACGATCAACCTTCGCAGAGTATTGAGTTAGCTCAGATCGAGGTAAGTGGGACTTGTATCCCTTGGATTTTGGAAATGAGTTATTGTAAAGTATAATTGCTTTGAAACCCTACTTGCTATAGAAAAAGGGCTTGATTGTGATTATGTTCGTATTTTACCTTGACTTGACAATATATGTGATACAAATGAATCATTTGAACAATGAAATGAATGTGTGTATGATATTGTATGGTTGACCGAACTGGCCGGGTGATAGTCAGTAGGACCGAACTGGCCGGGTGATAGTCAGTAGGACCGAACTGACCGGGTAATAGTCAGTAGGACCGAACTGGCCGGGTAAAGTCAGTCTGACCGAGCTGGCCGGGTTAAAGTCAGTCTGACCGAACTGACCGGGTAGAAGTCAGTATGACCGGGCAACCGGGTTACAGTGAATGACTGGATATCCAGGACTTTGTTTTGAATGATTTGAACCTTTGTTTGAATGTAATGATGCTTTGTTTGACTGCATTGTCTGGTTGATACGTGATATTGGATTCGTGATAAATTGTGCATTATCTAACTCCTACGTACTTACATGAACCAATGACTATGTGTTTCGAACGTAGCTATATGTATGGCACTTTCAAGCCACAAGGTGATGCTTTTGTCACTTACTGAGTGATTTTGTCACTCACCCCTTCCTTATTGATATGCAGTGCATGATGTTTGGGTGGCTGGAGAGTGTGCTGACACTCGGGGTATGCAAGGAGATTAGATGTTAGTAAGTTTGTAGTGGTTTGTATTTATGCTCTTAGACTATGTTTGTACTCTTTCTTATGTTAGGTTAAGACCCTAACGGGTATGCTAGACCTTTGGAGTCGAGTATGTAAAGATTTGGATGGTATAATATGGGATAACATTGTACTTGCAATACTAATGATTATGGATACTTATGGGTTCGGAATGTTGTTATGGCTTTATTATGCAATATTTGGGGATGTATATGTTAGATGTTTTGATTTTAGGAGCCTTGTGACTCAGCTTAGTCTAGTCACGGCGGTGTTATGTCCCGGGCACGGGACGTGACAAGTAATCTAAACAACTACAGGAATTTAAGTGGATGATTTGAAAGTGAATGATTTGAAATCTAAATCCACCTAAATCTATCTACCCAAATGCACCCTTTAATTTTTTATCCTCAATAACTAAGATATATAATTTTTATCCATAGTGATAACTAACATATAATGATCTTTTATTGCTTTAGGTTGTATCTTCTTGAAGATCACCCTGCAAGAATGTAAATTGAGAACCACAACTCGTTGACTTGGCAAAATTGTTGCCGAATTTTTTGTGAGCATACGCTGATACAAAGAATGGTATGTCGGGTTGAACCTATGGCCCAGTTATTTCAGCCCACACTCAAGAGCTTTTATGTGGACTACAAATGGTCATGTACGTAATTCACAGCATGGGCCTGCAAGACATCTTCTTTTTGTTGCCTTGTTATTTGTTTTTATTTGGATATTCTTTTTACCTAATAGCTTAAACAAATTCAATTCAGATTCTCAATGCCATCTTTCCACTGTCAACTCCAGTGTCATCAATCAAGAGTTGCCATAATGTATTCACGCTTGTCAAAGTTAGGACAAATTATAAATGTGAATACAAGGTAGCAACTCATGATTGGTGGCACTTAAAAAGATGACATTGAGGATTTGATCAGTATGCATTACTTTGCTTACTTGGTGCTTTTTTCAACTATAAAATTCACAGGCAGGACTATAAACCTAGTCCACCTAAGAATCTCCCATTTAGCACGGTCAATTTCGCCTTTACCTAACATTAGAGACTTGAGAACTCCAATCTGCATATTTTACGCATAAACTCAACAAAAATTGACATAGTAGTAGTACGGTGGCTGACTTCATTATTGATCCTCACTAAGAAAATTCACTTGGTGTTAACCCAAATGATAGGGTAAATTATATTTTACCCTCCTGTAATTTTCGGATAAATCATATGACCTCTTATGATTCAAAAGACTATATATCACCCCTTTGTGATTTGCGTCAAAGTGTCAAACTAACGAAAATTTCCTTCTGTAATGGAACGTGAGTAAAATGTCTAAATTATCCCAATGATTAACTATTTCATCTCTATGTGTGCATGTATTTTTTTTCGAAAAATATACACTTTACCTCCCTATAATTTTCAAAACGAACTCATAACCCCCTTATAGTTCTAAAAGCTATATATCACCTCATGGTAATTTTTAGTACTTGCACGGGGTAATTTAGACATTTTACACACGGACCGTTATGGAAGGAAATTTATGTTAGTTTGACACTTTAACCAAAACCACAGAGGATGATGTATAACTTTTGAAACCAAAAGAGGGTCATGTGGTTTATTCAAAAACCACAGGGGGTAAAATTTAATTTACCCCAAATAATATGACCCTCAGGAAGGAAATGGCATATTGGAACGGTCCTTGGCTTCACGATGAGCAATAGGAAAGCAAAATGCTTTGGGTTCCAATTCGATGTATCCTTCTAGCAAACAGCCACAGCTTTAGCTTTAGCTCCATTAGCACGAAGCATAGTAACCATATATGCTTCGGTACATGGGGTCGTGTGACGCTAAAAGACTACATAGACATAATTTTGCCTGTGGCAAGAAACTACTTTATCATTATGGTTCAACTTGTTAATATCCACAATAGCATATTTACTGGGGTTTCTCATCCTCCTGATTCAGTTGAAACTGCCTTCACATTTTTTCCTAATTTGGATATGCTAAAATCGACCATTGACACGAGAGAAGTTGCACAGTATTTGTCTCTTCCCCTTCGGCTGCAGGATGCTCGCACTCTTTTATCGTCCTTTTAATAGTTTCAGCATCCACTGATTGTGGCTTCACTGAGAACCTTTTCAGTATCTCAGGTACATTTTTGGATGAGAAGGGAATGGAATCGGCGACCTGGCAGGGCAAGAAAGCTGCAGAACTATTTATTGATTTAAGAAACTGCATATCCACGCGGTCCTTTACCAAGAAGAAAAATGATGCACTGGGTTCACAATGGAGTTGACATGTTTCATGTAAAAAAATTTGGGTTACATGGTATTTTTTTAGCATAAACTCGTTTCGCAACGCCCTCGCTGGTTTTGCCACTGCTGCCACCACTTTTAACCACAAATAAAGTGCTTTTTTTTGTGTTGCAACAATTCTGCAAAGCATCCGTTCAGGTCCATTATAACTGAAACATCATTTTGAGGCTATGCATTTTGATTTTGGGATGTCATCTACTTTTCACATGTTAATTCTGGCAAGATGGACAGAGGCTTTTAAAAATCAGAGAATTAATTGTTAAAAAATGTACAGCTATGTAATAGCATATAATTTGCAGTATTTTCTCATATATGGTATTCTAACAATGCGTGATCATACGGTTTAGATTCATAGTTTCATTATTAAAATTATTTATTATACTCGAGAAAAAAATTAATGATTTCTGCCAAAAACCAAGAAAGAATTTACAAAACATGGCTCCGTTTCGATTTATTTTAGTATTTTTTGAAAAATAATATTATATACACTTTTAGAATATTATATATGGGAGATAACAATGCAGTTATAAATGTAAAAGGGTTGTTGAAGAATATATATAGATAATATTCTAAATTATTATTCATAAAAAATAAAAATATGAAGAAAGACCGCATAATTGCTCTCGTTGAACATATATAGGTGTTGGACAATAAATACAAGGTCAAAAACTGGATGAAGGTGTTATTTATCTTGATGTGGCAATACAAGGTCCTCATTTTTTTGGTCTTTGCACCGATAAAAGGAAAGAAAACTAAAGAACCATAATTTGATGAAGGTGTTATTTACCTTTGTTCTCTGTAAAATTAGTGCTCTGTTTTTTTCGACATGCTTTTTAGAAACATGGAAAAATCTAAATGCATTTTTTATCTTTTTATCTCACATATAAATTTATCAAGAATGATATCTAAAAGAGTTACAGTAATGTTTTTGAAAAAAATCCCAAGAAATTAAAGTAGCTATCCTGTGATATATGTGCTCTTATGTGTTTATTTACTTTTATTATGCTTTATTTAAGTTTTATTTGTGAACGCCACCATATTAGTCCAATGCTAATTGTGATTTTGTCTCTTCTTTGCCGGTCCAACGCCAATGAGGATTTGTAGAAACGAGTTAGTCCAATGCTAGACCCTTAGTTTTCTGCCGCATTATTATCATCATTTGTATGTACTTCCTTCCATCTCATGCATTTTTCTCATTTTTAGGATTTTTTTTTCATTTGCATAGTATTTTCGTTATATCATCCCTGACCCCCGTTTATGTATAATGCATGACAATTAGATTTGCATCTTATATATAATTTTAGAATAGATAAGTAATTTTCTTGTTTAAGTTAGAAGAGTCCCCTCGAAATACGAGAAATGAGCGAGTATGGCTCTGATAACTTTAGCACGCTAATTACCTCTCTATAAGAAGGAAAATTTTGTCACGAGTTTTAGTCTTTTGTACCCCTTATGTTGCATTCCCTTCCCTTGGCGCTCTTGGTTACTTATATCTATATTCCATTTTTCATTCTTTTGCATCTCATCTTGAATCACTTGTGACTCTTTTGATGTCTTTTTTGGATTTTCGTAATTAATGTGATAATTCTAATTAAACCTCAAAAGGATATTTTGTCCCTTTCGATATCCTTTTTTCATGTCTAAGTTTTGCATCCATATAGTCACATCCAAACGCGATAAATTTTAGGATTAAATTAGAAAATTTTAACTAAACTTTGCAATTAGCTTTAGTTAGATTGAAAGGATACTTTAGGTACAAATTTTGCCTTTTCTTTCTTCAACTGTGATTTCTGAACCATTTTTTTCTTATTTTCAAAGATTTGGAGCCGTTTAAAAAGGTTTTTTTTTTCTTGGTTTTTCCTTAAAACATTTTCTAAAAAAAGTTTCTTTATTTTTTTCATAAAAATATTTTTGGTGACTTGGTACACCACAATTCAATATCAAGTGGCAACTCCTTTTTTTATTAAGCACCCTTTTTCAAACATTATTTTTAGTCAAAACTGTCACAATTTTCAGAACTCCCTACCTTTTTTTTCTTGTTTTGTTTTCAAAAAGTAAAAAAATCATTTTTCAAAAATCTATTTTCCTTAAAAATTAATTTTTTCTCATATTTATTTTTCTCCTGTTTAAAAATGGGATGCGACAGGGACTAGTCTGGTAACCACAGCTACATATTCAAGGATTTAATTCCTTCTCCTTCAACTCCCCAGCCCTATTGTTCTCCACTCGAACGAATAAACAATATATACATATCGTTTAGACTAACATTTCTTAAAAAATCCAGTCCAAACAAGTCTATGTCTTTCTGGATGATGAAAATCCTTACTGTGCTCCACACGTCATTTAGATAGTTCTCCACTTGAACGAATAAACAATATATATCGTTTAGACTAACATTTCTTAAAAAATCCAGTCCAAACAAGTCTCTGTCTTTCTGGATGATGAAAATCCTCACTGTGCTTCACACGTCATTTAGATAACGCCGTCAGAGCACACCGTCAACTTGTCATTGACAAGTGGGACTGTAGTAACAACTGAAAAAGATTTGGGGGCGTTTTGTTTAGAGGAATCAATGAGGGAAATGAGAATCAATAATAATGACACTCATTGTTGATATTTAAAAAATAACTATCATTAGATTTCAATGTGAATGAAAGTAATTAATTAAGGTCTTTATAATTTTTTTAAAATACTACTCTATTAAACTCATTAACCGTTGTGGGAGGAATGATGCTCATTCCATTACTAAATCAAATATATTGGAAGAAATTATCAAAACATATACTCGTAGTTAAGTTAATGATATTCCCAATGATTGAGGAATTTAAATTGAACGAATCCTTAAAACTTTGTCAGGTTAGCAATTAGGGATAGGATTTGAATCCTTGTCCTTCAATTCTCGAACCCTCTAGTTCCGCCACTTGTACCAATAAAATAATAAACATGTCACCAGATAACTTAACTCCAAAGGAGTTCTTCGTAAATATTTAAAACTTTTTACATAATAGATTTGATACCGCCAAATTTATCTCCAATCCTCTGGTTTCTCAATGGTACCAAAATAAATAAATAAAAATGTAGATGACTCCAAACGAGTTCCCAGTGAATATTTTGAATTTGTCAGGTTACTCAGGAATGGGATTTGAATCCTTCTTGTTCAGTTCCACAACCCTCCAGTTCCGAAACAAAAAAAAAAAAAACAAAAAGAATGTCATTTAAATGATTCCAAAGGAATTTCCAACAAAGCAGCCACCAGAAGACATATATCATGCCGCTATTACTTTTTGTGTAAAAATGACTCCCAAGATTAAGTCAAATTGATTCATTACTTAACTGTATAAAACAGATAAAAAATTACATATGTACAACGAGTATCCCATATCTTGTTACTGCCTAGTTTTAAGGTTTCAACATTCTTGTTTACGCCGCACTCCAGGCAATTATGTCACATCCGAGGTTGGAGATACACAATTCAAAACGGTGATAAATATGACACCACAAAAGTTGGGAGATTCTTGCTTAACAATACTTGACACTAATTTACAGACTAGTGTGTCAACACCTTCACTACTGGCAAATAAAATGTTGTATCACGATTTACTTTTTATTTCATGCAATTATATCACCTGAGAGTGGAGATGCACAATACAAAATCATGATGGACAAGGGCCTCACAATTACTGTTTTGCACAATTGCACGACTCATATTTAAAGGTAAAAAATAGAGAGACAAGATTGAACCAAGTCAAATTTTAAAAGAACAAATAATATCGTTTCGAGTGAAAAATTATTACACCACACTTCAACACAGTTACGTCATTATTCAGGGTAGTTACATCAGGATTCTATACAGTTACATAGTGTTTAAATTGTAGGAAATAGAAAGGGATAAATTGTGAGTCCCCGATCCATGATCTTTCTGCAACATGTTATAGATGCCAGAAGAGTGTGGGGATTCTTGCTTGATAACACTTCGCACTAGTTTAAAAACTAGCGTGTCAACGCCTTCCCCACTTGCGAATAAAATGTTATACTATAATTTTCATTTCACCCCATGCAATAATATCACATCCCCAGAGTGGAGATCCACAATTCAAAACGATGATAAATCTTTTTGTTACATGTTATAGATGCCACAAGTATAGGGAGATTCTTATTTGACAACACTTGACACTAGTTCACAGACAAGTGTGTGAACACCTGCACTACTTCCAAATAAAATGTTGTATGACAATTTTTATTTCACTCCATGCAATTATGTCACATCCACGAGTGGAGATACACAATTCAAAACGATGATTAATCATTTTGCTAAATGTTATAGATGCCACAAGAGTAGGGAGATTCTTGCTTGAAAACTACTGGCACAAGTTTACAAAAGAGGGGGTCAACATCTTAAATACTCGCAAATAAAATGTTAGATTATAATTTTTATTTCACTCATGCAATTATGCCGCATCCAAGAGTGGAGATACACAATTCAAAACGATGATAAATTATTTTGCTACGTGTTACAGATGCCACAAGAGTACGTAGATTCCTGCTTGAAAACCACTGGCACAAGTTTACAAAAGAGTGTGTCAACATCTTCACTCTACCTGCAAATAAAATGTCATACTATAATTTTTATTTCACTCCCTGCAATTATGTCACATCCGAGAGTGGAGATCCACAATACAAAACGATACAAATCTTTTTGCTACATGCAATAGATGCCACAAGAGTAAGGCGATTCTTGCTTGACAGCACTTGACACTAGTTTATAAACGAGTGTGTCAACACCTTCACTACTTGCAAATAAAATGATGTCCTGCAATTTTTATTTCAGTCAATTTAAATAAGAAATCTTGCATAAACTCCGATGCCGATCCAATACACTGCCATATGGATAAGGAAAACAGAACCTTCGTGACGCCAACCAATACCATGACTTTGAACCATACTTGCACCGTTGTAGAAAGCAAAACACTGTCTGCGTAACGATGAGAAGAAACAACAATAGTGCAGCCACAAAAGAACTAATGGACCTCATTAATTGAGCCCCAAGCACATTCCAACGCCGGCTTGAATACTAGTTCACTTTTGAAAAATCTCAGCCAACAGAACTTGTAATCATTGACTGTTACCTAATTCCCAAGTTTGTTAATCACAGACGAGATAGCTTCATCATCACCTAACTACTTGCTCTTCATCATCACCAAACCACTTGCTAATAATTTGTCGGTGTCGAAGCATTTCAACATTTCTTGAGGAATTAACGAGGCAATCCATGAAGGTTATGTAATCTACTACACACCTCCTACCCATTGGTTGAAGTGTATACTCTTAACTCTGCTTGTCTGGACTTGCTTTTAAGAACATATTTTTTTATAAACTTTAAATATATTTTCTAATTAGAGAAAAATGTTTAAGTTTCTTACGGTAATATTTTTTGAAAAAAAATACCATTAAAAAACAACCATTTCAACCAAGTGCTGTTATGAAAACACATTCTATCAAATTATGAATACACAAAGACGAGATTTTTGTTAGGGTTAATGACATTTGCCCCCCTAAATTAGGGGTTGTCACACTTTACCCATCAACTTTAAATATGTACACTTTGCCCCCCAAAGACTAGTCAAGGTTAGAAATTCAAAAAAAAAGTGAGCGTTGTGATATTATTGCCCTTTATTAATGAATATATTATAACTTAATATTATTTCCTTTCAATTCTAAAAATCTATATCTTCTCTATCGTATTAATTACTATAAATATATCAAACTAAAAAAATTAAAGAAAGTTAATATTTAATTTATATCCTTAAAATTTTTCTCTTGGATTAATATTTACTTCTATATATATATTTTTAATTTATTAGACTTTAAGTTAAACAAAATTGATAAATAACACAACATTAAAAATAAATTTCAATTACTAAAATTTATATAAAAAAGGTAATACCAAACTCATTTATTTAAAGTAATTTTTTATTTTAATTTATTTAAACTTTTAGACTAATATCATTGTCATTTTTATATTTATCAAATTAGTCCAATATGAAATTCTTAATTAAAGAATTTCTTCTTATTTATTCTTTTGGACTAAACATTATATTTTTTGTTTGACTTTTTTTTTTTGGCCCTGGTGCTGTACAATTGCTTACTTTTCTTTTTTTCCAAAATATTCTTTGATTAAGAATTTCATATTGGACTAATTTGATAAATATAAAAATGACTATATATTATATTAGTCCAAAAGTTTAAATAAATTAAAATGATAAAAAATTAATTTAAATAAATGAGTTTGGTGCCTTTTTTTAGATAAATTTTGACAATTGAATTTATTTTTAGTATTGTGTTATTTATCAATTTTGTTTGATTTAAAGTCTAACAAATTAAACAAAACATACATAGTATTAAATATTAATTCAAGAGAAAAATTTCAAGGATATAAACTAAATATTAACTTTTTTTAAATTTTTTAGTTTAATATTTTTATATAATTAATACAATAGAGAAGATATAGATTTTTAGAATTGAAAGGAAATAATATTAAGTTATAAATATATTTATTAATAAAAGGGCAATAATGTTATAACACTCACCTTTTTTTTTTTAATTTCTAACCTTGACTAATCTTTAGAGAGCAAAGTGTATATATATAAAGTTGATGAGGGTAAAGTGTGACTACCCACTAAGTTCAGAGGGACAAAGTGTTATTAGCCCTTTTTATTCTAGCTAGCCATGGGGTCTCTGGGCTAGCCCTGTCAAAACTCAATCCCTTGCTGGCAGATTTTTTGGGCCCGAATGCACTAGTATCTCTAGTATTAATCTCTAAGACCCAAATTCCCAAAAAAAAAAAAAAAAACTGTTAGCTATTCTATATTTTTAATCATTCACAAAAAATTGAGGTATCCATTAACCGATATCACCAACTTAATTTATGTGTAAGATCCAAATTCCCCAAAAAAAAAACTGTTATCTATTCTATATTTTTAATCATTCACAAAAAATTGAGGTATCAATTAACAGATATCACCAAATAAATACTCCAAGATTTACATCAGAAAGAAAATCAATTATAATGAAAGGTCCAGTTGACGATATTATATTTTTTAAAATTTGAATTTGGAATTTTTTTCACTCATCAGAGTGAGACCGTTTAAGAAACTATAATGAAACTTAACCCGAGAATGATAATTTTTAGTAGAATGGTTGATATATATACACACACATATATATATAGACACACACACATATACATATATACATATGTGCTTACATACATATATACACATATACATATACATATATACATATGAATGTATGTGTATATACATATGTATATACATATACATATACATATACATATACATTTACACATATATATACACATACATATATACGTATATTTATGTATCTGTATATGTGCGTGTGTGTACACACATATTTATAAGCATATGTACATATGTATATGTGTGTGTGTACACACACGCACATATACATATACATATATACATATATATGTATGTGTATATGTATATATGTATATGTCTATGAATGTATCTCTCTTGTCTTACCTCTACACAAAAATCAAACATCAATACTTATCCTTATAGCACACACTCTCACTCTTCAACTCTTATCTACTATCTTTTTTATATAAACAAAATAATCCTATATGCTAGTTTTTTATTAATTCTTATATGATAATTGTTTTAAATTAGGTTAACTCATATTTTGCCTTAAAATGAAAAGGTTGTATTTAAAGTTGCAATGAATTAAACTATTCAGTTAGGTTATGTTTGTGGGGATATTTTTAAAACTTTGGCAAAAATTATATTATATTCTATATGATGCTATTCTAAACCAGACAATAAAATTAGAATCTACATAATTTTCTTGTCAAGATTCTTAAAAGCATCTAAACATAATGAAGAAAATTCTTTTGATATAGTTACATCTCGAAAAATCATATTCTAATTCAACTTCACTTTTCCTTCTAACCAAACGAAACCTTAGGGATAATTACATAAACTTCCAATGAGGTATTGTATAATCACAGCCAAGTCTTCTGAGGTTTGGATAATTATACCTCCATCTCTTATTCTTTCTATTCAAATATTAAAAGAAATCCATTTGGCTGAGGTGGACCAAACAAAAAAAGGCATGAATACCCCAAAATGTCCTTGTCTAATTTAAAGACAAAGAAAATAGTATATCTTTTCACCACGCTTCCTTCTCAATATCCAAACTGTCGCCTCCTTTCTATCTCAATTCTTTCTGTTCCTACCCTCTAAAATGCCCTAATCTCCAAACTTTTATATCTACTTCTCTCTAACAACACTTCCATTTTTTCATACCAAAATTTCTCTTACCAACCTCTAAGGCTCAAACCGCTCTTCAATTCAAACCACCATCAGCTTTTCCTTTTGACCTGTAACAAAAAAGCCACAAATACTAGCATACCACCACCCTTTGCTCCCAGCACCAGCACCACCATCACCATCGTTTTTATCATCATCGTCACCATCACCATCAAAACCTCCTTCTGGAGAAGCTATCTAACCAATCAAACCCAAATCTTGGGAAATTCTTATATGGACCTAGTGTACAACTCATTTACGGAATTTGTGATTTAAAACAAAGACCATAACTTGACTTTCTTAAATTAATATGCTTCACTTAACCCATGAGACTATTATTTAGACCTTAAGCTTCTTAAATTAGCATAGATTACTTAACCCATATGGCCGTTTCCAGCTGCAAATAACATATTTTTGTGCCGTTTGATTCTATATATATGATGTTCATATTAACAGAAGCCTCCTATCATGAAAGGCCTCCATGTGGCAAAAAATTGGCTAAGGGATCCTTCTTTGTTTACCTTTTTTTTTTTGGCCAATTACGTGGCTTGAAAAAGGTCTGAGTAAATAGACATATGTTTTTTGTAAGAATATACTCTTTAACGGCACTTATTATAATTATAGAGACGGCTACAAGTTTCAAGGAAATATCAAGTGTCTAGCCTTCAAGAGCGAACTGTTGGAATTTCAATCTTTTTTACCTCTATCGCGTAACACTCTACAAATCAGAGAAAAACAAAAACTCTAAATGCTCTATAATTGTCAGTATGAGTTGCTTCTCTACAAATTAATCAGAGAAAACTAAACTACCTCATTAATCTCTCAAATAAATGACCTCACTAATCTTTCCAAACTGATATTATTATCCATCCTCATTCCATCAATTTAGATCGAAATTACGTGTCCTTCTAATATCTCATGTGCTAGATCATAACAGTGTTAAAGACATGGGCTTTAATCTCAAAATCAATTGGCAATGAGTGGAGTGACCCATGAATCTTATTAACCAGTTTTAATATGCTTTGGAATTCTAATGTGGGATTTTTTGTTTCTTAATAAGTAATAATCATGTCACGCATTAAAGAGTAAACATTTTCTAAAATCTCTTGCGTTAAAGAGTAACAATCAAAATTAGTTGCGCATCCTTCTAAAACCTCACACGCAAGGGTAATTATGTCACGAGTCAGAGAATACCATCAAAGTTAATGTGCTTGTGACGCTACTAGGATTATTTTTATCTCACGTATGCATGGATAAAAAATAATCTTTGAAACTGCTAAATAAATCCAAACGAAGTGGGCGCCTCAAAAGGTCCAAACAGCACAAATTGTCCTCAATCAAGTCATCAATACAACACTATAAAAGGCTCAACAAAACGGCACCCCTTCTTGGACTGGACTTGAGTTGACAGCTGGTGCATAGACCCCAAAAATCAACAAAAACACTCGAAGCAAATGGGCCAGACTCGACAGCAACGAAGGTGAAGGACAACGATTGTATTGGGCTGGAAAACAATATGGTCAAAATCAACGGCACAAATAATCCAGCGCGAGCGTCACGTAATTAAATCTAACGTAATTGAATCTGAGCTGAAAAATAACATCATTAATTAAATATGCCATGTACTTAAATTTAGCTGAAAAATAACATCATTAATTAAAGCCATGTACTTAAATTTAGCATAAGCATCACAAAATTCATGCATAACTAAAATAATGAGACACGAAGGCCGAACTTATCTATTACTGTTAGTAACTCTCAAATATATATATACATATATATATATATATATATATATACACACACACATATATCGGAAGTAGCTCGCAAAGTATCATCTTTAGCCTTTTTTTTTTCTTTACTCTTTTTTTTTTTTAGTGAAATTCAGGTTAGCATATGCTATTCCACTCCAGGTTGTTCAGGGTTAAAAAAGTGTCGCCTGTGCTAAATTTGAGAATGTGCACTTTGTTTCTGAAATCAATTCTTATGACAATATTCATTACAAGATATTTGCCGCACACAATTGGGGTGAGATTCTCAAGTATATGCTATGCATAATTTGGAATGTGTACATTGTTAAATGACTTTATATCCGGCTGCTAGATGCCATAGTGAGTGAAGGGTTATAATCCAAGAAATAATAAGGGGATAAATTTATTTAATTCTACACCTAGCAGCCACTCAAGTCACATAAAAGATTCATTCTTTAACTATATAGTACACATAGAAAATTTTAAATATGTACAATACGAGTACCTCATAACTTGTTACTGCCTAATTTTGAGGTTTCAACATTCTTTGCCTTAAACAATCTTTTTGCTACATGTTACAGATGCCACAAGAAGAGTAGGGAGATTCTAGCTTGAGAACACTTTGGCACTGGAGATTAATGCATAATTAGTATTGATTTTGTTTACAAACTGAGTCTCTCAACACCTTCACTACTTGCAAATAAAACGTTATACTACAATTTTTATTTCAGTCAAACTAAACAAGAAATCTTGCATGAACTTTAATGCTAGATGTGAAAAGTTGAACCTTTACGATCACAACCAATACCACGACTTTGAACCATACTCACTCAGAATATTGTAGGACGGAATACATGTGTCTGCGTAGCTGTGAAAAGAAGCAACAATAGTGCAGCCGCAAAAGAAATAACGGACCAGGGGTTGCTAAAATAATTCCTCATTAGATTAGCCCTCCATATATTCCAACGCCGGCTAGAATCCTCGTTCACTTGTTTGAAAACTCTCAGGTAACAGAACTTGGAACCATCGATTGCTATGTCGCTCCCAAGTTTGTTAATCATAGACGAGATAGCTTCATCATCACCTAACCACTTCCTAATAATTTGACAGTGCCGAAGCATTTCAACATCCCTTGAGGTATCAACGAGGCAATCCATGAAAGTTATGTAATCAGTTATACACTTCCTATTCGTTGGTTGGCGTGTATATTGTTCATAAGCTATCAAGTTTCTTAAGATACATTCTGTCATATCAACCACACTTAACGACGGGATCCTTATTACCCCATTTTGATAAGTAATATCCAGCCATGATGTCTGAGTAAATAGACATTTATTTTAATTATTCACCGTGAACATAATACTGAACAATTGTATCATGTTCAACTTTCAAAAAAATAAAAAGGGGATAAATTGTGAGGCTTTGGGTCCAGAGTACTAACCTGACAAGTTTTAAGTATTCACTCTGGAATCATTGAAATGACATGTTTATTTATTTTTTTATTTTTTGTGCAAATGAGGAACTAGTGGACTGGAAATAAATTTGAAAGATTTGTATCGCATATATAATATGCATAATATGTAGGGTTCAAACTCTTAACCTCTCGCTCTATTTAGCCTTTAAAGGCTTGGTAGTGGACAACTAGCCAAGTTGGGTTGGTTTGTTACAAGTAGGGCAACTAGTGGTTGGGGAATTGAAGGAGAAGCATTCAAATCCTGTCCGTAAGTACTAATCTGACAAAGTTTTAAATTTTTTTCAGTTGTCACTGGACATGTTTACCATCCGCTCCGGTGGCGTCATGTGAATGACCTGTAGAAAAGAGTTGGGATTTTCATCATCCATAAGAATTGTGCACCCAACTTGAACATAATTGCGCTACGCAAGCCAAAAGACGCAGACTTATTTGAATTGGATTTTT
This sequence comes from Mitragyna speciosa, assembly GCA_024721245.1. Taxonomy (NCBI): domain Eukaryota; kingdom Viridiplantae; phylum Streptophyta; class Magnoliopsida; order Gentianales; family Rubiaceae; genus Mitragyna; species Mitragyna speciosa. The sequence goes on from CM045557.1 coordinate 12,352,863, forward strand.
TTAGTAGCCGTCGTCACGTGAACGATATGTTTGTTGTTTTATTGGTTCAAGTGGAGAACTAGAGGGTTGGGAAATTGAAGGAGAACGATTAAAATCCTCAAATGTTTACAAGTGGTTACCGGACTAGTCTCACTAATCAATGGCGTATTCATTGTCTACACTAGTGATACGCAGCTGAATGACTTGTGCAAGACAGTTTATCTCTGTGGATTGCATTTTCTGAAAGTATTCTTTAAAAAAAAATATAGTATTGCAATTTCGAGATATGATGTATAATACTTTCTTAATGTAAAATTGAAAAGTAAAGTAACTGAACGTTGATTTGGATATCACAAAATGAGACAAAATTTAGTAAGACGTGAGTAACTTTTGGTTAAGCTCAGCTGATTAATGAGTAGAAAGTCTACATTAAGAATCCTTGAACAAATAATTCATTGAAGTCTAATAGGTGCACGATGCAAATTTTTATATGGATCATGTTTATGTCTTTACTTGTGAATCTTGTGTTCTAAAAAAAATATAATAATACTTATGTAACTTTCTTTTAGACTATAAAATCTATTTTTGTGACTGTAGTTTAAATCTATGTAAGAATTTTATGTGCATGATGCCAACTTTGCAAGAGTGGTAGATCCCACATACTTACACAATAAATCATGCAATTGTTTCTTATGTTAAATTTCTTAAATAAAAATGACCAATTACGTAGTGGTCCTCAAATATTTTCTACTCCCGCTACGTCAATTCAAAAGGATCCAAGTAGCACAAGTTGTCCTTAGCTAAGGCATCAATGCAACATGCTAGGTTCGGGGAAATGGCCCCCTTCTTGGAGTGTACTTGAGTTGACGGTCAAGTGCATGAACAAACCACCCCAGGCGGCAAAGAAAGTGAAGGCTAATGATGTACTGGGCTGAAAAAAATTTTGTTCGTCAAACCGGGGGCGCCGCCGGGACAAAAGAAAGAAAAAACTACAACCATCGGGGCCAGACTCGGCAACAAAGAAAGTGAAGAATAATATTGTACTGTGCTGAAAAACAATATGGTCAAACTAGGGCCGCCGCCGGGGACAAAACAAACCAAAAAAAACTACAAGCATCGGGACCAAACTCGGTAGCAAAGAAAGTGAAGAATAATGATTTTACAGGAACAATATGGTTAAATTAAGGGTAAAAATAATCTAGCATGAGTGTCGTATAATTAAATCTAACACAATTAAATAGGAGTTGAAAAATGATATCTACGTCACATGATTAGATTTAGCATGAGTATCACAAATATCACTCACGCATAATTAAACTAACGAGAAGACACAAGGCCGAACTTAAGTATAGCTGCTAATAACTCTCAGAGAAAAAAATTAGTATGGTTAATAATTCCCAAAGTATAATCTTACATAAACAATAATCCATTTGATTATTGCCATTTAAAAATAGTAAATCTTAATAAATACTTTATAAAATAAATATTCCATTCTGATTTCAATTACCAAAAAATATCTTCTTCTTTTTAGTGAGATTCTGATTAGCATAACTGCATTCCATTTAAGGTCATTCAGGTTGCAAAAGTGTCCGTATATATTGCTAAATTTGAGTGCGTAAATTATTAAATGACTATGTAATGTCGTTATCGTACCATAACTGCTTCCGGCTGCCAGATGCCATGGATGGTGAAGGGTTATAATCTAAGGAATAATAATACGAGGACAAATTTGTTAAATTCTACACCTAGCAGCCCTTCAAGTCACCATTGTTGTATTGGTAAGTGAAGGGTTCTAATCTAAGAAATGATAACAGACAAATTTTATTGAGCCTACCCCTGCAAGTCTAATCATCCTCTTCAATGGTTTTAAACAAGGAATGAAAAGTGAACCGTAAAAACTATAAGGTTATGAGGTTGAGAGGTTCAATTGGTAGGACCCGGTACTTAAAAGGGATAATTTCACGTACCTCCCATGAGGTTTGCCATAATCACACTCACCTCCCCTCAAGTTTTGAAAATTACACTTACACCCCTTGTGTTTATATTTTTCATAACAAAACAAGTCCATCTTGATAATCTAACCCGAAAACACCAACCAAACACCTTAAAATATGCTTAATTGCTTTTGAAAAAAAGATAAATAAATCTTAAAAATTAATTAATTAGTCATAAAAATATCAAAAGTATTTATATATTACCTCAAATTATCAATCTCCACCAAATATCACTATTTCAAAACTCAGTTATCTGACTAATGTGAAATAAAATTTACTTTATCTATTAAAATTTTGCAAACAAATATATTAATAAGAAAGAGATGATCAATTTAAAAGTAATTCAAGATATTTTAATACATTTAGTTGGTGTTCTTGAGTTACATTATCAAAATAGACTTGTTTTGTTATGAAAAATATAAACACACAGGGGGTGTAAGTGTAATTTTTAAAACCTGAGAAAAGGTGAGTGTAATTATAGCAAATCTGAAGAGAGGTATGTGAAATTATTCCTACTAAAAAACAGGTCATCATGTCATAAATATACTCTATTTATTGAGAAAATCTATTGTAGTTTCGCATGTCATCATGTCAAAACAAAAGTTCTATTGTAGTTTCGCAATACAATGACCACAAGCATAAAAAACAAATGACTATAAGACAACAAAAAATCTGCATGTTCTTCCCGTGATATCAATAATGGAAATATACAGGAGAGTCATGTAAATCCTCAACTAGCAACCAGTACACTACAAAAGAACATAAAAATATCACAACTTGATAGTAGCTCCAAGCATACCAAACAAAACCATATTAACATTAGTACTTCAACTAAACGAAAGAAAAATTTTTGAGAATTTAATTAGTTAATTTTCCGTCTTTTGAGGCATATTTAATTGAGCAAAACATTTTAACTCTTTTATGAGCAAGTACATCGATCAATTGTTCTTTCTTCTCTCTCTAAATGATTTCTCTAACTTTTATAAATTTTATTTGTTCCCTCATCAACTTATCTTTTTCTTTTTTTCTATTCTAAACTTCTCTTGTGATTAAATCATAAGTATTTATTTAACATTGTTTCTATAGACAGTATTTAATTATCACTAGAAATAATATAATAGTGCACATGATTATTCTGTTGGGTGCATTTTCGTATTTGAATTCTTGGATGAGAAACCGAGACAAAAATAAAATTTTTCATTTTGGTTCAGTAATTTTCCAACGTTTGGTTGATGAGACAGTAATCTGTACAAGAAATCAAATTGCTGACAATCTAATTTCAAATAATCTGAAGTCTAATAGATTATTTGAGAATGTTTGGATAGTCCAAGAAATCAATATCTAATAATGTTTGGATAGTCCAAAAAATCAATATAAAGTAAAGCTAAAATAAATTTAAAGAGCTGAAATTATCCTCAATTCCCATGACAATATTTATTACAATATATTTGTCGTACACAATTGGGTTGAGATTCTCAGGTATTTGCTATGCATAATTTGGGATGTGTACACTCTTAAATGACTATATATCCGGCTGCTAAATGCCATAGTAAGTGAAGGGTTATAATCTAAGAAATAATAGGGGGATAAATTTATTTAACTCTGCACCTAGCAGCCACTCAAGTCACATAAAAGATTCATTCTTTAACTGTATAGTACAAATAGAAAATTAAATATGTACAATACGAGTATCCAGAACTTGTTACTGCCTAATTTTGAGGTTTCAACATTCTTTGCCTGAAACAATATTTTTGCCACTTGTTACAGATGCCACAAGAAGAGTAGGGAGATTCTAGCTTGAGAACACTTTGACACTGGAGATTAATACATAAGTAGCATTAATTTTGTCTACAAACTGAGTCTCTCAACACCTTCACTACTTGCAAATAAAACGTTATACTACAATTTTTATTTCAGTCAAACTAAACAAGAAATCTTGCATGAACTTCAATGCTAGATATGAAAAGTTGAACCTTTACGATCTCAACCAATACCACGACTTTGAAACCATACTCACTCAGAATATTGTAGGACGGAAAACAGTGTCTGCGTAGTTGTGAAAAGAAGCAACAATAGTGCAGCCACAAAAGAGATAACGGACCATGGGTTGCCAAAATAATTCCTCATTAGATGAGCCCTCCATGCATTCCAACGCCGGCTAGAATCCTCGTTCACTTGTTTGAAAACTCTCAGGTAACAGAACTTGGAATCATCGATTGCTACCTCACTCCCAAGTTTGTTAATCATAGATGAGATAGCTTCATCATCACCTACCCACTTCCCAATAATTTGACAGTGCCGAAGCATTTCAACATCCTTTGAGGTATCAACGAGGCAATCCATGAAAGTTATGTAATCTGTTAAACACTTCCTATTTGTTGGTTGACGTGTATATTGTTCATAAGCTATCAAGTTTCTTAAGACACATTCTGTCGTATCAGCCACCCTTAACGACGGGATACTTATTACCCCATTTTGATAAGTAATATCCAGCCATGATGTCTCTTTGCTAGCCCTTTCAAATTTAATCCCCGTTCTTTTCAACTCGCTGGCAGATTTTATGTGCTCGAGTTCACTAGCTAGGCTAGTTTTTTTTTCTTCACCCTTCTTTTCATCATTTACATTCTTAACAAACGCGGAACACCATTGTCGGTATATGAGGTCAAGAAAATGATTGACCTCCTTACCATCATCTATAGGGTCAAATGTAAGATGTTCTGGATTTTCACCAGGGAATAATTGAGAAAAAGCAGAAAAGGCAAGTTCGTAAAGGTTCTCCTCCTGGCATGCGGGTAATTTGGTCATCTCAAACAGCTCAGTCAGGACGAAAAAGGGTAGTTGATTTTCAAACAATATAAGGTCTCTAATTACATACGCGGCGAGCCACTCCTTTTCAAAAATGGGATCACCCCTTCCCGGAGAGTGAACAGTCAATTTAACAGCAGCACCATGGAATTTCCTCAAAAACTCAACAATAAAGCATCCATCAACACATAGCATTTCTACAAATTCATCACCGCCAAGACCATCCATGTCTTCTTTTGAATAGTACGATCGAGCTTGCTTTTCAAATTTTGACAAGGCCCGGACGTAATTCCCTGCGCTTAACTTGCCTGCGCGATTCCCTGCACTCCCCTTTCGAGTAAGATGCTCACTCAAGTACCTCAGCTTATACGCCTCGGCCTCTGCCAAGTGACTTTTGCCACGATGATAAGGTCCGATAGACAGAATCCGTGGTTCGTAGGCCTCTTCATTTTGGCTTCGAAGTGTTTGATGAACTCTGAAAATCCGTTGCTCATTATCTGCGTCTGATGTCCCAGAAAGCTTTCCATCAATGCGAATAGTCACTCGTTCCCACCTTTCTTCAGACATCTTAATCTGTAAGATTCAAAACCCAAAGAATTACCAAAACCAAAAACAAAATCAATAACTGTTAGCTAGTCTATGTCATTAATCATTCACAAAAAATTGAGTTGCCAATTAACTGATATCGAATTAAATAAAACAAGATTTACAACAAACTGGACAAAAAGAAAATCAATTATCATGAAACTATGAGTATGGGGCAGACTAATGTGTATATCAATTACAAAAATTGAGTTGACGATATTGTTTTTGTTTTTTTAATTTGAATTTGGAATTCTTTTTATCACTTACCAGACAGAGACCTTGTAATAGACTATGACGAAACCCAACCAGAGAACGATAATTTTTAGTAGAACTTGGTCAATATAGCCTACTCGCTACTTCTTGGTCAATATAGCCGGAAGAAAAAAATGAAATTAAGGTGCAATTTTCTTTTTTTGGTTTACAAAAAGAAAAGTAGATTGTACTACTCTCTCTGGGGATTTAAGTAAGACAAATTGAGGTTGTCATCTGAGCGTGTGCTAGAATTTTTATATGAATGTGAACTAAATTGTTTTTTTTTATGAATTTGAACTTAGTTTTTAACTTGTCCAACCTACCTTCAAAGGATTTTGAAGTTAAAAAATAGAATAAGAAAAAAAAAAAGAGCCAAAAGCTAAAGTTATTTAATACTTTCCTAGGGTAAAATTGAAGAGTACCGAAACTTTGATGTTTTGGGAATATAATAATATTGTCATCCGATATCTCAAAATGTGACAAAATTTGTAAGACTGGAGTAATATACTTTTTAGTTTATCTCAACTGAATATGAGTAGAAACGTTCTACATTTGCAAGAATACTTGAACAAATCATCCACTGTAGTGCAATAGGTGCATGATGGCAACTTTACAAGAAAGAAAATATACTTACACAATAAATCATGCAATTGTCTCTTATGTTAAATTTCTTAAATAAAAATGACCAATTACTTGGCGGTCTTCAATTTTTTTCAAAAAGTATCACCTCCAGATTCTTTTTTCCGTGGTGAAGCTCTATGATTATTAACAATATCTACCACAATTGTGTGTGCAGATGTCGTTCATCTTCTTAATCTCATGCAGAAATGCTTGTGCCGATCATTTGCCACAAAGCTAGCAACTGATCAAAGTGAAAACGAGGATCCAGGAGATATTTAAAACTCCCTTTGTACCAAATTGGAGTTTTTTTTTTTTCAAGAAAATATTCTGTTTGTTTGGTTAAATTTTTTGACAAGTATGTTTTTAAAATTTTAAATATATTTTCCCATCAACATTTTATTTTGCGGACGCATCCAGACAAAGTGGGCACTTCAAAATGTCCAAGTAGCACAAGTTGTCCTTGATCGAGTTATCGAGACAACACGTCAACAGGCTTAGGGCAATGGCCACCTTCTTGGACTTGACTTGTGTTGACAGCTGGTGGATGGACCCAAAGACCAATAAAAATACTTAAAGCTAATGGGCCAGATCGGCAGCAAAGAAAGTAAAGAATAAGGATTGCACTGGGCTGAAAAACAATAGGGCTAAATCAAGGGTAGAAATAATCGAGCATGCGTGTCTTGTAATTAAATCTAACATAAATTAAATCTAAGCTGAAAAATATAATTAAATCTAAGCTAAAATTAACATCATTATTTAAATATGTCATGTAAATAAATTCAGCATAAGTATCACAAATTCATGCATAACTAAAATAATGAGACACAAAGGCCAAACTTATCTATAATTGTTAGTAACTCTCAAAAAAAAAAAAAAAAAAAAACGCAAGTAGTTCCCAAAGTATCATCTAGCATAAAAATATGTCATTTCATTATTGTCCTTTCAAAAGAATAAAACTTAAACTTCACAAAATATACGTTCCATTCCAATTTCAATTACCCAATAGTAATTACTTTAGCTTTTTTTTTTCTTTTTTCTTTTCTTGAGTGAAATTCTAATTAGCATAATTCTACTCCACTCAAGGTCATTCAGGGTTACAATTTATGTTTTCAGACTCGGACCGGATATCGACTCGACCGAGGCCAGAGATCAAGGGTCAATGGGTTCGATTGGGTACTCGGGGTCAAACCGGATGATGTCATAAATACCGAGTATGATATCTTGGGAATTTGTTGACTCGGCCGATGTCAGGGGTCAGAGGTCAATGGCAAAAAAAAAAAAAAGAAATATCTTCAAAACTTCTCCTGCATCAAGGCACAAACTTTTGGATTTGTAATATAGTGGTGGTTGTGACATTCATAGATGGTGATGGTCTGTAACTTTAGAGGGAAGGAGATTCTTGAAATAGTAATGGACATGTTTTAATGATGGAGTAGAAGAGAGAAGCCAGAGAACCACCATCCATAATTTGGTAATGGAGTTGTAGAAAAAAGTCAATTACAATTTGTTTTTTTTTTTTATCAATCACTATTGTATTACATATTTGTTGCATCACACAAGTGGGGTGAGACTCCCAATGATGTACTGGGTGAAGCCCCAGACTGTTTGCCAGACACAATTTGGGGTATTGCTCTCCGAAATTACCTAAATCTCCCCTCCCCGAAAACCCCCTAACTACTGTAGGTCTTAGGATTTAATCCCAGGACCTGCAGTGACCACTAGGCCGTTAGCCCAGTAATTACAATTTGTTTGAAAAACTAGAAGTTAGGAGGATGGTAAAGTTTGTCTTTGTGTGTTAAATTCGTGCAAATGCACGTACAGAATGCTATATAAAAGAAAGTATTATTTTTCTTGTAATTTACAATAATATTTCTTGATTGGAGGAATGTTTTTACCAGTAATTAAAAATTTAGATTCAGATTACTTTTGAAGCCTGGAATCCATTAGCTATCCTGCTCGAAACGTTATTGGAGTCAAGCGTAGCTAGCTTTTGGGTTTCAGTGGACTATAATGTCCCAAAAAAGCAGGCACACTAAATCCCTTTGGGTTCCTATACTAGATCCAGGAATCTATTTATGTCCATTTGAATTGATGGATTTGTATTCAAACATATATTTTAAATAAATAAATTTGGAAAAGAGAAAAAAAATGTAATATAACAACAAATTGAGCAAATTTGAAATCTATTAATTTTAGCCTTCCAAATTCGTTCTCAATTAGTAGGTAAATTTCAAATCTAAATATCGGGTAAGTAATCTAAACAACTACAGGAATTTAAGCGGATGATTTGAAAGTGAATGATTTGAAATCTAAATCCACCTAAATCTATGTACCCAAATGCAACCTTTAATTTTTTATCCTCAATAACTAAGATGTATAATTTTTATCCTTAGTGATAACTAACATATAATGATCTTTTATTGCTTTAGGTTGTATCGTCTTGAAGATCACCCTGCAAGAATGTAAATCGAGAACCACAACTCGTTGACTTGGCAAAATTGTTGCCGAATTTTTTGTGAGCACACGCTGATACAAAGAATGGTATGTCGGGTTGAAACTATGGCCCAGTTATTTCGGCCCACATTCAAGAGCTTTCATGCGGACTACAAATGGTCATGTACGTAATTCACAGCATGGGCCTGCAAGAGATCTTCTTTTTGTTGCCTTGCTATTTGTTTTTATTTCGATATTCTTTTTACCTAATAGCTTAAACAAATTCAGTCCAGATTCTCAGTGCCATCTTTCCATTGTCAACTCCAGTATTATCAATCAAGAGTTATCACATTGCATTCACGCTTATCAAAGTTAGGACAAATTATAAATGTGAATACAAGGTAGCAACTCATGATTGGTGGCACTGAAAAAGATGACATTGAGGATTTGATCAGTATGCATTACTTTGCTTACTTGGTGCTTTTTTCAACCATAAAATTCACAGGTGGGACTGTAAACCTAGTCCACCTAAGAATGTCCCATTTAGCACGGTCAATTTCGCCTTTACCGAACATTAGAGACTTGAGAACTCCAATCTGCATATTTTACGCATAAACTCAACAAAAATTGACATAGTAGTAGTACGGTGGCTGACTTCATTATTGATCCTCACCAAGAAAATTCACTTGGTGTTAACCCAAATGATAGGGTAAATTATATTTTACCCCCCTATGGTTTTCGGATAAATCATATGACCTCTTATGATTCAAAAGGCTATATATCACTCCTTTGTGATTTGCATTAAAGTATCAAACTAACGGAAATTCTCTTCTGTAACGGAACGTGAGTAAAATGTCTAAATTATCGCAATGATTAACTATTTCATCTTTATGTGTGCATGTTTTTTTTTTCCAAAAAATATACACTTTACCTCCCTATAGTTTTCAAAACAAACCCCATAACCTCCTTATAGTTCTAAAAAATTATATATCACCCCATGGTAATTTTTAGTACTCGTACGGGGTAATTTAGACATTTTACACACTGACCGTTACGGAAGGAAATTTATGTTAGTTTGACGCTTTAACCAAAACCACAGAGGATGATGTATAGCTTTTGAAACCAAAAGGGGGTCATGTGGTTTATTCAAAAACCACAGGGGTTAAAATTTAATTTACCCCAAATCATATGATCCTCAGGAAGGAAATGGCATATTGGAACGGTCCTTGGCTTCACGATGAGCAATAGGAAAGCAAAATGCTTTGGGTTCCAATTCGATGTATACTTCTGGCAAACAGCCACAGCTTTAGCTTTAGCTCCATTAGCACCAAGCATAGTAACCATATATGCTTCGGTACATGGGGTCGTGTGACGCTAAAAGACTACATAGAAATAATTTTGCCTGTGGCAAGAAACTACTTTATCATTATGGTTCAACTTGTTAATATGCACAATAGCATATTTACTGGGGTTTCTCATCCTCCTGATTCAGTTGAAACTGCCTTCACATTTTTTCCTAATTTGGATATGCTAAAATCGACCATTGACACGAGAGAAGTTGCACAGTATTTGTCTCTTCCCCTTCGGCTGCAGGATGCTCGCACTCTTTTATCGTCCTTTTAATAGTTTCAGCATCCACTGATTGTGGCTTCACTGAGAACCTTTTCAGTATCTCAGGTACATTTTTGGATGAGAAGGGAATGGAATCGGCGACCTGGCAGGGCAAGAAAGCTGCAGAACTATTTATTGATTTAAGAAACTGCAGATCCACGCGGTCCTTTTCCAAGAAGAAAAATGATGCACTGGGTTCACAATGGAGTTGACATGTTTCATGTAAAAAAATTTGGGTTACATGGTATTTTTTTAGCATAAACTCGTTTCGCAACGCCCTCGCTGGTTTTGCCACTGCTGCCACCACTTTTAACCACAAATAAAGTGCTTTTTTTGTGTTGCAACAATTCTGCAAAGCATCCGTTCAGGTCCATTATAACTGAAACATCATTTTGAGGCTATGCATTTTGATTTTGGGATGTCATCTACTTTTCACATGTTCATTCTGGCAAGATGGACAGAGGCTCTTAAAAATCAGAGAATTAATTGTTAAAAAATGTACAGCTATGTAATAGCATATAATTTGCAGTATTTTCTCATATATGGTATTCTAACAATGCGTGATCATACGGTTTAGATTCATAGTTTCATTATTAAAATTATTGATTATCCTCGAGAAAAAAATTAATGATTTCTGCCAAAAACCAAGAAAGAATTTACAAAACATGGCTCCGTTTCGATTTATTTTAGTATTTTTTGAAAAATAATATTATATACACTTTTAGAATATTATATATGGGAGATAACAATGCAGTTATAAATGTAAAAGGGTTGTTGAAGAATATATATAGATAATATTCTAAATTATTATTCATAAAAAATAAAAATATGAAGAAAGACCGCATAATTGCTCTCGTTGAACATATATAGGTGTTGGACAATAAATACAAGGTCAAAAACTGGATGAAGGTGTTATTTATCTTGATGTGGCAATACAAGGTCCTCATTTTTTTGGTCTTTGTACCGATAAAAGGAAAGAAAACTAAAGAACCATAATTTGATGAAGGTGTTATTTACCTTTGTTCTCATGTAAAATTAGTAGCTCTGTTTTTTTCGACATGCTTTTTAGAAACATGGAAAAATCTAAATAGCATTTTTTATCTTTTTATCTCACATATAAATTTATCAAGAATGATATCTAAAAGAGTTACAGTAATGTTTTTGAAAAAAATCCCAAGAAATTAAAGTAGCTATCCTGTGATATATGTGCTCTTATGTGTTTATTTACTTTTATTATGCTTTATTTAAGTTTTATTTGTGAACGCCACCATATTAGTCCAATGCTAATTGTGATTTTGTCTCTTCTTTGCCGGTCCAACGCCAATGAGGATTTGTAGAAACGAGTTAGTCCAATGCTAGACCCTTAGTTTTCTGCCGCATTATTATCATCATTTGTATGTACTTCCTTCCATCTCATGCATTTTTCTCATTTTTTAGGATTTTTTTTATCATTTGCATAGTATTTTCGTTATATCATCCCTGACCCCCGTTTATGTATAATGCATGACAATTAGATTTGCATCTTATATATAATTTTAGAATAGATAAGTAATTTTCTTGTTTAAGTTAGAAGAGTCCCCTCGAAATACGAGAAATGAGCGAGTATGGCTCTGATAACTTTAGCACGCTAATTACCTCTCTATAAGAAGGAAAATTTTGTCACGAGTTTTAGTCTCTTGTACCCTTTATGTTGCATTCCCTTCCCTTGGCGCTCTTGATTACTTATATCTATATTCCATTTTTCATTCTTTTGCATCTCATCTTGAATCACTTGTGACTCTTATATATAATTTTAGAATAGATAAGTAATTTTCTTGTTTAAGTTAGAAGAGTCCCCTCGAAATACGAGAAATGAGCGAGTATGGCTCTGATAACTTTAGCACGCTAATTACCTCTCTATAAGAAGGAAAATTTTGTCACGAGTTTTAGTCCTTTGTACCCCTTATGTTGCATTCCCTTCCCTTGGCGCTCTTGGTTACTTATATCTATATTCCATTTTTCATTCTTTTGCATCTCATCTTGAATCACTTGTGACTCTTTTGATGTCTTTTTTGGATTTTCGTAATTAATGTGATAATTCTAATTAAACCTCAAAAGGATATTTTGTCCCTTTCGATATCCTTTTTTCATGTCTAAGTTTTGCATCCATATAGTCACATCCAAACGCGATAAATTTTAGGATTAAATTAGAAAATTTTAACTAAACTTTGCAATTAGCTTTAGTTAGATTGAAATGATACTTTAGGTGCAAACTTTTGCCTTTTCTTTCTTCAACTGTGACTTCTGAACCATTTTTTTCTTATTTTCAAAGATTTGGAGCCGTTTAAAAAAGGTTTTTTTTCTTTTTTCTTACTTTTTCCTTAAAACATTTTCTAAAAAAAGTTTTTTTATTTTTTTCATAAAAATATTTTTGGTGACTTGGTACACCACAATTCAATATCAAGTGGCAACTCCTTTTTTCATTAAGCACCCTTTTTCAGACATTATTTTTAGTCAAAACTGTCACAATTTTCAGAACTCCCTACCTTTTTTTTCTTGTTTTGTTTTCAAAAAGTAAAAAATCATTTTTCAAAAATCTATTTTCCTTAAAAATTAATTTTTTCTCATATTTATTTTTCTCCTGTTTAAAAATGGGATGCGACAGGGACTAGTCTGGTAACCACAGCTACATATTCAAGGATTTAATTCCTTCTCCTTCAACTCCCCAGCCCTATTGTTCTCCACTCGAACGAATAAACAATATATACATATCGTTTTGACTAACATTTCTAAAAAAATCCAGTCCAAACAAGTCTATGTCTTTCTGGATGATGAAAATCCTTACTGTGCTCCACACGTCATTTAGATAGTTCTCCACTTGAACGAATAAACAATATATATCGTTTAGACTAACATTTCTTAAAAAATCCAGTCCAAACAAGTCTCTGTCTTTCTGGATGATGAAAATCCTCACTGTGCTTCACACGTCATTTAGATAACGCCGTCAGAGCACACCGTCAACATTGTCATTGACAAGTGGGACTGTAGTAACAACTGAAAAAGATTTGGGGGCGTTTTGTTTAGAGGAATCAATGAGGGAAATGAGAATCAATAATAATGACACTCATTGTTGATATTTAAAAATAACTATCATTATATTTCAATGTGAATGAAAGTAATTAATTAAGGTCTTTATAATTTTTTCAAAATACTGCTCTATTAAACTCATTAACCGTTATGGGAGGAATGATGCTCATTCCATTACTAAATCAAATATTTTGGGAGAAATTATCAAAACATATACTCGTAGTTAGGTTAATGATATTCCCAATGATTGAGAAATTTAAACCGAACGAATCCTTAAAACTTTGTCAGGTTAGCAATTAGGGATAGGATTTGAATCCTTCTCCTTCAATTCTCGAACCCTCCAGTTCCCCAACTTGTACCAATAAAATAATAAACATGTCACTAGATAACTTAACTCCAAGGGAGTTCTTCGTAAATATTTAAAACTTTTTACATAATAGATTTGATACCGCCAAATTTATTTCCAATCCTCTGGTTTCTCAATGGTACCAAAATAAATAAATAAAAATGTAGATGACTCCAAACGAGTTCCCGGTGAATATTTTGAATTTGTCAGGTTACTCAGGAATGGGATTTGAATCCTTCTAGTTCAGTTCCTCAACCCTCCAGTTCCGAAACCAAAAACAAAAAAAAAACAAAAAAAACAAAAAGAATGTCATTTAAATGATTCCAAAGGAATTTCCAACAAAGCAGCCACCAGAAGACATATATCATGCCGCTATTACTGTTTGTGTACAAATGACTCACAAGATTAAGTCAAATTGATTCATTACTTAACAATATAAAGCAGATAAAAAATCACATATGTACAACGAGTATCCCATATCTTGTTACTGCCTAGTTTTAAGGTTTCAACATTCTTGTTTACGCCGCACTCCAGGCAATTATGTCACATCCGAGGTTGGAGATACACAATTCAAAACGGTGATAAATATGACACCACAAAAGTTCGGAGATTCTTGCTTAACAATACTTGACACTAATTTACAGACGAGTGTGTCAACACCTTCACTACTTGCAAATAAAATGTTGTATCACGATTTACTTTTTATTTCATGCAATTATATCACCCGAGAGTGGAGATGCACAATACAAAATCATGATGGACAAGGGCCTCACAATTACTGTTTTGCACAATTGCACGACTCATATTTAAAGGTAAAAAATAGGGAGACATGATTGAACCAAGTCAAATTTTAAAAGAACAAATAATATCGTTTCGAGTGAAAAATTGTTACACCACACTTCAACACAGTTACATCATTATTCAGGGTAGTTACATCATGATTCTATACAGTTACATAGTGTTTAAATTGTAGGAAATAGAAAGGGATAAATTGTGAGTCCCCGATCCATGATCTTTCTGCAACATGTTATAGATGCCAGAAGAGTGCGGGGATTCTTGCTTGATAGCACTTCACACTAGTTTAAAAACTAGCGTGTCAACGCCTTCCCCACTTGCGAATAAAATGTTATACTATAATTTTCATTTCACCCCATGCAATAATATCACATCCCCAGAGTGGAGATCCACAATTCAAAACGATGATAAATCTTTTTGTTACATGTTATAGATGCCACAAGTATAGGGAGATTCTTATTTGACAACACTTGACACTAGTTCACAGACAAGTGTGTGAACACCTTCACTACTTCCAAATAAAATGTTGTATGACAATTTTTATTTCACTCCATGCAATTATGTCACATCCAAGAGTGGAGATACACAATTCAAAACGATGATTAATCATTTTGCTAAATGTTATAGATGCCACAAGAGTAGGGAGATTCTTGCTTGAAAACTACTGGCACAAGTTTACAAAAGAGTGGGTCAACATCTTAAATACTCGCAAATAAAATGTTAGATTATAATTTTTATTTCACTCCATGCACTTATGCCGCATCCAAGAGTGGAGATACACAATTCAAAACGATGATAAATTATTTTGCTACGTGTTACAGATGCCACAAGAGTACGGAGATTCTTGCTTGAAAACCACTGGAACAAGTTTACAAAAGAGTGTGTCAGCATCTTCACTCTACCTGCAAATAAAATGTCATACTATAATTTTTATTTCACTCCATGCAATTATGTCACATCCGGGAGTGGAGATCCACAATACAAAACGATAAAAATCTTTTTGCTACATATAATAGATGCCACAAGAGTAAGGCGATTCTTGCTTGACAGCACTTGACACTAGTTTATAAATGAGTGTGTCAACACCTTCACTACTTGCAAATAAAATGATGTCCTGCAATTTTTATTTCAGTCAATCTAAATAAGAAATCTTGCATAAACTCCGATACCGATCCAATACACTGCCACATGGATAAGGAAAACAGAACCTTCGTGACGCCAATCAATACCAAGACTTTGAACCATACTTGCACCGTTGTTGAACGCAAAACACTGTCTGCGTAACGATGAGAAGAAACAACAATAGTGCAGCCACAAAAGAACTAATGGACCTCATTAATTGAGCCCCACGCACATTCCAACGCCGGCTTGAATACTAGTTCACTTTTGAAAAATCTCAGCCAACAGAACTTGTGATCATTGATTGTTACCTAATTCCCAAGTTTGTTAATCACAGACGAGATAGCTTCATCATCACCTAACCACTTGCTCTTCATCATCTTCTAACCACTTGCTAATAATTTGTCGGTGTCGAAGCATTTCAACATTTCTTGAGGAATTAACGAGGCAATCCATGAAGGTTATGTAATCTACTACACACCTCCTACCCATTGGTTGAAGTGTATACTCTTAACTCTGCTTGTCTGGACTTGCTTTAAGAACATATTTTTTTATAAAATTTAAATATATTTTCTAATTAGAGAAAAATCTTTAAGTTTCTTAGAGTAATATTTTTTGAAAAAAATACCTTAAAAAACAACCATTTCAATGAAGTGCTATTATGAAAACACATTCTATCAAATTATGAATACGCAAAGACGAGATTTTTATTAGGGTCAATAACATTTGGCCCCTGAGCTTAGGGGTAGTCACACTCTACCCCCGTCAACTTTAAATATATACATTTTGCCCCCCAAAGACTAGTCAAGGTTAGAAATTCAAAAAAAAGTGAGCTTTATGACATTATTGCCCTTTTATTAGTATTATTTCCTTTCAATTCTAAAAATTTATATCTTCTCTATCGTATTAATCATGTAAATATATCAAACTAAAAAAAGAAAAGAAAGTTAATATTTAATTTATATCATTAAAATTTTTCTCTTGGATTAATATTGACTTGTATATATATATTTCTTAATTTATTAGACTTTAAGTTAAACAAAATTGATAAATAACACAACATTAAAAATAAATTCAATTACTAAAATTTATATAAAAAAGGTAATACCAAACTCATTTATTTAAAGTATTTTTTATTTTAATTTATTTAAACTTTTAGACTAATATCATTGTCATTTTTATATTTATCAAATTAGTCCAATATGAAATTCTTAATTAAAGAATTTCTTCTTATTTATTCTTTTGGACTAAACATTATATTTTTGGTTTGACTTTTTTTCTTTTGGCCTTGGTGCTGTACAATTGCTTACTTTTCTTTTTTTCCCAAAATATTCTTTGATTGAGAATTTCATATTGGACTAATTTGGTAAATATAAAAATGACTATTATATTAGTCCAAAAGCTTAAATAAATTAAAATGATAAAAAATTAATTTAAATAAATGAGTTTGGTGCCTTTTTTTAGATAAATTTTGACAATTGAATATTTTTTTTTTGTATTGTGTTATTTATCAGTTCTGTTTGGTTTAAAGTCTAAAAAATTAAACAAAACATACATAGTATTAAATATTAATTCAAGAGAAAAATTTCAAGGATATAAACTAAATATTAACTTTTTTAAAATTTTTTAGTTTGATATTTTTATATAATTAATACAATAGAGAAGATATAGATTTTTAGAATTGAAAGGAAACAATATTAAGTTATAAATATATTCATTAATAAAAGGGCAATAATGTCATAACACTCACTTTTTTTTTTTTTAATTTCTGACCTTGACTAATCTTTCGAGGGCAAAGTGTATATATATTAAGTTGATGGGGGTAAAGTGTGACCACCCACCAAGTTCAGAGAGGCAAAGTGTTATTAGCCCTTTTTATTCTAGCTAGCCATGGGATCTCTGGGCTAGCCCTGTCAAACTCAATCCCCGTAGCTTGTTGGCAGATTTTTTGTGCCCGAATGCACTAGTATCTCTAGTATTTTGAAAAGAAAAAAAAAAAAAAGATCTAGTGTTATCTACTTCACCTCATTTTCAGTGATGGATGCTTTATTGTTGAGACCAATCATGTCTTCTTCTGCTTTATTGCATGCTTTATTTTAGCATTCTTTTCAAGTTTTCTCAAGGCTAGGATGTATTCCCTGCACTAAACTCGCCTAAGTGATACCCTGCGTTTGACTTGCGAATAAGATGCTCACTCCAGTAGCTCAGCTCATACACCTCGGCTTCCAGCAAGTGACTTTTGCCACGATGATAAGATCCGATAGAAAACATTTGTGGCTCGTACGCCCCTTCATTTTGGCTTCGAAGTTTTTGATAAACTCTGAAAATCTTTTGCTTATTATGTGCATCTGATGTTCAAGAAAGCCTTTGATCACTGTGAATAGTTACTCGTTCACACCTTTCTTCGAACATCTTAATTAATCTCTAAGACCCAAATTCCCAAAAAAAAAAAAAAAAAAAACTGTTAGCTATTCTATATTTTTAATCATTCACAAAAAATTGAGGTATCCATTAACTGATATCACCAAATAAATACTACAAGATTTACATCAGAAAGAAAATCAATTATAATGAAAGGTCCAGTTGACGATATTATATTTTTTAAAATTTGAATTTGGAATTTTTTTTCACTCACCAGAGTGAGACCGTTTAAGAAACTGTAATGAAACTTCACCCGAGAACGATAATTTTTAGTAGAATCGTTGATATATATATATATATATATATATATATATATATATATAGACACATACATATACATATATACATATGCGTATACATACATATATACACATATACACATGTTGTTATGTGTATATACATATATACATATACATATACACATATATATACACATACATATATATGTATATATGTATATGTATATGTGCGTGTGTGTACACACACATATGTATAAGCATATGTATATATATGTGTGTGTGTACACACACGCACATATACATATACATATATACATATATATGTATGTGTATATGTATATATGTATATGTCTATGTATGTATATGTATATATGTCAATTTTGAAATCAGAAAAAGCAAGATGAGTTAGACGCCTATCACGAAACTTTACTCATTCCGTATCATATCACTGTGCCTTGTTGAAAACACACGCGTTTGCTTTTCTTGAATCGCATTATGTTTATGTGCCCAGTGGCCTCCTAACAATGATATTCTCAAAGACACATTGTCTAATACAAATGCTGATTTTGGCAATCATACTCTTCATGTAGGGAAGACGTTCAGTTGGCATATTCATATGGATCTTGGGGAAAGTCAACACTTCTATCCCTTGAAGGGAGAGTTTTGCTTATTTAATAAGCGGTTATTTTTGTTAATAATTAGTAAGCCTTCTCTCATCGAGAAAGAGAGCCAAAAAAAATTTTTAAATGATTTGACGGTGAAGTAAGTGATATTTTATTTTATAATGAAAGGGCAAGTTTTGCTAGAAGGAAGACAAAATAAAAATATCATATTAGCATATTTCACACATAAACTCGACAACAAACTGACATAGTAGTAGTACAGTTCCTGACTTCATTATATTGACCCTCACGAAGAAAATTCACTTGGTGTTAACCCAAATGATATGATCCTCAGGAAGGAAATGGCATATTGGAACGGTCCCTGGCTTCACGTTGAGCAACAGGAAAGCAAAATGCTTTGGGTTCCAATTCGACGTATCCTTGTGGCAAACTGCCACAGCTTTAGCTTTAGCTCCATTAGCACCAACCATGGTAACCATATATGCTTCGGTACTCGGGGTCGTGTGACAGTAAAAAACTACATAGACATAATTTTGCTTGTGGCAAGAAACTGCTTTATCATTGTGGTTCAACTTGTTAATATCAACAATACCATATTTCTGGGGTTTCTCATCCTCCTGTGCTTCAGTTGAAACTGCCTTCACATTTTTCCCTAATTTGGATATGCTAAAATCGACCATGGACTCCAGAGAAGTTGCACAGTACTTATCTTCCCCTTTGACTGCAGGATCCTCGCATTCTTTTATCGTCCTTTTAATAATTTCTGCATCCACTGATTGTGGCTTCACTGAGAACTTTTTCAATATCTCGGGTACGTTTTTGGATGAGAAGGGAATGGAATCAGCGACCTGGCGAGGCAAGAAAGCTGCAGAACTTTTCCATGATTTAGCAAACTGTGGATTCATGGTTGCGTTGCGATGGAAGTCCTTTTTCAAGAAGAAAATTGATGCGCTGGCTTCATCATGGGGTTGATCTTTGTACCTCAAATCCCACTTTAAATCCCAACCAAACGGTGGCATTTGAAAACTCATTGAAAAGAGTTGTTTTTGACCTAGAAACAAACACGTATACCGACCAAACGTTAATCACAATTACTTTTTTTTATCCCTTCAGTTGTGGGGAACAGAACAAAATACGAGGGAAGTAATTAAAATATTTTTTTAAATAGTAAATTTAAAAAAATTTGTGTTTTTTAATTTAATTATATATATATTCAAAAATAAAGGAATGCTGTATAATATTTTTAAAAAATTGTCATTTGAAAATCGTTTGCAAACTTCAACCATTGGGCCATATATAAGAAATTAAAATTTTAGTGTATTTAACCCTTTAGAAAATCGAAAAGTAAAAGAAATTGGTAACATTTCGCCAAGTACACCATCAATAGCTTACATTCGGCAGCACAACTGGCAGGTGATGTGATGCTACCTAGACTAAACGAAATTAATGACATCCATTATTAATATTGGTGAAATAACTATCACTATCATTCAATGAAAATGAAAGTAATTAATTAGGGGTATTAATGATTCGCCTCAAAATACTATTCTATCAAATCCATTAACCCTTATAATTAAGAGCAAAACCACAGCTACCTAAGAAAACACACATCTTTCGAACTACCCATCGCTTAATATACTATTCTCTCTCTCTCTTGACTCTCGACCTCTCTTTTCTCTCTTTGCTATGTCTTTTGATTCTAAATATTCTTGATTTGTACTCTATAAAATTTTTTATAAATTTTTTTAGTAATTTTTTTTTAATTCAATTTTTTTATAAAAATTTGAATTGAAAATCAAAGATATATAACACTCCATATTAATACAAGAAAATGACCTTTTAAGATTATCATGTGCATAAATCTCAAATTAGAGTATGGTAATATTTAAAATTAAAGAAGTCTTTTTAGAAATTTTCTTTAAAAATATGTAAAATAAGAAATCTAAAAAATAGTATATTATAAATAAAAGGTTATAAAATTTTAAAATTTACTTGAAAATTATTCCAATAAACCAACAAGTATTTTTATAATGATACACATTCCATTATTAAACCAAACATATGAGGGGCAATCATCAAAACCCATACTTATAGTGAAGTTAATGATGCTCATAGTAATAATGAGTGAGGAATTTAAACCTAAACGGCCCCTTAGTAGTTTTTGAAAAATAATATTATAATACTCTTGAAATGTTATATATCTGAGATATAATTGCTCTCGTTAAAAATATATAGTTGTTAGACAATAAATACCACAGCAAGGAGAGTAAAAATCCCTCCACAGCTTGATGCGGCAATACAACGTCCTTATTATTATGATTTTTTTATTTTTGGTACTTGTACAGACAAAAGGAAAGAAAACTATAGGAACGATAATTTGATGAAGATGTTATTTATCTTTGTCTTCGCCTCTGTTTGTTTAGTTATGTTGTTTGGAAACAGTTTTTTTTTTTTTTTTGAAAACTTTAAGCAAGTTGTTCAATCAACTTTTTATCTCATGTAATATTTAAAACTACTATAATAATATGTTTAAAAGGGACCTAAAACAACCCCCAAAAAGTTTGCTTCCAACTATCAAAACTTTTCCGGTGGCATGCTACGACTAAAATTATAATAGTAGTTTCATGTTCTAAAATAAAATAGAAAAACAAGCTACTCTAAAAAGATAACAAATTAGTAAATCTTTTGAGTAGAATAAAGGATTGTAACATTTGAAAAAACAATTAACAAAACTGACCATTATGTAGAAGATTCCTAACTACTTTTGGCATAGGAGTGTTTGGCAGCTTGGATTTCCAATAAATATGAAGATCAACATGGCTTGCTACAGCTGCTAGCTGATATAAATATTATGCACAGATTAAGGAAAATTGTCACTACTTTTAAAAGCGAATAACTAATTGTACAACTGATATAGATTGACATAATTTATACTCACCGATAGAAAAGTTAAAATGTGGAGGAGCTTGAGGAACTCCATAATAGTTAGTGGACGAAAATAACAGAAGAACGCTAGCTACTAGTGTAAGAGTAAAGTCAGGAACTTAAAAAGCAAACAGGTATTTGGCGATGTATCAGAATTGGCGGAAGCAGTATTTATAGGTGAGAGGAATAGCAAAAATATTAGTATAGTGCTTTTAAAGGTTACATATACATGGGTAACAAATAGAGGGTCGAGCGATTAAAACTTTACTGATTCTACCCCAGAAGTCAAGAGTTCTAATGCCACCATTACTATTCCCCTCCCCAGTGTAACACTATAATTTTGATAAAAAAAAAAAAAGTTACATATACTTTTCAACTGTTAACTCTCAAATCTAAACCTTTTCTTTTATGGCTTGTTTGGCTAGCATAGATTCTTGATTATAAAAGTAATATTTTTCTTTAATTTAAATTCATTATTTGGTTCATTTTTAACTTAGAAAGCAATTGTACGTATTATAATTACTTTTTTCCAATAATACTTAAACTCTTTCGTCTCTCTTGTCTTACCTCTACACAAAAATCAAACATCAATACTTATCCTTATAGCACACACTCTCACTCTTCAACTCTTATCTACTATCTTTTTTATATAAACAAAATAATCCTATATGCTAGTTTTTTATTAATTCTTATATGATAATTGTTTTGAATTAGGTTAACTCATATTTTGCCTTAAAATGAAAAGGATGTATTTAAAGTTGCAATTAATTAAACTATTCAGTTAGGTTATGTTTGTGGGGATATTTTTAAAACTTTGGCAAAAATTATATTATATTCTATATGATGCTATTCTAAACCAAGACAATAAAATTAGAATCTACACTAATTTTCTTGTCAAGATTCTTAAGAGCATCTAAACATAATGAAGAAAATTCTTTTGATACAGTTACATCTCGAAAAATCATATTCTAATTCAACTTCACTTTTCCTTCTAACCAAACGAATACCTTAGGGATAATTACATAAACTTCCAATGAGGTAATTGTATAATCACAGCCAAGTCTTATGAGGTTTGGATAATTATACCTCCATCTCTTATTCTTTCTATTCAAATATTAAAAGAAATCCATTTGGCTGAGGTGGACCAAACAAAAAAAGGCATGAATACCCCAAAATGTCCTTGTCTAATTTAAAGACAAAGAAAATAGTATATCTTTTCACCACGCTTCCTTCTCAATATCCAAACTGTCGCCTCCTTTCTATCTCAATTCTTTCTGTTCCTACCCTCTAAAATGCCCTAATCTCCAAACTTTTATATCTACTTCTCTCTAACAACACTTCCATTTTTTCATACCAAAATTTCTCTTACCAACCTCTAAGGCTCAAACCACTCTTCAATTCAAACCACCATCTGCTTTTCCTTTTGACCTGTAACAAAAAAGCCACAAATACTAGCATACCACCACCCTTTGCTACCAGCACCAACACCACTATCGTTTTTATCATCATCGTCACCATCACCATCAAAACCTCCTTCTGGAGAAGCAATCTAACCAATCAAACCCAAATCTTGGGAAATTCTTATATGGACCTAATGTACAACTCATTTACGGAATTTGTGATTTAAAACAAAGACCATAACTTGACTTTCTTAAATTAATATGCTTCACTTAACCCATGAGACTATTATTTAGACCTTAAGTTTCTTAAATTAGCATAGATTACTTAACCCATATGGCCGTTTCCAGCTGCAAATAATATATTTTTGTGCCGTTTGATTCTATATATGATGTTCATATTAACAGAAGCCTCCTATCATGAAAGGCCTCCATGTGGCAAAAAATTGGCTAAGGGATCCTTGTGTCTAGCCTTCAAGAGCGAACTGTTGGAATTTCAATCTTTTTTACCTCTATCGCGTAACACTCTACAAATCAGAGAAAAACAAAAACTCTAAATGCTCTATAATTGTCAGTATGAGTTGCTTCTCTACAAATTAATCAGAGAAAACTAAACTACCTCATTAATCTCTCAAATAAATGATCTCACTAATCTTTCCAAACTGATATTATTATCCATCCTCATTCCATCAATTTAGATAGAAATTACGTGTCCTTCTAATATCTCATGTGCTAGATCATAACAGTGTTAAAGGACATGGGCTTTAATCTCAAAACCAATTGGCAATGAGTGGAGTGACCCATGAATCTTATTAACCAGTTTTAATATGCTTTGGAATTCTAATGTGGGGATTTTTTGTTTCTTAATAAGTAATAATCATGTTCACGCATTAAAGAGTAAACATTTTCTAAAATCTCTTGCGTTAAAGAGTAACAATCAAAATTAGTTGCGCATCCTTCTAAAACCTCACACGCAAGGGTAATTATGTCACGAGTCAGAGAATACCATCAAAGTTAATGTGCTTGTGACGCTACTAGGATTATTTTTATCTCACGTATGCATGGATAAAAAATAATCTTTGAAACTGCTAAATAAATCCAAACGAAGTGGGCGCCTCAAAAGGTCCAAACAGCACAAATTGTCCTCAATCAAGTCATCAATACAACACTATAAAAGGCTCAACAAAACGGCACCCCTTCTTGGACTGGACTTGAGTTGACAGCTGGTGCATAGACCCCAAAAATCAACAAAAACACTCGAAGCAAATGGGCCAGACTCGACAGCAACGAAGGTGAAGGACAACGATTGTATTGGGCTGGAAAACAATATGGTCAAAATCAACGGCACAAATAATCCAGCGCGAGCGTCACGTAATTAAATCTAACGTAATTGAATCTGAGCTGAAAAATAACATCATTAATTAAATATGCCATGTACTTAAATTTAGCTGAAAAATAACATCATTAATTAAAGCCATGTACTTAAATTTAGCATAAGCATCACAAAATTCATGCATAACTAAAATAATGAGACACAAAGGCCGAACTTATCTATTACTGTTAGTAACTCTCAAATAAATATATACATATATATATATATATATACACACACACATATATATCGGAAGTAGCTCGCAAAGTATCATCTTTAGCCTTTTTTTTTTCTTTACTCTTTTTTTTTTTTAGTGAAATTCAGGTTAGCATATGCTATTCCACTCCAGGTTGTTCAGGGTTAAAAAAGTGTCGCCTGTGCTAAATTTGAGAATGTGCACTTTGTTTCTGAAATCAATTCTTATGACAATATTCATTACAAGATATTTGCCGCACACAATTGGGGTGAGATTCTCAAGTATATGCTATGCATAATTTGGAATGTGTACATTGTTAAATGACTTTATATCCGGCTGCTAGATGCCATAGTGAGTGAAGGGTTATAATCCAAGAAATAATAAGGGGATAAATTTATTTAATTCTACACCTAGCAGCCACTCAAGTCACATAAAAGATTCATTCTTTAACTGTATAGTACAAATAGAAAATTTAAATATGTACAATACGAGTACCCATAACTTGTTACTGCCTAATTTTGAGGTTTCAACATTCTTTGCCTTAAACAATCTTTTTGCTACATGTTACAGATGCCACAAGAAGAGTAGGGAGATTCTAGCTTGAGAACACTTTGACACTGGAGATTAATGCATAATTAGTATTAATTTTGTTTACAAACTGAGTCTCTCAACACCTTCACTACTTGCAAATAAAACGTTATACTACAATTTTTATTTCAGTCAAACTAAACAAGAAATCTTGCATGAACTTCAATGCTAGATATGAAAAGTTGAACCTTTACGATCACAACCAATACCACGACTTTGAACCATACTCACTCAGAATATTGTAGGACGGAATACATGTGTCTGCGTAGCTGTGAAAAGAAGCAACAATAGTGCAGCCACAAAAGAAATAACGGACCAGGGGTTGCTAAAATAATTCCTCATTAGATTAGCCCTCCATATATTCCAACGCCGGCTAGAATCCTCGTTCACTTGTTTGAAAACTCTCAGGTAACAGAACTTGGAACCATCGATTGCTATGTCGCTCCCAAGTTTGTTAATCATAGACGAGATAGCTTCATCATCACCTAACCACTTCCTAATAATTTGACAGTGCCGAAGCATTTCAACATCCCTTGAGGTATCAACGAGGCAATCCATGAAAGTTATGTAATCAGTTATACACTTCCTATTCGTTGGTTGGCGTGTATATTGTTCATAAGCTATCAAGTTTCTTAAGATACATTCTGTCATATCAACCACACTTAACGACGGGATCCTTATTACCCCATTTTGATAAGTAATATCCAGCCATGATGTCTCTGTGCTGGCCCTTTCAAATTTAATCCCCTTTCTATGCAACTCGCTGGCAGATTTTATGTGCTCGAGTTCACTAGCTAGGCTAGTATTTTCTTCTTCACCCTCATTTTCATCATTTACATTCTTAACAAACGCGGAACACCATTGTCGGTATATGAGGTCAAGAAAATGAATGACCTCCTTACCATCATCTATAGGGTCAAATGTAAGATGTTCTGGATTTTCACCAGGGAATAACTGAGAAAAAACAGAAAAGGCAAGTTCGTAAAGGTTCTCCTTCTGGCATGTGGGTAATTTGGTCATCTCAAACAGCTCAGTCAGGACGAAAAAAGGTAGTTGATTTTCAAACAATATAAGGTCTCTAATTACATACCCGGCGAGCCAATCCTTTCCAAAAATGGGGTCACCCCTTCCCCGAGAGTGAACAGTGAATTCAACAGTAGCACCATGGAATCTCCTCAAAAACTCAACAATAAAGCATCCATCAACACATAGCATTTCTACAAATTCATCACCGTCAAGACCATCCATGTCTTCTTCTAAATAGTACGATCGAGCTTGCTTTTCAAATTTTGACAAGGCCCGGACGTAATTCCCTGCGCTTAACTTGCCTACGCGATTCCCTGCACTCCCCTTGCGAGTAAGATGCTCACTCAAGTACCTCAGCTTATACGCCTCGGCCTCTGCCAAGTGACTTTTGCCACGATGATAAGGTCCGATAGACAGAATCCGTGGTTCGTAGGCCTCTTCATTTTGGCTTCGAAGTGTTTGATGAACTCTGAAAATCCGTTGCTCATTATCTGTATCTGATGCCCCAGAAAGCTTTCCATCAATGCGAATAGTCACTCGTTCCCACCTTTCTTCAGACATCTTAATCTGTAAGATTCAAAACCCAAAGAATTACCAAAATAAAAAACAAAATCAACTAACTGTTTAGCTAGTCTATGTCATTAATCATTCACAAAAAATTGAGTTGCCAATTAACTGATATCGAATTAAATAAAACAAGATTTACAACAAACTGGACAAAAAGAAAATCAATTATCATGAAACTATGAGTATGGGGCAGACTAATGTGTATATCAATTACAAAAATTGAGTTGACGATATTGTTTTTTTTTTTAATTTGAATTTGGAATTCTTTTGATCACTTACCAGACAGAGACCTTGTAAGAGACTATGACGAAACCCAACCAGAGAACAGATAATTTTAGTAGAACTTGGTCAATATAGCCTACTGCTA
Source organism: Mitragyna speciosa (assembly GCA_024721245.1). Lineage (NCBI taxonomy): Eukaryota > Viridiplantae > Streptophyta > Magnoliopsida > Gentianales > Rubiaceae > Mitragyna > Mitragyna speciosa. The sequence goes on from CM045557.1 coordinate 12,380,190, forward strand.
CTTCTTGGTCAATATAGCCGGAAGAAAAAAAATGAAATTAAGGTGCAATTTTCTTTTTTTGGTTTACAAAAAGAAAAGTAGATTGTACTACTCTCTCTGGGGATTTAAGTAAGAGAAATTGAGGTGTCATCTGAGCGTGTGCTGGAATTTTTTTACTGAATTTGAACTAATTTTTTTTTAACGAATTTGAACTTAGTTTTTAACTTGTCCAACCTACCTTCTAAGGATTTTGAAGTTAAAAAATAGAATAAGAAAAAAAAAAGGGGGCCAAAAGCTAAAGTTATTTAATACTTTCCTAGGGTAAAATTGAAGAGTACCGAAACTTTGATGTTTTGGGAATATAATACTATTGTCATCCGACATCTCAAAATGTGACAAAATTCGTAAGACTGGAGTAATATTCTTTTTAGTTTAGCTGAACTGAATATGAGTAGAAACATTCTACATTTGGAAGAATACTTGAACAAATCATCCACTGTAGTGCAATAGGTGCATGATGGCAACTTTACAAGAAAGAAAATATACTTACACAATAAATCATGCAATTGTCTCTTATGTTAAATTTCTTAAATAAAAATGACCAATTACTCTGGTGGTCTTCAAATTTTTCAAAAGTATCAGCCTCCAGATTCTTTTTTCCGTGGTGAACCTCTATGATCATTAACAATATTCTACCACAATTTGTGTGTGCAGATGTCGTTCATCTTCTTAATCTCATGCACAAATGCTTGTGCTGATCATTTGCCACAAAGCTAGCAACTGATCAAAGTGAAAACGAGGATCCACGAGATATTTAAAACTCCCTTTGTACCAAATTGGAGTTTTTTTTTTTTCAAGAAAATATTCTGTTTGTTTGGCTAAATTTTTTAACAAGTATTTTTTAAAATTTTAAATATACTTTTCAATCAATATTTTATTTCACGTACGCATCCAAGTGGGCACTTCAAAATGTCCAAATAGCACAAGTTGTCCCTGATCAAGTCATCAATACAACACTTCAACAGGCTTAGGAAAATGGCCGCCGTCTTGGACTTTGTGTTGACAGCTGGTGCATGGACCCAAAGACCAAGAAAAATACTCAAAGCAAATGGGCCAGTATTGGCAGCAAAGAAGGTGAAGAATAACGATTGTACTTGGGCTGAAAAACCATATGGCTAAATCAAGGGTAGAAATAATCTAGCTTGAGTGTCTCGTAATTAAATCTAACATAATTAAATCTAAGCTGAAAAATACAATTAAATCTAAGCAAAATTAACATCATTATTTAAATATGTCATGTAAATAAATTCATCATAAGTATCACAAATTCATGCATAACTAAAATAATGAGACACAAAGGCCAAACTTATCTATAATTGTTAGTAACTCTCAAAAAAAAAAAAAAAAAAAAACGCAAGTAGCTTCCCAAAGTATCATCTTGCATAAAAAATATGTCATTTCATTATTGTCCTTTCAAAAGAATAAAACTTAAACTTCACAAAATATACGTTCCATTCCAATTTCAATTACCCAACAGTAATTACTTTAGCTTTTTTTTTTTTTCCTTTTTTACTTTTCTTGAGTGAAATTCTAATTAGCACAATTCTACTCCACTCAAGGTCATTCAGGGTTACAATCTATGTTTTTAAACTCAGACCGGGTATCAACTTCGGTTGAGGTCAGGGTTCAAGAGTCAATGGATTCGATTAGGGATGACTCAGGGTCGAACAGGATGACATAATAAATACCGAGTATGATATCTGGAGGATTTTTTGACTCAGCTGAAGTCAAGAGTCGGGGTCAATGGGCAAAAAAAAAAAAAATGAAATATCTTCAAAACTTCTCCTACATCAAGAAACAAACTTTTGGATTTGTAATATAGTAGTGGTAGTGACATTCATAGATGGTGATGGTCTATAACTTTTGAGGGAAGGAGATTCTTGAAATAGTAATGGACATGTTTTAATGATGGAGTAGAATACAGAAGCCAGAGAATCACCATCCATAATTTGGTAATGGAGTTGTGGAAAAAAGTCAATTACAATTTGTTTGAAAACTAGAAGTTAGGAGGATGGTAAAGTTAGTCTTTGTGTGTTAAATTCGTGCAAATGTAGGTACAGAATGCTATATAAAAGAAAGTATTATTTTTCTGGTAATTTGCAATAATATTTCTTGATTGGAGGAATGTCTTTACTTTCCAAACAAAGTGAAAAAATAAACCAAACACGAGTAATTAAAAATTTAGATTCAAATTACTTTCCAAGCCTGAAATCCATTAGCTTTGCTGCTCGAAAGCTTATTGGAGCCAAGCGTGGCTTCCTTTGGGTTTCAGTGGACTTTAACGTTCGAAGACAGTAGGCACACTAAATCCAGGAATCCTTGGGCACCTATACTAGATCCAGGAATCTATTTTTGTATTCAAACCTATATTTTAAATAAGTAAATTTGGAAAAAAAAAAAGGAAAAAGAAAATTTGAACTAACAACTAATTGAGCGAATTTGAAATCTATTAATTTTAGCCTTTCCAACTTGTTCTCAATTTGTAGGTAAATTTCAAATCTAAATATCTGGTAAGTAATCTAAACAACTACAGGAATTTAAGTGGATGATTTGGAAGTGAATGATTTGAAATCTATATCCACCTAAATCTATCTACCCAAAGGCACCCTTTAATTTTTATCCTCAATAACTGAGATATCCTAATCTTTAACGGTTGTACGTTACATCCTTTAATTTTTATCCTTAATGATAACTAACATATAATGATCTTTTAAACGCTTTAGGTTGTATCTTCTTGAAGATCACCCTGCAAGAATTTAAATCGAGAACTAGAACGCGTTGACTTGGCAAAATTGTTTTCTGATTTTTTTGTGAGCATACGCTCATACATAAACTGTTATGCTGGTTCAACCTATGGCCCAGGTATTTCGGCCCACAATCAAGAGCAAAAAACGTGGACACAAATGGGAATGTACGTAACTCACATCATGGGCCTGAAAGACCGCTTCTTTTTGTTGCCTTGCTATTTGTTTTGATTTGGATATTCTTTTTACCTAATAGCTTAAAGGTCCGTTTGTTCACGAACGCAATGAAATGTGGCTCATCCTCGGACTATGAATCATAGGATGAGCAATCCCTGCATTAATAGTCCTAATTATCCAATGTTTGGGGGATATTGGATTTCATGGGATATCATAAGAAATTATACCATTGTGTGTTTGTTAGAGATTGAATTTCACTTTTGCTAACTAAAATGTCCATTATTTACAATATTATTTTTTTATTTAGTAATAGTGGTGGTGGTGCATGGTGGTAGATGGTCATGGTGGTGCATGGTGATAAATGATGATAGTGATGTTACAAGATAGTGGTAATGGTGGTGCTCGCGGTTGTAGTCTACAATAGTAGATGGTGGTAATAGTGGTATTATCTAGCATTGATGGTGGTGGTCCTTGGTGGTGGTCCTTAGTGGTGGTAGTAATGTGTGGTGGTTGCTGTTGATGGTTATGGTGGTGATGGTAGAGCAATTTGGTGGTGGTGGTGGTGATGGTGGAAGAGGTGGTACACGATAGTGGTGATGGTGGTGGTGCACGTGGTGGTGGTGATAGAGGCAAATTAGTCAACAATTTTACTATCCAGTTTAAGAGTCATCCTAAGATGACTAATACAACCATCCCCATGGGATTATTTTATCCCATGTATATGGGATTAATTCGGTTAGGTAGGATTACACATCCTATATTTAAAATGCAACCAAACATTGGATGACACAGGATTAGTAATTCAATTCCATGTCATCCCATGAGCCAAACATATCCTAAACAAATTCTATTTAGATCCTCAATACCCTCTTCCCTTTGCCAACTCCAGTGCCACCAATCAGGAGTTACTACCTTGTTTATAACAAAACAAACTTTTTTTGATAGTATATCCCAAAAAGCACCAACCAAATATTATAAAATATTCTTAATTGCTTTTAAAACAAGCAATAAGTAAAAAAGTTTTAAAAAAACCCCTAAAAATCACTATCCTTGAATTGCACCTTCCAAGCTATTTATGCTTTTTTTTAAATAAATTGGTCATTTTTTTCTTACTAATATATTTGCATGTAAGATTTTGATAGATAAAGTAGATTGCTTTATATTAGTTGGATAATTGAGTTTTATATAATAGAATTCAGTGGATATTGAAAATTTGGTGTAAGAGTATAAGTCCTTTTAACTTTTTTGTGACTAATTCATTAATTTTTAACTTTTATTTTTCTTTTTTAAAAGCAATTTAGGATACTTTAGGGTGTTTGCTTGGTATTTTTGCGATAAATGATCAAAATGGGTTTGTTTTGTTAAAAAAAATAGAAACACGAGGGGTGAAAGTATAATTTTTAAAACTTGAGTGGAGGTAAGTGCAATTATGACAAACCTCAAGATAGATATGTGAAATTATCCATAAAAGAAACCCAGCAGGCTGGGGTGGTCGAACAAAAAAAGAAAAGAAAAAAAACTTGTATGGGTATCTTGAGGCTAATTTCTACAAATAATGGTAAAAACTAAATTTATCCAGAAAATGGGGTGGGCTAAGTTTGGATTTCTAGTTTTAGGATTGCCGCTAACTAGTGCTATAATCGAATCGAGCTCTTAACGAATAATTCGGGCTCGATTCGAATTCGGTACTATTCGAGCTCGAACCAAGCTTGAGTCTTATATAGGATTCGTTTAGCTTTCGAACCGAATTAGCTCAATTCGTAAGTTTGCGAGCCTGGCTCGATAAAAGGGTCTACTATTTGGTATAATAGCATAAATACAATAAATAACAAAATTAAACCCTAGTACCATATCACTTTAGCAGCCCTAGTAGCCACTTCCTCTCCTTGTCAAACGATCGGCCCTTTTTACACTCTTCTCTCTCTCTCTCTCTCTCTCCCCCTCCCTCTCCTTCTACTTCCAGTAGTAAACCCTCTTCTTCTAGGCCTAAATCATGACATTTGAGCGGTAGATTTCTCCATTTGATGAGCTTATCTTGGCATTAAGGCTATCTACTGAGTGCAACTCTTTTGAGTTCCAAATTTCTTGCAATTTTTTTGGACAAAGTTTTTATTTTTAAGGTAATTTTCTTTTTATATATTATAAATTTCTAACATTCCAGTTACATTTTAATTTCTCGGTTGAGGGCTTAATGAAAAGATGCACATGATTACACACACTTAGCTTTGTTTTTGTTTATTCTTGAGTGAATAATTTTAAAATAATTAACTTGAGAGCTTCAATTGGACATCCACATAGTGAAATTTGGATGCTGAGCACAGCATTCACGTAATGCAATGTCATATCCAAAGTAAAAAATATGGGCCCTATTTGGATATTATTTTTTAGTATTATTTACAAAAAAAAAATTGGGACTTGTGTTTGGATAAAACCAAAAATTATCTCAGACAATGAGAATAATCACAGTTGATTTTGACTAAAAATGGACCCATTTCTTAAGACAATTCACAAAATGCCAAAAAAATTTGCAACAAGAAAGAAGATGAAAGAGGGAGAAAGTTTTTATTTTAACTTTACAGTTCTTTTCCTCAACTGAGCTCCCTTATGTTTACTATTTGTTTTCTTTTTTAACTAGGTCCATCCTCAAGACTCATAGACCAGCCTTGGTGAAGTGCTCGCAGGTTTGGGTTTTTCAAGGAGTACAAGTGGGTTGTCGTTTTACGGTAGAAAAGCTGCAGTTGAGCTATCTTTCTCTAAAGAAATTGATGGCTATTGTGTAGAAGAAGAAAAAAGTAAAGTATTTAATACAGGTTGAAGAAATTTTTGCTTATTTTAATGGTGCATTGCTTTGTTGTTAGGCGTGCTTTATTGCTCAACCCTTTGCCCCTTATCTTGTACTTGTTGATGAGTTTATAGTTTAGAGTGGACTGAGTTTGATGCGGTGTTGTTTATGGAGTTTGATATTTTTGTTTTTTGTAAATGGAGATGAATAGTTTCTAACTGTGACGGACACTCCTTTGATAATGCATCCATTGACTAGTGCTCCATTTATTTGATTTAAGAGTGGAGATTACACACACTCTTTATCTCCCTGTGAAAATAGACGTACAGCCATTATTCTCACTCTCCCATTCTTATTAACCCCCAAAAGTGGGAATATAAACTGCACTATTTTCTAAATAGTTAATTTAGAGCCAATAAGCTTTCCTTCGAATCCCTATTCACAGCCTCAAAATCTAGCCTTTTAGCAATTTATTAAAGCTATTCTAGTTTGACCTATGGGGTGATTGTGGTATTGTTGTTGGATCTCATCCTTGGTTCAATTTTAGTAGTCAGCCCTTTTTGTTTTGTCCAACCGAGACTGCCATGTGATAAGTTAAAAATTACTACAGATGCATTGCTATTAACCTATTTTTCGTTGCTTTTCTTTTTTTTAATGATATTAGCATACATCTTTACAAAATATGAATATATATCTTCTTTTTTTGTTGCTATTAACTTTTTTACATATTAATCTATTTTTCTTTGCTATTAACTTTTTTTTCCATTGGTTCTGCCATGTAATATATTTCTTTTTTCCTTGTCTTGATAAGTATATACATATTTGTGAATATTCACACTTTAGCTGAGCAAATTAAATGTGCCCATCTCTTGGTGTAGTGGTAAAATACTAAGGCTGAGTCTACTATTGGATCCATGAAATTTCATTTAGGAAACCATGGCTGAACCTACCATTGAGATGATTGATGACCATGAACAAGTTAATCAACTTGAGAAAAATTCTAAGAATGATGAGGAAGATAAAGAAACTGCAGAGAATCCTTTCGAAAAGAAAAAGAGGGTAAAAAAATCAAGTGCGTGGGATGAAATCAAAATAGTGACATTACAAGATGGGACTGCAAAAGCATAATGTATGCACTGCAAAACTAAGCTATCTATCCAATCTACTAGAGTGACCAGCCATTACAAGAGACATCGTAAGATTTGTAGCTTGAGGATGGTAGCTGTAAAAAGACAGAAAATGTTGAATTTTTCAGCCTGTGGAGTCCAAAGTTGAATTACCTATCATGTCATCTGGGAAGTATGATCATGCTAAACAAAGGGAGGCTATTACTCATTGGATTCTCATGCACGAAAAACCTTTTAATGTTGTAGAGGAAGATGGTTTCAATTTTATGTTAGGTATAAATCTTCCTCTCTTTGAGAAGATTTCTCGAAATGAAGCAAGGAATGATTGTTTTGCTGTTTATGAAAAAGAGAAAAAGAAGCTGAAAACTCTATTGAAAGATGTCAATAAGGTTTCTTTGACGACTGACATTTGGAAATCAAATTCCCAAAAAATGTCATACATTTGTATCACTGAACACTTTATTGATTCTGATTGGAAATTACAAAAATGGGTGTTGAATTTTGTTGATATACCTCCTCCACATTCAGGTATTAAACTCTAAACTCTTGTCTTTCTTAATTTTAAAATATCCCCTATAATTGATCCTTTTTTTTATTATGCAGGTATTGAGATTACAAATACTTTGTATAATTGTATGAAGGAATGGGGCATTGAAAGTAAGATCTTTACTATTTCTGTAGATAATGCTTCTTGCAATGATGTAGCTATTAGAATTTTGAAAGAAACATTTGTAAGGAGTAGAAAACTACCTCTGGGGAGAAACTTGTTTCATGTTAGGTGTTGTGCCCACATTTTAAATTTGATTGTGCAAGATGGGTTGTCAGAAATTAAAGGCATTATTCACAATGTGAGAGAAAGTGTTAGATTTATAAATCTATCTGAGAGTCGCCTCAAAAAAATTTCTGGTATAGTACATCAAATGCAACTTCCTGTGAAAAAATTGATTATTGATTGCCCCACTCGTTGGAATTCAACATATGAGATGTTAGTGTCTGCTCTCAAAGTTAAGGATGTTTTTCCAATATTTGCACAATTAGAACCAGTTTATAAGGATTGTCTAAATGAGGAAGATTGGCACAAAGTAGAGCTGGTTGAAGTTTTTTTTGAGGCCACTCATATGATATCAGAAAGTGAATATCCAACATCAAATAAGTTTCTTGTTGTTATTTGGAGGATAAAAGAGGAGTTTTAGGAGTGGGAATACAATGAGGAACAATTTGTTAGGTTAATGGTTCAAAAGATGAAAGATAAGTTTGACAAATATTGGCTTGAATGCAACTTATTGATGGCTTTAGGTGCTATTTTAGACCCAAGATGCAAAATGATGTTAGTTGAGTTTGCTTTTAAGATTATTTATCCTGATAAAAAAGCTCAAGCTAATATTTTTAAAGTTAGGAGCACATTGGTTGAAGTTTATAATGAGTATAAAGCAGCAAATCAGAGTGGAAATAAATCTTCTAATCCTCAACTGAGCTGTCCACTTGAATCTTCTTTTTCTTCTTCTTCTTTCAGAAGTTATGCCACAACATCAAATCAAAAGCAGCCACAATTTTCTAGATGGTCAAGATTTGATAATTTTGTCAAGTCATTTGAAAATGTTCTACCTGAAAAGTCAGAGTTAGAAGTATATTTAGGAGATGGAATTTATAGATGTAGTGAAAATGTAGCTTTTTGAGGTTTTGGATTGGTGGAAGGGTAATCAGTTAAAATACAAGGTTTTGTCTAACTGGCGTGTGACATATTGGCCGTACCAATTACTACAATAGCATCAGAGGCCACTTTTAGTGCTGGAAGTAGAGTTCTTGATGCTTATCGTGCTTCACTAAAAATAGGTACAGTGGAGATGTTAATTGTGGTGGAGATTGGGTTCATCATGTTCATGGGGCAAAGAAGAAGAACAAACAAGTGAGATGATAAATATCTACAATTTATAGATTTTCATTACATTTGATATTTGACTAAATTTTTGTCCTATTGTTTCTTATATGTGTGTAGGGTGAAGAAGAATCAATTGAGATTAATTTGCCCATACAATGACTCATCAAACATGGTACTTTTGTATTTGACTAAATTTTTGTACTAATAATTTGTCTTTGTCTTTGTGTTTGATGTAATTTATTTTTTGTTTAGGAAAGAAAGAAATTGGGGGATGGGGTAGTAAAGTTGCATTGTTTAATTGTATATTACTTTGTTTAGCGATCAAAAGGTTGAAGAAATTTATTTTAGCTGCTTGATGAAAATGCAGCTTTTGAGGCTTTAGATTGGTGGAAGGGATAGATTTTGAGGAAATTCCTTACAATGATTGCTGGCTTATGGGTGTTATCAATTCTATAGAGAATACTGCAATTTATTGACTATATTTTACCTCTTTTGCTTTGCTGCATATGATGCATGTCCTCTGTAGGAAATATGTTCAAATTGATTCCCTTGCTGGAAAAGTTGAAGCAAAGATTAAGAAGTTTTTGCTGGAAATTCCGAGCCCTTTGAAAGACAAAAAATTGGCCAAAAGTCATTGAGATGGTGCTGCCTGTTATTTGAGTGTTTTTCTACATGTTATTTTGACTTTACTAATTGAGTGTTTTTCTACATGTTATTTTGACTTTATCTTTGAAGCAAATGTTTACTACCCTCTGTTTTTGCTACTTTGGTTTCATAAGCTTGAAGATAATGGTATTGTTGTAATGTTTTAATATTTTAACTGTTACAATTTGTATTATTGACTTAGTAGATCTTTTTCAATAGTTAAGAGTTTGAAGTATGTTTTTGCATTTAAAAAATTATTTAGAAAATTAATGATTCGAATTCAAACTCGAATTCAAATCTACGAGCTCGAAAAAGGTTTCGAATTAACGAATTGAATTCGAATTTCATGCATTGCCAATCGAATCGAATACAAATCCAGTTTTAAGCTCGAATCGAATCCGAATCTAGGCACTACACTACCGAATCGAGCTTGAAGCTTAAAAGCTCGGCTCGATTCGGTTCGATTACAGCCTTACTGCTATCGTCGTTAGCAGCGATGGGAAAAATTTTCTTTTTTTTTTTAATGTAGAGTTTTGCAGCCAACCTTCTTGACGACAAAACACAAAAAATTTCATCACATTTACACTCTATTCCTTAAGGACTGGAGTGCAAAAAAAATATCTCAAATAGTGTCGCTGTCAACATAGTTGGTGGCAACACTATTTTTTTTTTCATTTTGTTAAAATATAATTTTAGCGATGCTTCTTTTTTTTTTTTTTTTTGATAATCCTATACTATTACATGAGGGAAGGAGAATTTGGTATGGTGGGATTCGAACCCCTGACCTCCGGGGTGGAGTCATAGAGCTCTAACCGCTCGACTCTCTATTCGTTCCCGCTATGCTCCTTTTTCAAGCAGAGAAACAGGTGATCAGATGTGGCCCCACCTTGGAGCTTACCTACAAATGAATAAGCCACTAGTCTTAGCTAGCATAATTGATAATAATACTATATATAATGATAGTCGGGTACAGACTTTGGGTACGTAACTGAGTGCATAAAAGTCAAAGTTTATCCCTTTTGCTAATACAAAAGACATGTAGTATTCTGAGGAAAGAATTTTATTAAATATGATCAAATTCAAATTAAGTTTAGTAATTTGAAAAAAAAGAAATCGAATTTTGTCCCTATTTGAAAATAAATTGTAATTTGGTAATATCACATATATCGAATTCAATTTGGTATATTAATTCGGTACTAAATTAATGCACCAATTTTTTAATTTTAACTTTTTTATTTTTTAATTCTTTTGAATTCGGCTGTCAAATTAATGTGTTGATATAATGAATTAAATCCATAATCAAATTTGATTCAATACAAAGTGAAATCGAAATCAAATTTTGTTGGTAAATTTGAAAAAGGAAATTTTGAATTTAGTTTTCTTGCACTCCAGTATTAATTTTTGTTTAAAATAATAGAATTTTTAGAAAACTTTTTTTTAAACTTTTATAAAAGGTTTAAAAATTAATACTTTTATGTAAAATAGTACAAATTTTAAAAAAACTTTTTATTTTTTTTAAACTATCACATAAGCAATAGCCATTTTAAAAAAATTATAAAAAGTTTTTAAAAATTTTTATAAAAGCTATAAAAATTTTATTTGTAGAAAATATTTTTATATAAGTGACAGTTTTTAAAAAAATTACAAAATTTTTTTAAAAATTTTTTAAAAAATATTTTAAAGAAAACCAAAAAAAAATTTAATTTTCAAACCTTTTATAAAAAGTTAAAAAATTTTCTAGAAGTTCTATTATTTTCAACAAAAATTAATAGTGAAGTGCAAAAAAAAAAAATTCAGAATTTCTTTTTTTCAATTTACTAACAGAATTTGATTTCGATTTCACTGAGTGCCAAACCAAATTTGATTCTGAATTTAATTTGGTAAATCAATATATTATTTAGCTACCAAATTCAAAAAAAATAAAAAGTAAAAAATTTAAATTTTAAAATAAATAACAAATTGAATTTAGTATATACGATATTATCGAATTATAATTTATTTTCAAATACTAACAGAATTTAATTTAATTTTTTATTTTTTGGATTACCTAATTAATTACCGAATTCAATTCAGTGATGTTGAATTTGCTCACTATCTAATAAACTTTTTTTCCTTAGAATACTACATGTCTCATGTATTAATAAATGGGATCATGGGCTTTCATGCACTCAGTTGCATACCCAAGGTCTATACCCGGCTATCATCGTATATAGTATTAAATCAATTGTGCTAGCTAAGACTAGTGGCTTATCTGTTTGTATGTAACCTCCAAGGTGGGGACACATCTGATTACTTGTCTATCTACTTGAAAAAAAAACATAGCTAAAATTACAATTTAACAAAATGAAAAAATATTTGTGTCGCTAGATATTTTTTTTGCACTCCAGTCCTTAAGGACTAGAATGCAAATGTGATGTAATTTTTTGTGTTTTGCCGTCAAGGAGGTTGGCAGCGAAACTGTACATTTAAAAAAAAAAAGAAAATTTTTCCATCGCCACTAACGACATTAACAGCAATCCTAAAACTAGAAATCCAAACTCAGCCCACCCCATTTTCTGAATAAATTTAGTTGTTACCATTATTTGTAGCAATTAGCCCTATCTCAAAATGTCCTTGCTAATTTTAAGACAAAGACAATAGTATATCTTTTACCCTGCTTGTTCCTGACTCCCGCCTCTTTTGTATCTCTATTTTTATTCCCAAATACCTCTACCTCCTAAATTTCCCTAATCTCCAAACTTTTTTTTCCTTCTTTCCTTTAACAAATTTGGTCAATTGGTGAATTAAGTAGAAAACAAAGGTTACTCTCCTCATTTTATTGTATTAATATAAATATTAGAACCTGAGAGTAACTGTTTGCAAATTGCTAGAAATCTTAAGGAAGGGGCATCTACTCATTCATTTTTCTTAATGGAAACGGGGCGTCATAAATTTCATTTGAAACAAGTTGACATCCTTGATTTAAGGGGGCAAAATTTGAGGGACATGATTTAGCCAACAAGGCCAAATGTGGAATGAAAAAAAATGACGTTGTTTTATAGTGAAAAGTGGTTACACCACATTTCAGCAGAGTTACACCATAATTTAGCAGAGTTTTACATTTTAATTAACTTGTTACGCACACTCTAACTTGTTCCAAATGGCTAGGGTCAAACTTGCAAGTAGGGGTGCACACGGGTCGGATATCCGACTTGCATGGGCTATTTTCTAACCCGACCCGCTAAATGCGAGTCAAGCAAAATTGTGACGCGTATTCATACCTGCATATGAAGCTATCCGATGGGTCGGATATCCTTATTATCTGACCCGTACCCCCATATTATTAAATTTGCTTCAAATTCTGGATAATCTAATAATAATCAAAGTGCCATTTACAACAAATATAAACTTAAATAACATATATTAAATCAAGTCTTACAAACCATAAATTCATAATAAATTCACCACAAGCACTAAAGAAATTTTTAGTTGTTTGAGACAAAGAAATAGTGTACACACAAGTCTTATAACATAAATATCATCCATGTTTTTTAGGCAAAAAATGAAAAAAAAAAACAACACAAGACAACTAGAATTTATAGCACTGCATCTTCAATTCTTTACATTTCAATGTTGATTATGCAATGCTAGTGCCTGGATTCCTACAAAATAAGAATAAAAGTTATTGATATTAATATTAATAAAAAATTAGGAAAGGTCACCTAAACTAGGGAACCTTATAAAATTAGGAAACCTTATAAAATTACATTATTAATCCTATATGTGGGTCGGTCAGATACCCATCGAGTTTTTAAAATCCCGATCTGTATCCGACCTGCTTAATAGAGTAACCCGCATATGACCTGTATCCGGTAAAACCCGGTGAATCGGATACCCACATTTTTTGGATCGGGTTATGGTAAGATCAACCGGATTTTTGGGTCACCAGGTCAACTTGCACACCCCTACTTGCGAGCCCTAGATAATTCCTTGATTACTAGACTTCACATAGTTTTCATATTAATATGACATAGTTTTACAACTAAAACACTAATTAGATAAAAAAATATTGGAAGTGATGCAATGAACTTGCTCTTGATTATTGGGACTGGTCAGATGACCACTGGTAAATATTGAAGGATTTGATTCCTTCTTCTTCAAATCCCCAACCCTCTTGTTCTCCACTTGAACCAATAGAACAATAAACATATAGTCTGCATAACTAATACTTCCAAAAAAATTCTAGTCCAAAGAAGTCTTTGTCTTTTGTGGATGGTGAAAATCCATACTGTGTTCTACGAATCATTCAAATAATGCTATCAAAGCACACAATAAACATGTCATTGACTAGTGGAACTAGTCTGGTGAGAACTGAAAAAGAATTGAAACTTTGTCAGGTTGGCAATTAGGGATAGAACTTGAATGTTTCTCCTTCAATTCCCTAACCCACTTTACCAAGAAAGCATTAAACATGTTATTTAGATAACTCCAGAGGAATTTCTAGTAAATGACTATCACAAAATTAAGAAGTCAAATCAATTCATTATTTAACTGTACAGGGCAGATAGAAAATTAGCCATGTAAAATTGAGTATCCCATATCTTGTTACTACCTAGTTTCTGGCTTCAACCTTCTTTGGCCAAACCCACACTTCATGCAGTTATGTCATATCCGAGAGTGGTGGTACACAATTCAAAATGATGTTAAATGTTTTTGCTATATATTATGGATGTCACAAAAGTAGGAAGATTCTTGCTTGACAACACTTAGACACTAGTGATCAATAAGTAATTAGTATATATTAATTTAGTTTACAAACGAGTCTTCCAACTTGTTCACTGCTTGCAAATAAAATGTTGTACTGAAATTTTTATTTCAATCAATCCAGATGACAAATCTTGCATAAACACCGACTGCTGATCCAATACACTGCCGTATGAATGTGGAAAGCTGAACCTTCACAACCCAATCAATACCATGACTTTGAGCCAATTTACTTGGCATATTGTGGGCTATGGAAAACACCATTTGTATAATGGTAAGAAGAAGCAGCAATAGTGCAGCCGTAAAAGAACTAAGGGATTGAGGTTTGTTAGAATAAATTCAAATTAAAGTTTCATATATAAATGATTCATACAACAATCTTGATGAAATTTTAAGTGAAATTCTTCAATGCAACATAATGAAACTGAACAATATGAAATTTTAAGTGAAATTCTTCAATGCAACATAATCAAACGAACAATATGAAATTTTAAATGAAATTCATCAATGCAACATAATCAAATGAACAATTAATGCAATACCTTGATCAAATTTTAAGAACACACCCCATTGCAAATACTTGTGCCAATAAACAAGATAGGGACTATGGCATACAAGCTAGCTTTGCCAGCAGGATATTCTATTCATCCTGTATTCCATGTGTCCTTATTGAAGCCTACTACTAAAGGAGCTAGAGTGTATGTTGAAGTACCTCAACTAACTTATGAGGGTGAAGTGAGAGTTGCTCCTGCAGTAATTCTGGACAGAAATGAAATCAAAAGGAATAATCAGCTAGTGAAGAAATTTTAGTACAGTGGAGTAACTTAGACCTTGAAGATGCAATGTGAGAAGATCAAACAGTCATTCAAGCTCAATCTCCAGAACACAATCCTAGATAGTAGGATTAGTGTAAGGGGAGTACTATAATGAATTGAATTCATTTTTTAACTAGAAAAATGGAGGAAAAATTCACTGTTAGATTATGTTAGAATTCAGAGGGAAAGGTGATTGGTTGGTTAGTGAATAACTGAATCTGGTAGTTAGTATAAGCTTCTATTAGTTCGACCATCATCAGCTTAAATAAGAAAGAAGACCAATGTAATAAGCAATTGAAATTATGATAATCACATTCTTTTCACTCTTGCCCTTCTCTTTTCTTCTTTCTCTAGACTATTCTTAACTTGCATTGCTTTCTTTCTTCTTTTTCTTCCCTGAAACTCCCTAAATTTCTCAATCCTTGGTCCCATTGAATTACAAATTTAGGCTATTCATTACATGTTATAACTGATTGGCAGCTGAATTAGGAGAAGTGTGGCAATAATTGCTGATTAGGCAGTATTATAAATGCCGAAACAATTTAACAAACACTTGGACTATAAAAATGTAAGCCTATTACAAACACAGAAAATGAAAACCATATGACTGAAACTTACCAATTAATTTCTTATGTAGAGCTATTCATCCGAGTATCTACCAATTAGTTCCTAATCAAGATTGTAACAGAGATGATGAAGAAACATTTACCAATAATTTGGAGTCGAAAGGAGGAATCAGTCACCAAAAGCTCCAAAAACGGCAGAGGCAGGGTAGAGTTGGTGGTTGATGGTAAAGAAAGATAAAGGAACTTGACAATTGGAGGAAATCGTTGGAAGACGGATTGAGGAAGCTCTATCAAACACTAAAAATGAAAACCATACAAGGGCTGAAACTTATCAATTAATTTCTTATGTAGAGTTATTCATTTGAGTATCTACCTATTAGTTCCTAATCAAGATTGTAACAAAGACGATGAAGGAACATTTACCTATAATTTAGAGTCAAAAGGAGGAATTAGTCACCAAAAGCCCCAAAAAGGGCAAAGGCAAGTCGGAGTTGGTGGTTGATGGTAAAGAAAGATGAAGGAGCTTGAAGATTGGAGGAGGAGACCACTGGGAGACGGCTGAGGATGCTATATCTTGTAAGGGAAAGAATTTGTTTATGAGAAGGAATTTGGGATTTTGTGTGTATTTGAATTTTAAAAATTATGTAATCCACCTTACTTATTAGTAATATGCATTACTAGTGTAAACAAAAAATAATGATCAACAAGTAGATTATCAAGTAATCCCTCTTTAAATTGATCAAGTTATAGCATCATACTATGATTTATTCAGTACAACAAACTTGAAAAAACAATAGAAATTGAGATTTTAAATAAAATTTCGTGGATTCTAAGTAAAGGCTGATTACTTACTATTCGGATTGCACTCAAGGATTAAAAAATAACACAAGGTATTGTGGTACACTAGTGCACCCAATAAAAAAACTAAACAACAAATTAAGGCGCACTATCATACCGTGATTCATTCGACACAACAAGCTTCAACAGCAATAAAGCAAAAATAATATATATTCACCTAATCTAGCTTGCTAAGGATAGAGTTCTAGCAATTGTGGCACACTAGTGTGCTCAATTAAAACACGAAACAATGAATTAAATTGCATTGTCGTAGCATGATTTATTCAATACAACTAACTTGAAAAATAATAATAATAAGAATAATAATAATAATAAGATCATTAGAGTAATCCACCTTACATAATTATAATACGGATTACTAGTTATGGAACACTAGCGCTTTCCATTAAAATGCCAAATAATGAATTAAGTTGCAATGTCGTACCATGATTTATTCAGCACAACCAACCCAAAAAGCAATGATGAACAAGTAAATTATCAAGTAATTTGTCTTTAAATTAATGAAGTAAAGGCAAATTTATTCAATACACAACTAACTTGAAAATAATAATATATTATTATTATAGAAGTGATTCTCCTTACTTGTTAGTAATATGGATTATGACAGTAAGCTTAAAAACACAAACTATTTGTGTAAACGATGTTGCATTAAAATATTAAACAAAGAATTAAATTCCAGTACTTACCATAATTTATTCAGCATAACTAACCCAAAAAAATTGATGAATAAGTAGATTATCAAGTAATCCGTCTTTAAATTAATTTTGAAATTACTATTAAAACAATTGAGAATGTTTAAAAGACAAATAAATTATCAGTCCATCTAAACTGCCTTTTAATCAATGGTGTTTCCCAAGTCAAAAAATCAACTATTTGGGTATATTACAGAGAGGGCTAAAGGGAGAGCGAGCAACTAGAAGAACAAATTTCTTAGCAAAGTTGGGAAGGATGAATGAAGTCTGTTTTGATGGTAGAACCAACTTATGCAATGTCTTGCTTCAGTATTCGAAAGAAGTTGAGGAAGAAAATTAACTCTCTGTTGGCTAATTTATAGTGGGGCAGCACTAGTGAAGACAAGAAAATGCATTTGATCAAGTGGGAGAAAATGACATAAGAGAAACACAATGGAGGTCTGGGATTTAGAGATATTGGATACTTTAACAAAGCCTTGCTAGCCAAATAGATTTGGAAATTCGTAACCCAACCAAATATGTTAGTCAGCAAGATAATTAAAGCTAAATACTATGCAAAACAACATATATTAAATTCCATTCCACCAAATAATGCATCCTGGTTCTAGAAGACTCTACGATGGATTCCATTCAACTTGGATGGGAAATTAAATCTCCACAACCCCAAGACTGTCAAGTGGAAATGGTAAGCCAACTCATCCAAAACAAATGCCAAAACAAAGAGATTCTAGACTACATCTTTAGGCCTGAAGAAGTGATCTGATAATGAGGATACCCATAAGCATAACAGGGAAAACGGATAGGTGGTATTGGAAGGAGGATGAAAGTGGGTTGTATACTACAAAATCTAGATATGTGGTAGCAAAAAAGTTGCTAAAGAGAGAAATTGGAGAAGATAGGCATCAGAGAGGTAACACTTCTAGACAATACAGTAAGACATAGACGAACTTGTGGGGTATGAAGAGTAAACTTAAGCTAAAAAGCTTCATGTGGAGTTGCCTAAATCAATCCTTACCAATTAATACTGCTACATTCCAATGAACAGGGAAAGGGAAGCCAATTTGCTACTACTGTGGAGAATGTATAGAATTTATTGAGCATGCACTCCTCCTATTTAAACATGCTCAAGATATCTGAAAATTATCCCCAGTCCAATGGGATGAAATTGATGATCTCAAAAACAACTTTTGGACATTGTGGGATGAGTTAGAAAAGACAAAAACAAGGAGCGACAGTATTAAACATATTGAATTGTCTGTCTATATTTTGTAGCAGATATAGAAAGATAGAAACAGATACAAATTTAATGAGCTTTTAAATACCAGCTTTGAAGTCATTGAAAGAGCTATATAGGAACGAAAAGAGTATGGAAAGGCTAGTCTAGAAGAATAAAAAAAGAGCAAGAAGGAAAGAATGCATAACAGGCAATCAGCAGCTAACACTATGCAACAGCAAGAGGATTAGAACTCGATCAGAATTAATGTTGCTGTAAATGTGGATAAGATGAAGAAGAGTGTGGATTTTAGTATTGTGGGCATGAACAAGGAAGGTCAAGTTATATTGGTATGGGTTGCTAACAAACACAGAGAAGGAGAGAAAGTAATAGAGGAAGCTAATGCAATCAAAATGGCTTTAATCCTAACTCCACAAAGAAAGTAGCAGAGAACTAGGTGTCTGGCTGCAACAAAAAAACTGAAGCAAAAGCTAGAAATAAAGGATGTCAATGATGCAAAATATTCAACCATCATTGGAAAATTGTTTTGTTCTTGCTCTTTTCAATATTGTGAAGTAAAGGCTAATGCTATAGCTATTAATGTAGCAAAATTTGCTATTAAACTGAAAAATCCAATCTTATGGGAAGAAATTTCCCTCTATGGGTCTTAGAAACCGCATAGTTCATGTTGGGAGCAGTTGCCTCAGTCGTAAATATTTTTGTAACTACAGTTCATATGAACACAAGTTGACTTTTGACCAAAAAAAAATAACCAATTTTCAATGTCCAAACTGTCAAAACTTAAACTCATGACCTTTAGCACTACTTCTATCATTACCTTTTTCCAAACCGTATTCCTCTAACCCATCTCTACTTTTATCTCTGCTATCATTGTTCTTTCTCCTTTATAGGAGGGGAAAGTAACACAATAAAATTTGTTACAAAACTCTTGTATGAAACTAGTTAAAAAGATAACTTCTCGCTACGAGTTGTGAAAACTGCACATGATGATTTACTGGCAGTTGCGAGAAATATGTAAAGAGAACTATGTAAGAGATTTGGTATTTTGAATATAAAATTGACTTTTGACCTCCAACACTTCAATCAAATATTACCATCATCGGTGATCCTTTGCAAAGAACAAAAATGCCTTCAACCCACTATGACTATCTACTGTTAGCAACAGTTGCATTGCCTCATCATCTCTAGAGAAAAACTACTAGGGGAAAAAAGAATACTCCAACAAAATAACACCACCACCAACAACGTCCCAATATCCACATGTCCGAAAAGTTTTCTTTTATAAAAAGAGTTCAAAGAAAATGCCCATCACCATTCTTGAACACCCAAAATAGGAACACTTTGTCGGGTCTTCTAATCATCATTTGCTACTCTTGTGTAAGTTATTTTGAGATCACATTCTGCAACATCTATATATTCATCTGTATACTCAAACTTCTTAGTAAATAAATCCTCACAGTATTTAATTGCCTCATTCTTCACTTTATCATATTCAATTAATTTGACTCCTACATCGTTACTTATAATAAATATTTTATTTATGACCTGGCGTTGTGCTACTATTGGCTTAACAATCGGTACACCATAGGTTGACCCAACTCAGTCCTATCGTATTAGGGTTTGCTTCCAAGGTCTAGCTTGGACATCTACCTCAACATTCTCAATCAAAAAATAATCTACTTTTGAGTAATATAATATCTTTTCAAGAAAATGATACGAGAACCCGAGTGAAGAAATAAGGAGATCTTTCTACATCGAGTATGCAGGAGGAATGAGCTTTTGCACGTTTAGATGCTGGACTAAACACATGTAAAGAAGAGGAGAAGAGAGCCAGTTATAAAGGAGAGATGGGGAGCAGATGTCGAGGATTGATGCATGACAAAGTTGGAGTCAAGTTGGGCAAGTTGATGATTAAGAGAAAATAAGACCAATTTTTATGATGATAAGCCTAGTCGAACATATTACCAAAGACAGAGTATAGCCTGCACATGACGCAAACACGACCCAGAGTAGTAAAGTCGGTTGACCCCACTATTACGCGATGACAGGTGGTGAGACATCCAAATTTTTCCTAGAAACTAGCCAACCATACATGACCAAGACTCAAAAACGTTGTTAGCAAAGGCATTGACAGATGGAGTGATAGCTAGAGCGACGGTTAGGCAACAGACTAAGAACAACACTCAACGTGACGGTATGAGTCATCGTATCCATCTCGACTAGGTAATCAAGGCTCTATCACGAAAGGAAGGAAGTGCTCTAGAATGATAGTGCCTAGTAATCAGTTGAGATGAACATGGTCGTGGCGTTATAAGTCAATCGAAGTGAACATTGTCATTGCATTACTAGTTGTATTCTTGCTGAAGGTTGATCAGCCAGATAGTTTGGACCAGGATGTCATTGATAAGCAAAGGCCGGTTTCAGAGATAATGTCCACTAACCCTAGTATAGACTCAGAAAAGCAAGAGTGCTCAAAGGAAATTCAGGTGATCAAAACTATGCAAGACGTGGACAAAGTGGTATTGACAAATTCAAGCGATACTAGCAGTTGACACAAGAGGCCATTATTCACTGAAGCCTATATAGAGGGCATCTAACGATTGACGCAAAAGGTAGTTATTCATTGAATCCTATACAGAGTGCCTTCTGATGACAATGGTGCTAGTGGATAATGGAGCCACTATTAATGTTTTGCCACTGATGTCCTTTTGCCAACTAGCATTATAGTCAAAAACTTCACAAGAGAAGCTATTAATACGTGGGAAATATTCCCACCTGACGTATTGGTAAGATGAAAAGGCATGGCAACATCATTATTTATCACTAACACTATCTTGACCTCCAATGCCTTGCTAGTCAGGGATTGGATACATGCTTCTAAGTTTCTCCCATCTTTTCTACACTAGGTGTTGTTTTTGTGAAACAACTCAATTTTGAGGTAATTAGAGCCGATCCCAAACCATTCATTGCTAAGATGAATGCAGTTGAGGCGATTTATTACTGCAATAACGTATTGTCTTCCCAATTACGCTGGGAAAACACAAGGGCCGAACTTGGCTGATGTCCTTTAGTAAAGTGATGGCTAGGTTGCACAACACAGATACTCGGTATCTAGAGATTGAAAATGTCCCTCATAATGATAATGATGTGTGATTTGGAAGCACAAAAAAATCAAGTCGATCTAGAGGGCATAATCAGTTTAAAAAAAAAAAAAAGATAGAAGTATAGAAGGGCTCGCTTGAGAGAATCAATGATATGTCGAATGAAACAGTTGCCAAAAGAGGAGTTTCTTGCAAAAAGAGGAAAACTTTGAATTGTGCAAAAGTTTCATTGGGAAAGCAAAGGCAACTAATTTGACCGGGTTCTAATCCTCGACCTCATTAATTGAGTCCCTACTAGGCTCCATTCTTGTGGTACCACCACGTATATCTAAAATTTATCCATTTTATTTGTCACAGATAAGACAACAACTGATAAGCTTTTGATACATGTGGCAGCACTACAAGAATGGGTCCTGGTAGGAGTTCAATTAATATAGCTGATGATCAAGACCCGATTTGACCTGACAATTACAGAATCGGACTTGAGAAGAGTTTGAAAGATTATCAAACTCCCTAATTGCTACATATCTCTAAGTTGTATGAGGGGAGTAGTTGTAGGGCCATTCGTTGCCACTTGTCGATCATTGACTAAGCATTATCTGCACGATTGGAGCAATTAAGCCTCTGATAGGATGTAAGGACGTGGATGACGGGGAAGTTGGTAATAGTTTGTGATTTCATCAGTTCAAATTCTTTGTCTTTAAAATCCTCTCTGTCCCCTCTGTTCCCAACTTCTACAATATTAATTCATGGCGTTTTCAAAAATTTACAAATTTTGAAGTTTATTTTAGTAAATGCATATATCAATTCATGCACATGGCAGATGTGTAAGTTGGAGATAGAGGGGATAGAGAAGATTTTGAAGATAGAGGATTTGAACCATGATTTCAGGTAACGTGCAAAGTTTTTGAGAGAATGGGGGCAGTCCATATGCGAAGGGCGTGTCCACCTTACACAGTAGGCATTAATCCACGTCTCAACAAAGGCCCATATCGCAACAAAAGCCCATTTAACAAGGAAGTTAACAGAAAGTGGGGCACTTAAGGTACTGGTTTTATCCGGATCCAACTGCCATATTTGGAGGGAAAAGTTGTTTATAAATATGTAACTACGGCAGCAAATAAAGGGAACGAAGAAACTTGCCATTGAACATTACAATAGCGTTCTTTCAGTCTGATTCAGTTTACTTTCAATCCCAATAAAATGCTTAATTTTCTAGTTTTATAAATTTAAATTTCCAGTCGATGTATTCACATTCTTGGTCGATTAACCTGTGAATGCCACTCAGTATTAATACAAGTTCATTTCATCCTTCCAATTAACTTGATTGTTTTCCTTAGGCCTTTATCAATAGTCTAAATCAGTTTGTTGAAAATTTTGTTGGTTGTTCTTTGGTGTGAATTTTAAGTTTTTGGACCTATACAAAATAAAATGAACAGCAATCGACTCAGTCAAACAATCAGCGCACA
Source organism: Mitragyna speciosa (assembly GCA_024721245.1). NCBI lineage: Eukaryota > Viridiplantae > Streptophyta > Magnoliopsida > Gentianales > Rubiaceae > Mitragyna > Mitragyna speciosa. The sequence continues at coordinate 12,403,061 of CM045557.1, forward strand.
CTTTCATCACCTTTCAACAATTTCACCATCATCTCTTAGTATTGATCGGGGCACGCCCACAACACATTTTTAATTGACCATGGCACTCGAGTGCTGATTTCATGTGGGGCACATGCCATATAACCTTTATATATGTTGAAGATTTTACTTTTATACATATAGCATGCATCAAATTTTGTTTGTGTATAAAAAATTTTACTTTTATACACATAGATTCATGTAAATTTTATCTCCTGGTTGATGTAAATTTATGTAAAAATGACAATTTCTGACCTTTGATTTGAAATTTAATAAGCGGTAATTTTTGTTTAGAACCGTTAAGCCTTTTCTTTTATTAAAAAAAAAAAGAGTAACGTTTTCTTTAAAAAAATGATTAGAACGGTGAAATAAGTGATATTTTATAATCAAAGGGCAAGTTTTGCCATGAAGGAAGACAAAAATAAAATATCATAGCAATAATTAAGGGATAAATGGAACAACAAGACACGCAGAAGACTGTGATAGTGGTACTCTAGCACGATCAATTTCACCATAACCTAACACTAGAGATAGAT